>JACSVZ010000001.1:17270-563438 GCA_014706295.1 Lycocorax pyrrhopterus obiensis
CGGCTGGAGCCTGCTTCTAACTCTGTTCTTACTGCTTCTGCTGCTTTCCATTTCCCAGGAATCCCGCCAACGGGGTGACAGCGTTCTCCACCTCCTCCAGGATTCCCTCTTGTTGGGATTGGTGCTGGAAGAATATCAAAACCTGGGCCCCCAGGGCTTTACTATCAGGAATTACATCCCTGCATTTGTTCATTTCCAAATACTATCTCTTCCCAACAAAGCACTGGGCATGCAAAGGAATATAGAAATGGATGTGCTAACCACTATTTACTTCTCTGGAACGTCAGAGCTTGGAAAAAAGGGCACTTGGGGCTTTTCCTTGTGGTACCCACGAGGTGTATTTTACCTGAGAGCCCCTTCCTATGCCTTTCCCTGTATCCACGAAAAATCCACCTGCTCACTCCCCCGCTGCTCCCTCCCCCGTTTATCCAACAGAATTTTTAGAGGCGGGGCCCCAGGGCGGCTGCGCGGGGCGAGGCCAAGGTCATTTATTCCCTGGAAATCACCTCGCTGGGCATTCGCTCCCTCCGAGCACGCTGCGGGCAGGCGCTTGCTGTCCGGCCTCCCCAGGTGAAGCGTGGGGGCTTCGGCTTCCTCTCCTGTCCCCGTCTCTACCCCTCCTTCCTTCTCCCCGTATTCCCCTTCTTTCTCTCCCTTTCCCCCCCTTCCCTCTCCCCCTTCCCCCCCCTCCTCTCCCCCCAAACCCGACCCCCCCACACTCCTTCCTCTCCTCTCCCTACCCCGCTACCCCGTTCTATTCCCCCTCTCCCCCTCCTCTGTCTACCCTCCCTCTTCTCCCCAGCAGGCCTTTCCCTTCCCCTCCCGCTTCCCTCGGCACCCCGACTCCCCTCCCTACCCCATCTCATCCCCTGCTATCCCTCCTCTCTCTCCGTCCTTCCCCGCGGCCGCGGGGCTCGGGGCGCTGGAGAATAAAGCCCAGAGGGCTGGAGCCCGGCGCTCCCCACCATCGCTGGAGTCCCCAGAGGGGGCCAAACACGCTCGGCGGGTCCCCCCATACAGTTCACAAGCACCGCCCGACAGCGCCGGGGCTCCGGCTCTCCCCACATCACACTGGGGGTCCCCGGGGGGGTCGGGGATGGGGATAGGGTGGACTCCCTCCTTAGAAGGGGTTCCTGGGAAGTGTTAGGGAGGACCCCCTCCGAAGGGGGCGGCTCTTGGGGGCCTGATCAGGGTGGACCCCGTCGGGAGGAGGTCCGGGAGAGGAGGTGCAACAGAGGGGAGACTTCCCTCCTCAAGCTCCCGCCCCTTCCTCCGGATCCCTTTCCCCTGGCGGGGTTCGACCCGGCACCGTCTCCGGGACACCCTTCTCCCGACAGGGGCCCGGGGGAGAGAGGGTGGGGAGGTGAGGTAGGGGGTAGGAAGAGGAGGTCACACCACTCTGCAGTGGCCACTCCTGCTGCAGGCCTTTTACTATTCTTTATACATTCTCAGCATTTGATTCCGTTCACACTTCCCAGCCTTTCCCATGATTCTATTTAACCAGCCCCGCCGCCCCGATGGTGCCTCGGTGCAGCTCTCTTAGCGACACGGGGCAGCGGCCACGCCTACTGCAGTACTTGTCGAATACTTCTCAGACCGTTCTCTCTGTACTATTCCGTTCGCAATTCCGACCTTTCCCGTGACACTTTTCAAGCAGCACCCCTGCCTCACGTGTGCCTCGGTGCAGCTCTTTTTGTCGCATGGCAGCGGCCACTCCTGCTGCGGTTCTTTTATTATTTCTTAGACCATTCTCTCTATTTTAGTACCCTCACTTCTCCCCTCCTTTCCCGTGCCGCACGTTCACCAAGAACAACAGCCCAAAGGTTCCTCGGTGCAGCTCTTTTAGCGACACGGGGCAGAGGTACTCCTGCTGCAATACTTTGACAATATTTTACACCGTTCTCAATATTTTATTCTATTCACACTTCCGAGCCCTGCCCCTGTCGCACTTTGACCAGCACCAGAGCCCCGACGGTGCCTCCGTATAGCTTTTTAGTGACACGATGCAGCGGCCACTCCTGCTGCAGTACCTTGACAATATTTCTCATACCACTCTCTGTACTTTATTCCTCTCACACTTCCCAGCCTTTCCCGTGACTCTTTTGAAGCAGTACCCGTGCCCCACGTGTGCCTCGGTGCAGCTATTCTAGTGCCAGGGGCCACTGGCCACTCCTGCTGCAGTGCTTTTAGAACATTTTTTAGCAGTCTCTCGATTTTATTCCCTTTACACCCCCTCAGCTTTTCCCGTGACTCTCTTTAACCAGCGCCGCTGCCCCGACGCTCCCTCGGTGCAGCTCTTTTAGTGACACGGGGCAGCGGCTGCTCCTGCTGCATTTCTTTTAGAATATTTTATACCGTTCTCTGTATTTTATTCCCTTTACACCTATCAAGTGCTGCCCTGCCGCTCTTTACCCGGCACCGCCGCACCGACGCTCCCTCGGTGCAGCTCTTTTCGTGACACGGGGCAGCGGCCACTCCTCCTGCAGTACCTTTCGAATATTTCTTCAACCATTTCTCTGTATTTTATTCCGTTCGCAGCTCCGAGCCTTTCCCGTGACTCTCTTTAACCAGCATCTCCGCCCCGACGCTCCCTCGGTGCAGCTCTTTTCGTGACACGGGGCAGAGGCCGAGAGCCCTCTAGGTGCGGCTCTTCTGCTGCGCTTTATTGTGTTCTGCTCGATCGCATTCGCACCGCGCGCGTTGCGCGGGGCGGCTCATTCAGGGACGTGCGCCGGCTCCCACAGCGCCCCGCCCGCCGCCGCTCCCCGGGGGCCTCCCCGCTGCTCTCGGCACACCGCGCACCGCAGGCGGCCCAAGCCCTGGGGCGCCCACGGCATTCGCCGCCCTCCGCCCGCCGGCGCCTTCTCCCGCTCCTTACCGGCACGAAGCGGCGCTGCCCACGGCGGAGCCGGAGCGCGGCTGCCACGCCGCTTCCCCGCGCCTCAGGGCCGAAGCCGGCCAGCCCGCGGAGCTCCTGCCGCCGCCGCCGCCGCCCCCCGACTGAGGGGCCGCGACGCCGGCGGCCCCTTTTATACTCCGCACCCCTTTTCCCGCCACTGCCGCCGCGGGCTCCCCCCGCCTCACAAGGGCCCAGAAGCGCCAAAGCCGAAGTCTCCCCCGCCTCGGAATCCCTTCTGTTGAGGAAAAACCGCGCTAGGGAAAAACAAAATGCAACTCCAAAATCTCCACAAACGCCCCCAAAACGAAGCAGCTGCGAGGCTCTCTGAAGTCTGACTGGTCCCTCAGGGAATGGCGCTTCTCATTGGCTGCCGGAGAAGCCAGGGCTCCTATTGGCTGGGGCACTCTCCGGGGCTTCCGATTGGCTGTCTCCCGATGCCCTCCCGCGCGCGGGGCAGAGCGAAGCCCCCCCCGGGAACACGGCGCGGGCTGGGGTCGGGCCGAGCGCTGCAGCCAAAGCCTGGGCAAAACCAGCACCCAAAAGGGCCCCGCGCTGGAGAAGCCGGTGAAGAACGGCAGCCCCCGGGAAGCTGCTTCTGGGGGTCTCAACAGGCGGGCTGCAGCCAGAGCAAGACACATCGCTACGGTAGCAGGCGTCCAGCGGTGCTCGGAGTCTGTCGGCGTTTGCAGTTCAGACAGAAAAATTGAATCCAAATTGCCGGCGATTTACACCACCTCCTATTTCTCCTCTCTTTTCCTGGATGGATTTGACAGCGCTTTCTTTCCTCCCACAGAGCTGAGAAGCAAACTGCTCAGCTGTCCCATGGCCATCTCCGCTTCCTTCCAGAGCTCCAGCCTTGTCCCTCTTTCTCTCCCCTTTACTTTGCACCAGGTTCTCCCTCCTCCTCTCCCTGCCAGCTCGCAGCAAAGACATTTCACCCACCGCCACCACCTGCTTCCTCTCACTCGGCCCCATTTTGCCCCCTTTGAACTACCGGAGCCGCCTGCCCGCGGAGCCAGACCCGCCGTGCGCCTGGGTAACGGTGGCGTGAATTATCGCAGGGATTGTTGGGGTGGGCTGGGTCCGGCCAGGTGCCTGGTGCCAGCAAAACCGCTCTGTCCCTCTCCTCCTCACCCTGGGCAGGGAACAGATCAGGAGAGGCTTGAGGATCGGGAAAAGGGCACAGAGAGATCACTCACGGGTCACTGGAATAAGAGACGCGACTGGGGGGAATTAATTGAATTTATTGTCAAACAAATCAGAGCCAGAGAATGAGAGGTAAACCAACAGAGGTTCAAGCCTAGGAACCAAGACTTTGTCCTCGGCAGCTCGCAGCTGCACGACAGGGATAGAGGATCCTCTGGGGCCCCCGAGCAGCGGCTCTGCCCCCCCCCCCCACAAGGGGGATGTGTCCAGATCCCCCAGTTCATCCCAGGCTTTGGGGAGTGAGAGTGGAGCAGGCGCTGAGCTGCTCCATGGAGCTTCCAGCCCCTGTTGGATCCAGTCAGTGCTGGGCATCCGTCAGCGCTTGGTGTTTGTAAGCCCGACGGACAAATTGAGTCCAAACCAGCAGCACCAGCTCATCTTTACCATTCTTTTTCTATTTCTTAATGAATTAAATCAAGGGAAAACTCCCTTTTGTCACCATTTCAAAGCCTTAAAGGCGAAATGGAGGTTCCCTCTCAATTTAGATCCATAATTGATGCATAAGGAGGGTCTCCTCTAAATTTTAACTCGAATAAAAAGTGAATCAAGGGAGAGTTTTCCTCAATTTAGCCTCCTAAAATGAGGGGAAATGCAGGTTCCCCCTCAATTTCCCTTAAGAAACACCATTTTGGGGGCTTTTTGATATATTTTTCCTCTGTGAAGGTCCCTTCAAATGCAGGGTCCACCTCCATGAAACTCTTATAATGGCACATAAAGAGGTTCTTCTCAAGGGAAGCCCTTTAAAACCAGGGACAGTGGTGTTTTGCCCTCGATTTTAACCTTAAGATGATGAACATGGGGCAATTTCCCTCAATTCAAACCCATGGAACAGCACCATAAAGGTTTTCTTCTTCCATTTAGATACAAAAATAATGGAATACAGTGATTCCCCCCCAACTGAGACACCTAAAATCATGAAAAAGATGTGTTTTCCTTCAATTGAGAACCTTCAAATTCCTAAGTTCAAACACAATTACGGAAACACAGTTTTCCCCCTCAATTTAAATTCCATTTCTTCTTGTAACTCCCCCTTTTTTTGGGTGGGGGGGGAGGAGGGCACTGGGGGCACTTCCTCCTCCTCACTGATCACATTTGGGGCTGCTGCACGTTGGAGAGTGGTGGGGAGTTTCCTCCCAGTTCCCTCCCAGTATCCCTCTTACTGGCAAGCACTAGGAGGAGCAGTATCCCTCCAAATGCTCCTTCTTGTTCTCTCCCAGTGCTTCCAGTATCCCTCCCAGTATCTCTTCCAGTGCTCCCACTGGCAAAACACTGGGGGGCACTGTGTGGTCTCAAATGATGGGGGGATGCATCATCAAAGATCACTGAGGGGCCCAGGGGGGTCCCAGGCATCCTTGGGGGGGGGTTTCAGATTCAGCAGTAGGATTTTTCTGACTATGAGTGAGCCATGTGGCCTTTGGAGGTGTCCCTTCCTCTCCTGCTCACAACAGAGCAGATGAGAGGTGATTTTGCTCCTGAGCATTTCAATTTAGGCCCCCAAAGAGAGGAGGAGCTGCTGCCCACATTACACCTTACAGCTCTGCCAAGGGGCATCTAAACCCATGTGTGCTCAGCAGGTGGGGATGCAAACCCCAAATCCCATCTCCACCTCCCTCTGCAGTCCTTTAAGGGGTTCCTCTAGTCTGGAAAACCAGTCCCATAACTACAGTAAACCCAGAGTCTCCTGAGTGAGAAACCACGTACTTGTAATTCCTCTGCAATAGCCTCATCCCACCTCCAGCAGCCCCTGGGAAGTTGCAGGCAAGAGCACCTAACCTGGTAAGCAACTCCATTTCTTGGCAGATTTCCAGGGCAATGCAAAAACATTTCAAAACATTTTTTCAGAACATCTGCTTATTGTCCTCTAATGCAAAATAGTGATTCCACACCAGCTCTAAGAAAAGAGGTTCAGAGAAGACCTTGCTCTCTACAACTCCCTGACAGGAGGGTGTAGCCAGGTGGGGATTGGCCGCTTCTCCCAGGCAACCGGCAACAGGACAAGAGGAAATGGCCTCGAGCTGCACCAGGGTTGGACATCAGGAGGACTTTCTTCCTGGAAAGGGTGGTCAGTCATTGGCAGGGGCTGCCCAGGGAGGTTTGGAGTCCCCGTTCCTGGAGGTGTCCAAGGAACACCTGGACATGGCACTCAGTGCTCTGGGCTGGGTGACAAGGTGGGGATTGGGCACAGGGTGGACTCGATGACCTCGGAGGGGTGTTCCAACCTCAATGGTTCTGTGATTCTCATTATTCCAAATTCATTTGCAAAAGCTTTCACGCCTCTAGTCACACCTTAGCAGGTGTGTAGGCCCAAGCTCATACATTTGAGAGATTTACTGCCTCCAGTGGGATCTACACCGCAATTTCAGGAAGAGGCAAGACTTCAGCTGTTACGAGAGAAAACCCGACTTTGGAAAAGCGTTCCCTGGAGACGTCCTGAAGGAAGGTGTCTCCCCCTCTTTTGACCATAGAGGGAGCTGAATCTCCAGTGTTAACTCTAAAACATTCAAGCTCCAAGTCCGACTCCCAGAAATTTTATTGGCCCCACTTCCCAGCACAATACTCAGACCTCACACGTTGAGGAAAAAAGCAGTGCAGATTAAATAATTAATGCTCCTGGGTACTGTTTTTTGTCTAAACTACACGCAATCACAGAGGAACAAAACCCTTAAAGAAGATGGATTGCTCTTGCTGGCACAAGAAGAGAAGGAGAAATCTGACAGGAATATACTTCATCATTCTGCCAAGGCTTTGTCAAACACTCCAGCTCCTACATTTCAGGGAATAATAAGTGGCTTATAAGAAGTGACTTTTATGTCAGTGAGCATGTTACTATGGATTAATCTTGCCCTGGAAAACAGTCTTCATACCCTACTGCTCTTTGCATCACCCAAAGAGTTTGGAGGCTGCTGCCTAGTGAGCTCCTGAGTTGTACCTTCCTCGTCAATCTTATCAACCCTTTGTTTAATTGTAAAAACGTAAATAAAATGCAGCGAGCATTGGCCCAGTGGCTCCGAACTTGCATAAGAGAGGGGGAAAAAAAGAGTTTCTCCCAAATCACAGAGTTAAAAAGTTCATGTTATCTATGTGTATTTTTAAAAGAAAAAGAACAATAAAATATCAATTGCTGTGCCAGTGGTGCTCCAGTCTACTTCTATTCTCTTCTTTCGCTTGTAGCATCTCTAACAATACTTTAAAAAAAAAGAACATTGAATTTAAGCTGAACAAGAAGCGATCTGGCTGCAGGCTTGTGGCACTCCGCTGCCTGAGTTCCAGTAAGGCATTTCATCCTCTCCACAGTTTTGAGCAGATCCCAAAGTACTGAGCATCAGCTTTTAGCTTTTTTTAAAATTTAACTGTAAGAAAAGCTGCTGGGGAGGGCCATGCTCCAGGCACATCCATGGGATTTCACCTGTACAGCTCTCTAAGCTCAACTTGTGTCTTTTCCTCTACCTTGCTGGGCTTGGCTCATGCATTTCTTGAAGGGATGGCCGTGCACTGATCAATGCATGTATTGACCGTCAGATAAACAGCTTCTGTCAGTGTGGATCTATCCTAAATGGATCATTTCCCAAAGTAATTCAAGTGCCTTAATTTCACTCACTCAAAACTGCTTTTAAAGAAACCCGGTTTATTTAATAGACTCGTTTCTGAACAACTGCTGGGCAGCACTCCTTCACTCCCTGTCAGCGTTAAGTGTTATTCTTTGACCCTTGGAGAAAGGCTTTAAAGCAGCAAAGAGCTTATTAAGCACCAACAATTTACTCAGTCAAGAATTCATATCAATAGCATGGGCAGAGCCTGACTTCAAAACCTATTTTAAAACTGAATTAAAAAACAGTTGCATTGCCAATTGACAAGATTAGAAAGGTTTCCTTAGCAGTTGCTGTGATTACAAAGTAATGAACTGTGCAGGGAGAGGACCGAGCACGGAGCAGGTGGGGGGCGGGGGGGAAGAAGGGGAAACCTTCATTTGCACTGTGGGTTTTTAACCACCATGGTCACATCTCAAGGACTTGTAGAAACCATTCTAATCTCAAAAAAGGAAAAGCTTCCTGGATATTTTTCATTTCAGCAAGAGCCTAAGGAAGCCCTCAGCAGCAGGAGATGGGAATAACTGCAAGGCTGGTTTCTTGAGCAAAGGCAGCTGGGTGTGCTCCTCAAAGCCAGACCTTGTGCGCAGGCAAATGGGGATTGCCTGTCAATTGAAACTCCTGAAGCCATGGAAAAGGCAGATTTTCCTTCAACTGAAACCCTTAAAGGGGTGAAGGTGGGATCCCCTCAATTTAAACACAGACGAAAACGGAAAAGGAGATTTTCTCAATTTAAACCCTTTTCTCCACAAAAGCTCCATTTTCTGGGGTGACTGGGAGGGACTGGGAACGGACTGGAAAGACGAAATCAAAAGATGAAAGGAGAAAGATCTTCCTTGTGCCCCTATCCTGCCCCACCTGCTCAGGTGGCTTAGGGTTAGGTATGTTGCTCTCCTCTCCAGCGCTGCCCCTTGGCACAGGGTTTGTCCCTTCGCACCTTCTTTGAGCAATGCTGCAGGTACTCCCCAGCCCCTGTGAGATGCTCTCACCATCAGTCCTTGAGACTCCTTACGAGATTCCCTGGAATCACCCCCTCGGCCACCTCCCTCCGGCACCTCTTTGCAACAGGTGCACCCAGGTGACCCACACAACGCCCCCAGCAGCCTCTGCCCCCTCCTCATCCTCACTGGCGACACCTGAGGCTGCCGCAGGTCAGGAGGTGGAGACTCCCATGAGGCGGGGTGGGACCACACGCCCAGGGTTGGAGCCAAAGGTGAGGGGCGGGGTCAAATGGCTCCCTAGGATGTAGATGCGGGGACAAAGGTTCATAGAATGGAGAAAGATCAACAGTTTTTTGTATTTTACACACATACACACACACACTCATGATAAAGGTCACATTTTTTAATAGTTAAAATATCAGTTGAAGTTACTGGCTAGTTATGGCAGTGAGCTTCATACAGCTTATGGGTTTATCAGAAGCAGTTTCAGGTTCTTTCATCTCCTCCAAACACTTGGGAAAGCCATTGTCCTGGGGTGACTGTATGATACTGTATTCCCTATTGTCTGCCCTATGCCAGACATGAATCCTGTGCCTTTCTGTACCTTTAAGGCAGAGGGGGGAGAGCCGGTGGAATTCCTTTGGTGCTGTGTTCAAAACACAGATAAACTCGCTGGCTTCTCCAGCCTGCCTGGCTGCTCTGCTTCTGCAGCAGGGAAGAGAGTTACATTCCTTTTACTTTTTAGCTAGTTTTTTGTCCGTTAGCTAAAATACAGAGCCCTGGGACTTTGGCTTCTTCTTCTCTTCTGGAACTGTTCAGAACACCAGAACATCAAAACTTCACTGGGAGGCCTTTCCACAGAGGCCCGGAGGGGCCCATGCCAGACCCCAGCTCCGGAGAGGAGAAATCCACACCCACAAAGGACTCAGAAATCTACCCAGGTTCTCTCCACAGCTAGAGGTTTTATTATTTAGCATTATTCTTTTCCCGTGCCTGTGTGCATTGTGTTTGTTAAATAAATAGGTTTTTTGCCTTTCACTTTCCTCCGAGGAAAATTCTTTCCGAACCTGGTGGGGGAGGGGTGGCTGTAACCTGCCTTCTATCAGAGGATGTTTATTTGGACATTCCTCCGAATTTGTCTCAAACTGGGACAGCCATTTTTAACCAAATTCCTTGGCAATTTTCTCATATGAATAAAAGCAAGTACTGGCAATGACCAACAAGTGAAAAGGAAAGCAGAATATCACAGAAACATGGTAGGATAGCTCCTATGACTAGAGCACTGGAATGGAAGGGTTTAGGCTTTTTAGGAAAGACAGGCAAGGGAGATGAGGAGGGGATGTCACCCTCTACGGTTATGGAACTCTGCCTCAGGAAGTACGAGGAGCCCGCTGAGAGCTTGTGGGTGAAGATTAAGGGGAGGGCAGGGACAGGGATGTTAAGGATAACAGGAAGGGCTTCTATAGATATGTTGCAAGCAAGAGAGTACGGATAATGTGGGCCCTCTCCAGAAGGAAACAGGAGACCTGACTACCCTGGACAAAGGGAAGACCGAGGTTCCCAAGGACTTTTGTGCCTCAGTCTTCAATGGCAAGTACTCCAGCCACACCTTCCAAGTCGAGAAAGGCAAATGCAGGGACTGGGAGAATGAACACCCTGAGCCCACTGTAGGAGAGGACCAGATTCAAGACCATCTAAGGAACCTGAATGTGCTCAAGTCCATGGGACCTGATGAGACACATCCCCAGGTCCTGAGGGAGCTAGCAGAAGTTGCTAAGCCATTATCCATCATTTTTTGAAAAATTGTGGCAGTTAGGTAAAGTCCCTGATGACTGGAAAAAGGGAAATATAACCCCCATTTTTAAAAAGGGGAAAGCAGAAGACCTGGGGAACCACTTCTACCCACAGCAATGGTGATGGTGCTGCACAGCCCCATGGAGCTGCTTCTCCTGTCTGGCTTTACAAGATCCTCCACTTCCATCACCCTCCTTCTCACAGGTTCCACAGGACAGCTGCTGCCCAGCTCTGGAGATTGATGGACATTTCCCAGACATTTCATGGGCAAAGGAGTGGTGAGGATGTGTTATGATGGTGTGGGACCTGAGCAGGACATACACAACATGGAATAATAAAGGCTGGAGAACATGCTGAGTTGGGCAGGAAGAGTTCAGTTTCTTCCAGTGGGCCTGTGGTTTGGATTTGTGCTGAAAAGACTGTTGATAACCCCAGGATGTTTCAAACAGTGCTGAGTGTCAAGGCCTTTGCTGCTCCTCACACCACCCTGCCAGCAAATAGGCTGGTGTTGCACGAGGAGTTGGGAGGAGAGAAACTCTTCTCAAGGGCTCAGCAAAGGAGAAGCAGTGGGGTAGCCCTGTATATGAGGGAGTGTTTTGACTGTCTAGGAATTGACAGTGGTGATGAAAGAGTCGAGGGTTGATGGGTAAGAATCAGGGGAAGAGCAGATCTCAAAGTGGGAATCTTCTAGGACACAGAGGGAAGGCTGGTAGGCAGATTGGTAGTTCCCAGGGTCCTTCATTCTACTCTTAAAGCAGGGTGCAATGAAGTTTCCTGGATTGTCCACAGCTTTCCTTCTATGACAAAGTGACTGGCTTGGTGGGAAAGGCTGGGGACGGTGTTTACCCGGGCTTTTGTTAAGCCTTTGACACCATTCCCCAAAGCATTCTCGTGGAGAAACTGACTGCCCATGGCTTGGACAGGTCCACTGTTCACTGTAAAAAAGGGTCTGGATGGCCAGGCCCAGAGAGTGGTAGGGGACAGTTTCATTCAGCTGGTACCCAGTCACCAGTGGGGCTCCCCTGGGCAGCACCGAGACCAGTCCTGTTTCTATTGATGACCTGGAGGAGGGGACGCTCAGCCAGTTTGTAGAGGACAGCAGGTTGGGTGGGAATGTATATCTGCCAGAGGACAAGAAGGCTCTACGGAGGGATCTGGAGAGGCCCAGGGATTGTCTCAGGCAGTTCTTGAAATCCTCTACTCCCCTACCCCTCCCTGTCTACTCATGATTACTACACCCTTTTTCTCTTCTGGGTCCAGCACCGCCACCACCACTGAGACTTCAAGCGGATGGAGAAGCACCGGTGGCGCTGAACATAGCGTGTCTGCAAGGCTTCCAGGTATCTCTGAAGCCGGGCATGAAGCTGCCTCAGGAACCTTCCAGCAGCAGTGCTGGTGCTGTATTCCAGCTCCATTGAGCTGCTGCTCCTGCTGCTGCTGCTTTCCAATACAATGGGATTCATGATCACCACTAGTCTAGGGAGCAACCTGGCTATTGCCACAGATCTTCTGCGTTGCAGCGTCATGGAGCAGTTGCTGCTGCATCGTCTTATGTTCTTATGTTTGTCCTTTTCTATCACCTTGTTCATGTCTGGCCTTGCCAACTCCACTCCAAGGCACTGGGGAGGCTCTCTGGCCCCCAGCAGCCTTGGCTTCACCTGCACATCAGCGTGGACCACCCTGCCGCTCCCCCTGCCCCATCGCCACTGGGCCAGCTGTGCCTCCAGCTCCTGGCGGTGCTCCTTGAAGAGCGCCTGGGAGTCCTGGGAGCTTCGGATGAACCTTGGGAAACGCCTCCTGGAGCTCATGGAACTGCGTGGGGCGCTGCCACGGGGCAGCTCAATGTCTGCGGATCTCTGTGCCCTGTCCACGTTCCTCTGCCCCTCCAGCCGGCCTCTCGCTGTGCTTGGATGCTCTGAGTTCTGACAGATCCTCTGCAAGAACCGCAGAGGGGTGAGACAAGAGCAGCTCCCCAGGATGCTCCACGCTGTCCTGCCACGCACGCCACACCAACCCCAAAGCCACATGGCCCAGCCCAGCCCAGCCCAGACATCAGATCAGAGGCCACCTACCCATAGACACTTGTCCCGTAGCATGACAGCAACCAAGATGAGCTGCAGCACCACCATCGTGATTGCCACCAGCTCACCCATAGTGAAGATGTTGAGGAGCCCCATGGCACCGTCCCTGGCAGTCCAGGTCACCAGCACAGGCCGGTGAAAAGGTTCCCCAGTGACCTGCGGGGTCCCAGTGATGGGAATCCAACCCTAGTGGGGTGGCAGAGGCTGAGGCTGTTGTCTGCCAAGACACTGCCAGACTGCTGTGCCCAGCAACCACTGTCTGTTGCTGTGGGGCCCCTTTTATAGCCTGGCAGAGTCCCCTGTGTGACATCATGGGGCAGCCAGAACCCTCTTTGTGACAGCGTGGGGCAGGCAGAGCCCCCTGTGTGTCATCCCAGGGGAGTCAGAACTCCCTTTTGGATACCCAGGAGCCCACAGGAGCCCAAGGGAGAGCCCTTGCTGCCTTGGGCACAATGACCATGCATTCCACATTGCCCTGCTGCAACCTTCGGGATTCTTTAAGTCAGTCAGGTCGTAACAATTTCATTTGACATCATGAATCTGTTTTCAGTTGTTGTTGGATCTGTAATTGCTGGGAGTGGGGGGAGGTTAACTACTTCATAAAATAGGATCTCTTTTGAACAGATGATTTGTCTCAATTTCATGAGCCTCCATGACACAAGGGCAGTGATCATGCCCCTGCGCTGGGCACTGGTGAGGTGAGACCTTGAATCCTGTATTCAGTTTTGGGTCCCGCATAACAATAAAGACATTGAGGTGCTGGATTGTGTATAGAGAAGGGCAACGGAGCTGGGGAAGGGTCTTGTGCTCTAACCCCAGCTGGCAATTCAGTAAGGAAAAAAAAGTGAGAAAGAAACTCATCAGGTGAGATAATTTAATAAATAGAAACAAATTCCAAAAATACTAGATGAGAGAAAAGAAACAGAGGAGAAAAATAAGCAAAGTAAATGTTAACAATTTCTCTGTACCCAACAACCCATGTGCAGTCAGACACTCATCATGGAATCACAGACTGGTTTGGGTTGGAAGTACGAACCACCACCTTGCCATGGGCAGGGACACCTTCCACTGGACCAGGTTGCTCCAAGCCCCACCCAACCTGGCCATGAACACTTCCAGACACAGAGCAGCCACAGCTTCTCTGGGGAACCTGTGCCAGGGCCTCACCACCCTCACAGCAAAGAATCTCTTCCCAATATCCCATCTAACCCTGCCCTCTGGCAGAGGGAAGCCACTCCCCTTTGTCCTGGCACTCCAGGCACTTGTCCAAAGTCCATTTCCAGCTCTCTAGAAGTCAGGGGCTCTAAGGTCCCCCTAGAGCCTTCTCTTCCCCAGGCTGAACACCTCCAGCTCTCTCAGCCTGTCTCCAGATCAGAGAGGCTCCAGCCTTCGAGCATCTGTGGGGTCCTCTGGACTCATTCTAGCAGCTCCACATCGTGAAGGACCAAATGCCACCCAGAGGGACCTGGACAAGCTCAAGGAAGAGGGCCTGTGGGAATCTCATGAGGTTTAATAAGACCAAGTCCTGGTGCTGCATGTGGATCAGGACAACCCCCTACATCAATCCAGGCTGGGGGATGAAGAGATCAAGAACAGCCCTGCCAAGAAGAATTTGGGGGTGCTGGTGAATGAGAGCCTGGACATGCCCTGGCCCTGTGTGCTGGGCTGATCCAACAGGGTGGGCAGCAGGGGAGGGGGGATTCTGCACTTCTGCCCTGCTCAGGTGAGACCAAACCTGCAGTGCTGCCTCCAGCTCTGGGGTCCCAGCACAGGAAGGACGTGGGGCTGTTGGGAGCCAGTCCAGAGGAGACCCTCAGATGATTAAAAGGATGACGCACCTCTATGCTATGAGGAAAGGCTGAGAATTGGGATTGTTCAGCTTGGAGAAGAGAAGCTTTGGAGTGACCTAATTGTGGCCTTGCAGTACTTGAAGGGAGCCAACAAGAAAGATGGAGAGAGGCTATTTACGAGGTCCTGGAGTGACAGGACAAGGGAGAACGGCTTCTCACTGAGACAAAATAGGTTTAGATGGGATATTGGGAAGAAATTCTTTCCTGTGAGGGTAGTGAGGCACTGGCACAGGTTGCCCGAGAAGCTGTTGCTGCCCCATCCATGAAAGTGTTCAAGGCCAGGTTGGATGGGGCTTGGAGAAACCTGATCTAGTGGTTTCCCTACCCATGGCAAGGGGGTGGAACAGGATCATGTTTACGGTGCCTTCCAACCCAAACCACGCTGTTCTTCACCTCTAAGGACTACTGCTGCCAGCTGCTTTTGAGGTACTTTATTTACAGCAACACAAAGAGCTGTAAAAAAGCAAAGGCCAGTGAGGTGTGAATCTCTTGCTGTAACTGTCCCTCCTGATCCCACTTTCACAAATGCATTCTGGATACAAAACCTTTGTGGAAACACTGTGCTGCTTTTGGACCTAGAGTGAATAGATGTCTCCCCACAGCGCAGTAGCATGGTTCAGCCCTGCTTGGTCCCACTCAGTGACTGATCAGGATGCTGCTGAGGCTCAGTGCAACAGGCTCTGGGTTCAAGTGTGTTCCAAAGGAGAAGCAGTTTCCACCACCGCCAATAACCAACAACTCCTTCTCATTTGGCAGAAAGACACTGCTGTGATTATGTAGCATTAATGGCCACTCCAGATGCTCCTGAAAAAGGAAAGGAGATCTTGAATATACAGGACTTCACATGGTCCACCGTACCACCCATGAATGTGGGCAAAAACAGATAGTTAGAGAATACAGGAACAAGTAACCCCTGAGGTGTACTGCTCTACTATACCCACCCAACCACCAACTTACAGTTCAGTGATTTTTTTAATGAGAGAAAATGTCTTTGTACTCCCTGAATCTTAATGCTTTTCCTCCCAAGAAGGTAGCCAGCCACTTTTTGATTCAATGTAAATCTTTGGCATTTATGGCCTGTGGCAAGGAGTTCCACAGCTTACCTATGTAACTGGTAGGTTCAAAAGCCTAGAGAGTTTCACGTAAGTCAAAGCAAACAGCTCATAAGCAAAGGAAGATACCAATCCATCTGTATCCACTTATTCAATGTAAACAAAAGAGTTATATTCTTTTAGATACAACTTCATTATCACTGCACCCATCCTCATTGCTGTCCAGCAAGGGCAGTCTATTTTTTCTAAAGGATATGAGGCCACTTATAATTTCTGCTACAGACAATAATTGAAAACTAAGCTACAATTAAGCACATTTCATGCTTTATACCCTCAGCAAAATGCTGCAAGGTCAACCAGACGCACACATACTGTCCACTATAAAAAACTGACCTGTCACAAATTCCATTTTCACCAATGACAGGTTCCATGTACACAGTCATCAAAAGAATGTTGTTTCTTTACATAAAAGATAAATAAAAACTTGTCAAGCAACAGGAATGTTCTTATAGAATCACTGAATGGTTTGGGATGGAAGGACCTTAAAAAAGGCCACCTCACTCCACCCCCCTTGCCATGGGCAGGGACAGCTTCCACTGGACCATGCTGCTCCAAGCCCCATCTTCTCTGGGCAGCCTTTGGCAGTGCCTCACCATACTCTTCATAAAAAATTTCTTCCATATACCTAATTTGAAGCTACTGTCCTTTAGATGAAAACCATCACTCCTTGTCCTATCACTACAGGGCCTGCTAAAAAGTCTGTTCCCATCTTTCTTATAAGCCCCCCTTCACGTACTGGAAGGGGCTCTAAGGTCTCCCCAGAGCCCTCTCTCTCTCTTAAGGCTGAACAACCCCAGCTCTCTCAGCGCATCCTCACAGGAGATCAGCTCCAGCTCTCTGATGATCTTTGTGGCCCTTCTATGGATTTACTCCAACAGAGCCATGTCTTTCTTTTACTCCAGGCAGTTATTACCTGAGATGAGGGCTACTCAGAGATGTAGACCCAAGTTTTGCCCAGAGTATGCCAAAACCCTGCTGTGTGACACCACCTGTATGACTGTTCTTCAGTGATTCATAGAAGAAAGCCACCAAATAGTTAAAGTTGGAAGGGTCCTCCAAGCATCACCCAGTCCAACCACCCTGTTCAAAGCAGGCTCAACTCAAGCAGGCTTTTCAGTACCTTGTCCAGTCAGGTTTCAAATATCTCCAATAACGGAAACACAACAGCCTCTCTGAGCAATCTGGTTCAATCATCCTTACAGGAAGCTTTTATGTTTCCAGTATTTCCATGCTGGTTTTTTTCTCATATTTCAGGCAGCAGCTATAGCACACTGCAGTTTCCACCAAGAAGTTCTCAATGAAATTATACCACAGACCTCCATAAACACTAACTTAGCATCTGGTTTATCTGTTCCCTTCCTCCACAAACATCCTGAAGTGACTATGCTTGCACTCATTTCAGTTCTGGTGCCCCTTGTCTGAAACAGAGCAGCTCCATGTGCTCCAGTCTTCTGTACATTCCATCTCTCCCTCTCTTAACGCTGCTATGTTCTCTGTGCTGGGTAACAGCACTTTGGAATTACATCCTTCTTCTATGTAAAGTTACCTCGTTCCTTCATAGGACACTGCTCACCCTGAAAGAAACCTTTCAGTACTTACCACATTAATCACATAGTCCAAGCAGAGACCAGTCATTAAGTCAATGACAGTGATGCCTGGCACAGAGGATGCATGAAACCACACTCCACCAACGAGCAGAAGCTTTCCTTCATGCACATGTGCAGTATGTGAATACCTGTGAGTTCAAAATGAGATTGAACTCCATTAGCAAGGGAGGCTGGTAGACACAGGCTGAAGATTCTCTGCTGAATGCTTTGAGCAACCTGGTCTAGTTGAACATGCCCCTACTCATTGCAGGAAGGTTGGACTAGTTGGCCTTCAAGAGGTCCTTCCAAATCGAACTGTTTTATGACGCTATGAATGCCTTCTGCTTACCTTGGGGCAAGAGGAGGGTGTGTCTCTATTGTCTGCCACTGAAAGCCATGTTCAAGCTCCCTCAGAAGGAAAACTGAACCCAAGGGCTGCTCAGCTGCTCCCAGACCTCCTGCGATTAGCACTCCTCCTTCCCAGCTGCAGGCACTGTGAGAGTGGCGGCTTTCTGGGACTGGACCCTCAACAGCAATCTAAAAAAACACAAGTCCAAGGCTGAAGTTTGCCAAGCTAAGTGTCTGCTTAATGTCCAGGCTTTTAAATGACCTTTTCCTGTGTGGTTGAGTTTTTTGACACCCAACCTCCTCCATATACTCCTCTAGGGACTGCTAAGTGCTTCCATTTACACTATCTCTGGCCCGCAGTACATTTAATGTAACCCGTCTTTAGAGGGTTTATTCCCACACATTTATTAGAGGTAACTTTATCTGCATTCTTGCATGCTGCTTTCTGCTCAAGACATACACCTGGGAACTACAGGTTTGTTTACAAACACATAGACTAATGCAGTGACCAGCAAAGCTGGTGATCAGTTGTTCAAACCACAGAGCAGGATAAAAGGCTCAGCTGCAGGACTAAATCCAGACAGAAAACCTTTAGTGCAAGCACTGAAGGAAAAAATGTGAGATCACGCATTAAAGGAATATCACAGCAAGTAAGTGGTGGAGAAAAATGTGGAGGCCACTTGGTCCATACCTTCCCCTAAAAGAAATGAAACTGTATCTGTTATCACCTGGATGGATGGATGTATAGTTTCCAAAAGTCTGCAGTGACAAGAATTTCTCACCTCTTCAGGCAGTCTACTGCAGACTCAGCTAGCTTCACGATCAGTAGCTTAGTGTCCAGTTGATTCCCTGTACTACTCAAAGTTAAAATGGAGAAGAATATTTGTCTTCTCTGCGACAGTATTTTAGATATTAGAAGATATATTTCTATCTTGAATCTTCTCCAGATTCAATAGCTAGAAGTCCTTCAAAACCTTCCCCTGTGAGGTATGTGGCCTGGTCACTCTTGCTGCATACCTCTATACAGCTGCATGGCACCCTGTCCACCTCTTTTTCAGCAATCAGCTTTGGGTATTTTACAGTAGTTCTGCTGAGATAAGGAACATCGTAGAAAATAAAAGAAGCAATTCATGTGTCTACCAGATAACATTTCTGGGTACATATCTGAAGACACAGTGTAGGCCTCCCACAACAGTGGGATATTGCTTACTCATGTTTAGCTTGTGACCTCCTGCAACTATGCATCTCTCATCCTATAACTGTGCTATGTACAAGGCTGGGCTCAAAGAGTTATAGTAAATAGGGTTACATCAGACTGGTGGCCAGTAAGTAAACAAGGGAGTAAGTCCTCTTTAACTCAATTTCCTTTTATGACACATTCAGCAATCTAGTCAACTGAGGCAAACCAGCAGATGTGGAGGTGGTTTTGATTTTAGCAAAGCTTTTTATACTGTCTCTAACAGTATCCTTCCACAAAAATGGCCAGCACACAGCTGGACAAGTCCATGATGGGAGAGGTGAAAGAACACAGAGACAGTATGTTCTCAGTAGCATCCAGCAACAGGGCAAGAGGCAATGGGCACAAACTGACATAGAAAAAAAATCCACTTAAACATAAAACCCCCTCATATTGTACTATCAGGGTGGTCAAGCACTGGAATAGGTTGCCCAAAGAGATTGTGGAGTCTCCACCTATGGAGATAATCCCACCTGGACAATATACTGAGCAACCTGCTCTAGTTAGACATGTTTTAAGCAAGAGTGCTGGACTAGAGGACCTCCAGATGTCCCTTCCAACCTCCACTATTCTGTAGAGACTGTATTCTCTACAGAAGAATAAAAAGCTGGATGTTTAGAAGTCAGTTCTAACTCTAATCACCATGGAACACATTCTTACCGCAGTGTAGGAGAGTTCTGGAGTGTGCAGGAAATACCAATCCCCGAGCACAGGCTCCAGAGCAGAGCGGCCACCATACACAAACAGGTACTGCTCACCTATGGAAACAGACAACCAGGTGGTAAGAGAAGTTACAATCTGGTATGTCACAAAAGCAAAAATTTCTGTTTGCATAGAAGGGAAGCTGACAAATAGGGTGCAATAGTACTTTGGGTAGATGTCAAGGACATGCATTCACTGCACTATGCCCT
Source organism: Lycocorax pyrrhopterus obiensis (assembly GCA_014706295.1). Classification (NCBI taxonomy): domain Eukaryota; kingdom Metazoa; phylum Chordata; class Aves; order Passeriformes; family Paradisaeidae; genus Lycocorax; species Lycocorax pyrrhopterus. The sequence goes on from JACSVZ010000001.1 coordinate 36,823, forward strand.
GGCCTTTCACTGATTCAGAATGGACTGTGCAGATAACACAAGTGTTGGTCACTTTCTTCAGCTACGAAGCAATACCAAGGCAAAAATAAGATGAAACAATACAGTCTGACAAAGACAAAACCCAATGTATTATTAATAAAATTTTATTTACCCATTTAGCATTTGCTTTTTTGATATAAAATTGTGACTGGAAGCTACAGTGTTAATTAAACACTGCTCCACAAATGGAAAGTGTGCTCCAGACTAGACTAACAACTGCTTAACAATTCTCTTCTGCTCCCCTTGGAGAGTTGCCTGCCAGCTGCAGGAATGGCAACCTTAGGAAAGGACAGCTTTCAGCTCCTGAATGCCACTGCTTAAGTTTTTGCCCCTTACAACCAGAATCTTTTACTAGACCAACCTTCAGCTTGCTATTGCAGGACCTAATTCTAGAGCTGTTCACAACTACTGAGTGTTTGTCAATTGCTACTAGAAAAGTGAAGGACTTCTGGATAAAGAGCTAGGGATCCTACTCCCCAAAAAAACATTCTTCGGAGAGAGCAAAACTTATTTCTGGCATGATCAAGTATGAATAACTTCAACCATAGATGATCTCATAGAATCAGTCTTCCAGAATGGATTACAGCAGATTACAGTAGGTTTCAATCCTACTTGCCACTGCAGATGTAGATAACAAAATCCAAAATTACCATATTTCAAGTGTCAAGAAGAGATCTCAAAGCCTCTTAATTTCTTTCCTACTGGCAGGCTTGAGGAGTGTTCAGTATGAACTTCATGAAGTTCAACAAGGTCAGGTGCAAGATCCTGCATACCTACAGCCATTTCCACTCTTTCCAGGCTTTTTACCTTTGAATGTCATTTCAGTTGTGCTGTGTCTCCAACGCAAAGCTGCTGCTTCAGCAGCAGGCTGCAGACTTACAGGCTCCACTGAAACGTCATCTGGGTCTGAAGCATTACAGGTTTTGGGGAACTTCAGCCACAACATTCCCAAGCCTGAGCTCGATGGGGATGTTCGTCCTCCTACCACCAGGGCCAGAGTGTCTGAGAGACAAGACACAGTATGGTACAACCTCTCACCTGTGGAGATACAAAATGTCATGGTTCACACAGAAGTTTTTTCCAAGAAAATTATAATCATTTAAGTTGGAAAAGACCCTTAAAGATTATCAAGTCCAACCATTCCTCCAGCACTCTCAAAGTCAAAAGTAAACCATGTCCCCAAGTGCCACTTTCACATGGCTTTTAAATCCTTCCAGGGATGTGGACTTCACCACTACCCTGGGTAGCCTGTGCCAGGAATGGACAATCCTTTACTTAGAGACATTTTTCTCAATATCCAACCTAAACCTCCCCTGGCACAGCTTGAAGCCATTTCCTCTTGTCCTGTCCCTGGTCCCCTGGGAGAAAAGGCTGACCTCCACCTGGCTACACACTCCTTTCAGGTAGTTGTAATGAGTGAGAAGCTTCCCCCTGAGCCCCCTTTTCTCCAGGCTGAGCCCCCCCCCAGTTCCCTCAGCCACTACAACGGGCTTACAGCAGTGGTGGATGAGGGAAGAGCAACAGATGTCATCGACCTGGACTTGTACAAAGCATGTGACACTATGCCACCCAGCAACCAGTCTCTAAACTGGAGAGACATGGATTTGACAGATGGACCATTCGGTGGATTAGGAATTGGCTGGATGGTCTCACTCAAAGAGTTGCAGTCACCAGCTCAGGGTCCAAGTGGAGACCAGTAATGAGTGCTGTTCTTCAGGTCTCCGTAGGGACCAGCACTATTTAATGTCTTTGTAGGTGACACGGACAGTGGGATCGAGGGCACCCCCAGCACATTTGCCGATGACAAGGAGCTGTGTGGTGCGGTCATGTGCTGCAGGGAAAGGGAGAGGCATCCAGAGGGATCTGGACAGGAGAGGTGGGACCATGCCAACCTCACGGAGTTCAGCAGGACCAAGGGCCAGGTCCCGCACCTGAGTTGAGGCAATGCCAGCACAAATACAGACTGGTCAGAGAATCAAAAAGCAGTTCTGGGGAGAAGGACTTGGGGGCGTTTGCGGACAAAAAGTTCAGTATGACTCGGCAGTACGTGCTCGCAACACAGAAAGTCAACCATGTCCAAGGCTGCACCAAAAGACGTGTGGCCAGCACGTAGATGGAGGTGATTCTCACCCTCTATGCTGCTTTCCTGAGACCCCACCTGGAGTTCTGCATCCAGGTCTGGTGCCCCCAGCACAATAAAGACATGGAGCTGTTGGAAAAAATTCAGAGTCTACTAGCTTGATCACAGGGCTGAAGCCCCTCTGTTCTGGAGCCAGGCTGAGAGAGTCTGGGCTGTTCAGCCTGGAGAAGTGAAGGCTCCAGGGAGATCTCAGAGCCCCTTCCAGTGCCTAAAGGGGCTCCAAGAGCGCTGGAGAGGGACTTTGGAAAAGGGCCTGGAGTGACAGGACAAGGGGAACGGCTTCCCACTGCCAGAGGGCAGGGTTAGATGGGATATTGGGAACAAATTCTTCTCTGTGAAGGTGGTGAGGCCCTGACACAGTTTGCCCAGAGAAGTGGCTGCCCCATCCCTGGAAGTGTTCCACACCATGCAGGATGGGGCTCTGATTAACCTGGTCTACTGGAAGCTGTCCCTGCCCATGGCAGAGGGTTGGAGCTAGAGGATCTTTAAAGTCCCTTTCAACCCAAACCATTTTATGATTCTATGACTCCAGTCCCTCAATGTCTCTCTTTCTGTGAGAGACCCAGAACTGGACAAGGCACTCGAGGTGTCTTTGCAGTGCCCAGCAGAGAGGGACAATCACTGCTCTGGGCCTGTGGCCACACTAGGCTGGTACCAGCCAGGTGCCATTTGCCTTCTTGCCCACTTAGGCTCATGTTCAGCCACTGTCAAACAGAACCCCCAGGTCCTTTTCCAGCTTTCCAGTCACTCTGCCCCCAGCCTGGGGCGCTGCATGGGGCTGTGGTGACCAAAGGGCAGGATCCGGCATTTAGCAACCAGAACCTTCAGATTTCTGTGACTGCCAGCATCACTGTGCCATGACATCACTTTTTCACTAGACTTTCCTTCACTTTTAGCACAAAGGTATCTTGTACTTGCCATCAGTATGAGAACTCACCCCATCTTTTATCAGGAATATTCTGTGTCACACAGACAGCTCTCCAGTAGCCCGCATGCTTACTCAGCACATGGAAATTTCTCATGCGGCAGTGTTGTCCATTCTCCTCCCCAAAGCCTCCTGTGGTAAGAATCACGCCGGGTTTTATAAGAACGGAGTGGTGACCGTAACGTCTCAGGCCAGGAATTCCTGAGAGCCTTGCACATACTGCTGCAGGGACACTCCCAGCCATCCCAACAGGACCAGCATGACGAGGAACTGTAAGCCACAGAGAACCAAAGAACTTAATGCGCAAATACAAACCAAGGACTACATTTTAAGTAAGAGATTAAGCACGTCATCTTTTCAAGACGACCATTCATCTTTTCAAGAAGAAAAAACTGAGAAGCAAGTTGACAGCGCACACAGATAATCTGAAATGCCCTAGAAATCGGGATGTAATGGTTAAAACTACTACTTTACCAACTGTAACTTCTACTCTGCTCACTCAGCTCCTGGCAATTCTGAGACTGCTTTCATGAGGCGGACGTAAGACTGGCCAAGAGACTGCAGTGTCCTAAACTGCTGCAGCAAGATATGAATCACTGCACTACCTTCAAAAGAAGCATCTGTCTGATTAAGACAGTATCTGGCTACACGAACAGCACAGAACAGCAGAAAAAGGACAGACACCTGGAAGCTGATTTCAAAATTTCTTGCCAGATTTTGATCCTACCTTCACAGAAGCACTGAAATAACATTCTGAAGCATGACAAATAATCTGTTAATTTGAATGGTCCTACTATAGGAGAGTATTTCCAGTTATCTAAATATCTTCTCTCTAAATAGTATATCTCTTAGCATGAAACAAACTTTTAGCACAGGACTCTGGCTCACCTACACACTGTACACATTGTTTTCTTTTAATCATTTTGGAATCTGCGCCTTCTTTGTTTTAATCAAGGGCTTTATTCTTGTGTTGTAAGAGATGATGAGGTGCAGGAGGAGCAACTCGCAGTCCATTTTTTGTATGCCATAATCAGAAAAATTGCCTGTACTGATCGTTGCTTTGTTCAAGACCCTACTTTATCATTTGATGAAGTAAGAAATTTCATCTCTTTGGGCTTAAATGTCTTTTTACAGACTGATCTTTTAAAGACAGAGGAGTTTTTTCATGTCACAAAATATACTCACCATGATTTCTTTGGAAGATTTAGTACTTGCACTCTCTTGAACTGAGACCCAAGTCTATCTGAGAGGATAACTGGGGCATTTATTGCTATTAGAGACATACCTTTTGCATTCCCAGTAAAAAATATCTAAGCACGGACAATTTACCAGACTTTGAAGGCTTTTGCTATCAGTTTTGGATACAACAGAGACAGCAGCAGAAAGACCCTATTCCTGTCTCTAACAAATCAAATGTCTTCACTGTAATAAGAACCATTAAGCAAATGTCAGATTGTTTTTCTTAATTTAAGGATACATACTATGCCTTTAGGAGTCTTCAAGGATTTAACTTAAGGACCAGCAGCAATCATAAAGTACATTAAATCACACCCACATTCATTTAGCTTCAATTTCACTACATTTTCAAATCCAACCGAGACACAACACATGGATTCAGTGGCCATCCTGCCCTGTCCTTTTTCAGCTGCTTTTCTTGCTCCCTAGAACACAGATTTCAACTTTCTCTTGAAGCTAGAACTACTTGTGGTGCTATACTGAGAAGACTAGTGATATAAAACAGGTTAAAAATAACCTTCTGCTTTCTACCCTGAAAAAGGAAGCAAACAATCAAAACCAGGAATTTCTTGGACTGCTACTGCCACCAAATACTTTTTATCTCAGAAACACAATCTTGGTCTTGCCTTTTCCCCAGCTGTACCACTTTTCTCCCATCTAAAAGAAGTGACATACAGATTTAAAAGCATTTCAGAAACAGAAATACTACAGGTACAATTGCACCCACAAGGGATAACAAAGCAAAGCAGAGCTTCATGACAGGCTTCTGAGTGGTCTGCTGGACAGGGCAGTAAAGAGAACAGAACAACCTTTTTGGAGCTGGAAGGAGAGAATGGTTCAGAGAGCCATGTATGGAGGCAACCAGTAATGAATTTGAAAGGGAGATCCCAAAAACAGGAGGAGGAGCAGGGCAGGCTAGCATTGCAGCCATGCACTGGAGGAGCTCATGTATGAAAAAATGACAAGCTGTTCAGACTGGGAGGTTCAATAAACTGAAAGAATGGAAGTGATCAGAACCAGCAGCATTAGGCCACAGCCCTGGCCTTGCTTTAGACAGCAGAACCATTGTGGAGTGGAGAAAGCTACCAGACAGCAGCATCCCATCTGCCCCTTCCAGGGTTTCATTGTCTCCTAAAACCTCTCAGAGAAGCCTGCATGAGAAAAAAGAATACTGTGAAAACTACTTGGTGTGTACCTGCCACACTGGGTAACAACGGAGCCCAGGAAGGTTCCAGCCCCTTTGATGCAGCCAACACAAAGTAATGAGAACATTTCAGATGCCATTCCTGTAGCAAGCCCAAAGGAAAAAACAAATAAACAAACAAACAAATCAACCAAGAAAGGAAGACCCAAACAAAAAACCAATCCCCCTCAAAATCTTAGAGCAAACAGTAGAAAGGATCTCAGAACAGCCAGGGTGACCAAATCAAATACTAACCCAGCCTAACACTGTTTCCAGCAATGGTCAAAATCAGAGGGGTGAAGCTGAATCGGAGAAAGAACAGGTGGGTAAACACCTTTCTCACTCCAACTTTCAAAAATGTACAGCCCAGGGATCTTCTCAGCAAGCAGCTGTGTCTTTGTATTGAACAATCCTTGATGGATTTTTCATCCATGAAGCTACCCAGTTGCTCTTTGAACGCACATAAACTTTTAACGTGTCCAACATGCATCCCATAGCTTAACTATATGTTGCATGGGAAAGTTTTTCTTTTTGGAATCAGCTTCCCTTTATGCTTCTCAGTTCTGATCACAAAAAAGAGTGAGGTCTTTATACCAGAGGGATTAAGGTTTCTTAAAGTCCATGGAATATAAGTGATTACAAAGAAATCACAAATGTTGAAAGGTGCAACATGGTCTGTGCTGGACAATAATACATAATTTTCAGTCTGGCTTTGGAATCACTCTGAGGCAGAAGCACAAGCAAAAGGAACGTACAGGAAGCCAGTAGCAATGAGAGTTCACCCTGGCGTTTATGGACATTAGGGAATTGAGTGTGTTCATTCCCATGGGGTAGGATATATTCAGCCAACTATGTGACTAGCAAGCATAAACATGAATTTAAAAGGCACGAGAACTCATGTTATCAGCTTCATTGCCCCAACCCATATTAGAAGTAAAAAGTATCTTTTGAAAAGTGACATTCAGAAATTAACGTAAATACTGAAAATGGAAGAATCCACTATTAGTCCCTAAGCAAATTACTCTAAAAATTGGTCTCCCTCCACACTGGGTGTCTATTTTACATTTCTTATCTAATTTGACCAAGCTTGTTTCCAATAAGACCTGGATCTTACTTAATCTTTCTCTCAAAGGCTAATTGTAGAGCTCTCTGTTAGCACAGCGTTTACTCCTGTGCACGTTTCCAGCTCAGACTCATGCACATTAACCTCCTCTGTAAGGAAAACAATACCAAGTCTTTACCTTCCCACTATATGAGCAATGGCCTTGACCTACAACAATTCTACCAGACATTTCTCAACCACTTAGCAAATCTGCCAGCACTTTCAGTCACCACTTTTGCATTCATTAAGCAGAGCAGCTCCTACCATGTTGGCAAAATAAATTCAAGCACATTAAATTGTTTTCATACTACAGCTATTAGATTTCTAGAATTATAAACAGAGAACCATAAAATCAAATGGGAAACATCTAGTAAGTATTCCACAGGATATTTAGCTCAAAGTTACTCACTATCTTGCACTTATCTTCACTTCTAGACTTCAAATAGTTGGAAACGTTGCCAGCAGTTAACATAAAAATGGCAAAGAATAGAGTCATAGCTGAATTTCAATCATTAATACAGGAATGGCTGTATAAAGTCAGACCAAAAAAAATCTGAAATTAGTAACCTGTACACAACAATGACAAACAATGAAGTAGCCTATGGAAATGGAAGAGAGTAGGACAAGTGCATTTGCTTTCCCCAGGAATGCTCTCAACCAACTGCAGTCAGGAACAGCACATCAGGTGTGTATTTATGTATTCAGTAATCCTTAATGGATTTCTCTTTCATTAAAGTAATTGTCCCTTGAATCCATGCCAACTTTTAGCATGAACAACTTCTTTTATACTACCAGGTAGTTTGCTATGACAAGCCTGTCTCCTTGAGAGACTGGAAGGAAGGAACATGCAGCTTTTCTAAGATCAAGGAGAGCCTTCTTCCCATGCTGCTTCACCAGGAGCTCCCCATGGCCTCTGTGTTAACTAAGCTGATCCAAGGTCCTTTCTGCCTCCATGAACACCTGTGCCTCAGCAGCTCTGTACAGAATTGCAACTGTAAGAAATTGCAGATACCTTATGATATCAAAGCCAGGTCCCTGATCTTCAGAATAAAGGAGGGTTACCTCATACTCATCAAAAGGCTCCAGAGTCTGCACTCTTTGCTGCTCGTCTTCTGGAATACAACAGGTGAAAAACTCATTCATATCCATGACACTGCACTCAGTCCAGCCCTAAAAGACAAATCCCTCAAAGTCATCACCTCTGGAAGGACAGAAACCCACTTCCCACAGGAAAATAAAGACCCTAAATTAAACACCTGCCTAAGCCACTAAGACTGTCTAGCTAACCAAGAGCAGCCCAAAAACTGGTGAAAATAGATCTCTCATCTGTAAAGTTCTTAAAAACTTAATTTAGTACATCAAAAGTCTCAGAGGAACCCATTAATCCTGTATGAGACAGTAGGCTGCAAGCCAATTGGAAGCATCTTCTATAATGATGAGTTATGCTGCCAGAAAAAGCAGTACCTCAGCCTCAGCCCTGTTTGCTTCAGGCTTCAGCCCATAACCGACCAAACACTCAAGTGTTCCAATCTTCCTCAGACAAATCATGCTTCATGCATGCCCTCGAGCTGCAGGTGCTTACCCTTCCCAGAAAGCGCCTCTGCTGTGCCTCACAGTCAGGGTACTGTGCCAGCGAGCGCAGCGCACAGTTCAGCTGGCTGAAATGCTGCTGCATGACACGCCCAAAGGGGTCCTCTGGGTGCACCTGCTCATACACCAGGAAGCATGCCTGAGGGAAATGCTCTGCTGCCCACTCAATCAAGGCATCTGACCTGTTGGGAGATTGTGCATAAGAAATTAAGTTGAGGGCCCACCCGTCACACGACAGATGCAGTGTATCTTCCTGCAACACCATAAACCTGCTATTAAGGCATCCTGACAAGTGGCAATACACAAATGAGAGTGCTGTGCTGGGGACTCATGAACATCTCCTCCCCATCTGCGCAGACAATCCAGGGCATGAGAAGAACAAAAACCTGAAAATTGCTCATTTCAGATTTTCCTTCTTTTTTTCCTTCCTTTTAGGATATCAAGTGGACATCAATTACATCATCATAATGATGATGTAAGGAGCTATTTGGGACTCCAGAGAATTCCCAAGGCTTTAGTTTCAAGAGAACAGGTCTCCCAGCCCAAGGTGATATACTCAGAAAGAAGCTTGTTGTTTCCCTTTACCACCTGGGTAAGAGAGGAGAACCCAGCTGACCTGGTGTTCTCCATGTAGGTGAGCACCACCTCTGCGATGAAGAGGGTGGGGATTTCATTGTTCAGTCCTGCTTCCTCCAGGGTTCTCTCCAGCTCAGACAGCTCTGATAAATCCACTCCCAGTAATTTATAATCCTTTCCAGAAAAGGTAATGGCTCCTGGGAGACAAAAATGATACAACCTCACTATGGTGCTGCTGCAATACTGAGACCAAAAGGGACAAACACGAAAATCTAACCCACAGGCAACCACTCACAAGGCTACGTCCATCAGCTATATTTCTCTGGAACATGTACAAGAAAATCCCCATCATTACATGACCCATGAAGGGATAGTGCCATGTGATCCATTACCTGCAGATCTAAAACTCCATTATTCCTAATGCAAATTTCACCTACAGATTTCTCATAGAATTATTACACTCGCTATAACAAGAAAACTTTATTATATTTACTTTAAGAGAATTTTTTAGAACCACTGTAATTCAAAATCAAACCTAAAGGGCTCTCATTTATACATCTTTCACTTTAGGCTAAGAAAGCACCATTGCTTTGATATAATTTCAGTGGTTTCCCTCACAATCAGAAAACCATTCTCAGGTTTCTTAGGCTTGGTTGGTTTGTTTGTTAAACAGATTTCATTTCTGTATAATGGCACTGAGTCCTGAAACCGCACATGCTAGCTCTTGGCAAACACCAGGACCTGACTCACAGATCACCTCCTCAGAAATAAGTTCCAGTTTATGATCTGTAAGTATTATCATACCTCTGTACCCCATCGGAATATGATACGCTATGGCCTGTTGACCTTTTCAGCCAAAACCACATCATTAACAAAGATAACTGTAAAGTACCTTTAGAAATCACCTACTCTGTCTCTGCAACCCAACAACTGTATCTGTCCTGAGGACAGTTAACCTACACTGTTCTCAAAGGCATACACTTCCGGAGCCAAAATGGCCTTTTGCAGAAGCCCATCAGAGTGTTCCCTTCTAATTTCTTCTAACTTGTCCATCCATGCCTTCCTGACCTCTGGAAACAGAGAATAGGGTAATTCCAACTATCTGACACCTTCCCTTAAGTACCTGAAGATTCTCGGTATGGACAGAGTTCCTTGCCACAGGACTCTGCCAATACTAAAAATGTGAATGGATTCAGGAAGAAAATGAAAAAGTTCATGGAACAGCTACTCACTAAGACCTGGAAGTCAGGAACTCACACTCTATAGCTGTCTTCCATCTGTATTTAAATTGATTAATACCATCTAAATGCTGTGGCTTACATATGTCCCTACTGCATTCCATTCCATGTTTTCCAGACCATTTGTGCACTGTGTCAAACTCCTACTCTCATTCATCTTATTGCAAGTCCCCATGTCTCCTGCAAGTTTAGGACATTTCACCTTCTATAGCATATAATCTAGAGCATTACTGGAAATCCTGGAGGAAAACAGATGCAGGAGAAACCTCTAGTGATCCACACACTTTACATTCCGCCTTTTGCCCCTTAGCACTCAGCTTGCACAATATTCTGCAGTGGTTTCACAAGGCTCATTTTCTCCTGCCTTGGAGAGCAAAAGAAAAGGTCAGGAAACATAATGACTAATGTTTTATTACAGTCAAGATCCTTAAGAGTCAAACCTTCTCTCTTACCCATCAAGTCCATAAATCATTGTATAATTTAGGGTGAAAGGGACATTTGAAAGTCATATTGTCCAAATACTTCCTCATGGCAATTATCTGTATCAGGTTGCTCAAAGCTTTGTGCAGTCAAGCTCTATCTCCAAGGCTGGAGATTCCATCTGCTTTCTAGGCAATCTGCTCCCATTTTTAACTACTCATGTGGCGCAACCTCCTCCCCAACATTTTCATTATACATCACTGGAATTTTCTTTTTTTTTTTTTTTGCAACTTTCAACCATTGTCCCTTGACTATTTGCTTTATGCCTCCAAGAAAAGTGCGGCTCTGTCTTTTCTAACCTCTCCCAATAGGTAAGCTGAAGACTGCTGTAAGACTCACCTCTCTCCCAAACTCCTCCCCATAAGGCTCAACAAAAACAGCTCTCTCAGCCTCCCCTCCTACGTCACCTGCTCCACCACTTCATCATCTTCATCACCTCCCACTGGACACGCTACAGTTTGCCACTGCTTTTGGACCAGTGAACTCAAAGCTGGACACACTCTTTCAGAATTTGTAACAGAAAAAAACTGATCTTGGTTTGATATAATCAGCTCCTGACAAATCCATCCTGGCTTCTTGTTATCTCCCAATGCTTACAAATGATTTGTTTCAACATTTTTCATAAAATGAACATGCTTTTCATCTACAATTTCATAGTCCCCCTACTATAATATCTCACTTTTTGAAGGCTAAAGCTATGTTTACTTCTTCTAAACATTTTGTACAAAAGAAATCTTCCATGAATGCCATACCTAATCCTTCCCCTCCAGTGTCTCCCACCAGTGCTGACAACTCTTTCATTCTTTTGATCAGAGTGGCTTTTTGGCATGCCACATTTGGGAAATCTACCTCATAAACCACAGTGCGATGCAGAAGACCCATATCCTTCAAACGGAAGTATAAGGAATCAAAACCAGCACCTAAAGATAGGATCTGCAGAGAAAGCATCAGAAAAAGTTATACTCAACTCTAGCAGCATGTTGAGCATCTAGGTGTGAAAAATATTTAATATCATCTGTAGAGTGACAAAATCAGGCAACCTCCTGCAAGAGGCAGAGGATATTGCCCCCTCCCAGATACTTCTGCCAAAGTGACACATGGACAGCCACAGTACTGCCAGTCAGATTTCTGTGCCCTGATGGGAATGGATCCGAACAGATGCAGTAACGAGTTACTGCCCAGATGCCAGAAAGACTTTACACACATTTAGTGGGAGATGTCAGTAGCCCCAGAGAAAATGTACCTGTGTCCTGGGTAGGCTTTGTGTCTTCAGCAGGAAGTCCTGAACACAGTGATCTACAGCACGGGCGCGGATGTAATAACCCCTGTAGGAACAAATTCAGTTGTAATCACTGTCCAGGAACTCGATTTCTCCAGCACTGGCAACTTTCATTCAAAAAAAATAAAGATTTTTTTCTCTCAGCTTCTACCCAGTAACTCCCTGTTTACAGACCTGCACTGGGAGATGATTTTGTCATCTCTAGAGCTTGCAAATAAACACAGATCTCCTGCACTCAGTGTGCACATTAACCATCAGGACTATGGGTAACCCAGAGAAAATGTGCAGATATCCTAGCTGGACCTGATCTGTTTTGCATAAGTAAATATTTGCTGAATGAAAATGTGTGAATCCAGACAGTGAGGATGCCCCCCTGCAATGCAGATGGCCGATACCTGAGTTCCTGCCCCAAATCATATGCTGTAACAACAAAATGAATGAGTGTGTGCTAATGTAGTGAGAAGGGAACAAAGAAGGGAAGAAAAGTCAGGAGAGGAATTCTGTTCTTTGGTTTTTGAATGACTGGAACTAAGTCAGTCTAACTTCTGGAAAGCATTTACCATTTCCCCAGTCTGGCACGGACTGATGCCTCTTGTTTCTTGGCATTCTCTTTCAGTTAGTTTCATCCTATATCCACCTGGCCACATCCCAGCTCCTATCACCCCTTTAACAAGCATGTTATCATCTTCACGCCTCACGGGGACAAAGTTTTCACCAGACAGTCTAAGATGTCCCAAAATTGATGACAGTGTTGATAAATGCAATACACAACCCTTCCTGTGAATTCAGCTTGGCATGCCAATGTTGTGTGACAAGCCAATGCAGGTTTCCTGATAAGCCACACTCATCTTCACAGGCCTGCAAGCTTCTGCTTGAACACCACTGTTTGATTTTCCCCTGAATGAAACTCCTTTGGCAATTCACAGTCATTTGGATTGCATTAAACTATTCACCTCGAATTATGTAAATTCCACAACGACATCAGCCTAGATCCCTCTGCAAACACACATTAAAACATTCTTGTGTCATACAAAGCTTTGGAGAAGTCCTGCTGGTCAGACACCACTGATTCAAAAGATATTGCTTCCCAGAACCACCAAATACCTTATGGAAATTGTAACATTCTGGGGAATTAATGAGAAAATTATCGATGTTATTACATTATTAGTATGTTTTCAAACATTAAGAAGTTTTCAGCAGCATTAAACACTGGAGTTAGGAACCAGTCTGGTGGCATATTTTACCCAGGGCAAAGCATTCAGTTTTGGTCCAGAAGCCATGTAACATTATACTAACAGTCTAACAAAGTTACAGTACTGTGAGACAGTGCACTGCACGTTGCCACTCTGCCACTCTGCGTACTTTGCTTAAAATACGTCTGAGAAGCTGTGCCTTGCACAACTGACAGCTTTGAGCATGGGGATTTGTGGTGGAAGGAACCTTAAGCTACTCTTGTTCCACCCCTCTGCCATGGGTGCTCCAAGCACCACGCTGCTCCAAGTCCCGTCAAACCTGGTCTTGGACACTTCAAGAATGAAGCGGCCACAACTTCTCCGGGCAACCCGAGAGCCACGGCCTCGCCACCTTCACAGGGAAGATCTCCTTCCTAATACGTAACCTAAACCTACTCTCTTTCCGCTTGAAGCCATTGCTCCCCCTGTCCTGTCACTCCTGGCCCCCCAGCAGTCCGAGATACCCTCCCAAGCCCCGCGGGCACCGGGGCTCAGCAGTCGGAGCAGCTGAAGGTCCCGCGCAGTGCCCGCTCCTCACCGGTGGATAAGCGGCGCTCGCCGCCGCCGCCGCCGCCCCGCCAGAAGCCGCAGGAACCGGTCCTGGATGTAGCCCCGCGCTGCCGCCGAGCACTTGCTGACGGCGCTGCTGCCGCCGGTGCCCTGGACCTGCCGGGACAATGACACGGCGCTGCCGCTTCCGACCAACATCGAGTCCCGAGAAGTGCACGGGCCCCCCGGCGCGGGATGGCGGGGCCGGGCAGCGCCAAGAGGGCTCCGAGGGGAGGGGACGGCAGTGCCCGCCGCCATCGAATCCCCCTCCGTCCCAGTCTCCGCTTCCCCTCGCTCTCCGAAGCAGCCGGGCCGAGGCTTCCCGGGCCGTTCCCCGCGGCACTTGGGGCCCGGGGTTCGCTCACAGTCCGGGGGTCGCTCACGGCTCAGGGGTCGCTCACGACCCAGGAGTCACTCGCGGTGCCGCCGCCGGCCCATCCCGCGCACGCCGCGCCAACCGGAAGTGGGAGCGCAGCGCCGGACGCAGAGAGCGCGGAGCGCGCGCCCCCTCGCGGGCCCGCCCCTTCACCGCCGGTGCCGCCCCCCCACCGCCGGTGCCGCACTCCCCATCGCCGGTGCCGCTCGCCCCCCCACCGCCGGTGCCGCCCCCCCACCGCCGGTGCCGCACTCCCCATCGCCGGTGCCGCTCGCCCCCCCACCGCCGGTGCCGCACTCCCCACCGCCGGTGCCGCTCGCCCCCCCACCGCCGGTGCCGCCCCCCCCACAGCCGGTGCCGCCCCCCCACCGCCGGTGCCGCCCCCGCGCGTTCCTGGCGCTGCCGCCGCCGCCGAACCCGCGGTAGCTCCGAGCGCCGCCGCTCGTCGGGAGCGCCACGGAAGGCAGCGGGCAGCCCCGGCGCGGTGAGCGGGCTGCGGGCTCTGTCCGGGGGTGCTCTGTTCTGTGCAGCGCTCCGCGCGGGGCTGCAGGGCTCTGTACAGGGCTCCGTGCGGGGCTGCGGGGCTCTGTACGGCGGTGCAGGGTTCGGTACGGTAGGACCCTTGGTAGATCGGCCCAGGCTCTGTCGCCTGTGCTGCATTCGGAGCGGAGATGGCACTAATGACTGCATGCTGCATGGCTATGTTGGGGACCCAAACTGGGGTTCCCAGGCTGGCTGTGCTAAGGACAAATGGGCAGGGCGGGAGGAGTGTCTGTGGCAGCCGTGGTGAATGTTTCGTGTTACTGCTCTTTAGGGTTTTTACTGGGAGTTATAGAGGAGCCGTGGTAGTCTGAGCTATGTGGGATGCCATGGGTGTTGCACGTGCTGTTCCATTCAGTGTCTCTACACATCTTGCAATCCACAAATTAGTGTATTTCGCTTTAAGTAAGTTACAGTCTCAAAATGTCAGTTTTAAAGAGAATGGTCAGTATGTATATTTATAACTGGGACCGTAAAGCTCAGTCCTCAGCCCAGTGCTAGATTTAATCAACAACCACATGAAAGTGTTTCTCTGACCTGTATTTTATTAGTGTTGCTTTCCAGGTGATTCCTGGCAGATTCTGACGTAGCCAGCACAGCGGCCACAGTTACAGCACGGGATGCAGAACATTACGGGAGCTCCTGTATTTCTATTTGTATTCAAGATGTGTGTTCAGTTCCTGCAGGCATGAAGGCTTCCCTTTCTTTCAAGTTCCCTTTTCCTAACTGTTCATCATTTTGTTGATCTTGTCATAGTTCTGGGATCTGGAAATTACATTTTGCTTTAGTTACAGGTTAAAACTTACGGGGAATGCTAGCCTGTCCTACTGGCCCTTCAGAACCTGCAGGATTTCCAATTACACTGGCAGCCTGAAAGTTGTGGTGGAATAAAATGCATGGCAGCAAGTTAGGGAATGGCCACTGAGGTCAGTGCCTCCAGCCCTGCCAGGAAGTCCTTTCAGTCCTATGTTTCTATATCCATAACAATCTTCTCTGCAAACCCTGAGATGACACTGAAACATGAACTGGGTATCTTGGCTTTAACACAGACCCAAATTGTTTAGAGGCAGAGCAGACTGGGAGGTTACTTTCCTGTCCTTAGTACAAGGTACCACATTTGCGCTCCAGGAAGGGAGTGTAGGTCGGATTTCCATGGTAAAGGATGAGAAGGCAGTGTGCAGCCCTTCTTGGGTCTGTGAGTGTCTGATCCTTAGCTGTCACAGATACAAAATCCGTAATCACTCACAACTTTATCAGGCTTTAATTTGAAAGCAGATGGGATTTTTGTTTCTATGTCCTTCTTAGTTTGGAAGGGTGTTTTGGAGCCTTATTGCTGTCATAGCTAGAAATCTCCTCCAGATTTCTTGTTCTATGTCCCACTCCTCTAAGGATTCCCCAGGGCTCCGCATGACATTCAAAGCATGTGAGGAATGCACAGCTCACCCCAAATAACAGAAAACACGTAGCAGAGCAGCACGGGGGGCCCATGCTGCTCCCACCCGCACTGGGTTGAGAGGGGGAGGTACATAATGAAAAGCATTTGCTGCAGCAGCTATCTATAGTCCGTTGTGTTTGGGAGGGGGCCCTGCCTGCCTGACCTCAGAGCTGACGTTAGAGAACCCCAAATGAGGAACAGGGAGTGCTCCAGAGAGAGGCACAGCCAGGCTACCCAGCCTGGGAGGTGACACACCAGCACCACTGAAGGAGAGGGGAGATACTATGGGAGGTATTGTCCCCATAGATGGGTACTCTGTATCCACAGGATTAAGACTCTTCAATTCCAGGTGAACCAAGGAAGTTTGAGTGTCTCTATGGGCTGACTCACCAACACAAGATCTGTGCTTCTGGTCCTCTGTAAGCATTTTCCCTTAGGCGTTCTGCTTTCTTAACCACTTGGGTACAAGCTGAAGGTTATCAGTTGGTTATCAGCATGGTGTCTGTATCATCTTGCACCTGGGAAACAGTTGCAGATCTGTATTTTGCTAAGCAGAAGGGCTGTGCCTTGAAAACATTGCTACCTAAAATACTTGGTTCTAGCATTACCGATGTTGTCCTGTTGCTCCTCGTTACTGCAAGAGTAGAGGGCTGGATTCATCTGCCATTCTAGGACAATGTGGTAAGAATTTGGTCTGGGAGAACACATGGTTTGAGCCTCAGACCTCAATCATTTTATTGTAATGTAATATCACAGAGAGGCCTCAGTGATAGGGCAAGACCGTGTCAGGCTAAGGACGGTGCAGGAAAATATAAACAACACCACTTGTGAGTTATGCATATGTAAGTAGTGAGTGTACAGAATAAATACTGCACAAAATACATCTGTGTAATCAAAAAGGCTGTGATTAATAAAATAAGATACAGTCACAGAATCACAGAATAGTTTAGGTTAGAGGACACTTTTAAGGATCATCTAGTCCACCCCTCTGCCATGGGCAAGGACATCTTTCACTAGACCCAGTTGCTTAAAACCCCATCCAACCTGGCCTTGATCACTGAATGCAATCACAGGAACCTGGTCACGGGAGATTTGCTTCCTAGTCATTGTTAATAATGTAAACATCTTCAAAAAACCCCATCACTGTCAAAGAAAGTACTGTGATTTTCTCATTCTTTGATGTTCATTGGAATTTTATCTCCATCAAAAAGAGTGATGGAATTTTAGAAGATATCCTTAGATACAATGGCAGTGATGTCACAAGTGGAGAGAAGAAACAATCATCCTCTGTCTTGTCACAGAAGTTAGGAAGTGCAGGAAACAGTTGAGAGGACTTTCAAAAGTGGTTTCCTGTATTGCCTTGTGGAGACTGCAGTAGAGAAGGGGGAAGGGAGATATGGATGTGCTAAAATACCAGTCTGGAGGGATAAGTTCTGCACTGGTATTATAATGGACGTAGATTTGTGAATCAACAGTTGAGGAGATGTGGCAAACAAGAATGTTGAAGATGGGGTTTTTGTTTTTCTTTTGTTTTTGTTATGCAGAGAACTTGGACTAGAGGATCTGGGGGAAGTACCAGTGTGCTGATATTTGTAGGATGAAAATGACATGTCTTGTGAAATTGTTCGATACTACAGTATCAGCTCTGGACAGAATAGTGGAAGGGTTGGCCACGTTGTCAGAGGGAATGATGACTGCCGTTAACTCTACAGCCAACGTACATTTTCGAGAAATGTAATTTATGCCTATTTGGAATACTACCAGTGGAGGTATGTTGATATCCCAGGATATTTTGCTTCCCTGTTTTATTTTTACGCGATATTGTGGTCTTTTAAAATCTATGGGTTAATAATTCAGAACTTCTTAAAAGTTGTGCTATCCATTTCATGTCAAAGGACAAGAGCTTGACTTTAGGCACTGCTAGAATCAGCAATTTTGGAAAAATTACTAGAACTTTGAAAATGATGTCTTCTTGCAGGAGGACACTCATAAGCTCCATATCAAGGGGTGCCGACCTCCACCTGCCTTCCCTTTGCTCAGTGGGAGCACTCTTCATCTCCTCACCTACCACAGAGCTCTGTGCTGCCTGCTGCTTTCCCTATTTTAAGGACAGATTACCAAATGTATCTGTTGCATTTACATTCAGTGAATCTCTGCATTTTGTGAATAAAAATGGATTGTATTCGTGGCATGGTACTCCTGATAAACTGACACTGCGTGGGCTGCTGTGTTACACATATGTCTGTGCTGTTCAGAGACCTTGAAACACTGGCTCAATTTACTTCTGCTCTCTGAACAGGCCAAACTCCAGTTTGAGTTATTGTATGGTGTGGATTTTTTTCAGAGAGTTACGAGCAAGACAGGAGCCTTTGACTTCCTCTGAGGGAAGTTAAAGTTCCAAAAGTAACCTTTATGTCTGTGTTTAGGGACCTGGTGTTTGGGGTGCTGTTCCTGCAGCTGCTTTGATCAGCAGACTTGAGCCTCTCAGAGCTCCATTTGTATTTAAGACATAAAGACCCTGCCTTGTTCTTCTCTCCAAATGCACAAGTTACACACTGACTATTTCACAGTTTCTTTGGTGACTTGAAAGCTTTCAAAAATCTGGCTCTTATATTGTTTCCTCCTCATCTCTGTCTCAATTCCTTGCCTGTAAAATGGGGTAAGACCAAATTTCATACCTCCAAGGGGAAAAGCATGAAGGAACAAAAAGGATTTTTTGACACATTGGAGAGAAGTAAGGGGTGTCTGTGGGACATTTGTCAGTAGTACATGAAGAGCTGATTAAACACTGAGCAGTAATTAATCAACTTTTGACTTAAACTCTGTTGCTGATTTTCCAATCGATGATTGTCAGCAGTAGGGCTGTTTCTAGGAGGGAGCCACAGAGCAGTTCACGGCTACAGATTGGTGTCTGTGTCCTAGAAAGCAGGAATTAAAGGAATTAGTGATTGCATTAGGTGACCAACAAAGCAGAGGTTCCACTTCAACGAAACAGCTAGACCAAAAGGTGTTTTGAAGCATATATGAAAAAGAGAATAGACTAGAACAGTTGAAAGAGACCAATAATCATCTACTTCAAGTGCAAGAAGGATTGGCATTACTTATGTATATTTCATTAGTATAATGATTACTGGCACAGTGTCAGTGTTCTGGGATCAGCATTTTAAACCCCTCTTGGTTACGAGTCAAAAGGAGTTGTGGTTTGAGGTTTCCCCTGTATTTAGAGGCTGAGGGCACAGAGTCTCTTCGGTTGTAAAATGGTTGTAAAATTGACTAGTATGGATCTACAACAAGACTTTCAGAAAACAAAGTCCAATCTGTATTTGGACTGTGAGCAGATTTTGTCAAGCTCCCAGCTACATGATGCCTCTATTCTACTGGCAGATGACACTATTTCTTAACAATCTCCTGATGTTTCAAGGATCACCAGTATTGTAATGTTTGTCAGCAGATGTAGTGCTGCTTTCCCCAAGTTAGAATTCCCTGTCCACATGATGTTTAAACCAGAATCACATATACCAATTTATTCCCAGGAGGCTTAGATGAACAGGACTGGCAAAGGGAAAGTCCCTCTTCAGTGTCCTGACTCCCAGTTCTGCAACATCTCATTCTCTCAGTTTCATCCTGCTATTATTTCTGCTTCCAGGAACTCCTAACCTGACACAGACATCTAGTCAGTCTCCAGGGAGTCTCTGGTCTATGAATTTGGCCTTGTAGGATCTGAGCCACAATGTCATCACTTTGGGGCCCCACACATAGATGGCAAGAGAGGAAACAATATAAATTGTGCTGGCCCCTGCTTTCTTGTGGTGAGATCTGTAGTTGCCAGAAACTTCCAGCCTTTTTTCTGGGCTGGGAATGAGTTTTATAATGGGGAGGAAGGCACTTTCTATTCTGAGTGGAGAAAGCAGCACCGAGGAAGGTTTTAATTTTCTGCCACCAGTGCAGAGCAGACAGTTTGCCGGCAGTTGCAGGGGTTGATAAACAGGGCAGTCCCGATCCAGTCTGTCACAGGGAGGAGGACTGCAGGGATGGAGCACGTGGTTATCCCGTGGGAAAGGGTCCTTGCTGGAGTGATGCCTAAAGATTTTTGCTTTTTATACATTTTTCATAAATTTGTAGCTTTGTAGACTGTTAATACATAGTTATAACTTCTAGTAGTTTTCATGCCCTCTCTCATAGTTTAACAAACCCTTACTAATACATTCTTGAAATTCTGTTTGGTCTTAATTTTTATGCCTTCCCCTGCAGTCATGCTCTTTTCCTCTGGTACAGTCCTGCACCTTGAGGTCCTACTATGCCAATTGTCTGCTTAGGATTTTTCAAATGCTTTAAGGGAGGGTTCTTGTTTATGTGCCACTCTTACTTTTTTTATTCCTCCTGTCTTGCTGATGCTGTTTCTCCATCTCGTTATCCTTATCTGTTTGTGGTTCCCATTGCCTTTGCTAGATCCTTTCTCTGCCTTGTTTTTGTTTTCCTGTGGTAAGTATAAATTTAAATTCTGCGTCCATTTGCAAAAGCTGCTGCTTCCTTCTGTCTCCCTTAATTTGATTAATATTACCTTCTGTCTTTTTTGCTTATTCAACTGGTCATGTTGCTGATTTTAATATCACCTTGCTTTCTCCTGCTGTTTCTGAAATGCACTTTGTAAGAAATGCATCTGTCTCTGGCATCTTCATGGTCTCCCTGTCTACGTCCTGAGTCCTTTAGAGGCTTCAATGCCTTTATTGGACATTTCTCAGGTCTAAATTGATAACTTATGTTGTTTGAATGGAGTCAGGTGCCAGGGGAGTGCTGCACTGCTGCTTTTCCATCACTGCCTTTACCTCTACCCTGCTTCCTTTCATCTTCTCTTCAGAGCAGTGCTGTGTTGAGCTTTTTGGTGTTGCTGTCACCAGATCCACTCTGCCAGCCTTTCTTTTTTCAGTTTCTGGCTCTTTCTCTTTTTCTGCTCAGCCATGGCTCACACTT
Source organism: Lycocorax pyrrhopterus obiensis (assembly GCA_014706295.1). Taxonomy (NCBI): domain Eukaryota; kingdom Metazoa; phylum Chordata; class Aves; order Passeriformes; family Paradisaeidae; genus Lycocorax; species Lycocorax pyrrhopterus. The sequence continues at coordinate 57,714 of JACSVZ010000001.1, forward strand.
CTCCACTGGCTAATTCTCTTTGTGCTCTGATGTTCTCTACCCTTGATTAATTTTCTCCTTCTCTTCCATTACAATCTAAACCCTGAAAGTCCTCAGCCTTTAAAGACCTCTAAGATCTCCTTCACCTCCTGCACTGGTTCCTCCCACTTTCATTTTGCCATCTTCCTAATTTAAAATGGGAAGTTTCAGAGTTTGGCTTATTTCCTTGTCCTTCATTTCAGGTGAATTTGACCTGTTTTAGCTCGTTTCTCAAGCTCTTTCCTCCTGTTTTCACTTGTTTCTTTGTAAGGGCTCTCTGCTTCCTCCCAAAGGAAAGTAACAGGAAATAACCTCTTCTTTCCCTTTGCCTTGTTTCATTCCCCTCTTTCTTCTCCCCATCACTAATGCAAAAATCTCTTACCTATTTTGTTATTGTAATCCCAAATAACACACTCTGAGGATTTCAAGTGAAGCATTTCAAAGAATTTATGTGACTAATCATTTGGTCTAGAAGGGAAGATAAAGTTTGTATGTGGTGTTTTCATAACAAATAGTGACTTTGCAGCATAGTGGGCTCTGTATCTCAGTCTCCAAGGCTACAGGCTACAGTGAGAGTGAACGCAAAAGCTGTGATGCACAAAATCACTCAGGCACAAAGTAAGTGCTGTGAGATGTGCTAATTTTCTGTAAATAACAGTTAACCCTTACGTTTTGCTTCTTTATTTGAGAAATAAAGAATCAATTGTACAAATAAAACAGAAGATCTGCAGCTGTGTGTAATATAGGTGAAGGATAATGTTTCTGAGAATTACCGAGTTCTAAAAGCTGCGTATTGTTCATTCTGTCCCGGGGCTGTGACAGAGGATGCTAAAGCCACCGTAGGTCCCAGGGTTTCTTAGGTGAGTGATGTTGAGTATGTAGCCTTTCTAAGTGCAGATCTGGACACTGGATGGAACAGACCTGGGGAAGTGCTAAGAAGAGTCTTTCACCTTTGACAGTGATGAAACCAGAAGATATTATTCTTATTCTCTATTAGAATAGAATAGTTCCACTTGGAAGGGACCTGCAAGGATCATCTAGTCCAATTGCTTGACTACTTCCGGGCTGACCAAAAGTTAAGGCATTAAGGGCAATGCCCAAATACCTCTAAAATACCAACAGGCCTGGAGCATTGACCATCTCTCTAGAAAGCCTGTTACAGTGTTTGACCAGCCTTTCTGTTAAAGAAATGCTTCCCAAGGTCATCTGAACCTCCCCGCTCAGAGTAAAAAGCAACACAGATTTTTCTGATTCCGTTACTGTTGTGCTCCCTGCTCACATGATTTTACTTTGAACACTTTTTCAGGTTTGACAGATCCAGGATGAATGGAGAATCTTCAGTTGCTTAAGATCATATTTTGCCTTCATTAAAGAACCACAGAACCTGGAGTGGGACAACCACCAGTATCAGTGGAGGCTGGTGATGGAGAGATTGAGAGCAGTCCTGCCAAGACTGGGGATACCAGTGGATGAAACACTGGACATGAGCCAGCCATGTGTGCTGGCAGCCCAGAAAATCGATCGGGTCTGGGTCCAGGTCCAGGGAAGCGATTCTCCCCTTCTTCTCTGCCCAGGTGAGACCTCACCTGCAGAGCTGCCTCCAGCTCTGAGGACCAACAGCAGAAGGATGTGGAGTTGCTGGTGGGAGTCCAGAGGAGGCCACAGAGATGGTCCAAAGGCTGGACCCCATCTACTCTGGAGACAGGCTGGGAGAGCTGGGGGTGTTCAGCCAGGAGAGGAGGAGGCTCCAAGGACACCTTGTTATAGCTTTTCAATACTTAAAGGGGGCTTATAAGAAAAACAAAGAGACTTTTAACCAAGGCCTGTAGTGACAAGACATGGAATAATGGTTTTAAAGTAAAAGAGGGTAGATTTTGATTTGACATAGCAGAGACATGTTCACGTAATTAAGGTTGGGGTTTTTTTGTTTGCAATCCGTGATAATGTAACACTGAATATTCTTATCCTTGAAAAACTCTAATCCTTGAATCTTCTTGACCCTTTTGTTTAATTATGTCTTGCAATTATGAGATCTACAGTCTAAACCCACATGTAACTGTGTGTTTTATTTTCAGAACTGTAGGATTTAAAGGACTCTGTGATACAGTTGCTAGCAGTCATAAATCCCAAACCGACAAAAGGAGTACTGTGAATTGTACTGTCATCTTGTAAAACACGTGCCATAGAACTTCACCGAATTATCTTTTCCTTGATTTAATAACATATATTGGGGAAAAAAAACCCTAACCCACAAACAAAATCCACCAAAACACAAAAAAGCAAAAAAATCAAAACAAAACAAAACAAAAAGAAACCCAAAGCAAGGCCCCTCACAAACATGTTTCCACTCAAGAGTTACCAGTCACCAGAAATTTACAACATTGTTAGTTAAGTTGTTCATATTGTTAATTACTTGGGCTGTTAAATTATGTATCCTGCTTTTGAGCTGAATTGGTCTGTTTTATAAGATTCCATCCAGGACAGTTTTGCATTCTGTTACATTCAAGCTAACAGATCTGTAATTGTTCAAAACACTTTTTAAGAAATCTCTCTTAAATATATCTACTGCATTGGATATTTACCAAATATTTCACCTCTAATATGGTAGAATTGATTAAAAATTGCTTCCATTATCAATTGCTGCAGTTATGTATGCCCATTCTGTCCATTCTGGAATGCAGAGACAATGTAAGAATCTAATTAAAATTAAATTCCAATTGTTACCATCAGAGAAATGAGCATTTCCACACCCTGTTACTACTTGCACCTGTGCAGTTAACACCACACTTCTCAGGTGTAGAAATCATCCCCTTCATTTCTGTGGATTCTCGGCTTCTCTCTATTTCCTTTTTCAAGTAGTTATTCATACAGGGAAGTCTGGTGCCTTAGCCAAGGACAGCATGGTATTGGGCCTTGGTTCAACAACAGCAACAACTACACAAGCAAAAACTGGTTGCAATTTCAGACTGTTAAAACACAGAATGGGAATCAGAGTGCTGAGAGACTCTACCACTGCACTAAGAGAGCTGTCCCTACACAGGGAACACCAGGACATACCTTGGCCAGCATGCTGGAACCTACCAACTGTGTGGGAATGCACAGTGGGGCAAGACTGCTCTAAGGGAGCTGTGGTTACTGCTGGGGGCTATCTAAGAGGAGAAGGAAGCTGTGGAGGAAACATGCTTGTCTGTGGTTTCTGAGAGAGCTCTTCATACACAAGCAGTAGCTCGAGCTACTGTTGGCAGGGTGAAAGGCAATCCATCCAGATTGTCTATCTCCCCTGCTTTATACTGGGCCATCAGTTGAGAAAATAAATTTCTGGTTTGTTTGTCAGTTGTCAGGGTCCAATACTCTCTGACCTGATTCTTTTAGAAAGACCACATGAGGAGGATTTACTATTTGGAAGCAGATCTACTTACTTGAAGATACTTGGCATTACATAGATTTGATTTATAGACATGCTCCAGTTTTTACACCTTTCTTACTGTATCCCTCACCTCATGGACACTGCCAGTAGAGCACATCAGAGAGGTTTTATAGTATTGCCTGATGAGCTTCTGGAAAGTGTTCAGATTTTGTAAGGAAGGCAAGTATAAATGCTATAAACTGGAAATTGTACGTTGTCTGCTTTGTGAGCTTGTGACCCAGTGGCAAATTAGTGGCCAAAGACTTCCATCTTGAGTAAGATAGGACCCTTCCCTGTTCTCGGTCATCAAAGAGAATATCATAGAGGAGAAGAGTATCACAAAGTTTGAAATGTTAAATTTAAAATTGCACTACAGCTTGTGGAAAAAAATTCTTTAAAGGGAAACTAACACCCTGGCTTTAAAATCAGTGGCTCCGTGCACTAGCTGTGGGACTGATGTTCCCTGCAGTTACCTAAGGTGTCATGCAATTTAAATGAAAGGAGGAAAAAACATCCCATGCAGGTGTTCATAAAGGCGATGTGAGAAGGGTTTAACTCATCTGGTTACTGCAAGAGTTCAAGGCCAGGTTGGATGGGGCTTGGAGCAACCTGGTCTAGTGGAAAATGTCCCTGTCCGTGGAAGGGGGGTTGGAGCTAGATGATTTTTAAGTCCCTTTTAATCCAAATCACTCTGGAATTGTGACTGTGGTTATCCTTCCTGACTAGAGCCTTACTAAAGTTGAGCCACCAACATCTGCTGATCTCCTCTCCTACATGAAATCATTTCCTTGTAGGAGGCTATTGGGTTACTTGAGCATGATTTTCTCTTCATAAATCACAGAATATTCTGAGCTGGAAAGGACCCACAAGGATCACCAAGTCCACCTCTTAAATGAATGGTCCATACAGAGATTGAACCCACAACCCTGGCATTATTAGCACCATGCTCTAACCAATGGAGCTAAAATCTTTGCTAATTACTCCCAGTCACCTTTGTGCCTTCTTATGTCTGGAAATGCTTTTCAGGAAGGTTTGCTCCATCACCTTTCAAGGGACAGAGGTGAGACTGACTGGCCTGTAGTTCCCTGGATCTTCCTGTTTGCCCTTCTGGAATATAGGAGTGATATTTACTTTCTTCCAGCTGTCAGGAACCTCCCTTCATCACCATGCCCTCTCAAAGAAAGTCACAAGTGGCCTCAAAGTGATGTTACCCAGGTCCCTCACCACCCATGGGTGCATCCTTTCAGGTCTCTGCTAAAAGTGGTCCCTATCTCAGTCTGCTCCACTGGAGGTATATATTCCTTGCTCTCGAGCTTCCCTTTGGTCTCAGAGGCCTGCAATCCCCCCTGAAGGATGCTGTTCCATCTCCTTCATCACAGGGGTGCTTGCCCCATTTGGCTGTGGGTCCCTGTTTTCCTTAGTTTTCCTGTTGCTACAGACATATCTGTAGAAGTCTCTCTCATTGCACTTCACACCTCTTGCCATATTTGACTCCACGTGGGCTTTGGTTTTCCCTACCCCTTTACCGCTTGCTTGGATAACAGCTCTATATTCCTCCTGAATTACCTGTCCCTTCTCTCATCTCACAGCGCCTCTCAGTGGCCTGAGTTATTTCTGGACATTTAAGACTCATTAAATTGACTCATAAACCAAATTTCCTTCCTTCTCCTGCATCAGTTATGGCCCCTAAGGTTATGTAAAACAGGATCAGCCAAGTAGTGGTTTGTAGTCTGATTCTGTTGTTGGAGGAGCAACAGGGCTGGGATTGAACCTGGGGGTCTGAGTAACTTTTAAAGTGAATGGTAGGCTCATATGTGCATCTTCAACCTATGGGATGTTTTGGGATTGTGACTTGGATTAGATCATGTGACATTATCTAGTGGTCACATGTTTGTCAAATTACGTGCATCATGGCATCTTAAACTGCAAGGTAACAATCTATTTTTTTTGTTTTTTAAATAGCTTAAACACGATGCATTTAGCAGGCATGCTGGTCAGTGTCTGGGACTCATAAGCAATGCTATGCCGCAGATAACCAATATTCATGAGATTCGGATTATGTCAGACATAAACCCCCACAAGATGGAGCTGCACCATACCAGTTCATTCTGCCTTCCTCTGGGCTGGTCTCTGTGTGCGTGTGCGTGCGTGTGTGTGTGTGTGTGTGTGTGTGCGCGCGCGTATGATCCTCTCCACAGACAACTCCCCATGCCTATTTGTGGTATCTTATATATGCACACAGCATATTCTGCACAGACTGTCTGGTCAGAGTGGCACTGCTCCCATTTGCTGCTGGCATCTGCAGTCCAGGGTATTTGTGGGATGTCGTTGCATCCCAGTGCGCAACAGTTGTGGATGATAAACATGGTTTGTCAGAGGGGAAAAAGAAGCTCACCCCATCTGCATTTTTTTTCCTGGAGGAATCATCAGATCTTACTTCAGACCTGCCACTCCATGACAGACCAGAGCTTGAACCAAAGCCTAAACGCAGAGAAATTTAGTGCAAGTGAGCAATTCCTGGACACTACCCTCATGCCTGCAGACTTCTCCCGAGTCCCTGCTGCTGGGCAGAAGAGTCCAATGGAGTTGGCAGCATGTGGGTGAGATTTGACTCTGCTGATCTCAGAGCCTTTCCTTCCTGAACAAACATTTTCCATTCTGAAATAATCACCTCACTATATATAGAAAACTCTTCCAAAGCAAAAGCCATGTTCTTTAGGAAGGGATAATCCTCAAATTGTTTTCTTCCTTTCACCAGAATTAGCAGGTCTTTTGCTATCAGGCTTGTACCTGTATGTGAACACTGCTGACCAAAGGCATGTGTCACTGCATGCAAAAATAACCTGGATTTCCCCTGCAGCCCCTGCGCCCCCTGCCCCCAGTCCGCGGATTCCGAGGCTGTGTCTGTAATCACAATCCACAGCATTTCGGAAACCACCCCCCCATCTTGCTTCCTCCCAGCTGATTTTCAGGGGAACAGAAGGAGACTTGTTTGCTACCAGGGAGGAAGTCCAGGCCTTAGCAAGCAGCTTTCTAAGAGGCGCCGGTGAGAGCGGTGCGCTTCAGTCAGCGTTCACTCGCAGAACTGCTGCCAAATGAGGTCACCCCGCTGCAAACGTGCATGGAGAGATTTCAGAGGAGGAGAACGGAAGAAGCCAGTATAGGAAGTAGAGCAGTCAGTAGCACAGTCAACTCACCCTCTGGAAATGTTGATTTCAGTTTTGTCTTGGCTCCCAGATGAACACATAGTAGACAGTTTCCTTCTCATCATCATCTCATTCCCTTTTCTCATACAACAATGATTCCTTGGTTTGACACAGTTCGGCCATCTCTTTGGGAGGGGTTTCGTGGGGCAGGCAGCACACAGGTTCAGAGGGCAGTTCAGACACCAGGACTGGATGACACTGTTCGTGTCATTTGGGAATCACAAAGCTCACAGAAGAGCTCTGGGACAGACTCTACCTCTTGAGAAGGGCCATAGACTTGTAGAACCGGAGAATATCAGGTTGGAAGTGATCTCAGGGATCATCTGGTGCAAGTTTTCTGGGAAAAAGCATGGTCCATATGAGCTGGCCCAGCACCCTTATTAGCCAAGATGTACAACTTTGACTGCTAGGAATCTGTTATGCCTTTTTCATGGTTATTCTAGTGGTTAATTCCTCCTTCCACTGAACTACTGCTCTTTCCTTTCAGTTTGTATAACTTCAGTTCAACAGCATTGCTCCTGTTATACCTTTATTTGCTAGATTGAAACATTATTATTATTATTATTATTGAAACAATTAAAATTTTTCATTTTTAGAGATCCTTAGAAATCATCACTTTTTTTAAATCCTTCTAAAGGTCTTCACATGAACCTTGTTCCTTGGATCCTGACTCATTCTTACGACTCTTCTCTGGCCATTTTGAGTTTTTGACAGTCTTTATAAATATTAAACATTAGGTTTGCATCACTAAAGCTACAGTAAAAGAATTTCCCTGTTGCTCTGTGTCCTTCTGTTTAATCAGTTTATATTTCCTTGAAGATCATTAGTCAAGATACTAAAAACATTGACAGAAAATTTAAAATTATTATTATTCCTTGGCAGGAAGTTTATCTGCTTAGTAGGAATAATATACTGTACAGATAGACTGAGAAAAACAGTCTATATGGTTTGGTTGATAGGCACCAGGTTGAATATGAATCAGCTGAGGGCATATTGTAAAAACAAAATAACATCATATGAGATGGCATAAACAAGAACATGACTTGCAGGATGCATGAACTAACATTTCTGGCTCTGCTTTGCCGTGATCAGGCCCACAGCCACAGACTGTGTCCAGTGCTAGTCAGTGCACCTCAGAGAATGTAGACAAATCCACGAAAGTCCAGAGGAGACAATTAGAGGTTCAGAAAATGCAATATGGAACGATCAAATGCTCTGGACAATTTAGCTTAGAGAAGAGTGAAAAGACACGAGGACCACCTCGATTTGTAAAGGACAGTTGCGAAGAGAACAATCTACTTCCAGTGTTCGTGACAGGTAGTACAGGAAATGACACGTTTAAGCAATAGTAAAGAAAATTTAGCACTGAATAGATTGACTGGCAGGTTTATGAAATCTTCATTATGGGTGGACTTTTAGAACTAGCTAGGTGCACATTTGCTAAGTATGGCAGGTGCTCCTGGGTTCAACCGAAGCCTCTTTGAGATGAGGGAATGAATCATCTGACAGCCCTCTTTCTTCTTCTGTTTAAAACCTGCCTCTACTATGCTGTTTAGAAAATACCTGCAGACAATATAACTGCCATCTCACTTGTAGCCTTATCCTTCCATATTCTTTGTTGTATCTACTGAATAATTTTGTCTTCTGTGTATGATTATGTTATTGCTCCACTTGAAGTTGTAACATTTAGATGCTGCTATAACTTAAGATACTACCAAATGAGCTGTTTGAGATGTCTCATGCTGAATTTCAAGACAGCTGCTAGCTGGGAATGCAAGGAATTCCAAAATTAAGTGCAAGTCCAGGGCTGGGAGAGTTGAAATGATGAGCAGTGGGACTCCCAGTGTATACTCCCTGTATGCAGGGTATAATGTAAGCTCAAGACAAGAGGTAGCATGGAGCAACATTTGAAACCCAACTATTTTTCAGGTCTTACTGTGCTAGATAATTTCTGTATAAAAGGAGGAAAGGTTGACAACCAAGTGTTCAGGGCATTTAGGACTGTGCAAGAGGAAGCCCTGGAAAATAGACTGCTACCATAAGAAAAAAAGGGAAGCAAGTGGAGGTGATAGTTGGGTTCATCCATGATGTAGCCAAAGCTGGCCACTGCTCATTCCAGCTGCTTCCAACACTACCAGAGCTTCACCAAATTTCCAAGAGTGTAAATGTTCTCATCAACAAATTGAATTCTACCTGCTCTACCCTAAAAGCATCCACCACATGCAGCCCAGGGAGATGACCTTACATTCAGGGCTTCAGCCTACTCAAGAACAGCCCCTATGGCACAGAAATATGCCTGTTACGAGAACTTTGTGTGACAGGAGCTCTGTGTCCATCCAGACAAGCAGGGAATGCAGAACTCTTCCACTGTGAGGTTCAAAGCTCTCTAGTTGGGTTAGATCCAGAAGCAGCTCAGAAGAGCATTTCCTCTTGTCCTGGCTGTGAATACAGAGATGCACAGCTGAGGTACCAGCTCCATTTGTAGGTGAAATGATCCTGCAGCTTTTTCTCTATTCATGGATTTAATGGATTCTCTTTCATGGTTTTCAAGGGAATTCTAAATGGCAGAGGCAAACTTGGGATCTCACATGAAAAAGACTTTCTCCTGTCTTAGGGAGAGCTGTCCCCTCACTTTCCCTCCAGCCCCAGCCATGTATGTTCCTAGCAGGTGCCTTATTTTATTTTTAACATCCATTCTACATGGAGGAAGCCTTTGCTTGCTGCAAACATCCGGGAATCAGAGCCTAAGCACATCCTAGAAGGATTTCCTGTTTGGGACTTTGGAGCCAGACTTCAGCCTGCACAAGCAGAAGCCTCTGAGCAGTGAGCTCAGTATTGCCGTGCTATGGGCCAGGTGATTCCTGCCTGCTTTGGGAGCAAGTGGCCATCTAGCAGGAAGGTGCCAAACTGCCCAACCGCTTCCCACCTGCTAGGGATGAGGATAGGAACATGCAAAGTCCCGTCTGGGTAGGGATGTACTTGGCTCTTGGGTTCAGGGTCAGTGCGGTGGCAGAACAGCATCATGAGGGGTGGTATCATGGCAAACCCACCGTGTTTGCCTGCAGCTCTTGGAGCATGCAGAGAGTGTGCTTTCTGTGCTCATCTCAGCTGAGCTTGGGCCACTATGAGTTCCAGTTTGCCATATTTTATCACCTCCTACGTTGTTTCAATTCTGAGAGTTCACCAAAGCACTGATTAAATACTACTACCAGTAATGGTCTGCCCTGAGTAGGTGAATACCGTATTTCTGCTCTTGCTTCTGTGATGTAGTTGCTCTCACAAAGCACAGCTCAACTTAACATCTTTCTACCAGTCCACGTATGCCCGTCAGAATGACTGTGCAAGGCCTCTCCAAATGTCCAAGCACATAATATAAGTCTGTTCTCCCCTCTCTTGCAAAGTTACTCCCAGAATATCCAGTAAACTAGAATTTACTAGGAGACCAAAAGGAATCCACTAATTTCCACCTTTGAGTAGAGGGAGCACTTGAGAACCAATTGCAAGTCTGAGAGGAGGGTTGTTTGATGATCTGGGGTAATGCCATGGGGCTGAGGAATAAGAAACTCATTGGTACTGAAGGAAGGACTGAAGGGAATGACCTAGGAAAATGCAGATTGCTTGCAGTAGTATAAAGGATTCAAAGCAGATTTTAAAGGGAAATTATAATTTGCAAGCATGGCAATAATGTGATAGACCCTGTGCTCTTCAACATCTTCATAAATTACTTGGATGCAGGAATGGAAGGGATACTAAGCAAGTTTGCTGTTGATATAAAACTGGGAGGAGCTGTTGACTCCCTCTAAGGCAGGGAGGCCCTGCAGAGAGACCTGGACAAATTAGAGGACAGGACAATCACCAACCAGATGAAGTTCAACGAGGGAAAGTGCCAGGTTCTGCACCTGGAATGGGGCATCCTGGATGTACATACAGACTGGGGAATGAGATACAAGAAAGCAGAGCCATGGAAGGAGACCTGGGGGTCCTGGTCAGTGGAAAGCTGAATATGAGTCAGCAGTGCCCTGGCAGCCTGGAGGGCCAACCATGTCCTGGGGGCATCAGACACATGGCCAGCCAGGCCAGGGGGAGAATTGTCCCACTCTGCTCTGCACTGGGGCGGCCTCACCTTGAATATTGCGTGCAGTTTTGGTCGCTGCAATATAAGAAAGATATTAAACTATCAGAGACCATCCAAAGGAGGGCGAAAGATGGCGAAGGGCCTTGAGGGGAAGCCATGTGAGGAGCAGCTGAGGGCACTTTGTCTGTTCAGCTGGAGAAGAGATCTCAAAGCTGTCTAAAATTTCCTCACGAGGGGAGGAGGAGGGGCAGATACTGATCTCTTGGTGACCAGCAAGAGCACCCAAGGGAATGGCCTGAAGTTGTGTCAGGGGAGGTTTAGGTTGGATGTTAGGAAAAGGTCCTTCAGCCAGAGGAGAGTTGGGCACTGGAACCCAGGGCAGTGGTCACAGCACCAATAGAGGCTTCAAGGAGCATTTCGATAATACTCTCAGGCACATGGTGTGACTCTTAAGGATGGTGCTTTGCAAGCCCAGCAGTTGGTCTTGATGATCCTTGTGGGTGCTTTCCAACTCAGCATATTCTGTGATTCTGTGATTTTGCCAAATTATGCCAGAATAGCACATTAGACACCTTGATAAGGGGCTTTTTTGGGGCCAGGATCAACCTTTCGGTTGATCAGACTGTCTGAACTGCAGTGCTACAGTAACATATGAGAAATTATTTATTCAACTGATGAAGACAGATATTAATATGAAAACTCTAAGATGCTGAGGACTGGCAAAAAAAAAAAAAGAACAGTAAATTAGGAATTTGATGCTTGAGGAAATGCACAGTCTTTTCAAGGTCAGTTTTAGAGCTCATCTATTTCAATTTTTTTCAGTAAAGATCTCAGAAAAAGAAAAGTACATGGATAAGGTAGCTCAGTGACACGAAGTCAAGAGGTATTGTGAGTATAGAGGGTGACTGGAACATCATAAAAGCAAAATGCTATTATTAAGGAGTAGCATAACAGAAATGGAATGAAATTCATCAATTCATAGTAGACAGTCCTGTGGTTAACAGAGGTGTCCAGAATTGCATAATCCAACCTCTTATGTGAAGACAATCAACAGTACCAGATCAGATCAGCATTGGAAACTTGCAAGGGGATGAGATTCACTGCTCTGTGAGTAGCTTTTCCACTGCTACACTACTCTCCTGGTGAAAAAACTTTCCCTAATCTTCACTCTGAATCTCTCAAGGTGTAAGTGTGGTCATTGTTATTGTGCTCTTGTCTGCATTTGGTTCCATCATCTTTGTAATCTGTCCTTCAGGTAGCAGCAGGATGCTGTTAAACAGCCCTATTGCTTAAGCATCACCAGACCAAGAGAGCCCAGCTTCTTCAGTGTCTTGTTATAAATTGATCAGATGTGCCAGGCCACTACCTATCTCCTAGAGTTTTTCAATATCCCTCATGAACAGGGAGAGACAAAAAGGTACAGAGGATTCCAGGTACGGCTTCACTATATCTCAGTTCAAGGGGGATGATTATTTCCCTTGATCTGCTGCTGACCACTCTCCTATTGTAGTGCAGGAAGTTGTTTGCCTGATTTGCAATGAGAGCATCCTATTGACTCTTCATTCCATGCTCACCCCTACCCTCATGTTCCTTTCAGCAGGACTGCAAGTTAGCCAGACGGTTCCCAACCTGTAGCAATTTTGGGGTTATTCTGATGCAGATGCAGAACTTTGTATTTCTCCTTATTGAACTTCATGAGGTTTCTGCTAATTCCTTTCTGTGAGTTTCTAGAGACCTCTTTGGACTAAAGTGCAACATATCAATGACCCCTCCTAGTGTCATCTTCAGACTTGTACTCCATGTCATCACAGAGTATCAACAAAGACACCAAACAACACTGGCTCCCAAATCAATGCTTGGTATATTTTGTTGGCTGCTAGGCACCAACCCTGTATTGAGTCATTGATCACTACCCTTACAGCCCAGAGGTGCAACCAGTCTTCAGCCCACCTAATGCTCCATTCACTCAGACCATATGTCCTCAGGCTATAAACTAAAATCCTGAGGGAGCAGCTGTCAAGGCTGTCAAGGCACTTTGCATCTACTGCCTTCCTCTCATCCATACAGCCAGTCATTTTGTCACAGAAGTTAACTGGGCTGCTCAGGCATGATTTGTGCTTGCTAAATCTATGCTGACTATTCCTGATTGCTTCCTTGTTCTCCATATGGTCAGATATGGATTCTGAGACAATGTGGTCCATGAGTTTTCCAGGTATGGTGATGATCTTGACAAACTGGTGGCTCTCTGAGTTCCTTATTCCCTTTCTTAAAGGTGATGTAATGTTTGAATAATAGAATCATAGGGATGGGTTGGAAGGAACCTTTAAGTGTCACCTACTCCAACTCCCCTGCAATGAGCAGGGACATCTTCACGTGGATCAGAGCCCCGTCCAACCTGACATTGAGTGTTTCCCCACACTCACCATAAACATTTCTTCCTTATACCTAGTCTGAATCTACTGTGTTTTTTTTTAAAACCATCACCCCTTGTCCTGTCCTTACAGGCCCTGCTAAAAAGTCTGTCCCCATCTTTGTCCTAATCCCCCTTTAAGTTCTGGAAGGGGCTCTAAGATCTCCCCAGAGCCCACTCTCTCCAGGCTGAACAACCCCAACTCTTTCAGCGTGTTCTCACAGGAGAGGTGCTCCAGATCTCTGGTAATTTTTGGGGCTCTTCTCTGAATCACTCCAACAGGTCTGTGCCTTTCCTGTACTGAGGACTCCAGAGCTGGGAGCAGTGCTCCAGGTGGGGTCTTTCCAGAGGGGAGCAGAGGAGAAGAATTATTGTCCTGGTCCTGCCGGCCACACTATTGCTGAGAGAAGCCAGGTGCCCTTGGCCTTCTTGCCCACCCAGGCACATGCTGTCTCATGTTTAGCCACTGTCAACCAGCACCCCCAGGTCCTCTTCCAGCTTTCCAGTCACTCTGTTCCCACCCTGGAGTGCTGCCCGGGGTTGTGGTGATCCAAGTCCAGGACTCAGCACTTGGCCTTGTTGAACGTCATACATCAGCTGATCAGCCCATCAATCCAGCCTGTCCAGATCCCTCTGCAGAGCCTTCCTATGCTCCAACAGATCAACGACCCTGCCCAACATGGCTGAACACATCAGCCTTCTCCTCGTCCCTTGTTACCAGTTTGCCAGTCACGTTTATTGGCAGGGTACACTGTCTTTGACATTTCTTTTCTGGCTGACATACCTGTAGAACTCTTTTCATTACTCTTTGCATTTCTCTCCAAGGTCAGCTCCAGTTGTGTCTTGGCCTTTCTCACAATTTCCCTACACAGCTGGGCAAGGTCCCTATACTCCCCTTGGGATACCTGTTCTGGTTTCCACTCCCTGTGTGTTTCCATCTTGCTCTTTAGTTTGACCAGCAGGTCCTGACTCAGCCATGCCAGTCTCTCGCCTTCCTTGCCTGGTTTCTTACACATGGGGATTGATAGCTGTTGTACTCTACACAAAATGTCATTGAAGGTCTGTCAGAGAAATAAGGGACGTGATAGCTAAGTCAAGGCCGAAGTTGTTAAAACTGGAACAGGCACAAGATTGTGAGGGCCATCTGACCATCTCAGAGCACACTGAGCCATGGCCTTCAGCAGATGATCTTAGCAACGGACCATAGTCAACAGCAGTTTCTCCACTAAGAAATCAAAGAAGGTCCAGCAGTGGTTACTGGGCTAGAGGCTGCGTGGCTCCGACAGACACAGACACTGCTGAGACCTGTCTTAGAGCAGGGAAAAGCTGCCTCGGTGGCCAAGCTGAGCTGAGGAGCCAGTTGCTGGTGGAGATGCCGGGACAGATATCAGAGTCTTGTTTGTTTTCCCTGGCATAGACTGGTGGAGGCCCAGTCCCTTGTGGCACAGAGACATTGGGTGAGCATCTTCCAGTCTGGACCTTAGGAGCCCTGATGTGAGCCAAGGTGTTGGCAGGTCACAGATACTTGAGCTCTGGGTTATGTGCTGAAGAAGCAACTGAAGTAGAGAGGAAAGAATGGCCTGTGATCATGTCCCCACATGCCCCCAGTGTCGCCCACAGCCTCAGTTCATCCCCTGCCCAGCCCTCTCCCTGCCCGGTCCCGTCCCACTCCTGCTCCTGCTCCTGCCAACCCCTTCCCATTTTCTCGGGCTCCCGGCGCCCACCGCTTCCTTCCATCTTTCTGTACGCCGGGTCCAGCCCTTTCTCCCTCTCCGTGCCGATCCTGCTCCCCGACCCCTTGGTGCCCGGCCATACCGGCCCACCGCCCGCACCCCCGCCCGCCCGGGGCCGCCTCGAGGCCGTGCTCCGCCGGCGCGCTCCGGTGCGGGGCGGGGAGGGGGGCGGCGGAGGGAGCGGGGGGCTGAGGGCGGCGCTGGGTCGGGTTTCAGCAGGAGCCTTCGCGCCGAGCCAGCGCCGAGCCAACGCCGACCGGCCGCCGAGCGCTCCGCAGGGCCACAGCCGCACCGGGGCGGCCGCGGCACCGGGGGAGCACCGGAGCGCTCGGGGCACTGGAGCGGCCGGCGGTACCGGAGCGACCGTGGCGCCGGAGCAGCGGGGAGGCTGCGGGACGTCGTGGCGGGGCCGGACCCTGCGGGATGTGAACGCCGCCGGCACGGGACGTGCAGGGTAAGTCCTAGCGCCGGGGACTGGCCCTAGCTCGCCCCTCGCCCGTTGCCCCGCACGGTGGCATCGTCGCACGGTGGAACCGGACCGGGACCGGGACCGGGACCAGGCGCTTTGTTCTGCCTCCGCCGCGGAGACAATGGAGCTGGGGCGGGGGGCGGGGGGAACGGGGGGACGCGCCCGAGGCGGCGCAACACCGCGGACCCGCGGCCGGACCGGGCTCGCTGGCGGCTGCCGGGCGGGACGGGACGGGACGGGACGGGACTGGGCGCTCACGGTGCCGCTGCAGGGCCGAGGGAAGGGCGCTCAGCGGAACCGTGGAGGCGCCGGGCGGGGGCTGCGGGCCCGGGCGGAGCGGGGAGCGGGGCTGGCAGAACGCCGGCACCGAGGGCGCCCGGTGCGGGACGTCCGGCAGCGCCAGAGACGGGGACAGGGAGCGGCAGCGGACGGTGGGCCCGGCGGCTGGGGAGCCCCGGGAGCCCGGAGCTCCGCGGGAGAGCCAGCCCCGACAGCCGGGGGCTCCAGTGTAGAGGGAGCAGGCGAGGCCCCGCAGCGCCTTGGCGATGGGCACAATCTGGCAGGGGCCGATGCAGCGCGGGGATGTCCCGAGACGGGGACTGTGGGAATTGGCTCCGGCGCGAAAAAATTTCCTTAGACTTTCCTTTGTGGGGGATGCGTTCTGAGAGACACGAGAGCCCGCGGGGAGCCCCAGTGTGGCACAAAAATGGGATTCACAAGGATGCAGTGGGGCTTAGCTGCATCCGCAGGAAAGGACTGCCACCGCCATTCGGACTGCTCGGAGCCCATATCAGAGGGTCATGAGGCTGTGTGGCTGGGCTGGTAGCGAGCAGAAGGGTGCTGGTCCTGAGGGCCCAGGTGGGAGATGGGAGATGGTAGGAGAGCCAGGAGGCACGGAGGTGGCTGTAGGCAGTGGTAGGCTGAGTAGAGGCTGGAAGCGAGTTGTTAGCCCAAGGCTGCACTGCAGGCAAGTCAGGGCTGGGCATGGTTCCGAGGGCAGATCATCTGAAACTAGAGAATCTGTGTGAAGGTACAGGAGGAAAGCATATTCCAGTGACTGCTGCTCAGCAAATATTAAACGGGCTTCCTCTTCTGGACTGAAGTCTCAAAAACATCATTACATGAGTCATGGCCTCTCATGTCAGACCAACCTAGGGTATGGCATCAGCAGCATCTGCAGCTTTCGTGGAGCCTTTGCACAGCAAGCACTCTGACATCTGTTTGTGGCATGCACAGTGGGTGCCGTCTTTCCAGCTCCTCTGCTGGGGCTGCTGTGAGCCCACTTCCCCTCTCTTGTGGCTGACACAAGGCACAAACTGCCACTGGCAGGCAGGCAAGGGTGAACACAGTGGTCCCAATGTTATTCCATATCTCTTTTCTTTCAAAATGTCACACATCTGCTAAGTGTAGGCTGGGCTCCCCTGGTGCCCCAGCCTGTCAGCCCTAGGCTTAGATGGATGTTGCAGCTCACTCCATTTTAGCTGCCCTTCCTGTCAACCTCCTCACCATGGCTCTGGACCTCAAAGACCTGTGTGAGGAGGTTCTCATCCTGGCAGTTTTCTTCAGAGACTCCTGCTGCCGTTCTTCACAAGGCATCTCGGTGCCCGGTGGTGGGAGGGACAGAAAGGGAGTGGAGCGGTCTGGCTCACGTTACATGGACCGGCCAAGCCAGCCCCTGCACTGAGCTTTCTGCTAACTGAAAGCAGCTGTTCAGATTTCGTGACTCTGCATCCACTGAGGTCACTGCTGTTTCCCTCTGACCCAAGCCTGCAGACCTCCTTGTAACAGGGGACTGCTGGTACCAAGGATGGCTTCTGCCCACCTCCGACTGGTGCAGTCTAGTAGCTGTTCAGTTGCACCTCTTGCTGAAAGATAGGCTTGCTGTGAAACTACTCAATTGCATCCAGGGACGATAGAAATGAAGAAGTTTATGCAGGCTTTCATCACCAGTTTTCCAGCCCAGGGACCCTAATTGTTGTTCTCTGGTTGTGCTAGTGCTCTCGGCTGCTCTTCACACTCCCCAGATTCGCTTTTCAAGTTTCTCTCCTCCCCATCAGCAGCCCACAAAGCCTCACTGGCTTCTCAAGAGCAACATTACTAATCGAACCAGGTGGGCTTTTCCCCATGTCTATGCCCTGATCTCTTCCAGACAGTACCCAAGAACTGTTAGCTTCATCCTGTCCTTAGTCACTGAGGTTGCCCCAGGGAGTCTTGGCCCTCTACTTGCTTTACTACACTTTTTTTTTTTTTTTGGTCTAAGCTCCTGCCAAGGCTTTAAACCCTCTGCCCTGTCCCTTCCCATGGCCTGAGCAGCTGGAGCACCATTGGAATGGTGCAGTCTCATCACAGAAGGTACCTTGGACCCCATTTCCCCAGCACTGCATGTTCTGGGGGTAGGCAGTTACCCCTCCGTCTGAGGAATTAGAACTAGTTCCTACAGAGAGACAGACCTGTCTAGGACCACTGAGTTGGTGCAGATTCCCAAATCGCAGCTCACAAAAGTATCTTCTTCTGACTTTTGGTCCTAGGGCATTGTGAGGGTTCTCACTTGCTGGGTGCAAGAAGAGCATGTGGATTTACCTCAGAATGTGCGGACAGGCCTCAGACCGGATGCCCACTGAAGTAAACACTTCTTTATGAGTAAAAAATACTTTTGAATGATTTTGTTTCTGTCACTAACCCAGGATTTCCACTGGAAAAAAAAAATCTAGACAGCAGATCCAAGGTGGGAAAGGGGACCCAAGAATACCATCCTGTGTTCCCTGGAAAGGGTTAACACTGTCGTGGGATTCTTTGGTCAAGGGCTGACATTCTTAGTGCCCAAACTAAGCACTGCCAGCCACCTCCATCCCCCAAGACAGGGAGGTTCTTGCTCCTGCATCTGACATGAGCGGCTCCTGAGTGTGGTTATGGGACCAGCAGCAAATGCTTTCAAGAGAGTCCAAGTGTGAGCTCATGCTGCCGCCATCCCTGCAGACCACGAAGCCTCGTTCGCTGGGGCTGAGCGAGTGCTGGGGTTGGTGTTCTTCAGCAGCTTCTTGGCCGCTGGGTTATTCTGGCTGTTATCGGGAGGGGTGGGCAGTGCAGGGGGCCGGCAGCCTGTGGGCACAGGGAGCCTGTCCGGCATGTCTGCCGTGTCCGGCTGCAGTGCTGCAGGAGCTATGGCTGGCTGTGCGTCCCTCCCCCACTGCTGCAATGAAATGCAGTTACGGGGGAAAGGGAGGGAAGGAGCCGGAGCCAGCAAGGAGCAGCGAGAAGGAGACAAAGGAGGGGAGTGAGCAGCGGAGGGTGTGGGACGGAGCAGCTGGCAGCTCAGAGGGAGTCGCTGCGTTCCTACTGCACTGCCACCGCCCTCCATGGTACCAGCTTGGGGCACCCACAGATCTCCGTGCCAGCCTAAACAATGAGCATGGTCTGATTTTATCCTGGGCATTCCCAGCTGTGGGCACATCCTTTGCAAAACATCCTTTTTGATTTATTGTTCACTGGAAGCCCACTCCAGTTCTGTGCTCCCTCCCAGGGACACCAGATTTGCACTTCATGGGTTTTTGGCACCTTTATCCCTGTGGTCCTGAAAGGCACGCTGCTGGGGAGAGAGGGGTGGGGGCTAGGGTCTCAACCAGTCACTTGCTGAACTATCTCATAATTTGAGACCAGCTCTTTTCAGGGTGGAGAGGTGCAAGGCTGCTATTTGCCCAAAAACCTCTGTTCTCTTGCAGACAGGCTCTGAACCTCACAGGAAGCATTCAGCTGTTAAAGACACAGGAGCATGCTGCTCTGGGGCAGCTGGTGCCAGTGTTGCCAGGCGGGCAGTGGTTGCAAAGAGCACTTGAGGACGTAGGAAGCACCTACGTGACAGGGTACTAGCTGCTTGCCTCGGTGCACTGTCAGGGGTGCCCTGCTGGGCTGACTCCAGGTGCTGTCCCAGGCCTTTGTTCTGGGCAGTCTCTGACATCGTCACATTCGCTTCTTGTGAGGGACCGGTGATACATGGTGATCGGGCAGCAGGCACCTGGCAGGCCTTCCCTCTCCAGGCTTTTTTTTGTTCTTCCTTTGCTTCCTCTTAACCAGTATCCTCTGGTCTGCATTCCAGGCAGGATTAAAGCAAACTCTGCAAAGGAGATCAAGCCACCCTCTGCTCTGCTGGTTGCCAGCCATGGAGCAAATGAAGAGGTCAACAATGCTTCTGCTGGAGCTGCTTATTCTTGGGGGCCTGAGAGCAGGGATGGGCTCTGCTGTCCTGGGCACCCTGGATCTACAAATAGATGAGGAGCAGCCAGCTGGCACCATCATTGGGGACATCAGTGCTGGCCTACCCCCTGAAACTAGTGCCTACATGTATTTCATCTCAGCACAGGAGGGCAGTGGCGTCTCCACTGACTTGGGGATAGATGAGAATACTGGGATCATCAAAACAGCTCGTGTCCTGGACCGGGAGACTCGGGACCGCTACAGCTTCATTGCTGTCACCCCGGAGGGCATCACGGTGGAAGTGAACATCCAAGTGAATGACATCAATGACCATGCCCCAGCCTTTCCCAAACAGCACAGCACCTTTCAGATCCCAGAGCACACACCCATTGGCAGCAGGTTTCCCTTGGACCCAGCCTTTGATGCTGACAGTGGCCTCCTGAACACACAAGGCTATATGATTAAGGGAGGGAACGTGGGGCAGGCATTCCGCCTGGAAACGCGTCGAGGACCCAATGGGGTCCTGTATTTGGACCTGGTGGTCAGCAACGTTCTGGATCGGGAGAACCGTTCATCATACTCACTGCTGTTGGAAGCCTACGATGGTGGTTCTCCTCCCCGGAGCACCCAGATGACACTGGATGTGTCCATTCAGGACATCAACGACAATGCTCCCAGCTTCAACCAGAGCCGCTATCATACGCTCATTTCAGAGAATCTGAAACCTGGCAGCAGCATCCTGCAGGTCTTTGCTTCTGACGCAGACGAAGGTGACAATGGGGATGTGATTTATGAGATCAACCGACGGCAGAGCGATCCTGACCAGTACTTCACCATTGACGCCCGGACTGGGGTCATCAAGCTCAACAAGGGTCTGGACTATGAAGTGAGGAAAGTGCATGAGCTGGTGGTGCAGGCAAGGGATAAGGCTGTCCATCCTGAGGTCACCACAGCCTTTGTCACTATCCATGTGCGTGACTACAATGACAACCAGCCCACCATGACTATCATCTTTCTGAGTGAGGATGGCTCCCCACAGATCTCGGAGGGAGCCCAGCCTGGACAGTATGTGGCACGCATTTCTGTTTCTGATCCAGATTATGGAGAGTACTCCAATGTCAATGTCACACTGGAGGGAGGAGATGGCAAGTTTGCCCTCACTACCAAGGACAACATCATCTATCTGATCTGTGTGGACAAACTTCTGGATCGGGAAGAAAGAGACTCCTATGATCTGCGGGTGACAGCTACTGACTCAGGAACACCCCCGCTCCGGGCAGAATCGGCTTTTGTGCTGCAGGTGATGGATGTTAATGACAATCCCCCGCTCTTCGACCAGCAGGAGTACAAGCAGAGCATCCCTGAGGTGGTGTACCCAGGTAGCTTTGTCCTGCAGGTGACAGCTCGTGACAAGGACCAGGGTCCCAACGGAGAGGTGCGGTACAGCATCCTGCATGGCCGTGACACCCACTCTAGCTGGTTTACCATTGACCCTGCCACTGGCATCATCACCACTGCTGCCCCACTGGATTATGAGAAGGACCCTCAGCCTCAGTTCACTGTGCTGGCCACAGACCGGGGAACCCCTGCCCTCTCTTCCTCAGCTGTGGTGCACGTGGCCTTGCAGGATGTCAACGACAATGAGCCGGTGTTCAGGAGTAACTTCTACAATGTGTCCCTGAAGGAGAACACCCCTGTTGGGACCTGCTTCTTGCAAGTAGGTACAGGTATTGAGGCCTGAGCTTGTGGGGGGCACAGCCAGGGCTGTGAGCAGCTTGGGGTGGGAGACCTGCCACTGCAGGGTGTTTGGTGCAGGTGTCATGGCTTTGATGGGCAGTGTTTGCAGCAGGAATGCTGGAGCGGAGATGCCCACACTTGGTGTGAGTCCGGAATGGGGCCAAGTCATGTACACCCTTTCTGTGTGCAAGTAGTGAGCAATGCCACTGACACTGGCCACACTGCAAGGCTGCCCATCATGCAGAGCACGGTGTGGGCCTCTCTTGAGGTGGGTCCTGCTGTGCCGGGCCTTGCCTGCATCAGTGTGGAGCTGCCTTGCAGCCAGGACACTCAAAACGAAGCTCAGGAACATGATACTGCCTCTGGGAAGCTGCCTGTAGCCAAGCTTCGAACTTCCCTCTCCCCCTGTGAGGTCATTAGCCCAAGTTCATCAGTGTTGGTAAGGCTGGTTGTGTGCATTAGCATTAATTATGCTAATGAGTTGATGAGCTGAGACACGTGCTGCTGCACCAGCCTTTATGTGGCAAGAGGTCACAGCTGGAGTGGGAGAGCTGCTGGGCCTCCAAAAGATCTGTGACCCCTTGACGAGCTAGCGATGCCATTTGGATTCCGTGTGTTCTGTGTTCCCCATGTTTGGTGTTTCTGTTGCAGCTCAGGCCCTGAAGCCGTGGTTCCTGGGGACAGGCGATGCCCCCTGCCTGAGTCGGGATGAGGGCAGGTGTGGGGGTGCAGTGAGACACTGCCAACCATTGCAGCATCCAGGCTGTCCATTGGGACAAGCACCAGTGGCATTGGGGGCACTTCTTTGCTGGAGGTGTGGGGCACGGGGATGTCTGGCCAGGACCATGAGAAGCTCTGGTGGCCAGGTTGGCGAGAGGTGCCCAAGGGGCCAGGAAGAGCAGGAATTCTGGGGTCCATAAAACAAAGCCAGAGGAGGTCCTATGACTTGGCCAGGAAAAAGGGTCTCTAGGTCACCCTGGAGGAAAATTTGGAGGTGGCAAGAAAAAACGGCTTATGAGTGCCCTGTGGGTACACTGCAGGGGCATGGGGGGTGTGAGTGTGGACTGGGGAGGGTGGGCTGTGCAGTGTGTGTGTGTACGTGCAGGTGACTGACGGTGTGGGGTGAGGGTGCTGGAGAGGGGCTTGTTGGGGAGTGAGTGCAGGGAATGGGGTAGGAGTGTGGAGGGAAGGAGGAACTGGGTGGGAGCAAGGGCCAGGTGTGAAATAGAGAAGGCATGTGGGGCAGGGGCAAGTGTAGGATGGCATAGATCAGGGGGCTTGGGGACGGGTCAGGGTAGGATTAGAGGTAAGTCTGGGCAGAAGAAGTGAGTGGGAGACAAGGAGGAAGATGTAGGTCAGGGGAGATTTGGGTTTGGTGTATGCAGGACAACGCTACACACTGTCCCAGTCTGAGGTGAGTAGGGATGGGGCAGGGCTGGGGACAGAGATGGGGAAGGGGTCGGGGGTGGGTTCAGGGACAGGGTCAGAGCAGAGATGCTGTGTCCTTGCATGAGCGTGGGCGTGCAGGGGCGTCTGGGCTGCACAGCCCCCGAAGGGAGGCCCCCCTCTTTCCTTGTCCGTGCCTTCCTGCTCAGTGCTGCTCGCCGTGTGGGAAGGCGCTCTGGAAATGCAATCGGAGATGGCGGCTGGGCTCCTGACTGCGAGCGCGAGGCCAGGCTGGAGGGAGAGCGCACCCTGCAGAGGAGCTGGGGCTGTGGGGCTGTGGGGCTGTGGGGCACACCCAGAAGAGAGTCCAGTGCGTGGCTGCCTGGCTCTGGCAGGGGCCAGCCTGGCTCTGCGCTGTGCAGGGGACAGGGCTGGCCTGGCAGCTGCTAGTGACCAAGGCTTGGCTACATTTCGATGTCTTGGCTTAGTCCTTGTGTTTCGTTTGGAAGCAGCGTGTCTGGGCTGAGCGCAGGTAACTCCCGCGCGGCCTCGGCACAAAGCAAACAGCTCACACATCTGCTGCTGCTTCCTCTGAGCCGGGAAATGTGAGAGGATGGGAAAGGAGGCTGGCCAGGCCGATGGCTTGATCGAGGACGCAGCAGGAGCCAGCCGAGTCTGGGAGCTGGGCAGAGCCAGTTCAGGGAGCCCTGGGCTTGGAGCACAGCTGCCTGGCGTGACCACCCCTGTTGCCTCAAACAGGAAAGTGTCAAAGGTGCTGCCAGGGCTCACGGTGGCCAGTGCCCAGCACTGTCTCCCACAAGGTTGCCCATGTCAGGTGTGCTGCCCCCACAGCCCTTTTGTGCCATTGCTCCTGCCTGACTCCATCTCTCTGTGGCTTCCAGGCATTGGGGCTCACCCTGCCTCGGGACGGTAAAGCATCTCTGTCAAGGTCTGGGTTTTGTCCAGACCCACACAATGGTCACGAGAGCTCAGGTCATGGGCAGGCCCTGCCAGATGACGTACAGGACACAGGACAGTCACCCAGGTCAGCATAGAACTCAGTGGGTTCACTTCTCTGTCGATCTGCCACATTTTTAAGCAGAAAACCCCGGGAGGACCAGGTCTGTTTTCAGACAGTGATGTCTGCTCTCCATGGGCAGGACAGAAAGGTGGGGAAGGAAGGAGTCCCTGTGAGTGAGCAGGAGAGACCTGAAGAATTGCTACAGATCTCCTGCTCCCTTGTAGACTCCATTCTGTCTGCTGGGTCAGTCTTTGTGTCTGAGTACGAACAGGGATGAACAGGGATGAGCGGAGCAGGTTGCTGGCCTGAGCTTCTGAGAAAGAAAAAGGCACTCATAACATCATCTCTGTTTATTACTCGTGTTTACTGTGGGCCAGGTCCCACAGTAGCAGACTGAGCGTGAAGCAAAGGAAATAGCAAACTCACTGTTCAAATCTGAGATGAGAAAGAAACACCGGCGGAGGCAGAGCCCAGGGTACCAGTGAACACGAGACCAGCAGAAAATGGAGCAGAAGACAGTCCCCAGCTGGCTGCCTTGCTCCTCTCTGCCGCCATGGGCTGATGATGCAGAAGCTTTAGGGCACCGGACCACATTCCAATGCTGTGGTCCGTGATGTGAAGCACTGCTCTGGTATACATTCACCCTGCTGGTTTAAATTTGTTTTAAAAATTTGACTGTGTACCAGCACACTGCATGTATGGTCAGATAGTGTTTTTCTGGGACTTTCTGACTTTTCATGCTAAATCAAGTATTGTCTGTGCTCTGCCAGAGAGAGCTGTGAACCCCATGTGGTGAGCATGGGCTTATTGGACAGCAACCTGAATGACATGGAATGGTGGATTATTGATTCTTGCACAGATCCAATATTGATGATTTTGGAACCAGGGTTTACATCCTCCCTTTGCACCCATACGCACAAATGTTGGGGAACATCAGAAATGAAAAGCTGACCAGCAATGCACCTAATGTAGAGTCTCTGTGGTTTTGAGGACAAGTCTGATGAGTTTTCGGTTCTGATTTGTGATTCCATGGGACATTCATGGGCAGTGCTGCGTGCATAGCACTGGGACAACCCCATGGGCTGTGCCCCAGGGAGGAAGATTTGTATGAAGAGCTGTAGGCTACACCAGGCCACATACACTGTATTACCAAAAGAGAGTCTGGAAGGCTAATCCTGATGCCTTGGTTGTGCTGCCGAAGGGGCAGCTGTGAGGGGACATGGAGCGTAGCCATGCATGGACACTGGAGCAGTACAAGGACTAATGCTCACCAGCTGCAGTCAAGGGAAGTGGTAGGAGGAAGGGGAGCATTGCTGCCTGCATTTGTGTTCTTAGGGCAAGGGATTTAGCATCAACCTATTTCCAGACCTTTGCACAACATAGAACAGGCCTCCCCCTCCTTAGAAACAAGAAGGCAAGCTTTCCAAAGCGAAATGGGGAGACGCCTGTGAGCGAGCTGGGGAGGAGAACAAGGGGAGGGATAGCATCACAGTCCTGAGGAGCAGGCTGCCATGTAGAGGGATCTGGGGGTACACAGGAGTGTGGTCATGGGGGAGATGCTGGTACATGGGGAGGTTGTGGGGGGAGGTGAGTGCTGTTGTTACCGCCAGAAGAGCTGCATTTGTTCCAAATTCCTGTGAAAGTTATTTCCTTGCGCTGCCAGCAGCCTCCTCCTGGGCTTGGCACAGCAGCCAGCGCCATGATTAATTCAAGTAGCATTTCCCCTGGAGCTGCAGCAGCTTTTCCACTGCAGCTGAGAGGCCCCAGCCCCTCGCGCTCTTCTCCCCCCATCCTCTGCTCCTCCTCCCAACCCCCTCGAACAGCTCCCTCCTTCCTCCATGCAATCCCCAGCCCCCTCACAGCTGCCCCTTTTCCCTTACCTCTGCTTCAGCTCTAGGCCCCTCAGAACTCCTCTTTCTACCACTGCCCTTGCTCACACAGCTCCCTCCTCCGTGTCCACCCACAGCCTCACTCATGCATGCTGCCCTCCAAAGGGCCAGTCCTCCTGCCCCCCTCCCGTGGCCCCAGTCACCAGCATGCCCCCCCCCCCCCCCCAGTTTCTGCTCCCTCTTGTTCTCCCCACACCCCTTGGTCAGTGCCAGCTGCAGTTGTCTTCTCCCCCAGGACCCTCGCCACTGTGACCCAGGGCAGCTCTCCTCCACCTGCATAGCCCTTGGGACATGGCAGCCTCTCCCTGCTCCCTGTGGAATCCCAGAAAGGTTTAGGTGGGAAGGGACCTTAAAGATCATCCAGTTCCAACCCCCTGACAGTGGCAGGGACACCTCCCACTATCCCAGGCTGCTCCAAGCCCCAATGTCCAACCTGGCCTTGGACACTGCCAGGGATCCAGGGGCAGCCACAGCTTCTCTGGGCACCCTGTGCCAGGGCCTCCCCACCCTCCCAGGGAAGAACTTCTTCCCAATATCCCATCTGTCCCTGCCTTCTGGCAGTGGGAAGCCATTCTCCCTTGTTCTGTCGCTCCAGGCCCTTGTCCAAAGTCCTTCTCCAGCTCTCTTGGAGCGCCTTTAGGCACTGGAAGGGGCTCTAAGGTTTCCCTGGAGCCTTTTCTTCTCCAGGTTGAACACCCCCATCTCTCCTAGCCTGTTTCCAGAGCAGCTCCATGTCCTCCTGATGTTGGAGGCCCTGTCCCTGCCTTGCTCCCTAGGCTCACCCTGCCTGGCATGCTCAATCTTGTGCTGACCCCAGCCAAGCCTCTCCTGCACACCTTGCTGATCTGTATCCCATCTTGCTGCATAGACCTTCTCTGAGTACTCCCTGCCTGAGCTCCACATGGCTGAAACCCAGCCCCACACCCTGGTTTGGGGTCATTCTGGCTTCAGTGCCCCCCAGGGCCCTGCCATTTCTGCCCTGTGCTGTGGCTGCCCCATTCAAACCTCCCACCTTGAGCACTCTTCCCTGCATAGCCCGGCTTCCCAGCCCTGATCTGCTCCAGGATTCCCTGCCCCTTTCTGCTTCTCAGCTTCCAAGTCCCATTCAGCTACTGCACCTTCCATTGGGCTTCCTGTGCCCTGTAGCTCCTGGCTGCAGATGGCATTTCACCAGTGAGGACACCTGGGTTCCCGGGTATGAGCCTCACTCCTTGTCCTTCTGTGCCTTAGTCTGTCCCTGCGCTCAGAGGCCCCTGGGCTCCCAGAAGGGTGCTGTGCACTCCCAGGCTCCCTCACCTCTTGCCCAGCCCCACCGTCCACATCCTGCCTCCCTGCCAGTGTCTGTGGTTAACCTGCATCCCCTCAGCCTCTGAACCGAAGGCTTTACCCCATCTCAGAGCGGTGCTGGAGGCCATCAGCAGCCCCTGCTCCCCATGCCCAGCTGCCTGTGTTTCTGGCAGCCCTGTGTCCATCACAGAATCAGAGGAGGGTGGAAAGGGCCCTTAAAGCCCATCTCGTTCCGCTCCCTGCCATGGGCACAGACACCTTCCACTAGACTGGGTTGCTCCAAGCCCCGTCCAACCTGGCCTTGAACACTTCGGGGACGGGGCAGTCACAGTCCTCTAGGCAGTGTGGAGGCCTTGGCTGTGGGACCACCAGCCAGACTCCTGCCTGTGTCTGGGGCATTGGGGATCCAGCGGTGTGAGCCAGCAATGCTGGCAGCTGCCCCGGGGCTCCCTGGACAGGGGGCTCCGGCAGCCATGGGCTCTGACCCTCGCCTTGGCCACGTGTGCTGGACTCTTGCTGGGCTGAACCCTGACCCCGCTCCCTCCCCTGAGACCTGAGTGTGCTGGAGGCTGGGACAAAGCCCTGGAGCCAGGAATGGCTCCTGAAATAGCCGCGTGGCCGCTCCCTGGCCGCTTTTAGCTGGTCAGTGGCTGTGCCAGGGCTGGGAGGGCAGGACGCCTGGCACGCACTCAGGCGCAGGGAGCCATGCGTGGGATCGCTGACCACACTGGCGCCAGCCTCCCCTCCTCTCCCACCAAGAGCCGTCACTCAGAGGGGCGGGAGCCCCAGAGCCAGATGTTTGCCAAAGCCACAGCATAACATGTGCGCAGCAGAGCCCCAGCCATGGCCGGGCTCCAGATGAGTTCCCTGCCTGCTGACTGCGCTGGCTGGAGTGGGGAGGATGGCCGAGGAATGGAGGCCCGAGCTGCTGAGCAGTGCTCCATCACTTTACAGCCCTGTGGGCTGGGCGGGGGTACACAGGTCAGCAGGAGGGCTGTAAGGCAAGAGGTGTGTGCGAGGGGCTCTGGTGATATGCTTGAGATGGGTCTATGGGAAGGGGCAGCTTTGACTCCCACAGGTGATGCAGCTGAGGACCTTGGCGTGGGGCTGTACTTCATCCATCCCCATTTCTGGGGAATATAAGAAGTCTGTTGTGCCTTGGCTCCACCTGTCCCTCCTGTCTTGCTGGGGAACTGGGAGGAGGGTGTGAAATAGCAAGGCCTCGATGCCCGTCACTGGCCTCCCAGCTCTCCATGCAGTGGGGAGAGGCACACTTGGCCAAGACCCCGCTTCCTTTTCAAAGTCTGGTGCTCTTGTTTCTTGCTGCCTAACCCTGAGTCATCTTGCTGTTCTCCTTTGTTGTCTTCTTCTGCTCTGTGGTGGCCACAGCACTCCTACCACATGCTCTTCTGCCCAGCTGCAAGGCACTCCAGCAAAGCCTTCTTACCACACCTGTGGGGAAGGAGGGGCAGGTAGCAGATGCTGCTGCCCAGTGTGGTCAAGGCTGCTGTGCAGGGACAGGGGAGCAGATCAGCTCTCTTGGAACAATTTGAGCTAAATTGGGTAACTGGGATGTTCAGGAGAGTCTTTGGCTGGAGATCACAGAATGGTTGAGTTTGGAAAGGACCTCTTCAGATAATCTAGTACAACGCCCCCATGCACAAGCAGCACCATCCAGAGCTGGTTGTCCCAGACATCCCCACTTCCCTGGGCAACCTCATAAAGGAGAAGTGCTTCCTGATCTTCAGAGGGGCTCTCCTGTGTTCCAGTGTGTGCCCATGCCCTCTGATCCTGACACTGGGCACAACAGGGAAGAGCCTGGATCCATCCTCTTGTTGCCCTCTCCTGTATGGGTGATACCCCTTCTCCAGGCTGAACCATCCCTGTTCCCTCAGTCTTTCCTCACAGGAGAGGTGCTCCAGTCCCTTCATCATCTTTGTGGCCCTTCACTGGACTCTCTCCAGTATGGCCATCTCTCTCCTGTATTGGGGAGCCAGGGCTCCAGCTGTAGCCTCACCACTGCTGAGGAGAGGGGCAGGATCCTCTCCCTGACCTGCTGGCCACACTCGTCCTGATGCTGCCCAGGACACCATTCTCTTTCCTTGCAGCAAGGGTACATTGCTGTCTCATCTTCAACTTGGCACCCATGAGGGCCTCTTCTGCTAAGCTGCTCTCCTGTGGTGTGGCCCCCAGCACATACTGGTGCAGGGGATTGTTCCTTCCCCGGGGCAGAACTTTGCACTTCCCCTTGTTGAGCTTTAGGAGGCCTCTGGTCCATCCCTCCAGCCTCTCAAGGTTACTCTAGACGCAGCATGACCCTCTGGCATATCAGCCATTTCTCCCAGTTTGGGGTCATCAGCAAGCATCCTGCGGGTACACACTGCACCATCAACCAGGTCGTTAATGAGGATGCCAAACAGGACTGGACACAGGATTGACCCCTGGGGTGCATTGCTAGCTACTGGCCTACAAGTAGATGTTGTGCCCCTGATCACCACTCTCTGGACAGGAGCTGCTCAGCTGGTTTTCAGCTGAATGAGGCTCTTACGGGGGAGAGTGTCAAAGAACTTAGTGCACTTCAGGTTGACGATATCCACTCCTTTTCTGTCGTCCACCAGACCAGTCTTTTATCAAGTGGATCAAGCATGATTTGTCCTTAGGGGAAGCCGTGCTCAGCCCTCCTGATGATTTTCTGGTCCTTCCCATGCATAAAAATGGTTTCCAGGATTAGCTGCTCCATCAGTTTTCCGGGGATCAAGGTGAGGCTGATTGTTCTGTAGTTTCCTGGGTCCTTTTGCTTACTCTTGAAGATAGGAAAGAGATTTACCTTCCCACAGTCTTCAGGCACTTCCCAAACACTATGATTGAGCAGAGATTATTGTGAGGGGCCTGGCAGTGTTGTCTTTCACCCTGGTCTCTGAGACCTGAGGTTCCTGGAGATCTGTCTTACTAGTGGAGAGTAAGGGAAAGAGGGCATTAAGTACCCCAGTCTTTGACATGTCCTGTGTCACCAGGTCCCTAGTCTCCTTCAGCTGTGGGCCTACATTTTACCCAGTGTTCCTTTTGTCGCCCATGTACTTATAGAAGCCCTTCTTGTTGACTTTGACATCCCTTGCCAGATTCAAATCCAGTTGGGAATTGGATGCCAACAGCTGCGTTCCCATGTAATTACACTGATCAGTGAGTGATTTCAGCAGAAGTGTTCCCCAGATGCGTTCCCCAAACCCTGCCATGGTAGCAGCCTCTTCTACACCTCTCAACGAAGTCATCAAAATACAGCATCGGGGTCATCCCCTGGGTTCCTTAACATATCTTCTGGTCTCAAGGGCACATGCCTTTTCATTTGCATCCATTATCTGACAGAAAGGATGCATTTCCTCTGTCACTTTCATCCAGATCCTTTCCCTCGTCACGGCCCCCAGGCAGAGCACTGGTCGTGAACCTCTCCCCTGGAGCCTGTCTTCCAACCTGTCTTTGACCCACCTGATTGCCCAGCCCTCCACACTGTAACATCCTGCCTTGAATATGAGGATTGTGGGAGAAGGTGTCAAAGTCCTTCCTAAAGTCAAGGCAATTGTCACCCACAGCTGTCAGCCCTTTGACCCCAGATCCCATCACTCCACCACAGAGAACGAACAGGATGGTCAAGCCATGATGGCTCTTCCCTTCCAGGATCTTTCATGTGGCCTAATACATACTACAAGAAGACCCACTCCATGATTCTCCCAGGCCCCAAAGTGTGGCTGACAAGAGTGTAGACCCTCAGATGATCCTTTTGGCCTTTGTTGAAGGCGAGACGTGATACTTGCTGTCCTCCAGTTGTCAGGGATCTCCCCTGGTCTGCACCACATGTGAAGAGCAGCCCTACGAATCCATTTCTGTCAGCATCCATTGATGCAGCCTGTTGAGTCCCATGGATTCACGTGGATCAATCTCTTTAAAGAAATACTGACTCTATCTTCACCCCTCTCTGGTAGCTCTCTGAACCCTTCTGAACAGCATGGAGGCGTGGGAGGCTGGTGGAGACCGAGGTGGAGGAGGCATTGAGTGTTCCGGTCTTACCTGGGCCTGCTGCTGCTAAATCACTGACCACCCTCAGAAATGGGCCCTCATTCAGCCCTTTACTACCAGCGCAGTGGTAGAGGCTCTTCTTGGCACGCTTAGGCTTGAACTTTGACTTTGCTGACACGTTCCTGACATGCCTGGCAATGTTTCTAGATTCCTACTATGTATCTTGCCTCCGTGCCCGTCTCAAAGAATTGTGGAATGGTTTGGGTTGGAAGGGACCTTAAAGAGCAGGGACACCTTCCACTAGACCGGGTTATTCCAAGCCCTGTCCAACCTGGCCTTGAACACTTCCAGGGATGGGGCAGTCACAGCTTCTCTGGGCAACCTGAGGGCCAGGGCCTCCCCACTCTCACAGGGAAGAGCTTCTTCCCAATATCCAACCTAAACCTACTCTCTGTCAGTGAGAAGCCATTCTTCCTTGTCCTGTCTTTCCAGGCCCTTATAAATAGCCTCTCTCCGTCTTTCTTGTTTGCTCCCTTCAGGTACTGAGAGGCCACAGTTAGGTCACTCCGGAGCCTTCTCTTCTCCGGGCTGAACAATCCCAGTTCTCTTAGCATACACCACCTTTTACATGGCAGCTTAGCCCTGAGGCCCCTGCTTAGCCCAGGCCATCTGCTGACGTCTCTGTGTTTTCCTGAGCACTGGGATGGACTGTTCTGGAGTGTGCTGTCCTGAAGGCTTGCCAGCTTTCCTGAGCTGCCTTGGCCTTCAGCGCTGCCTCCCATGAGATCCCTTTCATCGACCAGTTCCCTGTAAAAGCTGAAGTCTGTCTTGCAGTCCAGGGTCTGTACTCTGCTTCTCTTCTTCCTCACTCCCGTTAGGATCCTGAATCTGCTGCTTCATGGCCACTGCAGTCACAGCTGCTGCCAGCTGCCACATCCCCAGTTAGTACTCCGTTCTGGTGAACAGCAGGTCCAGCTGCGTGGCAGGGACATTGGAAATCTTTGTGAGACCAGGAGTCTGTGATCCTGGCTTCCTCAGGTACTGCTGCCTCCTTGGCAGCTTCAGGTCAGGAATCTCCTGGCACAGCCTTGATGTCCTTGTGCTTAAAGCCTTTAGTGGCTGTGTGGGCCCTGTTCAGAAGTCAGAGGTGAGAGGTCAGTGGGGCCGCCATTCAGGCTCAGAGCCCTGGCTCCTGCTCCCACATATTCGAGCAGCAGGACTGGCACAGCCCCAGTGGAGAGTTTCCTGGGCAGTTCCAGAGGCAGCTTGACCCCGTTTCCCTCTATTTTTCAGGCAAACATCAGGAGTCTCATGAGTGAGCTGCAGTAAAACCAGCTGTGAATCCAAGATTTGGGGCGGATGCTAAATACAGAGCCTGGGGCTGCCCCACATTAGCTTCTAGCAAAGTTCCTGGAAAAATGTCCATGCTTGGTTTAAAAATTTCCACAAGTGGTGAACTCACTGCAGGCCTTAATGAGCCCTTTTGGTGGCTAATTGCCCTCACAGCTAAAAATGTGTCCC
The DNA here is from genome assembly GCA_014706295.1 of Lycocorax pyrrhopterus obiensis. NCBI lineage: Eukaryota > Metazoa > Chordata > Aves > Passeriformes > Paradisaeidae > Lycocorax > Lycocorax pyrrhopterus. Next base: position 90,074 of record JACSVZ010000001.1, read on the forward strand.
TGTCCCAGACTGCGTGTGCTCTGAGTCTGCAGCAGCACATGCCAGCTGAAATGAGGTGGTTGCCATACCTGGTGGCTGGTGGACCCCTGTGATGTCTCTCAGGAGTCCCTAGGAGGCATCACCCAACTGCAGCAGAGATCCTGCTGTCCCTGGGACTCTCTTCAGGCCCTGCTGAGCCTGGGCTGCCCACAGGCAGTCAGCCAGCCCCATCCCGTGGGATTCACACATGGGATACCAGCAGTCTGCAGGCAGGGAGCTGGGACTGGGGGTACACCAGCCACAGCCCCCCTCCCTCTGCACACAGTGGCAGAGCACAGAGCAAAGTGTCCAGTGGCCCCAAACTCAGCCAACACCGTTCCCTGGTCCAGCTGGTGTTTGCTGTTCCTGTGGCACCAGTTTAGCATCACCCATCCAAGGGAGACAAGGGCTCCAGTTGTGGTTGCACCAGTGATGTGACCTCTCTTAGACCCGTGTAGGCTCATATGGGCGGAGTTTTGTGCTGGACCAGTGGTCCACAGATGGTCCCACCACAGGATGTGGAGGTGAAGCACTAGATACATGGAATACCTTGTCCTGGCTGCACAGCCAGGGCTGGTTCTGATACCAGACTGCTGGCTCCACCAGTTATTTTGCTGGAAGCTGGCTCTGGGTACCAGGAAGCTGCCAGGGAAATGGTGCTGCACTACACATTAGTGAGAGCTTGTCTATTGCTCCCCTGTTCTTAAAACCTGACCCAGGGCTTGTGGCAGGAAGCTGGATATTCCCCCTTTGGGTATTCCTAAGGGTAGCACCCATCAGAAGATGGTTACAGTGGGGAAGTGAGGCTCTTCTGGAAGCATCAGAGCCCCTGGCCTAAGGAGCCTGGAGCTACTATTTTACTCTGCAGCAGAGCGTGTTGCTGTACGGTGATTAAAGCAGCTGACATGCATTTTGGGTAATTTTCAGAGTGAGAAGTAGTTCATTTTGAAGGAAAGAAAAGTCTTGGTTTACCATATAGTACCTCTTCCAGTCACCGTGGCAGCTGATCAGTTTCATGTGCATTTCCATCTGCAGTGGTGGAGAAGGATGGCTTCTCCACCAAGGAATAGCAGAGGCACTTTGGGGTGTGGGTGCAGGGCTGTATCCCAGGCATGGCAGAGGCACTTTGGGGTGTGGGTACAGGGCTGTATCCCAGGCATGGCAGAGGCACTTTGGGGTGTGGGTATGGGCTGTACCCCAGTAATGACAGCCAACATGGAGCCAGTGTACTGGTAACCTGCGTATGAGCTCCAGTGGTGTCAGTGAGGTCAGATTTGTACTCTCTGCTGAGCAGTTCCCCAGGAAGATGGGCTGAGGCAGTGGGGAGGGGGGCGGTGGGCTCTGGGTGGCAGATGGGTCCAGTTTCCCAAAGTGCCTCCTGACCCAGTTCTGTCACAGCACCTGTGTTTCCAAGTGCTCTGCAGCTGGAGTGGGGAGGGGGGATCCTGTTCCATGGTGCTTCTTCTGGCAGCTGCTGCAGGGTTGGGGAGCACATCCTCTGCACAGGAGCTTAGTGCTCACTGGAGATGTAGTCTCAGTTTTTCCCTGCAGGCAGCCCCTCAGACCACAGGCAGCAGGGCTGGTGGGGGTGTCACAGGTGCTGCCTCCCCTTCCCGGTCGGGACAGGGTGGTCCCATCCCTGTCCAGTTGACTGTTCCCTCCAGGCCCAGCTGTTCTGTGTCCCCTTACCCTTGTTCCTCCATCCCTGATGACCGGGCTTGCAGCCCCCAGCCGGGCCCTCCACTTGGCGCGCGCGTGGCGTTCCTGCGCTCCTCGTGCGGGAGCCGAGGCCCCATGGCTGCTGCGGGGAGGAGCTGTGGCTGACGAGGCCTGAACTCCACTTCACCCGGGCCTGGCCCAGCTGCCTTCCCCCAGCTCTGTCCCCCAGCTTTGTTTTCCATGGAGCTCCCAGCTGGTGGAGGAGCGGTGGGCAGGGATGTGGAGTCAGGAGTTGGTTTCTGCTAACCTGAGCTCTGTAGGAGCCCAAGGAGGAGCTGGGGAGGGCAAGCAGGGAGCAGCATTTGTCCTCCTGCTATGTCTGTCATGGTGGGTGCAGTTCTTGTGCTACAAGCAACGTGAGACTGGACTGTCACGAGGCAGTGCCACCCTCCGTCCTCTTGCCCAGTGTCTGGGACTGCTAGACACAGAGCTTTGAGAGCAGGACAGAGCCAGGGCCATGGTAGCAGGGGGTTGACTTTCTTCCTGTCCCATCCTGAGTGTCTTTGCAGAAAAGAAGGCTCAGAGGTGCAGGGGCTGCTGCTGCTGCAGTGCTGCATGTTCTGCAGAAGAAGCAGTGGCTGGTCTAGGACAAGAGCCACGGTTGCTGTCACACTGAGTCATGATGGCCAGCTCTGAGGATGGTGTGGCGACTGTGGCCATGGAGCAGAGGGTAGCACTGGGGTGGGGTGGGGGTGCTGGGCTGGGTCTGGCTGGTGGTCTGTTCTGTTCAGGTAGTGCCTTTCCTCACACAGGTGACAGCCACAGACGCAGACAGTGGCGCATTTGGCTCGCTTTCCTACTCCATTGGCTCTGGCATTGGCAGCGTTGTCCCCACACAGTTCAGCATTGACAAGCACTCAGGGCAGCTGTGCACAGTGCAGCCCCTGGACCGCGACGAGGGCACGTCTGCCTACGACTTCACCATCACTGCTGTGGATGGGGTGAGTGCTAGTGAGGCCGTGCATGCGGTGTGGCTGCCTCGGCACTGTGCAGGGGATGCTGCTGTCCTCGCACTCTCTCTGATCTGGTTCCTCCTCAGGGCGGCCTGAACTCCATGGTGTATGTGAAGGTGTTCCTGGAGGACACAAATGACAACCGGCCAGTGTTTTACCCGCTGGAGTACGCTGCCAGCATCAGCACACAGAGCATGCCAGGGACAGCTGTGCTGCGTGTCACTGCCCATGACAAGGACGAGGGGCTGAATGGGAGAGTGACGTACCGCATCGTCCTGGGAAACTCGCCCCCGCTCTTCTCCCTCAACAAGGACACAGGTGAGAACTGGCAGGCAGCAGTTGGAGCACTGTGATGTGGGAGGTGTCAAAACCAGCCTGAGTGTCCCTGCTTGGCCACCTCAGCAGTGCAGTCTGTCTCCAGCGTACGTCTGTTCCTCTCCCTGCCACGTCTTTCCCCGCTAAACTTCCTTAGCCTCTGGTAACCCCTTCCCAGACTCAGTCCCTGACTTTTTGTTTCTGCTCCATGTTCTATTCCTCATTTGTCCTGTCTTCCTTCCTCTCCCCATTCCCCATTCTCGACTCACTGTGCCCTTCCTCTTGTGTACTGACACTTTGCCCCATCAGGCTGTATCCTGCTTCATTTCTTGCCCCTGCCAGTCCCCTCTTCCCCAGCTCAGTTAACTCTCCTCTGTAGCTCTGTCACTCTCGATCCCACTGTTCTCACTGGCTGCATCTGCTTGAAGCCAGAGCAGTTTCTGCTGGGGAAGTGGGCGCATGGGTGCGTGGTGCCAGGGGCTCTCAGCAGGACAGAAAGGTGCATTGGGAGACCTGCACGCTGGTTCTCAAATTCCCAGCAGGTGATTGGAATGAGACAAGCCCTACCAGCCCTCCTAATGCAGGGCCACCTCCTTTGTAGGGCTTATCGATTACAGTCCTACACTTCTACATCCCCTCACAGAGCCTCCCTGCGATCCCAGAGCCCACTTGCTGTGTTATGACACTCACCCTGTGCCCCAGATTGGATGCCCTTTCTCTTCCTTTCCCTCTCCCAAGACCTGCCTTCTGACTCATGTCCCACAGCCTGTGCCACTGCTTAGCTCAGAGCTGGGTGTAGGATTAAGTGGGGAGGATATGGGGAGACTTTCCTGGGAGAGCTCCACTCATTCACTCCAGTTTCTCCATGTGATCTCACTGTGATGCACATTGTTTCCTGCCCCTTCTGGTCTGTCTTTTCCAGCTTATGGTTTGGCCTGTCTCCTGGTGCCAGGTGCCAGGGGTGCAGCACAATGCCACATCAATGACTTTTTTCCTCAGGTATCATCTCTCTGTCATGGTCTCTGAGTGGCAAAGCCAACACCCTGGTGCAGCTGGTGATCTCTGCTCAGGATGGGGGGGGGGGCCTGCAGGCGCAGCCAAATGCCCGGGTAAACATCAGCATCGTGGAGGGCACAGTCTCACCCCCTGTCTTTGAGCAAGCTCAGTACTTCTTCACCGTGCCCGAGGACGTGCCACAGGGCGCCAGTGTGGGGGCTGTCCAGGCCCAGAACCCACCAGGTATGGGCTTGTCCCTTTTGCATGTTGCCGCTTTCCCTGTCCCCATATCATCCTTGAGGTCCAGCACCCACCACACTTCCTCAGGGATTGGCCCTGCTCTGAGAGCTCCACACAGTCACGTCTGAATGTGCACCCTGCGACTGTCGCCCAGCTCAGCACCTGTGCCTACACAAGGGTGTATGCACACCTGTGCCTCTGTGCACGTGGGCACAGTGCTGCTGGACACTTTGGGCCACAGCTTCCTGGCCATGGGGCTGAGGGAGTGAGCTGGATGGCAACTTCTTGTCCGCAGGTCATGCTGATGACATCTTCTATTCCATCTCCTCGGGGGACCCCCATGGCTACTTCTCCATTGACTCGGCCTCGGGGCAGCTCCGCACCAGCCTGCCTCTGGATCACGAGTCCCAGTCAGTTCTCATCCTGGATGTCCAGGCCCGGAGCGGTTCACCCCCCGCCTACAGCAACACTCGTGTGAAGATCTCCGTATCAGACGTGAATGACAACGTGCCGACATTCCCAACTCCCTCCGACTCCATCTTGCTGCCAGAGGCCACGGAACCTGGGACTACGGTCTACACCGTGCAGGCCGAGGACCGTGACAGCGGTGCCAACGGACAGGTGACCTTTGAGCTGGTGTCGGGGGGTGAGGGCACCTTTGTCGTGGAGCGTGCCTCAGGGGCAGTGCGGCTCCTTGGGGCCCTGCAGTATGAGGCCAGCTCAGCCTACAGCCTGTCCATCATGGCCCGGGACAGTGGCATTCCCCAGCTCAGCTCCACCTTCACGCTGCTGGTGCACGTGCAAGCCGAGGACGACAATGGACCCATCTTTGACACTCTCACCTACCGTGTGGAGGTGCAGGAGGGTGTTCCCGTCTCCACCCGCTTCCTTCAGGTGAGGGCCCTGGCACACGATGTGGAATCCGCAGCCCTTACCTACCACCTGCGTGCAGATGGGGACGCTGCCAGCTTCGGCATCATGCCTGAGAGCGGCTGGCTATACGTCAAGAGTGCCCTGGACCGGGAGACGCGGGACCTGTATGTGCTGACGGTGCTGGCCTCGGTGGGAGGCACCGGGGCTGCGGCGGACACACGGAAAACTGGCACCAGCACCGTGCGGATCAGCGTCACTGATGAGAATGACAACAGCCCTCGGCTGAGCGAGGAGCGGTACTTCTTCACCGTGCCTGAGAATCAGGTTCCTGGCAGCAGTGTGGGAAGGGTGATGGCAAGTGACCGGGACGCAGGACAGAACAGCCGGCTCACCTACCGCCTGCTCCAGCATGATCCCAACTTTCTTATCCACACACAGACAGGTGAGAGCTCCTGGCTTCCTGAGTGGGGCCAGCTGGTGAGAAAGCCCAGGGCGGGGCAGCAGTGATGGCAGCCAGGCCAATGCAGCAACAGAATATTCACCTTACTGCCCCTGCAGTGCTGGGCTCCAGCAACACACTTGAATAACACAGCTGAGCATAGGCTCTGCTCTAAGGCAGCTTGTGGGCTGAGCTGTGTCCCCACTTCTCTGTGTCCCTCACTTGTGCCTGCCCCATCCCTGGAAGTGTTCAAGGCCACGTTGGATGGGGCTTGGAGCAACCTGGTCTAGTGGAAGGTGTCTGTGCCCATGGCAGCAGGGTGGAACAAGATGGGCTTGAAGGTCCCTTCCAATCCAAACCCTTCTGGGATTCTCCCTCACAGGAGAGGTCAGCACCAAGCACAGCTTGGATCGGGAGCAGCAGTCCAGCTTCCAGCTCCTGGTGATTGTGCAGGATGGGGGAGCACCGCCCCGCAGTGCCACCGGAACCATCTATGTCACGGTGCTGGATGAGAATGACAACGCTCCTGCTTTCCTCCACGTGGGCAGTGGTCAGGAGCTACCTGTGCAGGTAGGGGTGCAGGCTGCAGCACCGATCAGGCGGGGGCCTGATGGCCTCTGGATGTGGGGGGCAGGTGGTACTGCTGGGGAAAATGGGGTGGGTAGGGGGACACAGGAGAGTTTTAGAGTGGGAGATGAGCAGGCATGAGTCAGATCCATGCAGCAGCCAGGACAGTCTGGTAAATTTGAGATTTGGCAGGATGGGCATGTCCTTGGGCAATGCAGGTATCCCAGTGCACAGAGCAGGCAGGGCCTCTGGAGGGCTCTGGCACAATCAGGACGGGCCAGCGGGCAGAAGCTCTTGGCTTGCATATCCCTGTAAGGAGGGACAGCAAAAGGAGCCCTGAACCTGACCCAGGTTCAAAGAAGAGCCAGGGTAGACAATTGTGAACAGGGAGACGCAGGAGGCCATCACCTTCTAGGTCTGGGGATTTTTGGTACAGCCACTTGTCTTTCTGGGAGGTCAAGAAAGCATTGTCCAGCTGGGCTTGGCATGCACAAGAGTTTTCTGTGAATCTGCTGTGTCTGCCAGCCAAGCTTTCCCTCAGCACTCTGGCGGCAGCGGTCACCGTGCACTGCATGTGCTGCAGACCCAGCTATGTGGGTGCTGCTCAGGAGAATTGGGTGAGGACCAGCCCCCGCCCGCCTGCTTCTGCTCAGCTGTGTCCCTGAGAGCGTCATGAGTGGCAAGGGCTCGTGGGAGCCAGCTGAGGGGCACTGGCAGCAGCAGAACAGGATGGGCAGCCAGGGCCCCAGCCTCATCTGCTCAGCACAGAGCAGGGACAGCTTGCAGCTGGACGGCCGTGCCCACTCTGCGTCCATTGCTGCGCATCAGGCTGTGTGCTCAAAGCCCCTTGCTCTGAGTTGGTTCAGAAACATCACAACGGTGACAGCCACTCTCTGTCACACATCCTGCCTGAGCTGTGCACCCCAGACAGCTCAGAGCTGACAGCACTGTGTTGGTAGCCAGCTGGGTGACACGAGATCTGGGGACACTCTGCAGCTCCAGCCAGGCCTTCCCTGTTCATTGCTTCTTCCCTTCCCATTCTAGGGTGCAATCATCCCTTGCCCAGTCATCTTCATGCCCTGCTCTGCTGGCAAAGCTGCTGGCAGGGCTTGGCCTGGGTGAGCACATCTCCCAGAGCCTAGAGGAGGCGAAGGGGGCACAGTTAGTCTTGCCCTCTCTCTGAGCAAGGCTCTGGGAGCAGAGCAGGTCAGGGACCAGCCAGCCATGGCATGGCTGAGGGTGCACTGGATGGGCTCTGTGATGTGGCATTGCTCCTGTGCGGGGACACCTGTGACACAGGTGTGGCAGGATCTGCAGCTGATCCCAGTGTTTGGGGGCACGGAGTGCTGCGAGCGCCCTGCTAGAGCTTGGGGGGGCTCTGCTCTTACAAAGAGACCATGAAAGCAGATGCATCCTTCAGGGGACAGGACAAGGCTGAGATGGGTTCAGAGCTCTGAGGGCAGGTAAATGCTTCAGCAGCTCTGAGCAAACACCTGTTTGGGCACTTTGGTTTGGGCACTTTGGTTTGGGCACTTTGGTTTGCAGGTACTGGAAACAGAGATACAGAAGGGCGAAGCGCCGTAACAGCCCACTGTTAGCCATGTTTTGGATGTAGAAGATAGACTTGGAGGAAGAAGTGAAAACTGGATGATAACACAAAGCTCCATGATTTCTTGCAGACATTCTGAGTGCAGTGTTCATGTCAGTGTTCATCAGGCAAAGCAGAGGAGGGTTCCGTGTCGGCACCTTCCAGCATCAGCTGTGGGGTTCTGAGATGAAGCACATTGGTGATACACTGGCAGGACCAGGAGTGTTTGCAAAGGGTCTGCAATAATGGATCCTCCCAGGGAATGATTGCTAGGAGATGGGAGAGAGAGCAAAGGGAAGGAAGAGGGTGCCTGTTTTCACAGAGGGGGTGCCCCTGGTGCTGGTAGTTTGCTGTATCCTCTCAAAGATGTGATGGTTGATATCACTGGTCTATTTAAAGCATTCAAGGTGAGAGCTCCCTGTGAAGAACTGTAGAAGGACCATGTTTTGCTGTTGAGTCAGGGGAGAAGATGGGAGATGAAATCACTGCTGCTAAGCAAGTTGCTGGAAAGCAGCATGGATGGCACTTACACAGTGGTGGGCTCTGAACTGACTGCTTCAGTTTGGGGAGAAGCCTAGAGCTTTGTGGAAGTGCCACACCAGGCTCAGCGCAGGCAAAAAAGCAAATCAAGTGCTGAGTTTAATTAGAAAAGAAACAGAGAATGAAAGAAAATATCATCACCCACAGCTCAGATTCTGCCCACACTCTGTCCGGTTCCATTCCCTAAGTGAGCAGAAGTGCTAGAAACAGTTCAGAAAAAGATGTTATCGGGATCTCTGGCAGATAATGGTTCCAAGCAGAAAGAAAACACTCTTTGGCATGGACAAAGCTGCAGGAATATCACACACGTGTGCACAGAGTCATGGGGAAATGAGAAGTTGCTTTTTTCATAACACAAGACCGGGCAGCTCCATAAGAACTGACCAGGCAGCAGGTTTAAAATAAACACAGGCAGCACTTCTTCATGCAGAATGTAATTAAATTGTGAAATCATTGCCCAGAGTTGCATGGGTTCAAAACTAGATGAATTCATGGAAAGAAAAAAATCCATCAAAGGCTGATGAACACAAATATGATCTGTGGCTCAGGAAGTGTCTGAACCACAGCAGGCTGGGAGCCGGGGAAGTTCACAGGAGGATTGTTCCATATGTACCATGTTTCTCACATTTCTGTATATCCACTGCCAGCCCCTGCCAGAGCTGTGCTTGTGGCCAGAGTGGCTCTGTAAGCTTGGGACCAGGCTGGTGTTTGCACCCACCCCAGGGAGGGTGGGCAGACCCAGATGTGCCCATGTGGCCACTGTCTTACCAGTTTGCAGAGGCAAGCCCACTGCTGTTGCTGTTTATTCCTGTTTGTGTGACTGAAGTGGCATTTGTACATGGTGCTGTGTGGGTGTTGCTCATGTAACTCCTCTGACATGTCTGCTTTTCTCAAAGGGGTCTGATTGCTCATGGAAGGGGAGGGTGTCCCTGCCCGCTTAGCAGGAGCCACTCAAGTCTGGGTTGAGGGCAGTGGGGGCAGACCCTGCCCCAGCCTGTGGTGGGGAGAGGTTGGAAGGGGCCTCTGAATCGTGGCCCCATGTAGAGGTGTCCACGCAGACCCTCCTTTCATCAAGGGCCAGGCTGTGTTTAGGTCTGTGCCTCCATCACTGCTGTGAAAGGCTGTTCCAGATTCCTTGATCTGGTACTAGAAAACATCTCTTCATTTCCAGCCTAAACTAATTTCTGACCATTTTATACTCATTTGTTCTTGTGCCAATATTGTGTTTTTGCTTAAAAAGCTGTCCTCTCTCCCTGGAATTTCCCTCCCTCTCCCAGTGTTTACAGAGCGCAGTCCCAGCACTGCTTAGCCTGGCTGAACGAGTCCAGCTCCTCTGGTCTCCCCTCCCAGGGCTTCAGCACAGTGCCAGCAGCTTGGGCAACAGCTCTGGCCCTTACCTCCACCTGGAAACCTGCATCTTCTTCTCCAGAGTCCTGCTTGGATTCCACTTGTCCCTTTCCTAAATCCATTAAGTGGCACAGATCACTCTGCACAGCTGGGTCTGGGAGGGTGGTCTCTTCCACAGGATGTGCTGGTTGGATGGGAATGCGAGATCTGTCCCCTTGAGGTGGGAATTTGGCATCTGCTGGGGTGGAAGGAACAGCAGAGCCTGTGCCGACTGGGAATCCTGTTCCACCAAAGAGTGTGTGCTGGAGGGGGCAGGACTGCAGCAGGGAGGGGATGTTTGCTGAGGAGATGTTTGCTGAGGATGATTCCAAGCCCTGACAGGTGCTGAGGGACAGTGATGGAGTGCATCCAGTTCTATAGCTATCCAGAAAAGGTGTTTGTGTGCAATGCTCTATTGTGTGGTCTCTGTGGCAAAGGAGGTAGCTCCCCTCAGGACATGAGGTTACCTGAGCGTGTGTGATTGATGTCTCAATGGTCTTGTGCTGCATTGGCATAAGATGGGGGTCTAAAGTACCTACAGATAGGTGGTGCTACCCAGGAACAAAGGAGAGACAGGAAAAGCCCCAAGCTGAGGTACCTGAGCCCCAGAAGGTCCGCCAGATGTACTTCCAGAGGTAGCAAACCTCCCTGGCTAACTGTGGGAACTGAGAAGATCCCTGGCTGTGGCCGGGGAGGCTGGCTCTGGGCTGACAAGCACTCACACATTGGCCATTTGCAGCTGAAGGGGTCTTTTGGGGCAGAAGGAACCAGGACTGTTGTGGAGCCCTGCACTCGCCTACCTGCAGAGGCTCTGTCTCTGCACACGGGTGAAGCAGTGCCCTCCCATAGCCCTCCCGTGTGCCCCCGCCCTGCCGAATGTGTTGGTAAATGGGGCAGAAAGGGAGGAGGGCTGGTGAGGCAGAACCTCCCCTGGCCAATTGCTGTGGACTGCTCCATGTTCCCAGCCTCAGGCACAGCTTGTGGGTCCTGCCAGAGGTCTGTGCTGTGGGTGAGGTGCCGGGCTGGTGCAAGACAGTGCAGACCTCATGCCGTGCTTGGGGGGCTGTGAGGTGATCTGAGCAGTTCCCTGTGCCACTCAACTGCTCCCTGGGCCTTGCTGCAGGTGCTGGAAGAGAAGCCATCGGGACTCCTGGTCGCCTCCCTGCAGGCCAAGGACCCCGACGAGGGGGAGAATGGGACCATCATCTACTCACTGATAGGTATGAGCTCCAGAACTGGCAAATCAGTGCTGCTCTGCCTCGCAGACATCACCCGGGCAGACGGGTGCCCACTGCCCGGGATCCCCACGCCGCACTCCCCTTCCTTCGCACCCTCCCCCGCCCTCCCTCCTCCATGCTTCTCCCAACAGTGTTTCCCTCTCTCTGCAGGAGCCTGGGCAGAGCGTTTCACTCTGCATGTGGCTACCGGAGAGCTGCGGACAGCCACAGTTCTGCGCCGGACTGAGCGTGCCGAGTACATCTTCACTGTGACAGCCAGTGACCGTGGCGCGGTGCCTCGCAGCACATCAGCCATCATTCGTGTCCAGGTACCCAAGCTCCTCCTGTCCCTGCATGCCAGCTCCTCTTGTCCCTCCGCCCCAGCTCCTTTCATCCCTGTGCCCCAGCTCCTCCTGTCCCTGTACCATCTACCCCTCACTTGCCTCTTGGAAGACACCATCCAGCTACTTCACAGCCTTTCTCCCCACCTCCACATCCTCTACTGCCTTCATCCCTGGGCACCCTCTGCTCCTGCTCAGCTGTTGATCCAGCCCTAAAATCCGTGTGGAAAACCTGGGATGGGAAGGAATGGGTCCGTCTGCCCCTGCGCGTGTTCTCATTTCCAAAGTGTCCTATTGCAATTCTGCCTTCTCCAGCCTTAGACAGCCGACCCTGTCCTAGATACCCTGGTGCAGGGAAGACGTCAGAGGTTCCCTGCACGGAGACTTCCACTCTTCCCAGCATCTAATGAAACCAGTGTTCTGACCTGCAGCACGTCCCTCATGCTGTGTCACTTTGGTATTCCCTGGCTGGTACTGCCCAGACAGCGACATCCTTTCTTTGCTGTTAGTAATGAGCTTCCCTTTACAGCAGAGGCTCTGGTTTCCCCCATCAAGGCACTCCCACAGAACATTGTTTCACATCTTCCCGTCCCTGTCCTTGCCGTTGCCAAGGCCATTTGACTGTCCTTGCTGTGCCGTCTCCACCTGCCCTGCCCATTGCTCCCTTGAGCCAGCTGGTCTCTCAGTCCTTTCTGTCACACAGCTGTCCCCACTCTGTGCCTTTCCCCAGCTCGTGTGGGAGCTCCAGAGCCGAGTTCTAGCCCAGGTGGGTGTGATAAACCACATTCCCTTGAGGAGTGGAGCCTGGTGTTAGCTTGCCACATCTGCCTTCAGCCACCAGTATGTTTTGTACCATTTCCTTTTTACACCATGTCTGTAACTGTTCTTGTAATGAGAGCTGTTCTGCAGCCTCCAGAGCACTGAGGCCAGGCTGGCCATCCCCATCATGCTGGTTTGCGTCCCTGTAATAGATATTTGTTTGACAGTCACTGGATTTGATCCCCTCTGGGCTGACAGGTTTGTTGTTACTCCCGTTTTCCTCAGCTCCTTGACAGGAATGTGCTTCTTCAGCAGGTTTTCCCTTCAGATCATACCGTGGTGGCCTTTACAGCATCCTCTCTCCCATCTGCGAGTGCACCTCACCCCCAAATTAACTCCAGTATCTGTAATAAAACTAGTGATAGTATTTATTTATCTTGGGGTCATACTGGGTTCTCTTCCTGTGCCTCCCATCAGGATGAGCGTGACCTCTCTTCTTACCCACTCTTGCTTATGTTTGCAGAATCATTTCTGCTGCTGTCTGTTGGCTTTGCAGTATCCGACCCAGTCACAGAGTGGAGTGGCTGAGGGAAGGTACCTATGAAGGTCACCTTCTCCAGCCCCCTGCTCAAATGGGATTGTCCAGGAGACTTTTGGCTGTCTCCAAGGCTGGAGACTCCACCATCTGTGGGCAACTTGTGCCAGGGCTCAGGCACCCTCACAGTGAAAAGTGTATTCTGAGGACCAGAGGGCCCCTCCTGTGTTCCAGCCCCCTGTGCGTGCCCCTCACTCCTTCCTCTCCTCACAGGTGTTGCCATCCTCCCGTGTGCTGCCACGGCCTGATGCCACCGTGTTGACCCTGCATCCTCTCGAGGGGGTCAAGCCAGGGTCTGTGATTGGTTCAGTGGCCTCCCTGGATGCCCCTGCACGAGGACAACTGACCTACATGGTGGTAGGAGGTGGTGGGGATGGCACCTTTGTGGTTGATAGTATGACAGGGGAGATTTATGCTGCCCGTGAGCTGGACTATGAAGCTGGGGCACGGCACGTGCTCCAGGTGAGTGCCGAGGACATGCAGCATGGCTATCCTTCCAGCCGGTTGGTGCTGGTCCAGATCCACGTGCAGGACTGCAATGACCAGGCACCCACCTTCCCCGAAGACCCCATTACCATTGTGGTGCCTGAGAATGCCCAGGCTGGCTCCTCCATCTTCACCTTCCAGGCGCTGGATGGGGATGGAGTGGGCCCCAACAGTCAGGTGCGCTATGCTCTGCTGCACCTGGAGCCACCCGGAGCCCCCTTCCAGCTCGACAGCCGCTCGGGGCAGCTGACCCTGCGCCAGGGCCTCGACCGGGAGGCTGCTGCCTCCTTCCTGCTGGTGGTGGAGGCCACAGACCAGGCCCGCAATGTCAGCCAGCGCCGCTCAGCTGCCGTCACGGCCCGTGTGTTTGTGACCGATGAGAACGACAACGTGCCCGTCTTCCTCTCCCCGGCCACCGTCAGCGTCATGGAGGACCAGCCCACAGGCTTTGTGGCACTGCATGTGGTGGCCCAGGACAGCGATCTGGGAGAGAACGGACGTGTGAGCTACTCCTTGCGAGCAGGCAACAGTGACGGCCGCTTCCACCTCAACCCCAGCACTGGTGAGGGCTGGGAGGGTGCAGGGGTGGTGTCGGGGGTACTGGGAACACGGAGGCCGAGGAGGGTGCAGGGGTACACGGTGTGCGGGAGGAGAGTGTGGGCTGGGGAGCCTGGAGGAGTGAGACTAGGGCTGTGGGGAGTCCCAAGCACAGCATCTGGTCGGCACAGTGCTGCTATCTCCTGAGACCTGTCTGTCCCAGCACACCCCAGGGCCTGCAGCCACATAGTAGTCCCAAGGCATAAGCCCCAGTGCCACTGGTCCCAGCTTGCCCCTCTCCTGTGTCCACAGGTGCACTGTCCATCGTGCGGGCCCTGAACCGGGAGGAGGTGGCGCAGCACAACCTGACGGTGGTGGCCACGGACCACGGCTTCCCACGCCTCTCTGCCACACAGCTGCTGTCCGTGCTGGTGCTGGACGTCAATGATGAGGCTCCTGCCTTTGAGAAACCCGAGTATGAAGCCCACGTCATGGAAAACCTGCCGGCCGGCAGCCCAGTGCTGCAGGTGCTGGCCACGGACCGGGATCTGGGTGAGGATGCAGGCGAGGGTGAGCTGCCCAGTTCAGTCAGGGCCTGTCTGGAGATGCAGCCCCAGGTCTGGGCATACCCTGCTCCCTTCTGCTGGTCTGGAGAGCCTGGCTGACCAGAGGGAAGGATCAGCACCTGGCCTGGAGGTGGGAGATGGGCTGAATCCTGGGAGACGGTGGGGAATGGAACAAGGACTGTGGTTCCCTCTGGTCGCCTGGTCCGTGGCCTTTGTTCTGTGGGGGTCTCCTTGGCCCATCTGGCCTCCCACCAGCCGGGTTAGGCTGGGACGCCCCTACACCTCTGCCACCACGGAGCGAGCCCACCCTTTCACACCACCTGTGAGCCCCAGGTGAGAGCTGGGAGCAAGGAGGTGCAGGGCTGGGAGCCAGATGAGGCACTGGGGCTGCTGCTAGGCTGCCCTCAGACCACCTTTGTCCCCACAGGTGCCAACGGGGAGGTGTCCTATGGGGGTCTCTCTGGGGGGCCGTTCTCCATCCACCCACAGACGGGGCTCATTGTCACCACACGTCCCCTGGACCGGGAGGAGCGGGAGCAGCATGTGCTGACAGGTAGGCAAGGGGAGGCAGCAGGCAGGCGGTCTGTGGGAATAGACAGGGGCTTCCTGCTGCTGGAGTGAGGAGTGTTGCAGAGCCATGGCCATGGGGAGGGAGGAGGGGCTGTGGGGCACAGCAGGGCTGTGGGGCGGTTTGGGGGTGCAGGAATGCCAATGCTCTCATGCCTGGCTGCCCCAGTGGGTGCCTGGGAGTTGGCATACACCCGCTGTGGCCGTAGCTCGCAGTCGTCAGGGCAGCCTCTGCTGCTCTCACTGTGTCCTGCAGTCTACGCGCGGGACGCCGGCCTGCCGCCCAGCCTCACCAAGGCCACGGTGCGGGTCACCGTGGGGGATGAGAATGACCATGCACCACACCTGGAGAGCGAGTCCTGCTCCGTGGAGGTTCCTGAGAACCAGAGTCGTGTGGCACTCTACACCCTGCGGGCCACTGATCCTGATGGTGGAGAGAATGGACGCTTGGAATACCGGGTGGCAGGTGAGATGCACTGGGAGTGCTGGGCTGGGCAAGGACTCCTCCCTGGGCTTCCCTGGATCTGGGGACATCACCTGCAGCAGTCTCATTCCACCTCAGTTCTCTCCTGCTCCAAACTGCATGGCATTGCTGCCACCTCTCAGCTCTCTGCCCCCAGTAAAGAGCACCCTAAGATCCAGACAGGCTGCACTGCTAAGATCCAGACAGGCTGCACTGCTCATTCCCCAGGCTTGTGCCTGGTTCCCCAGGCTTAGACCAGTTCCACACCTCTCCTGGCTGCTCTGACCTGTTAATTCACAGGTTGCCAAGTCAGATTTTTGCTGTATCCTGTCACACGCTGTCTGGCAACTCCCCATGGCAGCAGTGCTGGCCTGTGAGTGGTTAGAGTCAGTTCTTCACATGGAGCTGGCCCAAGGAGGTTTGATCCCACTGGGGCTCACTCTACCCACCCTTCCAGACTCCATGGTGATGGGCTTCATGCTCTCCAGGGCCTTTCTCACTCCAGTTACAGGCATGCTGCCTTGTTGTTCCCCCTCTTCTCTTTTAGGTGGAGACCCTGGGCAGGACTTCAGCCTAGACCCCGTCTCCGGTGTCCTCTCCACTGCACATGCCCTCGACCGAGAGCAAATTGCTTCCTACAGCCTCATTGTAGTGGTGCAGGACCACGGCTCCCCCCCACGCAGTGCCACCATGTCGGTGACTGTGCAGGTGTTGGACCTCAATGACAACGCACCCAGTTTTGCTCAGGCCACCTACACGGTGGAGGTGCCAGAGGACTTGCCAGTTGGTGACCTGGTGCTGCAGCTGGTGGCCGAAGACCCAGATGAGGGCACCAATGGGCAGGTCTCCTACTACCTGGGCAATGAGTCGCTGGGCATGTTCCAGGTGGAGCCACAGAGTGGGCGCATCCGGAGTGCCCAGGCACTGGACCGGGAGCGCCAGCCCACCTACAGCTTCCTGGCCATGGCGGTGGACTCGGCGCCGTGGGAGCCCAAGAGCACGGCTGTGCGTGTCACTGTCGTGGTGCGAGACGTCAACGACCACGTTCCGGCCTTCCTGCACAGCCCGCTCACCGTCAACCTGTCGCGCCACACGCTGCTCAAGCAGGTGGTGGCCACCATGAGGGCCGAGGACAGGGACGCGGGTGCAAATGCCTCCATCCTGTACCGCTTTGCCACGCCCAGCTCCGCCTTCGCAATCAACTCCTACACGGGGGACATTCAGCTGCTGCAGCCCCTTGGCTCACTCAGCCAGCGTCAGCGTACGCTCTTTGTGCTGGCCACAGACCTGGGGCAGCCGGCGCTCTCCTCCACAGGGGTGGTGGTGATCCATGTGCAGGAGGAGCCATACCAGGGGCTGCGCTTTCCCCGCAGCACGAGTGATGTGGCCCTGGCTGAAAATGCCACCCCAGGTACCCAATGGCAGTGACCAGAAAGTGCTGTGATGGAATGGGATAGGGCACGAGGGGAGGTGGGAGCAGCACTGTGGGGAATGCAGACCAGGCAGCACTGTGGGGTGTGGGGAAGTCCTGTTATGCTTTGGGAAGACCTGAGGAACTGCAGGGTCTGAGTGGTGCCCAGGCTGGTCAGGGTGGTGTCCCTGTGGGCTGGCCTCAGTGGGTTCAGATCACTGTAGGCAGCCACAGGTGTCCAAGTGCTCCCAGAAGGTCTCCGGGGTCACAGTGAGACCACAGAGGAGCCATGGACAGGCACCGTGACTCCAGGCTCCCAGCCCAACATTACCATGAGATCTTCAGTCCCCTGTCAGCAGTGTCCTCAGGCAGACCAGTGCTCCTGTGGTACAGCACATGCTGCCGTGCGTCACCCTGGCCCTTTGCCACATGCCCCAAGGCTCCACTGTCCCTTCATACCCTTTTGCTCTCCCAGGCACTGAGGTGGCGAGTGTCCAGGCCGTGCACACGGGGGGCTCCTCGGGGCACATCACCTACAGCATCATCAGTGGCAACGAGAGGAACACCTTCCTGATCCAGCCCAGCTCAGGTACAGCTCCAGGAACACTTGGGGAACTCTGCTCATGCCTGCATGGGTGCTTGGGATTCCCAGGGCACAGGAACACCATCCACACTCTGTACTAGTTAGTTGAGAGGTGTTAGTACTGGAATGTGGACACTGCCCTGTCACTGACCAGTGGCTGCTAGCACTGCTCCCAGTGCAATTGTGGTCCCCCATAATTAGACCTTTTCCCAAAACCTCAGAGGGCAGGGATGGATGGGATTTTGGGAAGACATTCTTCCCTGTGAGGGTGGTGAGGCTCTGGCACAGGGTGCCCAGAGCAGCTGTGGCTGCCCCATCCCTGGAAGTGTCCCAGGCCAGCTTGGACAGGGCTTGGAGCAACCTGGGATAGGGGAAGGTGTCCCTATGTGCCCATAGAAATGCTGTCAGTCAGTTTAGTACACCCTGCTGGCTGCCCTCCTCCTTCTCGGGTGGGACAGCAGCACATTGTCGCTCCAGCAGCCGAGCTGCCCGTGGCTCAGGTGAGTGGCAGTGGCTGGCTGTCCTCAGAGCACTTGCAAGGCTCTGACTGGACTCAAAGCTGCAGTGAGGTGACTCTGGTTTGGAGCTGGATGAGCTTATGTCATGGTAGGAGCAGCTCTTTCTGCTCCACACCTTTGGGGGAGTCTCCAGATGGGAGGACTGTTGCATGCTGTAACGTCAGCAGGAACTGCCTGTCCCCAGCAAGGTGTGGGTGTTATCACGCAGGTCAGCTCTTGAGAATGATGAGAAGCTGGCAGTGTGGGGAGGGCCTGGAAGAGCTCAGTGTGTCTGTCCTGTCCACCTGAGAATGGGTGGATGGGTGGAGAGAGGGAGGGATGGGTGAGCAGAGGGAGAGATGGGTGGGTGGATGGGTGGAGAGATGGATGGATGGATGATGGATGGATGATGGATGGATGGATGGAGGATGGATGGATGATGGATGGAGGGATGGAGGATGGATGGATGGATGGATGGATGGAGGATGGATGGATGGATGATGGAGGGAGGGATGGATGGATGGCTGGCTGGAGGATGGATGGATGGATGATGGATGGATGGATGGATGATGGATGGATGGATGGATGGATGTGCTGGTACATTGCTTCCCCCTTCTCGCTGTCCCCCTCCCAGGTGCCATCTCAGTGCAGGACTCCAGTAGCCTGGATTTCGAGGCCAGCCCCCGGCTGCGCCTGGTGATCCAGGCAGAGACCACAGCTTCCTTTGGCTTTATGGCCATAAACCTAAACCTCCAGGATGTGAACGATAACCTGCCCCGCTTCCAGCTGCAGAACTATGTGGCGTTCATCTGGGAGTCACAGAGCTATGACTCACCTGTCATCCAGGTATGGCTGGGGCACAAACAGGGACACCTGAGCCCTGGCCTGGCTGGAGTTATGGGATAGCAGCTGCATGGGCCTGGCCTTGGCACTAGCACAAGAGTCCTGCCTCAGGGGCTCCACAGCTGAATCTCATGTGGCTTTGCAGGTGCTGGCAGATGACCTGGACCAGGGAGCGAACGGGCAGGTGACTTATGCCATCAACCAGTCCCTGCCAATGCCGGGCTTGTACCACATTGACCCTCAGACTGGCACCATTACCACTGCTGCCATCCTGGACAGAGAGATCTGGTCCCAGACACGGTGAGTGCAGCCAGGCTAGGGAATGCCGGGACAGGGACAGAGTTGTGGAGCACAGCCCTGGGGCATGGGGAACACTGTTCTTGGTGTCCCCAAAGCTGTCCCAGCCTGTCTGTGAAATGGCTCTATCAAGCGACACTGCTGAGGGTCAGTGGGAGTGAAGGACACAGGAGGCAGATGGCCAAGATGAGCCCATGCACAGCTCAGTCGGGTCTCCATGGAGCTGAGGAGATTGTGAGAGGGCCCTAGGTTCATCCATTCCTCTTCCTGACTCCTTAATCCACACTACATCTGCTCAATTACTTCTGCCTCCAAGCATAGGACCCTTGTGTCCTGCCACACGGCTCCAGACCCCTCCCTGCACCAGCCTGAGCTCCCCCAGATGTCCCCCTGCATCCAGACAGGCCCTCTGGGCCCCTCACCATGTGTGCACGCTCTGGACATGTCCATCCACTCTAGCCACACATATGTGAAATGTTGGCAAACACCCCACCATAATCTGAGGCTTCTCCTGCCCTTTCCCCCACACCTTGCTCAGGTGCAGTCCCCCAGTCCGTGTTCTCCCCCTCCACATGTGCACCCATGGCTGTGGGTTCCTCTGCCCTGTTCCCTGGTGTGGGGGGTCTGGGGTAGTCCTTCCACCCACACACACCCCTCGCCATTCCAGAGAGGCTCCAAGTGTTCCCCAGCAGCCAGAGAGCCCCAGACACCTGCCTGCACCCTGCAAGGTGCTCTGCCTGCACCCACGCACCTTCCAGACTTCAACACGTGCCTTAGGTGTGCAAAAACCTGCTGCCCTGCCCCACCATGCTCTCCATGTGCCACACACACTGCCCCACTGTTATGAATGGATGATGTGGGTTTAAAGAAGTCCCTGCCTTTTGCCCAGGCCTCTGGCAGCAGGCAGTAGCTTTATAGGGATGGCCAGCACCCCAAAACCCACTCTCCTTCACAAGTTCTTTAATAATGGCTGATTCAGTCTATTATAGAATGAATGATTTACTTAATAGACACAAAACTAACAGACATAAGACGTAAAACAGACTATTACCACACAGGAATAAGGACAAAAAGAGGACAACTAGTATTACACATGCGGGGTTAAAGGTACCATTAATTTTACAGCTAGCGAAGAAATAGCATAACTTAGGATCGAATGTTTCTTACCATCCAACTCCTGATGGAACACACATCAAAATCCTTTCTCTCAGTTCCCAGGAAAGTAACCATGGAATCTGCATCCAGACTCCAGGGAGAAGTCTTGCATGCTTTCAGTGCGTGTGTGTAGAGGGCTTATGCCTCTGTGATAATCTGTAGTACTTTTAGAGTGTAAAACAGGCCTTTTGGTCACCTATGGTTTTTTTGTCTTCCCACATCTCTTAAGCTGGCAGACCTTTTGGTGCCAGGAGATGATACCTGCTGGGCCTTGCCTGCCTGGGTTATCTCCCTGTCTGCACCGGCCACCTGTGGTGGGGAGAGGGGTGATATGCCCTGCCACACCCACACATGCTCTCCAAATCACAGAATCATTGAGGCTGGAAAGGACGTCTTGAGATTATTGAGTCTAACCTGTGACTGATCACCATCTTGTCAACTAGACTAGAGCACTGAGTGCCACATCCAGTCTTTTCTTAAACACCTTCAGAGAAGGTGCCGCACAGATCATCACCCCCGACTCTGAGCTGCTGTGCGGTTTCCCCACCACGTGCACACGCTCCAGCCCCGTGCACACCTGCAGTTCATGTCCCCGGTGCGATGCAGGTGTGCAGTGCCTGTCCCAGGAACTGTACACGGGTGAGGTGCTCCCTCACGTGCGTGGGCACACATCTGACCCTCATGCCTGCCCACAGCTTGGTGGTGACAGCGATGGACCGAGGAACACCACCGCTCATGGGCTCGGCCACGCTGACCGTGGTGGTGATGGACGTCAATGACAACAGCCCTACTATCCCGGTCCCCTGGGAGATTCGTGTCCCCGAGAGTGAGTGCCGTAGCACTGAGGGCCAGAATTGGGGTACAGTGGGCACCATGGGGTGGGGAGGAGCCCACAGGGAGGCCAGGCCAGTCCCTGCAAGGGGCTGGGTCACACTGGCCTGCTGAAGCCCCCTGAGCTCTCCAGCATGACCCCTGTGCTGCTGCTGTGTCCTGAAGGAGCAGCCTGAATTACCAACCCAACCCTGGCCCCTCTGCCTTGTGTCCGGGGCTCTGGCTGCAGACACCTGCCCTGCCTGCTCACAGTCCTCAGCCAGTGTGCCCTGTGCCCATGCAAACCTCCACCTGTCCTGCCAAGCCCCCAAGACCTTCCTTTTCCCCCCAGCATCTCCCTCTCCCATGGCATCTTCCCCTCTTCCCGGTGCTCAGGCTCTGGACTGAACTGGTGTTCCACCAGCTGAGCCAGGTATGCTGGGAGGGATGGGTCTGCTCGCTCACATCTCTGCTCCCCACAGACACACTGCTGGGCACCCAGATAGCCCAGCTGACTGGGAACGATGTGGACTCAGGCCCTACGCTCTCCTACACGCTGCTGCTGGAGGGGGACGCAGCAGACACCTTCGGGGTGCTGCGCTACGGGGGCCACATTGCCCTGACGGGGCCACTGGACCACGAGCAGCGCAGCCGCTACACCCTCACACTGCGCGCCTCTGACACACGCCATGAGACTGAGGCCAACCTCACCGTCCTTGTGGAGGATGTGAACGACAATGTGCCCACCTTCACCCAGGTTTTCTATCAGGTATGTGCACCAGGTGTGCCAGGCAGCAGGGGCCATCCCACACAAGCCCTCTGCAGCTCCTGCCTGGCTCCCCTGCCCTTACAAAGCACAGAGGATGGGTCTGAGCCCCTTCTGGTCCCGCTTTCTGACCCATATCTACATCCTGACATCCCTCCTGCTGTCACTGTGGCATAGAAGGAGCAGAAACCAGGCAGGTGACCCTGAGACCAGCCCCTGCAAGGGGCACAGCTGGATGCAGAGGGTCCAGCTGAAATGGATGAGCACAGTGGGGAGGCTGGAGGGGGTGAGAAGTGGGCCACAGCCCAGACAAATTGTTTGTGGCAAGACCTGGGCAGGTCCCTGTTGAAGGCTGGCTTGGGCAGTGTGTGCTGCAGCTCTGAAACTCAGGCAAGGGGCTGGGGAGCCCCAGGAACACTTGAAGGGGCTGGGAGCACATACCCCTTGCCTGTGAGAGGCTGGACGACCTTGGCTGTGGCTGCCTGGCCAGCCCCAGCCCCCCATCCCAGCGCTGCTGGGGGCTCTGGGTAGGGGGAACCAGATGCTGACTGGGGTTTCCTTCTCTTCCAGGTGCTGCTGCCGGAGCACACACCTGCTGGCAGTGTCATCCTCACTGTGAGCGCAACAGACCCCGACTCAGGGAGCAATGGGGACATCACCTTCCACCTGGCTGTGCCCAGCCCTGTTGTTGCCATCGACCCCAGCAATGGTGCGTGGGCTTGGTCCTCTGTGGGCCTCTCTCATGGGTCAGTCTAAGGGTGCCTGTGGAGGGAAGTGCCCCCGTGCTGGCCCTGTTCAAGCCCTCACCAGGTCGCTTTCTGGTGTAGCTGGTGAGGCAGACACAGCAGGGTGACCATCAAATGCCCCTGCAGCTGATACCCTTCCCAGCTCCCGCTGGTTCCCATGCTGACCCTGGCTTTGTGCTCCACAGGGACCCTCTTCACCACCCGGCAGGTGGAGTTCAATGTCAGCCAGCCCACCCTGGACCTGGTGGTGGAGGCCCGCGACCACGGCTCTCCCAGCCTCTCATCCTGGGCCACAGTGCAACTCCAGGTTCTGGATATTAATGACCACAGCCCCCGCTTCCAGGAGCCGTGCTACAATGCCAGCGTTCCCGAGGACCTGCGCCCAGGCACCACTGTGCTAACGCTGGAGGCGGGTGACGCCGACCTCTCCCGGGAGAATGCTGGCTTTGACTACACCATCGTCAGTGGGAATGGCGGCAATGCCTTCCAGGTGGAGAGCCGGGTGGCCTGGGCCGGGGGACAGCTCCGCACACAGGGAGCCCTGGTGCTTGTGGAGTCCCTGGACTTCGAGTCCATCCCGGTGTACAACTTGACCGTGGCAGCCTCAGACCGGGGCCTGCCGCAGCGCAGTGCCACTGTGCCTGTGCTCATCACCGTGCAGGACGTCAATGACAACGCGCCCGTGTTCACCCGGGCCGAGTACCGTGCAGCAGTGAGCGAGGCTGCGCTGCCTGGCACCGAGCTGCTGCGCGTGGCAGCCCATGATGCCGACTCGGGGCCACGTGGCCGCATTCACTACACCATCAGCTCAGGTGACCAGCACGGGCTGTTCCAGCTGCACGAGAGCACGGGGGCCCTGAGCCTGGCACGGCCACTGGATCGGGAGGCCCAGGCGCTGCACACACTGGTGGTGCGGGCCACGGACACACCAGGTGGGCACTTTGCGCTGGTCCCTGTGGCCATTGAGGTGAAGGACATCAACGACAATAAGCCATACTTCCCAGTGGAGGTGCTGAGCGCCAGCATCCGGGAGAACTTGCCACCTGGCACGCTGGTCACCACGCTGCGTGCCATCGATGCCGACACCGGCATCTTTGGGGAGCTGCGTTACGTGGTGCTGGAGCAGGCGGTGGGGGACCCCACCATGGGGGATGGCCGGGACGCCTTTGCTGTCAATGGGAGCTCTGGGGAGCTGCGCTCCTGCCTCACCTTTGACTATGAGCGGGCCAAGGCCTTCCAGCTCCTGGTCCGGGCCACCGACGCTGGCAACGCCTCGGCCACTGTGACTGTGCGGGTGCTGGTGACAGGGGAAGACGAGTATGATCCCATCTTCCTGAGCCCCTCTTTCAACTTCGAGGTGCCTGAGGGCGCACGCAAAGGGCAGAGCATTGGGCGGGTGCTGGCCACGGATGAGGATGAGGGGGCTGACGGTGTTGTGCTGTATACCCTGGCAAAGCCGTCACCATACTTTGCCATCAACCAGACCACAGGCTTCATCTACCTGCGTGTGGACAGCCAGCCCCAAGCCGGGGCTGGGCGCGCCAAGAGGGAGCCACGGGAGATGAGGCTGGAGGTGCAGGCGCGCAGCCCCCTGCCTGCTTCCCGTGTGGCCTCTGCGCAGGTCACCATTGACATCACACACACCTCCTTTGGCCTGGCACCCGACCTCAACCTACTGCTGGTGGCTGTGGCCGCCTCGCTGGGCGTTGTGGTAGTGCTGGCCGCTGTGGCCATCGTGCTGGCACTGGTGCGCTCCCGACAGCGCCGGGGCCACAAGAAGGCAGAGGGGGAGGGGGCACTGGCCCGCGCACAGAGCGGGTCCTTGCAGAAGCTGGGCCGTGAGGAGCCAGCACTGCCTGGGGCTGAGCACATCTACCACCAGGCACTGCCAGGGTATGGGACCGAGCCAGCAGGGCCCTACACGCGGGGCGGCTCCCTGGACCCCTCGCATTCCAGCGGCCGTGGCTCTGCTGAAGCCGCTGAGGACGACGAGATACGGATGATCAATGAGTACCCACGCGTGGCCAGCATCACGGCCTCCATGCAGGAGCACATCGCTGCGCGCGGCCCTGACTCTGGCATCCAGCAGGATGCCGACCAGCTCTCCGACATCTCCTGTGAGCCAGCTGCGCTGGAGAGCGCCCAGTGGTTCAAGAGCAAGAAGGGCTCTGGGCTGCTGCTGCCAGGGCCTCCCCTGCAGCTGTACCATGAGGACGGCGGGGGCAGCGCCTTCCTGGGCGTCCGTTGCGGCCTCAGCGTCTCCTCACAGCCCCAGGACTACGCCTTCCCAGAGGACGGCAAGCCCTCCGTGGAGGGCTCGCTCACCGCCATTGTGGCCAGCGACGAGGAGCTCCGTGGCAGCTACAACTGGGATTACCTGCTGAACTGGTGTCCTCAGTTCCAGCCACTGGCCAGTGTCTTCACGGAGATTGCCCGCCTCAAGGATGAGAGCTCCCTGCGCAAACCCTTTCCAGCCAAGCCCAAAGCAGAGCCCAAGCCCCGCATCGACCCCCCGCCCCTCATCACCTCGGTGGCCCATCCAGGTGCCAAGTCTGTGCCCCCCAAGCCACCACCAGGCAGGACCTTCCCGCACCCATCCTCCCTGCGCCGCTCACCCATCAGCCACGAGGGTTCCATTTCGTCCTCCGCCATGTCACCCAGCTTCTCCCCATCGCTGTCCCCGCTGGCCGCCCGCTCCCCCGTGGTCTCGCCCTTCGGCATCTCACAGGGGCCATCCACCTCCACCATCAGCGCTGAGCACTCGCTGGAGCCCCCTGAGGAGGCCGAGCTCAGGATTTAGAGCTGGGCCCCTGGACTCCTCTGCCCCAGCCCACAGCCATGGCGCCAGAGCGGGGCCCAGCCCAGGGCTGCTAAAATGGGTGCTCATCCCGCTCCCAGCGCTGTGCCAGGCCTGGGCTCCCAGGGTCTGCAGGTGTCCTTGGGGGCTGTGGCCCCTGTCCCTCCCCACAGTCTGGCAGACCCTGTGCTGGCTGGTGCCCTATGGACTGCTGACCCCAGTGCTGGCACCCCGGGGTGATGGTCCATGTGCTGCTTGCAGTGGCTCCGTTTGGCGCCGGGCAGGATGGTGCTTCACGGTACTTGGTGCTCCAGGAGTGGCTGGGAGCTGAGGGGTGCTGGGCCAGGGGCTGCAGGCCTGGACCCTGCCCTACCCAGCTCTGGGGGCCATGTGGCAGCCTGGGCGCAGGGGGACCCTGAGCCTTCCCTAGGAACCCTAGGAGCTCCCAGGGCAGGGGGACGATGCCCCATGGCTGGGGGTGATGTCCCAGGGCAGGGAGCGATGCCCAGGGCACAGATACTGCCTGCCCGTGAGCCTGTGCTGGCTGCGGGGATGAACCTGCCCCCTTACAGGGAGGGGACACTCACCGGGCTGGCTGCAGCAAAAGGCAGCAATGCCCGCATCTCGCTGCCTGTCTGTGGCTGTGCGGGGATAGGAAGGAGAGCCTTTGAGGTCTCTACAGCCCTTTCACTACCCACTGATGCAGGTGACACTTCCAGGGAATCTCCTGCCTAGAGCTTCAGGATGGTTCCTGTGGTCCTGGGAGGGAGGCGTACGTCGTGCTCAGCATGGGAGCCCCGTTCCTGGGACCAGGTACCTCTCTGGGCAGGGGTCCCCGGCAGGGACAGTGCCCAGGCACAGGCAGCGCAGTGGGGCTGGCAGAGCTGTGTGAGAGCTGACAGGGACAGCCCAGCCTCAGGAGCAGTGGTGATGGCTGCTGTGATCCACACCCGCCTCAGGCCCAGCAGGCAGCCTGCAGCTGCAGGAGCACAGGTGGGAGGGGGTACCCCAAAAAGCCACATGGCCCAGCATGTTCTCTTACAGCCACAGTGTGGGCAAGGGGCATCTGGCCTTCCCGGGGGCCCTGTCGCATGACTGCTCCCCAGGACCGTCTGGGCCACCTCCAGAACGTGGTCCATGTGCCAGAACCCCCTGCCCCTGGCCCCAGCCCTCTGTACAGGGCTGCTCTGCCCCCCCATGATGCACGTTGTGAGCCCAGACAGAGCCCCGCAGTGGGGCCGGTCCCCGTCTCTTCCCAGCACTGTGCACGGCCAACCACACAGGCAGTGTCACGCTCGCACCACGCTTAGCCCCCACCAGAGCTCTTCCCGAGCCCATGGCTGCTCACGGGGAGCACCTGCGTCGTGGGCCCTGGGCGTGTGACCCTGGGTTCTGCCACTGTAGCCCTGGTGCTCCCAGAGGCTGCGATCCCCACATGGCCATGGGTGCAGAGCGAGGCCTGGAACAGCATGGGGTGCCCCACAGCAGCCCTGAATGCCCAGTCTGGTCATGAGTGTATTTGGGGGTCAGGGACGACACCCCATGCCTGAGCAGGGCCGGGGGGAAGCTCCTTCCCATCACTTTCCCCAGATCCTACACGTCTGCAGCGTGGCTGCAGCCCCAGCCCCAAAGGTGTTGTCACAGCAGACAAATGCATCACTTCTGCCTGTCCCCCCCATTTCCCATGAAGAACCATCTGTGGCTGCAGCTCCATCTGTTATAGCCAGCCCCTCATCCCCCTTTTGCTGTGGGGTCCTGGCACATGCCAGTGGGTCCCAGGTGCTGTCCTGGGCTCAGGGCAGTGACAGGGGACAGGGATCTGCAACAGTGACGGGGGCACGAGGCCATTCCCCCTCTGCCAGGGACCCACAGGGACCTGAGATGCCCTAGGAGGGGGAGACAGTTCTGCCTTGGCACAGGGACAGCCCACAGATGCTCTTGGGGTGGGCACCCCCATTCCTTCTCTGTCCTGCTCACAAGCACTATGGGAACACATTGTGCTCCCTGGGCCCTGGGGGGGAACTCTGAGGGTGCCCTGTGCTCCTCGGGCCCTGCAGAGGCACTCTGGGTGTGCCCTGTGTCCCCCAGCTCTGTGGGGGCACTCTAGGGCTACCCAGTGCCCCCCAGTCCCATGCTGGGGTGCCCCATGCCCCCTGGCCCTGTGCTGCCCAGGCTGCCCACACAGCCCAGCTCCACTGCACCTCTGGGATGGGAACACAGATGGGTCACCCTGCACGCCACAGGAAGGGTCAGACACAGGCACCCTGCTTTGGGCTGGGGTCGCTGAGCCCCCAGTTATTTATTTTTACACATTGTACTACAATTCCTGTTTTTACTCGTTTGTACCTTTTGTATTGTGTCTCGTGGTGCTGCATGTACCCGCGCTGCCCATGGCCGTGCAGGGGCCACCCAGTGCAGCCTGAACCCAAGTGCCAATGTCTCAAAAAATGCCTTAATAAACCACACGTTTGTACAGACACAGCCCCATCCCTGCTGCCGTGGGCTCATGCCAGGCTGGCACCAGGTCCCCGTGGGACTGACAGGGGGGGCAGGGGGAGGGAGACTGGACCTGCACCACGAGGGGCTCACATGGGCCTGGCCAGGCCCTGGCACCCACATCCATGGCTGCATCCTGCCAAGTCCTTTCCTTGAGAGGCCAGCGAAGCTGTGGCAGGACCATGGCCCTGGGCTGTCCTGCAGTGAGGCTGAGCATGTTTCCATGCAGGCGTACACGCAAGCACAGCTGTGGAAGATGTCTCCACATATGCACACAGCTGGTCCCACATGCCACGGGCAACCCCATCCCATCCCATCCCGCTGTCCTCGCTGTGGTGAGGGCTGGGGGCAGGGCTGTGCAGGGACCCGGAGCTGCAGCAGCCACACTTGGACACGCCGTCTGCCCAGCAGGTACCTCACATTCCCAGGATCCCCACTGAGGACACCTGGACATACAAGTTCCCCAAGCCATGGCCTCAGCACAGCCACCGGCACACACAGACACACACTGGGGATCCCAGTGCTCCCACCAGTCTGCCCAGCAGCTTTGGCTCTGCGTGTCTGTGTCAGGTGACACAGACACACACACAGGGTCCTTCGCTGATCTCAGAACGCTGTGACCTGACGCCACACATCCCTCCCTCACCAAACAGTGCCCCCCAGCCCCGGGAAACAGGTACAGAGTTTGAGAACCAGGAGCAGCTGTGCAGCTGGTATTGGATGTGGCCAGACCCAGGCAGTGACCATCAGCCACCTACATGTGATCAGCCACTTCCATCCTGCCTTCCCTGCTGTCCCGTTTTTTTGTTGCTCCCCAAACCACCCTGTTTCCTCTCTGTCCTCAGCTCTCAGTTTCCAACACCCCATAGCGAGACCTGGGCAGCCCCAACCTGTTCTGCACAGCCCCCCAAAGCATGCCCAGCCCTACTGCCAGTGCTCTGGGACCAGGGCAGCAGCTCCTGTCCCCCCCTCAGACAGGGCTCCTTGCACTGCAGGGGTAAGCATAAGCCAGCACAGCAGGGCAGAGAGGGGAAAAGGACCACCCCCCTCCCTGATGGTGTTCCTGGGGTCCCCTCTGCTCCTTCATCCCCCAACCTGACCCCTTCCAGCTCCCTGCTGGGGCACACTGGGCATGCGGCGACCAGCAGGCTGCCCTCAGTGCCGCTGTCCTCTGGTGTTCCTGGCCTCGGGAAAATCCAACTGCCCCCAGCAGGGACTTGCATCACCCCATCTGCAGGAGCAGCACACGAGTGTGCCCGGGCGAGCGGGGCTCCAGCCAGGGCACCGCAGCCGCTCCAGGAGACATCGAGGCCCCCTGACCTCCCAGGCACCAGACCAGCAGCAGATGGTCATTAACACGATTAGCTCTGTCCAGCCACCTTAGTCCCAGCTGTCCAGACAGATCCAGGACATCATCCCCTGCAAATCCCATCCCACTTAAAGAATGCATCCCCAAACTGGACATGGGGCATGCAGCCCCGACAGCCCCTGGCTAGGGCCAGGGTGGCTGGTTCCCCACTCTGTCTGTGGCTGGGAGGAGGCCAGGGCTGCCAGGCCAGGGCAGCTGGTGGGGCTGGGGCAGGGGGAGGAGGAACACAGACACCTCGGGCACGGCTCCAGTGCGGGGGATGCAGCAGCCAGGGCCAGGCAGGTGGTTTTCCTATTGCCTGTCTCTTCCTGGCCTGGACTCTGCTCTGCAGAAGCAAGAAAACAGCTGGGAACTGCTGGAGCCGTGGAATGTGCCATGTGACTGGGCTTGTCACCGAAACTGCAGGAAAAACAAAAAAACTCTCCAACAACATTTTTAGTGTTAGAGAATCAAGACATTACTGTGGCCAGGATGTTGCTCTGGCCAGGATGTGCAACCGAAATAATTTCATCCACACATGGCCCGGGTTGTGCAGAGAAAATCACTCAATGACACATGAATTTTACTCGCTTTTTCACATATTTTATACAGTCAAAACACATAGAAATTCATTGGTTCAATGTTCATAGGTCCCAAGTTGCGCAGTTCTTAGTATTTGGTTTCCTATTGGATACGGATTTCTTTGCCTCTGATGCTGATTAGATTCTCATTCTTACCTCTCTTCCCAGACCAGGTGTCTCTGACCATGCAGAGGTGATGTCTGGAGCTGATGGTCGTTGATGGTCTGTGTCTCTTCTGTGCTACTCCCAGTCTGCTGAGATGTTAAGCTCATCAGACCTCACCTGATGAAATAGTCCCCTGAAAGGAAACTTCAATTCCCTTCTCCTGGGGCAAAGGCAAACAAAACTGACTAAAGTTACATTAAAAAAATTTTTAACTTTGTATCATTTCCACAAGGCTGGGCCAGAGATGGGGCCAATGCCAGCTATCCTCACTCCACAGCTGTGATCCCCACGAGCTGAGTTCTGGCGTGGGATGGGGCTCCGTGGGGACATGCCGAGGAGCACAGAGCAGCAGGCTGCAGGAGCCGAGGGGCTGCAGGGCCGGTGCCGGCTGCCCGTGGGCTGCCCCAGTGGCCTGGTGGGGCAAACAGAGCTCACACTACATGTCCCGTGGCCCTTCCAACCCACGGCCGAGCGAGAACACGTGCACGTGCTCCTCCTAGCCCTCCGCAGCCCTGTCCCCCCGACTGACCGAGACCTCCGTGCCCCAGCCCGGCCCCCCGCCCCCGCGGTGTGCAGGGCACCAGGGCCAGGCCACGGCGCTCCGGACACGCGGGATGGGGCCGTGCTGACACGGCCCCCGCCATCTCCACGGCCCGTGCCCAGCCTCTGCCCCATCCAGCCTGGACCCCTCCTGCATGGGACCCGAGCAGGACCCCCAGCCTTACAAGGCTCTGCCTCCCGCCCCCAACAGCCGGGCACCATCAGCCCTGTGCGGACTCTTGTCCTGCCTTCAGCCCAGGACCCCCAGCCCTACACGGACCCCTGGCCCCCTCACAGCCCGGGAGCCCGACAAGGACCCTCGGATGAATGGCCTGTCCGAGCCATCCCGCCGCGGGAACGTGTCCGCATGGCGCCGGGAAACGCCCGAGAGAGGGGCGGGAACCGGGGTCGGGCAGTACCGTGACTGAGCCGCCTCTTCGGGCCGCCGCCAAGCAGGGACTCCCCGCGGGGACCGTGCCTGAAGCCCGCCGCGCCGCGCGGAGTGGCCGAGAGGCGCAGCCGGTACCGAGCCCAGGCATCTGGGCCCGGGTCCCGTTCCGGTCCGGTGCTCGCGGTCCCGCCCATCTCGTGACGTAAGCTCACGTGACCGCTGTTTTGGTGTCCCCACGTGGCCGAGGGTCACGCGCGCGCACGTGACCGGCGGCGCGGCGGGATGGCGCGGGGGTAACGGCGCGGAGCGCGGCTCCCGGGCACGGGCACGGGGCTGCTTTCCGGCCCGGGGTGACGGTGACCGGAGGGGTCCGACGGGGCTCCCGGGTGATGGGGGCTCAGGGTGTCCGATGGGGCTCCCGGGTGATGGTGGGAACGGGGGGTCAGGCGGGGTTCTCCGGTGATGAGGGCTCACGGGTCAGGTGGGGTTCCCCGGTGACAGGGTGACAGGGTAACAGGGTCAGACGGGCTCCCCGGTGGTGGAACTCGGGGAATTCAGGCGGGGCTCCCCAGACCCGGGGTAATGGATAGTCAGACGGGCTCTCCCGTCACGGGGGCTCGGGGGGTTCAGGCGGGGCTCCCCGGGGACAAGGGCTCGGGGGTCAGTCCCCGGTCAGTGCCGGGTCCCCACGGCTGTGCCAGTGCTCCCCTGAGCCCGTTGCAGGTGTTGGGGGATCCCCGCCATGCTGGCGCTGTGTGTGGCCGCCTGGAGCTGCGCCACGGGGCTGGCGCTGGAGCTGGAGCGGGACCAGCCGTTCCGGTAGGTGCGGGGCGGTGGGCCGGGCCGGGCCGGGCCGGGCTAGGCTGGGGTGCCGATGCTGCCCCTGCTCACCGCCCACCGTCCAGCGTGCCCCCCGGCTGGGCCCATGCTGGCCGTGTGGATCCTGGGCACCCCGTGCAGCTGACCTTCGCCCTGCGGCAGCGCGGCACTGTGCAGCTCGCCCGCCTCGTCGAGGCTGTCTCAGACCCTCAGTCCCCGCGATACGGTAATGGCCATGTTCCTGAGCCCCCACAACCCCCGGGGCCTGTGAGGGGATCTAACCTCTCTGTGCCTCCCAGGGCAGTACCTGTCCCTGGAGCAGGTGAGGGACTTGGTCCAGCCTTCCCCAGCCACGCTAATGACAGTGCTGAAGTGGTTGCAAGGTCATGGTGTAGAGGACTGCCGGAGTGTCACCACCCTTGACTTCCTGGAGTGTTACCTGCCCGCAAGGTGAGCCCTAAGGGCTGGAACCGGCTCTGGTGGCCCTGTGGTGGCTGTCCCTGTGTCTCACTACTGTCCCATCCTGTGGTGGCTGCTCCTGTGTCCTAGTCCCGTCCCATGCCGTAGTGGCTATCCCTCTCTCCCAGCCCTGTCCCATCCCTTGGTGGCCGTCCCTGTGTCCTGGTCCTGTCTCATCCCACGGTGGCTGTCCCTGTGTTGCAGCATGGCTGAGCGCCTGCTCCCCGGGGCAGAGTTTCACCGGTACGTGCAGGGCCAGCGCAGCCTGGTGCGGTCCCCGCTGCCCTACACTGTCCCTGCAGAGCTCGCAGAGCACCTGGACTTCGGTACGTCCCACCTGGGGGGAGTGAGGCTGCGGAGCTCGGGTGCAGCTGCTTCTGGGGGGGACAAACCTCCCTCCTGCAGATCCCTGTTACATGGGGTCCAGTGGCTGTCCCACAAGAAGAGCAGGGGGTGCCAAGCTGAGGCCATGGCCCGGCTGTGGGAAGGCTGAGGAGGCTCTTCCCTTGGGCTGGGGCTGCAGGGCTGGGCTCTCCTGTCAGCCTGCTGGTGGCCTGCCCATGTAGACATGGGGATGGTGATGGAGAGCCCAAGGGCTGTGTCCTGCCTTCGCGGGGCTCTGCGCCCTGACAGCTTCTCTCATCCACGGGGCTCTGCTGCAGTGGGTGGGATGCACCGGTTCCCCATGGAGCGCGTGGCAGTCAGCAGAGCCGGGGCCGGGAAGGACTCGCGGTTGACAAGAGCGTTGTTCCACCTGGGCGTGACACCGGCCGTCCTGCGCCAGAGATACAACATGACAGGGGGGGACGTGGGGCTCCTGCCCAACAACAGCCAGGCCTGTGCACAGGTAACAACTGCCCGGGTCAGAGGCCTGTGTGCTGTGGCAGTCCTAGGGATTGGTGCTGTCCTGGGGATCCTGGGACAGCTGGGTGTCCCTCAGTGGCTGCTGGGAGTACCTGGTGTAGCACAGACCTGTGCTGGGCAACTCTTGGTCAGGATCAAAATGTTACCTTGCTTTTTCAAGAGAAAACAACCTGTCCCTGTGTGTCCCACAGTTTCTCGAGCAGTACTTCCACCAAGCTGACCTGGCTGAGTTCATGCAGCTCTTTGGCAGTGGCTTTGCCCACCGCACACAGGTGGACCGGGTGGTGGGGCACCAGGGCCGTGGCAAAGCCGGGCTGGAGGCCAGCCTGGACGTGGAGTACATCATGAGCACGGGCGCCAATGTCTCCACCTGGGTCTTCAGCAACGCAGGTACTGGGGAAGAGCCCCGAGGGGTGGGGGGAACACCTGGAGGGGGAAGGGGAGCACCCAGATGGAGGAGGGGAGTGTCTGGAGGGGTGAGGAGAGTGCCCAGAGCAGGGAAGGGAACACTTGGAGGTGTGAGTGGAAGGGCTGGAACAGGAGAGGGGGGTGCTCAGAGGAGCAAGGGGAGAGCCCAGAGGGGTGAAGGGAGAGCTTGCAGGGCTGTAGTACAGCCCCAGGTGCTTTCCCAGCTGCCGTGTGCTCCCCAAGTCAGAGCTGGCACTGGATTTCCAGCTGCTAGGGACAGCACTCCTGGTTTGTGTAGTGACTTTGAACCATGTGAACCTTCAACATCCAGAGTATCCTGAAGCAGGGATTTCATTGCTGGCACCATGCAGAGCAGCTGGGAGCTCAGCTCCCATGAAGGAGGACACAGCCCTCCTCCCATGGGGTTTTCCAGCCTTGCTGAAGCTGAGCTCCCACCCACGGGTCTCCCAGTGGAGAGGATGAGGGAGAGTGAGGGAATTTGGGAAAACAAATTGCCAAACAGCCTGCACAAACACAAACAGGGCACAGTGCTGGGGGCAGTGTCCCTGTCCCAGATTGGGAACTGGCTGAGCAGGTGAGTGCCACAGGGACAGTGGCCCTGTCCCTGATGGTGACAGTGACAGCAGCCCAGCGCTGCCCTTCCCTCCACCCCCACACAGTTACTAGTGTGGGAAGGGTGCAGGGACAGTGACATGGGTGACCGAGAGTGAGCGGGGGTGGCTGGGGCTCTGCTCCCCTCCCAGTGGAGAGGACTGGGGGGCAGGGAGGGACCTGGGCAGGTGCCGGTGGAATGTGTGGAGGTGGCACATGCACCACTGTGCTGAGACCTACTGCGAGGAGGAGCTGAGGCCCCGCTGGGTGCACAGGTGCCCACGTGGCTGCAGCCCTCGGGCAGAGTCTTGGAGAGGAGTGTGAGTATAGGCCCCTGTCCTGGGGTAAGGATGACCCTCTTGCCAGCCCCATGGGGGGCTGAAGCTTGGTGTCATCCGATGTGAGGAGCCCCGGGATGAGCTCACGGAGCTCCAGGCTGGTTGTGCGGTGACTCCATGGCCCATAGGAAGGAGCACCTGGGGCTGTACTGCATAGGAAGGTGCTGGTGCTGATGAGGCAGGACCCCTCGCGCTGTCCCCCACCCTGGTGTTGGAGGAGCTATCCCTTGTGTCCCTGCCCTGATGTCCTCACAGGGCGCCACGAGAGCCAGGAGCCCTTCCTGGCCTGGCTGCTGCTGCTCAGCAACATGTCGGCGCTGCCCTGGGTGCATTCGGTGAGCTACGGGGACGACGAGGACAGCCTGTCCTATGCCTACATGGAGCGCGTCAACACCGAGTTCATGAAGGCGGCGGCCCGGGGCCTCACCGTCCTGTTTGCCTCAGGTGCGGGCAGGGCCTGGCGCGGTGGAGCCTGAGTCCCAAGCACCGGGTGGGGCTGTGGAAGGGGTGGCTGGGGGCTGTGATCCCCTGTCATCGGTTCGTGTGTCGGCAGGTGACGACGGTGCCGGGTGCCGGCGGGTGCGCAGTGGGAACCACACGTTCAGGCCCAGCTTCCCGGCCTCCAGGTGGGCGAGGGAGGGAGCTGGGTGCGAGGGGTCAGCACAGACCTGCGGGGGCACTGCTGGCCCTGGCCCCGTTGGGGTCTGAGCCCCTGCAAGGTCACCCGAGGGTCCTCAGCAGCACACTTACAGACCCCAGAGCTGCAGGCTGCACAGCTCCGGGGAGTTTGTTCGGTTTGGGGGGCAAAGTTGTGGTAGCAGAGGGGGCTGTTGGTGGCTGCTGAGGCCCAGGCAGCTGTGTGCCCACCTGCAGTGTGCCCCTGTTTCCCCAGCCCCTATGTCACCACTGTGGGTGGCACGTCCTTCAAGAACCCCTTCCTGGTGACAGAGGAGGTGACGGATTACATCAGTGGGGGCGGCTTCAGCAACGTCTTCCCCATGCCCACGTACCAGGTGAGGGGCACCTGCGCTGCCAGGCTGGGGGCTGCAGGGTTAGGGGGGACAATGGACTTTGGGGATGACCATGGGCCGTGCCGTCCCCAGGCCGCTGCTGTCGGGCATTTCCTGCACTCAGCCTCGAAGCTGCCACCCAGCTCCTACTTCAACAGCAGCGGCCGCGCGTACCCTGACCTGGCTGCGCTCTCCGACAACTACTGGGTGGTGACAAACCGCATCCCCCTGCCCTGGGTGTCAGGGACCTCGGTAAGGAGCTCATCCCCTGCTGCCCTTTGGGATGGTGGGGGTCCTGGGCTGAGGGGTTGTGCCCACGCAGGCGTCCACACCGGTGGTGGCGGGCATGGTGGCACTGATCAACGACCGGCGCCTGCAGCGGGGGCTGGCACCCCTCGGCTTCCTCAACCCTGCGCTCTATCAGCTGCAGAAGCAAGGGCTTGGCGATGCATTCTACGACGTGAGTGGGGCAGGGAATGGGGGCTGGAGGGGCTGTACTGGGGGCCGAGGGGACTGTGGGTGTCCTGAAGTGTTGGACTGAGGCCTGGGTTGGGCCCGTCCATGGGGCCGGGAAGGCCATGGGTGCTCCAAGGGCTGGGCTGGGGGCTGAGGGGGCTGTCCTGGGACTCCTGCTCCCAGAGCTGTGCCTGGGGCAAGGCCAGCAGTGTCCTGCTGGGGGGCAGGAGAGAGTCCCTATGGCCTTCCCATGGGAGGAGTGTCCTGGGGTTCCCCTTGACCTTTCCATGGGCGTGATGTCCTGGGGGGTCCCCATGGACTCCTGTGAGCTTTGTGGGGCAGGTCCCCTTGTGTGGCCGGGGCAGTGGTGTCCAGTGACTGCAGAGGTCCTGGGGTCCAGCTGGGCGTGCTGTCCCACATTGCCAGTGTCCTGAGGGGATCCTGGACAGGGGCGGCCTATGCCATGGGGGTGTTGTGGGGGTCCCTGTGTCGGATGTCTGGTGGTCCCTGTGTCCCGGGGATCCCGTCTCAGGGATGCCAGGGGCGGCTGTCTCGGGGGCTGGGGGCAGGGTCCCTGTGCCCATGGTATCCCTGTCCAGGGTGGTCCCTGTGCCAGGGCTGTGTGCGCCCCCTGTGCCCCGGAGGTCGCTGTCTCGGGACTGCAGGGGGGTCCCTGAGCCCCCGTGCTGAGGCTGGTCCCTACAGGTGATCCAGGGCTGCCACCTGTCTTGCCTGGACGGCACCGTGCAGGGCCAGGGCTTCTGCGCCAGCCCCGCCTGGGACCCGGTCACCGGCTGGGGCACCCCCAACTT
This sequence comes from Lycocorax pyrrhopterus obiensis, assembly GCA_014706295.1. Classification (NCBI taxonomy): domain Eukaryota; kingdom Metazoa; phylum Chordata; class Aves; order Passeriformes; family Paradisaeidae; genus Lycocorax; species Lycocorax pyrrhopterus. The sequence continues at coordinate 126,443 of JACSVZ010000001.1, forward strand.
CCCGCGCCTGCTGCGGGCACTAGGGCCGCGCTGACCAGGATACCGGGAGCGGGCACCGGGACACCGGGAGCGGACACCGGGAGCGGACACCGGGAGAGCGCGGAGCTGGGAGCCGGGGCCGGGGCGGGGCCGGGGCTGGGGGCGGGGCCGGGGCGCGGGGGCGTGGCCAATAAACGCGTGAAGCCCCGCTCCCGCCTCTCTGTGCCAGCGCCTCCGCCAGGGGGCGCGCGGGGCGAAGAGCGCCGAAGGGCGGGAGCAGTTGCGGGGGCGGGGCGGGGGCCCGGCCGGGCCAATGGGCCGGGGCGGGGGGCGGGGCGGAGGGGCCGCGGGGCCAATAGTGTGGCTTGGCGCGCGCAGGCGCGGAGCTGAGGCTGGTGCCGGGGACCATGAGCGGCAGCGCCGATCCCGACCCCGCGCCCGCGGCCCCGGCGGCCGCGCCAGGCCCCACCGAGGGCAGCAAGCCCAGCCCAGCCGCTGTGGGCAGCGCCGGGCCCGGGGCGGCGCCAGCTGCGGGGGGCGGCGCGGCGCGGGCCACCGAGGGCTGTGTTGCCGGCGTGAGGGGGCCCGGTGAGTCCAGATGGGGGGCGGCGGGGGACGGGCCCCGCGCACGGGGGTTCCGCGGGACGCCCTGAGCCTCCCTGGCCGGGGGAGCGGCGGCCGGTGACTACGGGTTTCCCGGGGTCCCGCTGAGCGCGCTGCCCCGCATTGCCGTGTCGGCGGGGCCGCGTTCCTGGGACTGATGGTGCTGTCCCGCAGTGCCGGTGTCCGCGGCCGTGGCCGCCCCCCCGGACGGGGCCATGTCCAACGGCGTGTACGTGCCGCCCGCGGCCAACGGCGACGTGAAGCCCGTGGTGTCCACCACGCCGCTCGTGGACTTCCTCATGCAGCTGGAGGACTACACGCCCACGGTACCGACACACAGGGCGGCTCCGGTGGGACGGGACGGGACGGGACACGGGGCAGGTCCCACGGTACTGGGATACGGGGCGGCTCCTGTGCGACGGGATACAGGATACGGAAACGCTCCCACGGGGCCGTGGAGCTGTTCCAACTCTTCCCTTCCCAGATCCCGGACGCCGTCACAGGGTATTACCTGAACCGGGCAGGGTTTGAGGCTTCGGACCCACGCATGTGAGTGGCCGCAGGGTGGGGGGAGTCGCAGGAACCCTGTGGGGGTCCGGCAGAGGGGCCCACGGCCCCCCGTCGCCTCGCCGACACGGCCTCTGTCCCGCAGAATCCGCCTGATCTCGCTGGCGGCACAGAAATTCATTTCAGACATCGCCAATGACGCGCTGCAGCACTGCAAAATGAAGGGCACGGCCTCGGGCAGCTCCCGCAGCAAGAGCAAGGTGAGGGCGCTGAGGGAACCGGGGAACACCCTCTCTGGGGATGGGGCTGAGCCTACAGCCACTGAGTGCAGGAACATGAGGTGCAGAAATCCCAAAACCCACCGGGCTTGTGGTGGGTCCCTTCAGGTGGGGAGGGGCTGGAAGGGACACGAGGGGGGCAGTGAGCTTGTGGACACACTTCGGTGCCCCGCAGGGGTGTGGGAGCAGCTGTCCCTGGCAGCCCATTCCACCACTCTGGCAGTGGCTGCAGCTCTGAGCTTGGGGAGGAGCTGGAGTGGGGGGTCCTGGAGACCCTCCTAGTGCCGTGTCTGGGGTTCGGGGGCTCCACAAGGCTGATGGGATTTGGTGCGAGGTGCCTGGGGACGTCTGAGGGCACAGAGCAACAGAATGTGGGGAGCTGGGAATGCCCTAATGCCACCTAGCAGCTCCTCTGGGAGCAGGACATGTGTGTCCTTGCACCTTGGGGGGTCCCACACCCCCAGGCTGTCCCTGCTGTGACCGCCTGCCCCGTGTCCCCCAGGACAAGAAGTACACGCTGACCATGGAGGACCTGACCCCAGCGCTGGCCGAGTACGGCATCAACGTGAAGAAGCCGCATTACTTCACGTAGAGCAGGGGGGAGCTCGGGCAGTTTGTAGGGGGCGTGTCGGTGCCATTAAACACCTAGGAGGGTTTTGTGGGAAGGCAGCCTTGTTCCTGTGCCTGCGTCCACACGTGCTGGCTCTGGTCCTCCACAGGGGGGCCGTCATACTCACCCCTCTCCGCCGGTCACAGGGGGCTCAGTGCTCCCGACAGTGCTGGAGCAGAGTGGGGTTGGGGGGACAGGAACTACCCAGCACTCTTCCTCCTTCTCCTTCCCTAAACTGCCCCTTGTCTCCCACAGGGAATGCCCTGGGGGCTGCACAGGAAGCACTACAAATGGAACCAGGGACAGGACCCTGAGTCCACCTGTCCTGCACTGGGTACCTCCCGAGGGGGCCCCGTGCCCACCTACCTGCGCTGGGCACCAGAGGGTTGCTGTGGGTGCTGATTTGTGCCCAGGGCTCCATGGGGTGCAAGGCAGCCCCATATCAATCCAGCCCTTCCCTCAGTCCTAGACAGCCCCTGTGAGTCCCAGACCCCCAGTCACTTCAGCCCCCCTCCCCCTGACCAAGTCCCCCCCCTTTCCTGCCCTGAACCCCAGCAGCTAGTTCCATACCAAACGTTTATTTGGTTGCCAGTGGCCATTCTGGGGCCAGAGGGAAGGGGCCAGTGAAGCGCGAAGCGGGGGCAGTGCTGGGCACCACAGGTGGCCTCTCCTGGCCTGCCCCTTTCCCCCCAGCCTTGGGGGGCTGAGTCCTGGGTTGGGCTGTGCCCAGCAAGGGGGACAGGGTGCCTCACAGCTCCATCCCCTAGCAGCAGGGCCAGGCCACACGCCGTGCCCTGGGTAGGGGGGCTGCACTGGATTGGGGGCTGCCCAGAGGCTGGGTTATGGCTACCCTGGTGAGGGGCTACCCTGGGTGGGGGTCCGGAGCTTGCAGAGCTCCAGCACAGGCAGTGCCATCTGTACCGTGTGTCCGTGGCTGGCTCAGGGTGAGGGGTGTCCTCTGCTTGCCCCGGCTCTAGGGCTAAAGGCACTTGGGGGTGGCGGGGGGCGCAAGGCAGCACTGGAGAGGGGAGGCACCTCCCCTCTACTTTTCCTGCATCTTCTCCAGGATGGGCACGATCATGTCGAACTTGGGGCGCTTGGCTGGGTCCTCGTTCATGCAGATCTTCATCAGCTTGCAGATGTGGGGGGAGATGCCAGGGGGGATGGTGGGACGTAGCCCCTCCAGTGCTACCTGCGAGCAAGAAGAGGGGCCAAAGTCAGGATTGGGGCCCTGTCCCCACAGGCAGGAATACCTTCCACCTGCCCAGGTGGTTCCACACCCTGCCCAACCTGGCCTTGAATACTTCCAGGGATGGAGCAGCCAAAGTTCTCCGGGCAACCTGTGCCAGGGCCTCACCACCCTCAATGGCCAGAACTGCTCCCCTAACTCTGACGCAGATTGCTTCCTTTGCCCCCCCACCCCCTCACCTTCATACCAATCTCCATGTTGGACAGGTCAGCGAAGGGCACCTCACGTGTCACCAGCTCCCACAGCAGCACCGCGAAGCTCCACATGTCAGCTGAGCGCCGGTTGATCTCCTCTGGTTTCTTCTGCAGGGCTGGGGGATGGCTGGGGGCTGAGTGGGGCTGGGGGTGAGGGGGCCAGTCTGGGGGGGCTGGGGACTGGGCACTCACCTTCAGGAGCCACCCAGGCCGGGGCATACATCCGCCCCGGGCACTGGAAGGAGAACTTGGCGTCAGCCATGCTAATTCGTGCTGTCATGTCCTCGTCAATCTGGGGAGAGTGGGCAGTCAGCAGGAGCCCCCCTGCCCTGAGAGCCTCCCTACCGTGGGAGAGGGGCTATGCCCCCACTCACCATGACGCTGCGGCTGTTGAGGTGGTGGCGTGGGATGAGGGGCTCCAGCGTGTGCAGGAAGGCCATGCCCCGCGCAATATCGAAGGCAAACTTCACCGCCTGCATCTGGTCCACCACAAAATCTGGGAAGGGGGTGACAGGGAGTCAACCCACCCTAAGCCCACCCCAGGGCTGTGGCTGGAGAGACCCCTGCTGCCCCCAAAACCACCATCCCCCAGCACTCACTGGTCCCCTCGTGCAGGACATTGTACAGGGAGCCGTAGGGCATCCAGTGGCTGACGACGATGGGGTGGGGAGCTGGAGGGGCCTGGCAGGCGCCCAGCACCGGCAGCACGTTGGGGTGGGAAAAGATCCTGCAAAACAAGTGACAGCCCTGAGAACAGGGAGGGGCTGCCTGCACCCCCTCGCCTGCCCTCTGCCATCCCCCAGGGCCTCCCAGCCCTCGGCCACCACCCTGGAGCGTTCCTGGCCCCACAGAGCTGGGAGGCTCCTGCCTGCCCCACACCCTGAGAGCTGCCGTTGCCCCACGAAGGTGCCAGGGTGGCCCTGGCCAGATGCTGGTAGGAATCCCAGGCACATGCCGGGGTGGCTCCAGGCAGGTGCAGCACTCACCGCAGTTTTGGGTACTCCTCGTTGAAGTCCCGGCTCTTTCGCGTCGTCCAGTCCCGGATTTTCAGCATTTTGATTACGATGTCATTGCCCTGCCAGCGCCCTTTCCACAGCTGGAGGAGCACGGACACAGGCACCATGAAAGGGGTGCAGAGTCCCCAGCATCCCCAGGCCCCTGTGTGGGGCTCTGGAGCCCATGGGACCAAGGGTCCACAATGAGAGGGAGCCCCTTGAGCTGAGCAGGAGCCCCCTCCCTGCACCTGGCCATGGGACTCCTGACCAGCTGTGCCCAGCAGGGCCAGGACACGGTGGTCTGCACAGGTACTGCACCCACCTGGGGGCAAGAGGGACTCACCTCTCCCGACTGGTTCTCGTTCAGTTTCTGGCTCAGGCTCAGCTGTTTGTAGTCAATCCCGGCAAGTTTGTTCAGGGTCCCATTCCCTACAGTAGAAGGGGGATGAATGCCCATGGCTGCTGGATCCAGGAGGCAGCGCCAACAGGGCAGGGGGGACCCATGGCACCCCCCGAGGGACCCCCAGTCCTTACTGGGCCGGGTGCGGGTCGTGCCCTTCCAGAACGTGTCCTTGTAGGGGATCTTGGTGAGGCTCTGGCCCAGCTTCTCAGCACGCTCTGCAGAGGGAGGAAGAGGAGGGTGGCACCCAGAGCCTGCTGTGGCTGGCTGGAGGCTGTGTCAGTTATGGCGTCCTGGGAGACCCTCATACCTTTCAGGACCTCTCGCAGTGGTGTCTTGGCCTTGTCTGTGGGGGTCTCACCATATTTGTTAGCAATGCTGACCAGGGCCCCGCTGCCTACCAGGTCCTGTGGGCGCAGAGAGCGAGGACTGTGGTTTGTGATCTCCCCTCAGTCCCCTTCCCACCCCACCCTCCCTCCTGCCCATGCTCCCACTCACCTCAGCCACCTGCTCGTGTCCCCAGAAGCAGGCATAGTGCAGCGGTGTGTTCCCGTGCTCATTCACCGCATTGATGTCCGCTTTGAACTGCATCAGCTGGGGACAGGGGACAGTTCCTGTGAGGCCAGGACTGTCCCTGTAAGCCCAGGCAAGATCCCCCATGAGCCCAGGACAGTCCCCATCCTCCTTGTGCCTTGTCCTGGGGGATGCAGGGGCAGCATGCTGGGAGCCGTAGGGAGGGGGACAAGCTGGTGTGGGGCTCAGAGGGATTTGGAGGGAGTTTGTGAGGAGCGGGGAGCTCAGGGGCGCTGGGGGGATGCCAGGTGTTCCTGACAGGTGATGAGGGGAACAAGTCTCACAAGGGTAGTGTGGTGGGCTACACAGGGGGTGGGGAAGGGCAGGTGCTGGCACAGGGGACAGGTACCTTCTGCACGATGTCACGGTGGCCGTGGCTGGCAGCCAGGTGCAGTGGGGTGTCATCCCCGCGGTTCATGACATTGATGCGAGCCCCCCGCATGATGAGCATGTCCACCACATTGGAACGGCCCTCGCGGCAGGCCCAGTGCAGGGGGCTGAACCCATGGTCGTCCCTGCAGGATGGCAGGGGCCTCTGCTCAGCTGTAGCCCCCTGGCCCAGGCACCACCGGCATCATCCTCAAAACACCAGCCGTGGGGGCCAAGGGACCGGGTTGAACATCCATCCCACTCCTACCCCCACCAGGGCCCCACCAGCCCAGGCCAAATCCTGTCTCCTCCAAGGCTGAATCACAGCCGGATCCCGTCCCCATCCCCCCACTCCGTGGCCAAGTAAGGGAGGAGGTGGCAGCCAGGCCTTAAATGGAGATCAGGAACTGGCAGAGGGGCTGCTGCAGCCCTGGCTTCCCTCCAGCCCAGACTCCCCCTATTCCCGGCCCCGCTCCAGCCCCCTGGCACAGCAGACCCCATATGCCTCCACCATGGCCCTGCAGGCAGGGGTACCTGGCACAGAACAGTCCCTTGGGCACTTTCTGTGGGTCTGGGAGAGCTCCATGTGCCTGGGACCCCCAGGAGGGGCAAGGAGGCACAACCAAGGGAGGCCGTTTGTCTGGAGCAGGTCCAGAATGCCACGGCCATGGCCTGGCTCGGGTCATGGTACGGGGTCAAGTTGTGCCAGCTGCACACACTGCAGGCAGATGCTCCAAGCCCCATGCCCAGCCCAAACGTGGCTCCTGAATGGCTGTGAGCACATCTTGGACCCCATGGTCCTGCAAGACCCCTGGAACGGGCTGTGGGGAGCAGACACTCGGGCACACAGAGTGCCCCCCACAACTCCCAGCCCCAGTGGTCCCAGCCATGTGCCCACACATCTGCCACGGTGCTCCCCAGAGAGGGAACGGGGACACAAGGATATGGTCAGTGGACACAGCCGCCACCATGGGGACAGGGGAGGTACCCCCAGCCCAGCTGAGCCCTGGCTGTGGCTGCAAGGAAGTGGCCAGAGGATGTTCAGCCTCGTGCCTCAGCGATGCGGTAACTTCCTCTAGTGGGGAGGAGCTGTGTCCTGCCGTCTGCCCCCTGCCTTTCCATGGAGACCAGCGGAAACCAGCCTCCAGCACAGCCCCCCCACCGCCCAGCCCAGCCCTGCTCACCCCTGGTTGAGGTCGTTCTCGGTGTTGTCCAGCCACAGCCGCACGGCCACTGCGTTGCCCTCCCGGCATTGCGTGAAGATGTCATCCATGGCGGCTGCGGGAGGGGACGTGGGTAAGGACATGGGGACCCCTGATCCCCCTTGGCTGGGAGGTCCCTGGAACAGCAAGTACAGGAGCCTCCTGGCCCCCTCCTTGTCCCCTCCCGCCCCATCCCTGCAGCTCTCCAGGAAGCCGCAGGCAGGCTGAGGTCCGGGCTGGAGCCGGACCGGCAGCCCAAGGGGAAGATCCTGAGTGACTCCAGCAGGGCCGTGGCTGCCCGCAGGAAGCCAGGCTGGCAACCCCAGGCTTATCACCAGGCACAGCCATTGCCGGTGCCCACAGCTCTGCGGGGGGGGAGTGAGGCTGGAGGAGCTCAGCACCCTCAAGATGGGATCCCACAGATCTGGTGGAGGAATGGGCTGGGGGAGCTCAGCATCTCCAGCATGGGATCCTGCAGCCCCATGACCCTCCTGACCCACTTGGCTGGGCCTGGCATGGCACCATGCTCAGAAACTGGGACCCCAAAGCCTCGTGCACTCGCTTGAATCCATGGGCACCCCAGCTCAGAGCCAGGCACAGAGCTCCCTCCTGCTCCCCATGTTCCCCTGAGCCCCCGGCTGTGAGCATGGGACCCCCCTGCCTGAGGGTCTGTGGTGTTGAGCAGGGACATGGAGTGAGTCTCACAGTGTGGGGACAGAGACAGATTGAATATGACATGCCCGACATGCACCCACTGGGGCTCAAACCTGCCGCTGGAGGATCCCCCAGGGCCTGATGCCCAGCCAGACACGGTGGAGCCCCCACTAGCTGCCAGCGCCTGCTGCTGCCCCCCAATACCCTCCCTGCACCCCTTGCCCCAGGCAGCTCCGGAGGGGTGGGATGCAGAGCCCTGGACTCTTGCCAGGGTCTCATAGGCCCCAGAATGGCCCCAGCACATCCATGGCAGCACTGGCCCTGTCCCGCTTCCAGAACACCCACAGGCCCGGATGAGATTTATCCCCCACCTATCTGGGGGCACCTCAGGAAAAGGGGTCCCCAGGACATCCCACAGCGGTCCCGGCCCTCTGCGACCTCACACGGCAGTGATGACACCCCGTCATGGGGACACCCCACCCTGTCCCCTGCTCGGCCCGGGACTGCGCCCTCCTGTCACCCACCGGCCCCGACCCAGTCCCGCGGGGCTGCCAGGATCGCCAAGTGCCCATCTCGGCCCTGCTCAGCACCCGGGGCAGGGGACGGGATGTGGAGACACAGTCTCCTCGTGTTACCCCAAACCAGCTGCTGGGGCCCCGCTCTGCCCTGCGGCCCGATCAGTCCGTCCCCTTCAGCCCCCCACCCCCATCCCTGCCCTGTACCCCCAACCCTTCCCTGTACTCCCAACCCCTCCCTGCGCCCCCCACCCCTCCCGTGCAGCTCCCCCTTCCCGGCCCCGGCTCCGGTATGTCCCCCTCCGGCCCAGCCCCCGCTTCGGGCCGCCCGCAGCCGCACCCGCGGCCTCCCCAGCCCGTCCCCGCTCGGTCCCGGTCCCGTCCCGCCGTTACCGGGTGCGTGTCCCGGCGGCTCCGCAGGGCGGCGGCTGCGGCGGGCGCGGGGCAGCGCGGGGGCTCCGCCCCGACACGGCGCCCCCTGCCGGCCGGAACCCGCCCCAGCCACGGCTCCGCCACACGGCACCGGGCGGGGGCACGGGGCGGGGGCACCGGGCGGGGCTATCGCCCGAGAACGTGGTCATGCGGGGCGGTGGCGGGGGCACGGGGCGTGCCAAACCGACTGGGGCGCGGTTATCCTGCCGGGGGCGGGGCGGGGCGTCCGCGGCACCCCCCGTGCAGCCGAGGCCCCCGCCCGGTCCTCCGGCCCGCGAGGTGGCGCTGTTCCCGCAGCGCTTCCGGGCGGGAGCACGTGGGTTCCAGTACCGACCGAGCGTCCCAGCTCCATGTTCGCGGAGCAGGGCTGGAACGATGCAGCGGAGCCGCTGCTCCGCGGCGCCCCCGAGGGCCCGGGCCGACCGGTAAGCGAGTGATGCGGGGGCGGCGGGCCGGGCCAGTCCCGGGCGCGCGGAAGTGACCGGCCCCCACTCTCCACAGGGGCCAACGACGGGGAGGAGGCGGCTGCCCAGGACCGGCCGGGACGGCGAGGCGGCGCGGAAGCAGCCCCGGAAGCGGAAGAAGGCCGGCGGGCCGAGGGCCGCGGCGGGGGAGCTCCCGGCCGGTCCCGACGAGCCCCGGGAGATTGGGCAGCGCCCGGACATAGGTACCGGGACGGCTCCAGGGCCCGGCGGGCCGGAGGGAGCCGCCTCCGCGCCCTGACGCCCCTCTCGATGCCCCCAGACGGCCCTGCTGAGCCGGCGGGGGAGTCCGGGAAGCCGGCGGGGCTGAGCCGGAGGCAGCGGCGGAACCGGCAGAAGCGGCAGCGGCAGCAGGAGCCGCCGGCGGGGTCGGACGGGGAGCGGGGCTCGGGGCCGGGCCCCCCGGACCCGCCGGGCCCCACGGAGGCTCCTCCGGAGCCCCGCTCGGGCCGCTCGGCTGCGCTCCGCGCGCGAATGGAGGAGCGGCTGCTCGGCGCCCGGTTCCGGTACCTGAACCAGCAGCTCTACACCGGGAGCAGCCGGGACGCGGCGCGGCTCTTTCGCGCCGACCCCGCCGCTTTCCACCTGTACCACCGGGGCTTCGAGCGGCAGGTGCGGCGCTGGCCCGAGCGCCCCGTGCAGCGCATCGTGCGCTACCTGCGCCGCCGGTGAGCGGGAGGGCAAGGGCTGAGGGGGAGTATGGACCGGAGGGGCCGGTGAGCGGGGTCAGGGGCTGAGCCGGTGGATGGACCGCGGAGGGCCTGGGGGGCGCGGGGCCAGGGGATGGCCGGGGGGCCTGTGAACGGTGGGGCTAAGGGGTGAGCGGTGGGGCCGGGGGATGAGCGGGGGACCGGTGAGCCGGGGGGACAAGGCGCCAGGCCAGGCCGCTCTGACCCCGCTACTCCTGCCCCAGGCCAGCGTCGCTAGTGGTGGCGGATTTCGGGTGTGGGGACTGCACGCTGGCTGCCAGTGTCAGGAACCAGGTGCACTGCTTCGACCTGGTGCCGCTGAGCCCGCGGGTCACCGTCTGTGACATGGCCAAGGTACGGGGGGCACCCCGGGGCAGGGAGGGGGTGCTGCTGGGTAGGCTGCAGGGGTGCAGGTGGGGGGACGGTGACCCGAGGGTCCCGTGCAGGAGGGGCAGCCCGGGTGTGTCTGTTCAAAAACTGAGTGTGTGCCTTGGGCACCCAGAGATGGGGCACGGCTGAACCCACAGTCCTGGGGAGTCTGGGGGTGCTGTCCAGTCCCATCTACATCACCATCCTCCTCCTCCTCCCACTCCCGGGGGTATGCGGAGGGGCTTCCAGGCCATGTCATCATCCTCCTTCTCCGGGGGTGTCCCGGGGTGGGCAGGTGCCACTGGCGGCTGAGTCGGTGGACGTGGCCGTGTTCTGCCTGGCGCTGATGGGCACCAACCTGCAGGAGATCCTAGGAGAGGCCAACCGTGTGCTCAAGCTCGGGTAGGCAGAGATTATGGGGCAGTGGGGGATTGGGGGAGGAGCAGGGATGCTGAGCAATGTCCTGGGGGTGCCTGGGTGCCATGCTCAGAGCTCGAGTGACTGCAGGGGGACCCTGATGGTGGCCGAGGTGGCCAGCCGCTTCGAGGACACCCGTGCCTTCCTCAAGGCCATGACGCAGCTGGGCTTCAGGACCGTCTCCAAGGTGCGTCCCCAGGTGTGCCCTCAGGTGTGCCTAGGGCTGGGCACTGGGTGCACCAGGAACCAGGGAGCCCAGGGAAGGAGCCCAAGGAGGGGGTGTATTGTGGCCCAGCCTGGTGTGCAGCAGACCAGGGGCTGGTAAAAGTAGATGGGGGTGGAAGGGATTGGTGCCTGGGGGACTGCAAATGGGAGAACGAGGGGACCAGTACGCACAGGGGTGGAGTCCTGGGGGAAGGTTTGGATGTCCTGGGGACCGTGGGGGTGCGCTGTGGCAGTTTGGGATGGCAGTTGGATGGGGTGCTGGGGTCTGGGAGGGGATAAGGGGGGCCTGGGGCACACTGGGATTGTAGTGCGGGGCCTGGAGGTGGGCATGTAGCCCAGGAGGGGGCTGGGGGTCCCGGGGCCTGAGGGAATTATGGTGTGGGGTTGATGATGGGTGTCAGGCGTTTAGAGGAGTACACCGGGGGTCAGGAGGGCAGGGTACTTAGGGCCCCCAAGGGCTTTGGAACCAGGGTCTGGGGGAAGGAGGGCCCTGGGCACAATGGAGTCTCGAAGGAAGAAGGGGGGACCCGGGGTTCACTGAGGCCGCGGTGTCGGGCCAGTGGTGAGTGGAGCTGGAGGGGGCTGGGGGTTCCGGGGCTGTGGTGATGATGGGGGTTCCGGGGTGCCAGTAACAGAGCCGGGTGTTCCTGCGCCCCCAGGACCTCTCCAGCTCCTACTTCTACCTGTTGGAGTTCGCCAAGACGGGCCCGGCCCGGCCTGGCCCCGCTCCCGGGTTGCGCCTGCGACCGTGCCTGTACAAGCGGCGGTGACCGGGACGGGCGGGGCCAGCCCGGGGCGGTGGAGGGGCGGGGCCATCCCGCGGCCCCGCCCCCGCGCGCGATCACCAATAAAGCCGCTGTTTCCTCACGGTTGTGCTTGCGCGTGTGGGGGGCGGGGCCGCGCGTGCGCGGTGCTGTCGGGCCTGCGCGGCGGCAGCGCCCGGAGCCGGTACCGGGATGTCGGGGCCGGGCGGGCCGGGCCCCGCCGGGGCCAAGCTGGACATCAACCGCGCCGGCGTGGCCGAGCTGGAGGGTGCCCTCAGCGGCATCGGTCGTCGCCGCGCCCGCGGAATCGTCCGCAAGAGAGAGGTGCGGGGGGGCGGCGGGGGCGACACCCCGCGCTGAGCGACCCGGGCCCGGGCCCCCGAGGTGGGGGTGGCCGTGGCGGTGTCGGTCCCGGGGTGGGGGCCGCGGCGCGAGTGCGGGGGCGACGGTGCCGTTTCCGTCCCTGTAGCCGGGGCAGGCGGGGCCGGGCCGGGATCCCCGAGTCCCGCCCGGTGCCCGTGGGGCCGGGGTAGCGCAGCCGCCCCCGGTGCTGCCGGCCCTCGCTGCCGGGGCCAGGCAGCGCCCCGGGCCGGAGCGGGAAGCGGGGGAACGCAGGTTCCGGCGGGGCGGGACGGGCACTGCGCCCCGACCACCTCCGAACGCCGTCACCGGCGATGATGGGGCGGGAAGTGCTTGCCGGGAGATCCTGCGGCGGCCGGTGACATGGCCGGGAGCAGAGGGAGCGGCACCGCGGGCCACAGCCCCGGCACATACGGGCGGGTCAGCGGCTGCCCTGCCCTGATGCTGCGGGGATGGGCAGCGCCGCGGCCGGACGAGGCAGGGCTGGGAGCGCTTGGCATGTTTTGGGCTGGAAAAGGAAAGGTGAAAGGGTGGCTGTCCAAATGCTCTGGATACTTACGCTGGGAACACCGGGAGGCGGGAGGGAAGAAACCGGTAATACAGAGGGAGGGTGGTCTGGAGCAGGGCCTGTCCCGGGGCGGTGCTGCTATTGCAGCCCTTTGTGGGGAGCGGCAGCAGCGCCGTAGATCGAACCCTGCCGGGTCAGAAGGGCCAGTCGGGCCTTCCCGGGCCCGGGGGCTGCGCTGCTTCTTCGCCGGCTCCTGCCCCGGGACAGCCTGGCCCCGCCGGGTTCCTCCCATGGCAGGCGCTCCGGGAGCCCGTGCAGGGGTGATGGGAGACGCCTGATCCCAGGTCAGGGATGGGCCGTGTTTGGCCCGAGGTCCCGCGGGACGGTGGGTGCCTCGCACGTGTGTGTGTCTGCATGTGTCCAGTTGTTCCCCTGCCCTGGAACTGCAGCTTTGCTCCCCATTCTGGCACTGCTCATCTGGGGGGCACAGTGCTCCTACCCCAGCTGGCCCTTTTGGATTGCTGCCTCCCTTTCACAGTGCTGTGACTCTTCCCTGCGGGGCTGCTCGGGCAGGGGGCTCTGTGGGAGCAGGAGGGATTCTGTTCTGGGCAGGGCTGACTTCCCTCCGCGCAGGAGCTGAAGGGCTTCACTTGCTTGGATGACCTGCTGCATGTCAAGGGCATTACCACGCGCATCCTGGAGCTCAACAGCCAGCGCATGACGTGCCGGCGGCGCCCGGGCCCCGAGGGGCCCCCACGGGCCAGCCCCACTCCCTTGGGGGACAGTGAGGACCACAGGGCACCTGCAGCACAGGTAGGTGCAGAAGGGTCCCTGCTGCCAGGTGCAGGGATAAGGGAGGAGGTCTGCCTCTGGGGGAGCTCAGGGGAACTGCACTGGATTCTGGAGGAGCTTATGGTTGTGGGTCTGGGGGTTCTCCACCCTGCAACCCCCCACAGTGCTGGTGAGTGGAGCCCCTGTGCTCCAGGGCCATCGCTCTCACTGGCAGCCATCCAGCAGCACTCCCAGCCCCCACCCCACTCCTGATCTCCAGCAGCCCAAGGCTGGTGCAGAGCCAGCCCTGCCCCCTGCCTCTTCCTTGCTCAGGTGGTGGCTGAAGAGGAGGAAGAGGAGGAGGAGGAAGCGCCAGGGCCCTGGGAGCCGGAGCGACCCTGGAAGGGTACCCCCAGGTCCGGAGCAGACCCTGATGGTTCTGGGGGACGGGGACCACAGGAGCCCCCCAGGTCCACCAGGGAGCAGGAGGAGGAGGAGGAAGAAGAGGAGGAGGAAGAGGAGGAGGAAGAGGAGGGGAGCTGCTGCAGTGAGGAGGGGGAAGACAGCAGCAACGTATACCTGTACTACACCCTGGGAGAGCGCTGGATTGACTACCTGCAGCGCACGGGGGATGGGGGGCTGCTGCGGCACCTGCGCCCCAAGGTGACCGGGGGGCCAGGGACTGCTGAGGCACTCAGGGCACCTGCAGGAGGGGGAAGGGGGGCTGGGGGTTCTGTGATGCCTGGCTGCTGGGGCTGGGGAAAGAGACACTGCCCTGTGCAGACTCCTGCCCTACATGGGGGTCCTTGGTCATAGGGTAGGGGAAGGAAGTGCTGCCCCAATCCCCAGCCCTGCCTGGCCCTGGTGCAGCCTCCCTGCCCTGCATAGGGATGCCTTGTTGCCATATGGACTCTGAAGGGGGAAAGCAGGTGGGGATCTGCCCCGTAGCTCTGGGCAGGGGCCTGCAGGGGTCAGCTCTGGCTGGGTGGTATGTAGGGGGCCACAGAGGTCGGCTCTGGGCAGGGAGTCTGCAGGGGTCTGCCTGGGTTTGTCCCAGCCACTCCAACCTGCTGTGTCCCACAGATGAAGCGGAAGTCAGAGAATGGGCCGGATGGCCGGGCCTTGTCCCCCGGGAAGAAGCTGTGCAAGGGCTCTGACTATGGCAGGTGAGGGGTGGAGGGGCTCTGACTGCAGCAGGTGAAGGGGGTTCTGTGTGCTGGGACAACACGTACCTCCTGCTGCCCACCCCAGGAGGATGATGGAGACACCTGGGTCGAGCAGGGGTCAGCCCAGGTGGGATCCAGCCCTGACCAGTTGCCTGTCTGCTGAGCAGGCTGGGCTGGATGTGGGCGAGGGGTCAGTGGGGTGGAGCTCCCACCGGTGGGAACCAGTTCCAAGAGCCTCTGTCACAGTGTGGCCTGGAGCAGTGCTGGCATATGGGGTATGCCACCTGTGCCACGGCCTCACCTGTGCCTGGTCTTTCTCCCAGGACACTGGGTCCTTGCACACCCAGCCCCACCACCACCTTTGGGGACCTGCGTAACGCCAAGGTGGGGCAGGCCCGGCGCCGTCACATCCCCTCGGTGGCCCCCCCGCCTGAGCTGCAGGACTGGCTTCGCACCTTCCAGGTACGGCTCACCTGGTGGCTCCAGGCAGCCTGGCTGCGATGGGAGGGAGCCAAGCCTAAGGGATCCCTGCTATGGGCAGGGGTTGGGCCCACGGTGGATTTTGGGTAGTTTTGCTTGTGTGAGGAAACACAGAGGATGTTTCAGCCCTGGCCAGGGGTGGTGTCACCTGTCACACAGCACCTGTGATCCAGCTCCTGTGACACACCAAGCTCCCACCTGCCTCGGGCTCCTGGCCTGGGGCAAGAGCCCTGGCTGCCAGGGCTGTGGCTGGGCTGTCTGGGGACACAGAGCCAGGGGTCACTGGGGGTCCCCCTGCAGCGCTGGACCGGCCCTGAGAAGCTGCTGGCCCTGGATGAGCTCATTGATCGCTGCGAGCCGGCGCAGATCAAGTACATGATGCAGGTCATCGAGCCCCAGTTCCAGCGGGACTTCATCTCCCTGCTGCCCAAGGAGGTGAGTGGAGTTGGGGCCTGGCCTGATCTGACTTGACCCACCTGGTGACCCCTTTGTGACCCTTCTCCCCCTCGCAGCTGGCCCTGTACGTTTTGTCTTTCCTGGAACCACGGGACCTGCTCCGTGCCGCCCAGACTTGCCGCTACTGGAGGGTCCTGGCTGAGGACAATCTGCTCTGGAGGGAGAAGTGCCGTGAGGAAGGTGAGGGCCCTCCTAGGTGGGGGCTGGAGGGCCACCCCAGGCTTGACCCAGGTAAGGCATCACTGTGTTGTCCCCTGCAGGGATCGAGGAGCCCCTACACCTGCGGAAGCGACGCCTGCTCAGCCCTGGATTCATGTACAGCCCCTGGAAATTCGCCTTCCTGCGCCAGCACCGCATTGACATGAACTGGCGTAGTGGGGAGCTGCGGCCCCCCAAGGTGGGTCTGGGTGTCCCAGCGGGGACAGACTCCAGGGAGCTGTGGTCCCCAAGGTGGGCCTGGGAGTGTCCCTGCCAGGGGCGGACCCTGGAGAGCTTAGGGGCTGGTGGGGCTCCCTCTGGGGACAGACCCAAGGTCACTGGTATGGGGAAGCTGGTGCAGGATCTGCTGCAGGGAGCAGATCCAGCTTGGTCAGGGCAGTGGGGCAGCAGAAATGGGGTCCCCTGGGCCTGCAGAATGGGGGTCCCTCCCCTTGCCCCTTTCCGAGGCTCCATGCGGGGCTGCAGCCAGCCCCAGCACCCAGGGAAGGTGCAGCCTCGCAGGGCTCAGCTGTGTTCTGTGCAGGGTCCCAGAACCCTGGTGATCTCTCCCTGGGGATCCCTCCTGCCCCTGGGCAGAGTCTCCATGACCCCTTCTCTTGCTCCTGAAGGTCCTGGGTTCCTGAGCCCCCACTCCCTGTTCCCCAGTAGCCCCCTGCCCCTGTGCAACAGTTGCCAAACACACCACACACCCTAGCTCTGCTGCCCTGTGGGTGCATCGGGGTGCAGGTGATTTAGGGACCCATCTGCCTTTCCTCCCCACAGCTCCTGCTGCCTTCCCACTGCTCATTGTGTTGGGGGGTCCTGTGGGCTGGGGGGGTCCACACTGCCTCCCACACACTCCTGTGCTCCCACAGGTACTGAAGGGCCATGATGACCATGTGATCACCTGCCTGCAGTTCTGCGGGAATCGCATTGTGAGCGGCTCTGATGACAACACGCTCAAAGTGTGGTCAGCTGTCACAGGGGAGGTGAGTGTGGCACTGTCACTGGCACCGCAGGGGTCTGGGGCAGGGACCGCCTCCCTGTGCTGGGCACAGGTGAGGCCACACCCTCACTCCTGGGGTCAGTTTGGGCCCTTTATGACAAGGACATGGAGTTGTGCTGCTCCTCTGTGCTGTTTCAGGGGTGGGGAGGTGTGAGAGGCTCACCTGTCCCTCGTGTCCTGTTCCCCGCAGTGCGTGCAGACGCTGGTGGGCCACACCGGTGGGGTTTGGTCCTCCCAGATGAGGGACAGTGTCGTCATCAGTGGCTCCACTGACCGCACGCTCAAGGTGTGGAACGCTGACAGCGGCGAGTGCGTGCACACACTGTATGGACACACCTCTACCGTGCGCTGCATGCACCTGCACGGCAACAGGTACGGGGCTGGTGGGCGCTGTGTGAGAGGGGGAGATCCGCAGGGGGCGAGGTCTGTTACCCCCGGGCTGCCCTGGCAGCTGGGCCCCAGGTGTCCCCTCACCTGCAGGGTGGTGAGTGGCTCCCGGGATGCCACACTGCGGCTCTGGGACATCGAGACGGGGCAGTGCCTGCATGTGCTGATGGGGCACGTGGCAGCCGTGCGCTGCGTCCAGTATGACGGCAACAAGGTGGTCAGTGGTGCCTATGACTACACGGTCAAGGTGTGGGACCCCGAGAGCGAGAGCTGCACCCATACACTGCAGGGGCACACCAACCGCGTCTACTCACTGCAGGTACGGCCCGCACACCTCCCCTCCTGCTGCCTCGCCCCTCTCCAGCTCCCCTGCCCTCCCTGCTCCCCGCGGGTACAACCCCGCAGGTACAACCCCGCGGGTACAACCTGCCTTCCTGCTGGCTTGCCCTATCACTCCCCTGCCTTCCAGTCATGGGGCACAAGCTCTGCCAAAGGTCCCACATGTGCTGTAGGGACAGATGGGCTATGTCTGTGTCATGCAGGGCCCTGTGTGCTTTGCAGGGACATGTGGGCCGTGTCCATGCTCTGAAGGGCTCTATCTGCTGTGCAAGGACACGTGGACCATGTTTGTGTCCTGTGGGGACAGTCTCTGCCCCCCGGCCCCACTTCCCACGCACACCTATGCTGTGGACACAAACACTGCTCCGTGCCCCTTCCCTGGAGCATTTCCACAGCCCAAAAAGCCAAGAGGTGTGTGAGCCCATGTCTCAGCTGCTGAACTGGGGTCTCTGGTGGTGGTGCTGGAACTGGGGGTGCTGCATCCCAAACCAGCAGATGCCAGAGCTGTGGGCCGCACCCCAAACCAGAGGACACTCCTGGCCTCGATGCTGAGCTGGACCCCTTCTTTCTGGCAGTTTGATGGGACACACATCGTGAGTGGGTCCCTGGACACGTCCATCCGCGTGTGGGATGTGGAGAGTGGGAACTGCCTGCACACGCTCATGGGGCACCAGTCGCTCACCAGCGGGATGGAGCTGCGTGACAACATCCTCGTGTCCGGCAACGCTGACTCCACTGTCAAGATCTGGGACATCAAGACGGGGCAGTGCCTGCAGACGCTGCAGGGTGAGAAGGGATTCCTCACCCTTGGCAGGCAGTGGGGAATCCCCTCTGTCAGGGGGCTGGGAAGGGGCAGCTCACTCCCTTGGGGGATGGGAGGGAGCAGGGGGGGCTCCCTGCCCTTAGGGCTGGGTGGCTCTGAGCTGCCAGATGTGGCAGGACAGAGTGGTGGGTGTCCCTGAGGAGCCACAGCTGGGTGGCTCTGAGCTGCCAGATGTGGTGGGACCTGTGTCACACAGCAGTACGTGCCCCAGGTGCACCTGGGGCTCACCCCGTGTCTCCCCATAGGTCCCAGCAAGCACCAGAGTGCTGTCACCTGCCTGCAGTTCAGCTCTAAGTTCGTGGTGACCAGCTCGGACGACGGGACGGTGAAGCTGTGGGACCTGAAGACAGGGGAGTTTGTGCGAAACCTCGTGGCCCTTGAGAGTGGGGGCTCTGGGGGGGTCGTGTGGCGCATCCGTGCCTCCAACACAAAGCTCGTGTGCGCCGTGGGCAGCCGCAACGGCACGGAGGAGACCAAGCTGCTGGTGCTGGACTTTGATGTGGACCTTAAGTGACCCCGGCCAGCCCGGGGGTCCCGCGGGAGGGGTGGCCCCGGCGCAGGCGCTGGCCCCCGCGGGCAGGACAGAGGGGAGGCCGGGCCGGGCCTTATTTATATGCGCGGGAGTGCCCGGCCAGGCCTGCAGGAGCATGTTTTGTACACGGAATATATCAATTTATTTCTGTACTGGGGCTAGTGCTTGCCTTGGCCAAGCCCTGAGCGCTGTCCTAGGCCCACAGCTCATGCCCTCCGAGCAGGGGCGAGAGAAGAGGCCAGGCTCTTCCAGGTGCCACAGGGACCAGCTCTCCTTGCACACACATGCCCTTAGCTGGTGGGCACTGGCCTGGCAGCACCTGGCACCTACGCCCACCGCCTGCTCCCTCACGCTGCCCCATCTGAGTGCCTGCTCTGCACCAGCCATTTGTAGTAAGAATGTTCTGGGCCCCACAGTGTCCTGGTGATCACAGGGTCCTGCGGGGAGACGTTTGTCTCACATCTGGGGGAATTCCCTGGATTCCCAGTTGTGCCATGGGCTCCCCGCTGCACACCCTCGCCTCAACAGGGAACAGGGGCCAGGGCTCTGGTGCTCTCCCCGCGTGTCCCACTCAGCCATTCCTGTAAAGATGTTTTATTGGGACTAACAATCCCCTTCCCAGAAATCCACAACCAGGAGGGCTAGGGGGGCTTTCCTCCCGTTCCTGTACCCCCCAGCCCCTGTGCCCTGCACAGCCCAGCCGCTGCTGCAGGCTCCCGGGGCTGAGGGCAGGGCTGCTGCCAGTCGTGTCCAGCTGCCGTGGGAAGCTGTGGCCGGGTGATGCTACGTGCTGGCACCGGGAGCGTCTGGCGAGGACTCCGCCGGGCCCGGGGCCGGGTCTGGGGAGGCCGGGAGTCCGGACGGCCCCGCTGCTGTCTCGTGCTCGGCTGCACGGCGCTGCAGCAGTGCCGGCACCAGTCCCACGTAGGCGCCCATCAGGCGGTGGTTGGCGCGGACCAGCCGCGCGGCACAGCTGTCCAGGCACGACTCCTGCGGCAGGGATGGGACGGGCTCAGGGGGCGTGGGGACTCCCGACCCCCGGCCCCCCGCGCCCAGCTCACCTCGCGGCCCGTGAGCAGCCGGTAGTTGAGGTTACAGACACAGTGGCGGAAGCAGAGCTCGGTCATGCGGTTGTAGACCAGCAGGAAGTCCCGGAGCTGGGGGACAGGCGGGGGTCACACCGGGCGGAGCCGGCCCGGGATCCCCGAAACGCACCGGGACCCCCGGCGTGCCCTGGGGCAGCCCGAGATGTCCAGGCCCCTTCCAGGCCCCACCGGTTCTCCTGCGAACCCGCGACCTCGAGACCCCATACCCGCAGCCCTTGGGACACACGGGGACCCGCCACCAAAGCGACAGCCCCGGGACCACTCATGAAGGCCTGCCGGGACACCCCGCTCCCCCCCACGGCCCAACCGCTCACGCTGCGGAGCTGCTGCCGGTGCTCGGCCGCCGGGTCCATCCCGGGCCCGGGCTCGGGCCCGGTCCCTCCGCGCTCGGCGGAACCACCCGCCGAGCTCCCGCGACGTCACTTCTGTCCGGCTCAGAGAGTACGGTGCTTCCGGGACACCGACGCCACTTCCGGCGCGTCCGGGCCGAGGCGGAGCGGGAGCGGCGCGGGGGGGCCCGGCGGGGCCGGGGCGCAGGTGCGGCCGGGGGCGGACCGGGGCGGCTGGACAGGGTGAGCGGCCGCGGGGCCGGTGGGCTGTGGCTGGGAGAGCCCCGGGAGCGCGGCTGGGGCCGCCGCCGCCCGCTCGGGCCGGTTCCGCCAGGAGCAGCCACCGGGGGTTCCCTCGGAGATCGGTCCCGCCTCGGGCCCTGCCGTGCGTGGCTGTGGAGGGATCCGTCCCGACGCTGCCCCCGCCCCGCCTCGGAGGCTGTGGGGGCTTCGGGGCCGTTCTCCGGCGGGGATGGCGCTGGGCGGTGACGGCCTCTGCCCGCAGGGTTCGACCCCAGAGCTGGGCCGGGCCGTGTCCCCGCCGCGGTGGGGACAGGTCACAGGTAACGGGTTCTCGGGAGCCCGCCCCAGGCCCCGCCTGCCCTGGAATGTACCCGGACCGGTCCGGGCGCAGCGGCCCCCCCCCCCCCCGCTCCCCTGCGGCTGCGGACGTGGCTCCCGGCGCCCTCCTGCCGGGGCCGGGCTGGGCACTGCTGGCGCCGGCGTCCCAGGGCAGGGTCTGCGGGACGCGGGGATCCCCGGCGGGGTTTGTTAGAGGGACACGGAGTGCGGCCCAAGGGGCGGGGGTAACCGGGAGCCCTGGACATGGTGGGGTGGGAGCCACAGTGGGGTCGGGGCTGAGGCCGGGGTTGGGATCGGCGCCTCTGGGATATGCCGCCCGACGGGTCCGTTCTGGGAGCCAGGGGTGTCCCGAGAGACGGCCGAGCCGGGCTGGGCAGCGGCTGCAGGAGGCCCTGGGCAGGGGCAGAGTCTGCTTGGTGCCAGCAGGTGCCGGTGTGGGCCCTTCTCCCGCGCTGTAACCCTCCTGCTGTCCCCTTCCACCAGCGCCCCGCAGGTACTGGCTGGTGACCCCGGCCTGGGGGAGGTCCTGGCCCCAGCACCACATCTGTGTCCCTGCAGGCCCTGAGGATGTCGGACGGGATCCTGAGCAAGGCAGCCACCATGGAGATCCCCATCAGCAGCAACGGGGACACCAGCAGCCTGCCCGAGGATGATGGCCTGGAGCAGGTCTGTGGGACCCCAGGGCAGTGTTTGGGGCTGTGCCAGGGCTGTGCTGTCTGTGCATCTCAGCCCCTTGTGCTCCTCTGCCCCCCAGGACCTGCAGCAGGTGATGGTGTCAGGGCCCAACCTGAACGAGACCAGCATCGTGTCAGGCGGCTATGGGGGCACAGCCGAGGGCATCATCCCCACCGGCACCATCAAAGGTAATGGGGCTGGGCTGGGAGGGAAGGAGGATCATCATGGAGGGAAGGGGCTCAGCTCCCCTCATTGCCCCCCACTTATGACACAAGGCTCTGCCGTGGCCCGGCCAAGGTCTCTCCTGGGGAGGGCTCTGTTCCTGCTGGGCTCGGGTCCTGTGCAGGGGCAACGTGTGGGGGTGTGTGCTGATGGCAGAGGAGGGGCTGCTGCCCCCTGCTCTGCTCTCCCTGGGCTGGGTTGCTCCTCTATCACAGGGTGGGATCTCTGCTGGGGAATCCCCATCCCCTTAGTCAGGACATCCCAATGGGATTCTGAGTCCCTCCTCTGGTGAGGATCCCAGCTCTGTGCCAGTCCATACGCAGCAGGAGCTCTGGAGTGTGCTGGGGATGGAGGGGCAGGCAGGGGGCCCCAAGCCCACTGCCTACTGACATCTTCTCGCTGTCCCAGTCAGACCAGGCCACGGCAGGGCCAGCTGGGCTCTGCACCCTGGGAGACCTGGCACCGCTGTCCTTGTTCATGCACATCTCTCCCTGAGGGTCCCCCCGGGGTAGTCCCTGTGCCCACGGGGCTTGAGGAGGGTCCACGTGGGCAGAGGGGGCGAGGGCGTGTGTGCACTTCCCCAGAGCACCGCCGCTGCTGGCCCCGTGTCCCCACGTCCCCGTGACGCCAGGCCTACCCAGCTCTTGGGGTGCAGGGATTCCTGCATATGGGCCAGAGGTGGGGGGGGTTCCCTGGGGTGGGGGGTCCGTCTGTGTGGCTCTAGCCATGTCTCTGGGTTCCAACGCTCACCTGCTGCCATCGCTCTCCCGCTGCCGCCCGTCTGCGCACTCGTCCCTGTCCCCTGCCCCCCGTCCCCTCTGCCCTGGCCACCCCACTGTCCCACGCCCTGTGCCCTCTATCCTGTCCTGCCCCACCCTGCTCGGCCCCCGCAGCCCCCCCGTTTCCAGGCTCTCTTGTCCACCCTCACCCACCCCGAGGACCGTCGGTGCCCCCCAGCGCGCCTGCTGCCCGTAGGATGGCCCGCCCGGCCGCTGCTCCCGCAGGTACTGCGCCCCTCGCTCCACCTCAGGGCGTCCCTTGGGTCTGGGGGCCCCGGGCCTCCCTAGGGACGTTGGTAAGAGCCCCCATGGCAGCTGTGTCATGGCCAGAGCCCAGTCCTGGTGCTGATCCTTGTGCTGGGACAGAGGACAGCACTGATGGGCCCAGGGGGCTCAGAGGTGGGTCCTGGCCAGGGTGGCCCACCCTGCCCCTGGAGTCCACCTGAGGGTCCCCCAGTGCTGCTGGGCACTGTTCCCCCTGTATCTGGCCTGGTGAGGGTGGTCACCAGGATGGGGCAGGGCCTGGGCCCTGCTGTGCAAGCAGACATGGCTGGGCTGGGGTCTGTGCCCGTGTGAGACCCTCAGGGCAGGAGCAGGGTCCCCACCATGATGCCTGTGAGCCCAGTGCTGGTCATGTGCCCAGAGCTGGGGATGCTGCTGTGGAAACAACGGCTCCAGAGTGAGGGCTCTAGAGGCTGGGGCTGCCCAGTGCCCCGTGGCTGCTGCCCTCCTGGAGCTGGTGCCAGGTCCTGTCCCCATCCCTGTCCCTGTGCCAGGCCCCGGGCTGCACCCACCACCCCCCGGACCCCCACCTGGTGGAGAGGAGGTTGTGCGTGGCATTGCCGTTGAGAAGTTTGACATCGTCAAGAAGTGGGGGATCAACACCTACAAGGTGAGGGGTGAGGGGACCCCAGGGTGGGGGGACACCAGCTGGCCTTCCTGACCCCGTCCCACAAGCAGCTGCTCTCAGAACGGTTTGGGGGCTCACACATGCCTTGGGCTCCTGTTTCCCCCTCCTGCAGTGCACCAAGCAGCTGCTCTCGGAGCGGTTCGGACGGGGGTCCCGCACGGTGGACCTGGAGCTGGAGACTCAGATCGAGCTGCTGCGTGAAACCAAGCGCAAGTATGAGAGCGTCCTGCATCTGGCACGGGCACTCACAGCCCACCTCTACAGCCTCGTGCAGACCCAGCATGCCCTGGGTGACGCCTTTGCCGACCTCAGCCAGAAATCCCCTGAGCTCCAGGTGTGCCAGGGCTAGGGGGACACCGGAGGGAGGGCGGGGACACCTGGGCACCGGGGCTTGGGGGGAATGGGGAGTGCCAGGACTCAGAGGGGACACCTGGACACTAGGGCTGGGGGGGGGCCAGGGGCAGCTGGGGCCTGGCACTAGGGCTTGTGGGGGATCAGGACTTGGGGAGTCACACGTGGACACCAGGGCAGGAGCAGCATCTGCACAGGAGTGGACATGCATGCTGGTGCTGAGCTTGGCCGTTCTGGGTCATGGTTGGGCTCAGGGGGCTTTTCCCCCAGCACCCTTGATGGAGGGGAGTGGGGCTGTGATCCATGGCCCCTCACCTGTGCCCTCATCCCTGTGTCCCCAGGAGGAGTTTGGGTACAACGCGGAGACGCAGAAGCTGCTGTGCAAGAACGGGGAGACGCTGCTAGGTGCTGTCAACTTCTTTGTGTCCAGCATCAACACGCTGGTCAACAAGACCATGGAGGACACGCTTATGACAGTCAAGCAGTATGAGACGGCAAGGTGGGACAGGGAGCTCGGGGGGGCTCAGGGGTGCTGGGGAGATCTGGAGGCAGGTCACCGATGCCGGGGATCCTTTGCAGGTTGGAGTATGATGCGTACCGC
This sequence comes from Lycocorax pyrrhopterus obiensis, assembly GCA_014706295.1. Taxonomy (NCBI): domain Eukaryota; kingdom Metazoa; phylum Chordata; class Aves; order Passeriformes; family Paradisaeidae; genus Lycocorax; species Lycocorax pyrrhopterus. Next base: position 150,530 of record JACSVZ010000001.1, read on the forward strand.
ACGGACCTGGAGGAGCTGAGTATGGGCCCACGCGATGCCGGCGCTGTGAGCCGCCTGGACGCAGCCCAGAGCCAGTTCCAGAGCCACAAGGACAAGTACGAGAAGCTGCGGGCAGACGTGGCCATCAAGCTCAAATTCTTGGAGGAGAACAAGGTGGGTGCAGGGATGGGAGGTGAGATGGAGGTGTGGGGTGGGGATGGGGGGCACAGGAATGGGGGGTGCAGAGAGGGGGTACATGAGGAGGGGAAGTTTGGGACAGGGATGGAGGGTGTGGGATGGGAATGGGAAGTGCAGGGATGGGAGGCGCAGGGATGGGGATCCTGCAGGGATTTGACACCCATGTTGGATTTGTCACTCAAGGACATGAATCAAGGGTGGAATGGGCAGTTGGGGGGGGGAGCGGTGGCACTCAGGGGGGCTCAGAGGGCTTTCCAACCCCTTTTCTGTGCTGCTGGGGTGGGGTCAGGCCCCTCCCAATTGTGATCCCCTTCCCTCCCCCAGATCAAGGTGATGCACAAGCAACTGCTGCTGTTCCACAACGCCATCTCTGCGTACTTTGCCGGGAACCAGCAGCAGCTTGAGCAGACCCTCAAGCAATTCAACATCAAGCTCAAGACCCCTGGCAGTGAGAAGCCCTCCTGGCTGGAGGAGCAGTGAGCCCCCCGTGCCCCCCCCCGGATGGAGGAGCCCCACCACGGGGCACACATGGACCTCAGTTGTGGCCGGGGGCTTGTGGGGGCCACAGCCCGGGCCCGGTCTTGGATGGGGGGGCCACCAGATGTGGGGAGCTGCCAGTGGGCTGGGGCCCCCCGATCCCAGAGCCCCTCCTCAGGGCAGGGTGCAGCAGCTCCTCAGCACAGACCCCACACAGCAGACAGCTGGAGCCCCCCCTGCCCCTGGCACTCCTAAGGGGCTGGGGATACCCCCCTCGCTGGGCTGCTCCCCCCGGACACCCCACTCACCTTGGGGTGAGCCAGGACCCTCCACTGTCCCCCCTCTGCCTCCCGGGGCAGGATGAGGGTGCACCCCTCCCAGGCCCCCTGCCTGCTTCCCCCCAGGGAGACCCCTGCTCTGTGGCACTGTGGAGCTGGGTGGGGGCAGCACTGGAACAGCCAGGTCCCCCCTGTGTCAGGGGGAGCTGTGGGGCCTCCCCCTGCACTGGGCACCCAGGGGGGCTCCTGCTCTGCCCTCCAGTGCCAGGGACAGCCTGGTTCCCTCCAGGCTGTTCACAGGTGTTTCCAGGGTGGCCACTCTTGCACTCCTGGTTCATGGGGGGCTGCACCCCCCAAAGAGCCCCCTGCTTCCCTGGGCCTGTGGCAGCCTGGGCTGGGCTGGGCTGGTGAGGGGTCCCTGTGCCTTTCTGCTAGTGGCAGGGGGGAGTTGCTGGCCAGGCACAGGTCCCCTGGAACCCTGGGAGAGGACAGGGGGGCTCCAAGCAGGGACCAAACGTCAGTGGAGGCACAGGGGGGTACACGCATGTCCATGCATGTCCGTGTGTGGGCACATGTGTGTCCTGGGACTGGGGCACATGTGCTGCACACGGGGGCTGGGGTCCCGCCAGGGTTCACCGCCACCCCACGAGGGGCCCCCCGCCCACCCCCGCACTTGGGCACTTTCTCCTGAGACAAAACTGTTGTTTTTTCTTGCTCATTAATTTAACCTATAATTTAATGTCGGGATCCGACTTCCCCCTGCCCCGCCCTGGTGACGGTCTGACCCCCCCAACGCCCTGACTTCTGTAAAACCCCGAATAAATGGTACGGATCAGCGTGTGTGGGGCTACGGCCGGGACAAGGAGGGGCCGCACCCTGCGGGCTGGGGCTGCCAGGGCAGGTGGGAGACAGGGGCATGCGCCCCAAAACGGTGAGGGCTCCGTGATGGAGCCCTAGGGCAGAGGGGACTGGCTGCTGCTTGTGGGGGCCCCAGGCTTGGAAGGGGAACGAGCTGGAGCACGGGAGAGATGGCTCTGGGGGGCGACCGAGGGGCTTGGGGGGCCCCACTCATTTGTGCCTGATGAGGGGGCCACCCCTTGCTCCAACCCCGTGGCACCAGCATGAGCCAGGGCCAGGCAGGAGTAAATGGGGAGGGGATGGGGGGCCCTGCAGGAGGAAGCTGGGTGGGATCGGCCCGGGGTTCCTGGCACCATCAGCGCCGTCCCGCTGGTGGCACTGAGGGCTCGGGGGTTCCACAGGATAGATTCCCCTTCCCCACGCCAGGCACTGGGGCCAGTGCCATCCACTGCCCTCTTCCATCGCCCTTCAACCTGTTACCACTCTAGCTGCCATTCCCCTGGGACCTTTGGACACCCCTAGGACACTGACTGGCCCCTGGGACGCTCCCTTCAGAAAACCCCAGGAGATTCCCAACCCCCTGAACGTTCTTCCCGAACACCTTCTCTCCCTGCCCCGACCCCTGGAACACTGAAGCCTTCCCATGGAGTCCTGCCACTCCCCAGACATGGATGTGGGTGATCCCTGGCTGCACTGAGCTATGGGAGTTGGGTGGGTTGTCACCCTGTTCCCAGGCAGGGAGTCCCCAGCACCTGCTCTGTCCCCCCAGACCCATCCACCAGGTCATGTGGGATGTTGGGGAAGGGCCAGGGGTCTCTGCAGGGCTGAGAAGCCACTGGAGGTGAGGGGGGAGGTCCTTGGTGAAGGGGAGCCCACTTGATCCTCCTGTGCCACAGATGTCCCAGCACTTGATCCCTGCTGTGCTGTAGGTGCCCCTGGGACACGCTGAGCCTCAGCGCTTTCTGCTGCTTCTGGTGGTGCCTGGCTGGGAGTGGAAGCTCCTGGGGGTGGGTCCTGTGTTCCAGGGCAGGTCACCCCCCTATCACCCTCATGGTCGTCCTTGCTCCAGGGGGACTGTGCTGGCTGCACCACCAGGTCTGGCCTGCCTGCGGAACCTTCCAGACACTGGGGCCAAGGTGGAGGGTCAGGGGACCGTGCTGGGGCCCCCACGTGGAGGGGGACAGATTTACTGGCAGAGCTCTGGGTCCATCCTGGAGCTGCTTCTCTCCTATGGATCTCCAAAGGGCTGGGGGTCCATGTGCTCCCCTGGGCCGGGTCAGGACCTCTGTGTCCCTATGGCCATCATTCCCCCTATGGCCCACTCCTGCAGTGACCTGGCTGGGGACGGGGGCACCCCCCTGCACCCCTCGAGCTCCAGCTCTGCCAGGATCCCCTGTCCATGAGGGGCCGCTCGCTGCCCTGCCTCACCCAAAGGAGCCAGCCAGGAACCTGCTGGAATTTCCCGGGAAGCTGCAGCATGTGGGCTTGATGCCACAGCGAGGGGCTCCCCATGTCCTGAATGGGGTGGGGCCCCTGCCCTGCGGGGTGGAGGGGTACCAGCTGAGGGGGTGATGGTGATGGGGGTGTCCCACGTGGAGGAGGAGCTGTGGCAGCTGGGAAGAAGTGTGGGCTCCCTACAAACGGAGGGGCTGGGACGGGCCTACTGGGCTCTGGTTTTACTCCTATCCCCCCCCTGTATAAGCCCCTTTGTACCCTGCCTGTACCTTCTTTATACCGCTCCTCTATAACTCCTATTTTACTCCTCTTTTTACCTGTGCATCCCCCCCGCCCCTCTTTATATCCACCTGTCTGCCTTGACCTTCCCTTGATTCCCCCTTTATCCCCCTTTTATATTCCTCCTCCTCCTCCCCAGTTTATGCCACCTGTCACCCGACACTTGGTAACCCCCCACCCCCCCATGCCCCCACCCGCCAGGCTATGCCCACATTCCCCAGTCCCGTTCCCCCTCCAATTTGGGGTCAAACCCCCCAGATTGGGGGTCGGGATGTGGTTGCCGTGGCAACAGCCGGGTACCCCTGGATGCGCGGAGCCCCCCCCAACTGCAGAGCCACAGCCCAGGCGAGACCACTGCTGCTGGGGGGGGCTGAGGGGTCACTCCACCCACTTCCCCACGGGACCCTCCCCGCGAACCCCCCACTCGGGGACGGCAGCGCGTCCTGGAGCGACGCCTTGCCACCCCCGAGTGGGGAGTCCTCGGGGGCGGGTTCCGTGGAAGAGGGAAGCGGTGACATGTTTTAACTCCCCCTCCAGAGCGCGCTTGGTGCCGCCCGGCCCGGCCGCCTCCCTGTCGCATCCCGGGCCGGGGCCGAGGATGCGCCGTGGGGTCCCGCGGCGCGGGCTGGAGCGCGGAGGGGGCTGCGGGGGGGGGGTGAGTGGGGTCCGGGGGTCCTGCTGGGGCCGGCACGGGGGCGGGGGCTGGGCGCGGGACGCTACGTGCGGAGCGTGGGGTGCGTGAAGGGGCTGTGGGGTGGGATTACTGGGGGGACAGACCCCGGGGGAGCCGCGGGGTGCGGGACCCCCCGGCCTCCGCCATGTCCCGGTGCCGCGGGGGGGGCGGTGCCGCACAATGGCGGCCGGGGCGGGGCCGGGGCCTGGAGCGCGGAGCCGCCGCAGCGCCGGGAGCGGGGCCGGGGTGAGGGGACGGGGCGAGGGACAGAGGGTGATGGGCACGGGGGGCTGCGGGGAGCGAGGGACGGGGTGCGATGTGGGGTCTGTGGGGCACAGGGGACGAGGGGCAGGGGACGATGCGTGTCCCACGGGACAGGGGGTTGGGTGAGTGCTGGGGGGCTCAGGAGGAGGCTGGTGGGGCTGGGGTGTGCCCCATGGGGCAGGAGGGCGGGCCCCTGGGTGCCCTGTGGGGTAGACGATTGGTTACCGTGGATGTGGGGCGGGTGCCGTGGGGCACAAGGAGAGGGGGCTGTGCGTGAGTGGGTGCCGAGGGGCCGGGGGTAGGTGGGACTGTGGGGCGGTGCCGTGGGACAGGGTGGTGCGTGAGGCTGGGGGGTACGTGTGGGGCTGGCTGTGGGTGCCTGGGGGTCATGGGCATGGTGGGGGCCAGGGGGAGTCCCCGTGTGTGCCCCACAGGGTGTCTGTGGGGCCGGGGACTGTGGGATGCCTTGGGGTGGGTGCTGTGGATGCCATGGGTCAGGGCTGTGGGCGCCCCGGGGTGCTGCTCCCACCTGCCACAGGGTGAGTGTCCCTTATGGCCCTCTGTGAAGCTGTGGGGTGGGCAGGGGGCTGTGGGGCACTGTGGGTTGAGTGGTGGGTCGCAGGGTGCCACGCAGTGCCTCCCACAGAGTTAAATTCCCCCATCCCTAGGCTGAGGGTCTGCCATGGCCCACCACGAGCCTGCGGGCTGGGTGGGGATTGTATGGCACGGTGGGTTGGGGCTGGGGGCGGCTGTGGGGTGCCACGGAGCCCCATGGGGTGTTGTGGGGTGCCCGCCCCTCACTGTGGTGTGCCTCCCAGGCTGAGGAGCCGCCATGGCCCGCCGTGAGCCCGCCAGCCCGGTGGTGCGGCAGATTGACCAACAGTTCCTGGTCTGCAGCATCTGCCTCGACCGCTACTGCAACCCCAAGGTGCTGCCCTGCCTGCACACCTTCTGCGAGAGGTGGGACCTCCCGAACCCACCCTGAGCCCCCCTGCATCCTCCCAAACCCCATCCCTGCCCGCACACTTTCTCTGAGGGGTGGGACCTCCTGAACCCCTCCTGAGTCCCGCCTGCACCCCCTGAACTCCATCCCTGCCTGCACACCTTCTGTGAGAGGTGGGACCCCTCATTACACTCCCTCCCTCCACCCCTCTGCACTCCCGGTATACCCTCTGTGCCCTGGCACCCACTCTGCATCCCCACTTTGTCTCTGAGTACCCTTACATCCCTCTCGTGCCCTCTGCACCCCGCCAGCATCCATCCCCAGCGCATCCCCACTGTGTCCTGGCTGCAACCCCACCACCGCGACCCTCCCAGTGCACCCCCCATGTCCTGTCTGCACCACTGCGCCCCCCAGCCCCCTCTGCCTCCTCCAGCATCCATCCCCTCTGCCCCCCAGTGCACCTAGCCCCCCTCTGCCTTGCTGCATCCCCCTGTCCCTGAGCCTGCGCCCCCCCACTGAGTCCCCCCCCAGTGGTTGCACCCCCAATGTGCCCCGCTGCACCCCTCCTGTCCCCCCTAAACCTGCAGTGTGAGCCGAGCTCCCCCAGCCCCCTGACCCCCCTCAGCTGGTGGTGAGCCAGGGCCCCCCTGCCCTCCCTGCCCTCCCCAGGGAGTGATGGGGTCGAGCCCAGAGGTGGGGGCTGGGACCCCCCCCAGAGGTGGGGGCTGGGACCCCCCCTGCCCCCCACACCCCACTTCTCTGTGAGGGCTGCACAGCCCCAGAGCCCCCTGAGTGTGGGTGCAGGGGGAGCTGTGGCTGGGGTCCCTGAGTGGGGGGGTCTTGTTGCTGATGACCCCCTCTTTCTGTGCTCCCAGAGCCCTCCGGCCCTGCTCCAGCCCCCCACACCCTCCATCCATCCATCCATCCATCCATCCATCCATCCATTCTATCCATCCATCCGTCCATCCCTCTCCCCAGGGGCACTGGCACTGCTGCCCTGTGTCCATCCTGTCCATCTGTCTGACTGCCTGCTCCTCTGCCGCTCCCCCACCTGGTGTGACACCACATAGCCCCCCGTCTGTCTGTCCATCTGTGTCTCCCATCCTAGTGTGACACTGCGCAGCCCCCCCGTCTGTCTGTCCGTCTGTCCCCCTCCGGCACCCCAGTGTGACCCTGTGCAGCCCTGCCATCTTGTCCATCTGTCCTCTTGTTTGTCTGTCCCTCCTGCCCTGTTCCCACACCCCAGTGTTCCACCACACAGCCCCCGTGTCTGTCTGTCTGTCCGTCTCTCCCCCTGCTCTCTGCCTGCACCCCAACCCTCCCGTCTGTCCCACTGCCTCCCTCTCCCTGTGTTCCTCATCACCCTGTCTGTCCATCTTGCTGCCCCCCATCCCTCTGTCACTGTGTGCAGCCCCCCTGTCCATCCATCTGTCCCCCTGCCACTGCCTGTCCCCAGGCCTATCCATGTGCCCCTGTCCTTCACCCTGACCCTCGTGTTCATCTGTCCATCCCACTGTCTACCTGCCCCCAACCCTAGGTGGCCAGTTCTCCCTTCTGTCCCCCCCATCAACCTGCCTGTCCATTCCCTTGTCCCCCCGTCCATCCATCTGTCCCTTCACCCCCCTGTTCTGCCCCCACCCCCATCCCACATACCCCATCCCCAGCGGGTCCTGTCCCCCCATCCATCCCCTCATCTGTCCCTCTGTTGTCCCCATATCTGTCCCCACAGCCCCCATTCCTGCCTCTGCCTCCTTCATGTCCTGGCCCAGTCTGTCCCTGCCATGCCTTGTGTGACCCCTGACCCCAGTGACCCCCGTGACCCCTGTGACCCCAGGTGTCTGCAGAACTACATTCCGGCCCAGAGCCTGTCCCTGTCGTGCCCCGTGTGCCGCCAGACCTCGATCCTGCCCGAGCGGGGGGTCCCAGCGCTCCCCAACAACTTCTTCATCACCAACCTGATGGAGGTGCTGCAGCGGGACCCCGACCCCCGCGGGGCCCCTCCTGCCCCCCTGCCCCCCCTGGGCGCCGCCACCGGGCAGCCCCTCTGCTGCCCGAACCACGAGGGAAAGGTGGGCCGGGGGCTGGGGAGGGGCTGGGAGCGCTGCAGTGGCTGTGGGGGCTCAGGGTGTTTGGGGGTGGCTGCAGGGACCTGGTGGGGCTGCAGGTGTCTGGGGGGGCTGGGGAAGTCCAGAGGGCTGATGGGACTCCGGGGGACTGGGGACCCGCAGAAGCTGGAAGGGCTTTAGTGGGGCTGGGATCTGGGGAAGGCTAAGGAGGTCTGTGAAGATCTGGAAGGCCTGTGAGGATCAAGGGGGTTGGGGGAGCTGCAGGCCTTGGAGAAAGGGTCCACAGGGGATCTGGGGAGTCTGCAGGGGCCCAGGGAGTCTGGGAGAGGCTGTGTGGGCTCAGGAGGTGGTTTGGGGCAGGCTGGGGTGAGGGGCAGCCGGTGAGCACAGGTGTGGCAGGTGATGGAATTCTACTGCGAGCCCTGCGAGACAGCCATGTGCCGGGAGTGCACGGAGGGGGAGCGGCGGGAGCACCGGGACCACCGCACTGTGCCACTGCGCGATGTGCTGGAGCAGCACAAGGCAGCCCTGCAGCACCAGCTTGATGCTGTGCGTGCCAGGTACGGGGGTCAGGGGGTCCCTGGGGTCCCCATGGCCCCACTCCCACAGGCTGCAGCGCCAGCTTGATGCCACCCACATGGTACAGGCGGAGAGGTGGCTGAGGGCATCGCGGGTACTGTGGGGTTTGAGGGTTCAGGGAGTCCCCATATCCTCCTTCTGCAGGATACCACAGCTGGATGAGGGTGCTGCGGGGGGCTCCGGGGTTCAGGTGGGGTTGATGGGGGTTTGGGAGTTCAGGGGGTACCCGTGTCTCCCCAGGCTCCCGCAGCTGGCGGCAGCTGTGGGGCTGGTGGCCGAGATCAGCCGGCAGCTGGGGCAACGCCGGGCCGAGGCTGAGGCGGAGATCGGGAGCAGCTTCGAGGAGCTGGAGGCGGCGCTGCGGCAGCGGCGGGAGGTGCTGCTGCGCGACCTGGAGGCCACCTGTGCTGCCAAGCAGCAGGTAACACACCTGTGCCCCTTTGCCCCTCACCCCTGTGCCCCTCACCAGCCCTTCCTGGGAGGGTGTGTGGGTGCCCCAGCTGAAGCCCAGTGCCAGTGGCCCCCTGGTACAACAGCTGGGGTCCCAGTGCAGCACCAGGGTTGCGGTTGTGGCCACAGCTGGGGTGCAGGTGGAGCATTGGTTAGAGGTGCTGGGTGTGGGGGTCCCACACTGACACCACAGGGACATGCCGTCCCCACAGGTGCTGGAGGCGCAGCTGGAGGTGCTGCGGCAGGGCCAGGAGAGCATCCTGAGCAGCTGCGCGTTCACAGAGCAGGCACTGCACCACGGCTCAGCCACGGAGGTGCTGTTGGTGCAGAAGCAGATGGGCGAGCGGCTGCGGGAGCTGGCGGCACGACCCTTCCCGGAGCACCCGCACGAGAACGCGCAGCTCGAGTTCCACGCCGAGCCCGAGGGGCTGCGCCGCTCCATCCAGAACCTGGGCGCGCTGCTGACCACCAGCGCCACGGCGCACACCACGGTGGCCACGGGCGAGGGGCTGCGCCAGGCTGTGGTGGGGCAGCCCTGCTCACTCAGTGTCACCACCAAGGACAAGGACGGGGCGCTGGTGCGCAGCGGCGGCGCCCGCCTGCGCTTCTCTGTGACGGGCCCCGACGGCGCCGCGGCCGAGGCCGAGGTGCAGGACAACCGCAATGGCACCTACGAGCTGGTGTACACACCGCGTGCCGAGGGTGACTTTGTGCTGTCCATTCTGCTGTACGGGCAGCCCGTGCGTGGCTCCCCCTTCCGCGCGCGTGCCCTGCGCCCCAGCGATGTGCCCCCGTCCCCCGAGGAGGCCAAGCGCCGCGTCAAGTCCCCAGGAGGGGGGCACGTGCGGCAGAAGGCCCTGCGCCGCCCCGCCAGCATGTACGGCAGCGCCAAGCGCAAGGAGAACCCCATTGAGGACGAGCTCATCTTTCGCGTCGGTGAGCAGGGGTGGGGGGGTCCTGGGGCAGTGGGGGCGCCTCGGGATGATGGGGGGCTCGTTGGGGCTCCCCACAGCCACAGGGGTGGGGTCTGCCTGGGGCTCCCCATGGCTTCCTGGGGTTGTGGTGGGGTCCCTCGGGTGGTGGAGGGCCCCAGTGGGGGCAGGGGTTTACCGGGGTGGTGAGTGGTCTCCTGGGACCCCCTGTGCCCCCCTGACCGGTGCCTGCAGGCAGCCGTGGCCGGGAGAAGGGCGAGTTCACCAACCTGCAGGGGATCTCCACATCCAGTGCCGGCCGCATCGTCGTGGCCGACAGCAACAACCAGTGCGTGCAGGTATGGACACCCTTGGAACCTCCAAAACCCCCCAGGATCCCCACTGACTCTTGTTGACCCCCCACTGACCCTGACAGCAACAACCAGTGCAGGCAGGTATGGACCCCTGGGACTCCCACTGACCCCCCCCAGGTAACCCTGGATCCCCATGACCCCACTGACCCCATCAGCAGTAACCAATGTGTGCAAGTATGGTCCCCTCCTTGGATCCCTGAACTCTCCCAGGACCCCCACTGACTCCCCCTGCTCCCTCCTGGCCCCCGCAGTTGTTCCCCAATGAGGGGCAGTTCTGGCTGCATTTCAGGGTGTGGGGGTGTTGCCCCTGATTCCCCTGGCCCTGCTGCCATCCCAGGTGTTCAGTAACGAGGGGCAGTTCCGGCTGCGTTTCGGGGTGCGGGGGCGCTCCCCAGGGCAGCTCCAGCGCCCCACAGGGGTCTCAGTGGACACCAATGGCGACATCATCGTGGCCGACTACGACAACCGCTGGGTCAGCGTGTTCTCGCCTGAGGGCAAGTTCAAGGTGAGGGAAAGCAGGGGTGCAGGGGTCTGAGGGGGGAGCTGTGGGGTGGGGGTCCATGGTGCCTCCCACCCTGACCCTCTGTCCCCCTCAGACAAAGCTGGGCGCGGGGCGGCTGATGGGCCCCAAGGGTGTCGCCGTGGACCGCAATGGGCACATCATCGTGGTGGACAACAAGGCTTGTTGCGTCTTCATCTTCCAGCCCAATGGGAAGCTGGTGGCGCGTTTCGGCTCCCGCGGCACTGCTGAGCGCCAATTCGCAGGTATCCCTGGGACCCCGGCTGCGAGGCCTTGGGCTCCCGGGGACTGGTGCATGCAGGACTGTGCGCCCCACCTCGCCGGGGCAGCCGGTGGCACTGGGAGCCCCAAGAATGGCCTGAGGCTGGGGAACAGGTCCAGGCTCCAGTTCTAGACTGGCTTTGTGGATCCAGTTCTGAGTGTGGGTTCAGATTCTGGGCTCAGGACTTGTTCTGAGATCTGGTCTGAGTTTTGGGGCTGGACAGGGGGCCAGGCTCTGGCCTGATGATCCGGTTCCAGGTTCTGTCTCTGGGCTCTGGTTTGGGACTGAGATCCCAGGCTCTGGGTTCAGGGTTTGGTTCTGGTTCCCAGGCTGGGATGTGATTCAGGTTCTGGGCTCAGTTCTGGGTTTGGGTCTGGGTTCTGACCTCAGTGTCCTAGGCTGGGGCACTGGGTTTGGTTCTGGATAAAGGTTCTGGGTCTGGGTTCTGGATTCAGTTCTGGACTGGGGCTCTGGGCTCAGATTCTGGCAGTGGCTCCATCCTGGGGGCTCTGAATTCTGGGCTCTGTCCATGCTTCAGGGCTCTGGGTCCATCCTGGTCCTGCCATGGGGCCAGAGCTGAACCCCTCTGTTCCCCTCAGGGCTGAGCCCCCCAGTCCTGGAGATGAGCCCCACAGTCTTGGGGATGAGTTCCCTGTGTCCCATTTGGGCTGAGCCCCCTTTGTCTCCCCAGGACCCCATTTTGTGGCTGTCAACAACAAGAATGAGATCGTGGTGACCGACTTCCACAACCATTCTGTGAAGGTGAGCGCAGCCACAGGCAGGTGCTGAGGTCCCCCGGTGCTGTCGGGGCTGGGGGGCTGCAGTGACCCCCCATGACTCCCACATGTTGTCCTCCCTGTGCCCACCAGGTGTACAACGCAGAGGGCGAGTTCCTGTTCAAGTTCGGGTCGCATGGGGAGGGCAACGGGCAGTTCAACGCTCCCACAGGGGTGGCCGTGGATGGCAATGGCAACATCATCGTGGCCGACTGGGGCAACAGCCGCATCCAGGTACCACACGTGTGCCTGCACACACACCTGTACCTGTGCCTGCACAGACACACCCGTATCTGCACAGACACCTGTACCTGCACAGACACACCCATACCTGCACACGCACCTGTACCTGCACAGACACACCCATATCTGCACAGACACCTGTACCTGTACCTGCACACACACCTGTACCTGTGCCTGCACACATACCTGTACCTGTACCTTTGCCTGCACAGACACACCCATACCTGCACATGCACCTGTACCTGCATAGACACACCCATATCTGCACACGCACCTGTACCTGCACAGACACACCCATATCTGCACAGACACCTGTACCTGTGCCTGCACAGACACACCCATACCTGCACAGACACCTGTACCTGTACCTGCACAGGCATGTGTACCTGCACATTCACCTGTGCCTGCACACCTGTACCCACACACACACTTGTACCCACATGTGTACCTGTACATGCACACACACCTGTACCCACACCTGTAGCTGCATACACACCCCCACTGCAGCCCTGGGGGGCCCAGCACTGGCCCCTCCCCATCCCATCCCTGACCCCCCCCAACCCACGCTGATCTACTGTGAGAGGCTATGGGGCACCTGGAGGGAACCAGGAAGCAACTGGGTTTGAGTGGGAGCAACTGGAAAGGATCTTGGGTCAATTGGGAAGAGTCTGTGCAGGGTCTACAGTCAACTGGGAGGGGTCTAGGATCAACTGTGAGCAACTGGAGTCAACTGGGAATGGTCTGTGGGGGTCTAGGGTCGACTGGGAGAAACTGGGAAGAGTTTTGCACCAACTGCAAGCAACTGGGATGGGCTGGGAAGGGGTCTGAGGTCACTTGTGAGCAACTGAGAAGGGTCTTGGGTTAACTGGAATAGACCTAGGGGGGATCTTGACCACATCCCCCCACAGGGAGTGCGTCCTGCAGGTCTGGGGGCTATCAGGGCTGGGGGTCCCTGGGCCGTGGGGCCATTGGGGACAGCCGTGTGCACGTCCTGCAGGTGTTTGACAGCGCGGGCTCGTTCCTGTCGTACATCAACACGGCGGCTGACCCGCTGTACGGGCCACAGGGGCTGGCGCTCACCTCCGACGGCCACGTTGTCGTGGCCGACTCGGGCAACCACTGCTTCAAGGCCTATCGCTACCTGCAGTGACAGGCAGGACACTGGGCATGGCTGTGGGCAGGATGGAGCCTGCAGCTGCAGCGGGGTGCGTGGAGTGACGGCTGCCCCATGGCCTCGCTTGCCCCCCAAGCGCCGTCCTGGCTTCATGTGCACTTTATCCCAGGGGGCAGCCGGGCCTGGGGGGCAAGGATGGGTCCCGTGGGGTGGGGGCTGCCTGGGGGTCATGGTCTGACCCCTCCTCCTGCCCCATGGCAGGGCCAGCATCCCACTGCCCCAGCTGACAGGGTGCCCAGGGTGTGGGGGGTGTGAGGGGCAGGGGAAGCCGCTGGCAGGGCTTGGGGGGGCTGTGGGGTGGCCAGTCCCAGAGCCCCATGCCCCACGAGGGCTGCCCCCCACCTCCCCAGCCCCCCTCCCCAGCTGTGGGGTGACTGTACGTGCCTGCTGCCCCACGGCACTGCTGCCCCACTGCACTGCTGCTCCACAGCTCTGGGGGGCTCCGGGGGTTGTGGGGCTGCTGCCGCACGCTGACAAACTGTATGTACAAAATAAAGTATTCTGGAAGTACCCTGGCCCCGTGCTGCCCCGTGGCCCTGCCTGTCCTTCACATGCCCTGCCCTACAGCCCCCCATGTCCTGTGGGCCCTCCCGGCTGTGCTGGACACCCCTGGACAGTGCCAGGCCAAGCAGGGACAGGAACGGTGCCTGGAGCTCAGTGGCACCACGGGCGCCTGCCCGGCCTGGGCGTTCTGCCAACACTGACCCATCTGCAGGGACAGGGACAGACTGGGAGTGGGGACTAGGTTGGACTGGTCTGGACTTGGAGTGGGGACAGGGTTAGACCGGTCTGTATTGGGTCAGACTAGTTTGTGCTGGCAGACTGGGTTGGACTGTACTTGTACTGGGTCATACTCATCTGCACTGGGTCAGACTGGTCTGTACTGGGAGCAGGGACTGGGTCAGACCAGTCTGTACTAGGAGCAGGAACTGGTCCGTACTGGTCCGTGTACCCAGGAGACAGTGGTCAGTGACCTGCTGAGCTGCTCAGACCCCACAGGTCCCTGGGGCCAATGGATCCCTGGGGATACCACAGGGGCTGTGGAGGGGTCACAGAGCCGCTCCAACTGGTCCTCACCAGCTCTGGCCATCTGTGGGGGATCCTGGACCACAGCAGAGCTCACCCAGACCCTACCTGTCCAGCCCCACCGGCCCCACTCCCCTGGGCATCCCCAGGCCCCAGAGGTGCCCAGTGACCCTATCCCCAGCCAGGGCTGGAGGGAGGACCCAGGGAAGTCCAGGCCTGTTCTGTTCCTGATGCTGGGAAGGCCCTGGAACAGATCACCTGTGGGTCCCACAGCATGGGCAGGACAACCAGGGGATCAGATCCAGCTGGGGGTGGGAAAGGCAGGTCCTGCCTCACCCACCTGGTGTCCTGCTGGGACAGGGTAACCCTGGTGGCTGCGGGACAGGTGTGGGTGCACCTGCCTGAAGCTCAGCAAAGCCTTTGGCACCGTCTCCGTCTCCCTGGCATCTCATGGAGCACCTGCAGCCTGGCTGGGACAGAAGCTCCTCATTGCCAACACCTGGCTGGCGGCCAGGCCAGGGAGGGGTGGGAATGGGGCCACATCTGGGTGGGGCTGGGCTCAGGGTTGGGACTGGTCCTTTTCAATGTAATTACCAATGGTCTGGATGGAGCAATCGAGTGCATCCTCGGTGAGTTCATGGACAACACACGGTTGGGATGTGGATCTGCCGAGGGCAGGAAGGCTGTGCAGAGGGATCTGGACACGCTGGACTAATGGGCCAAGGCCAACAGTGTGAAGGTCAACAAGGGCAAGTGCTGGGTCTTCCACTTGGGTCACCAAAACCCCCTGGGGTTGCTGGTGACAGTGGCTGGACGTGAGCCCAGGTGTGTCCAGGTGGGCAAGAGGCTGATGGCCCCTGGGCTGTGCCAGCCCCAGTGTGGGCAGAGCCCAGGGCAGGGATTGTCCCCCAGGGCAGGGATTGTCCCCTGTGCTGGGCACGGAGAGGCCCCTCAAGGGCTGTGTCCAGTTCTGGGCCCTGCAGGAGAGCCCTGGAGGGGCTGGAGCGTGTCCAGGGCAGGGAACGGAGCTGGGAAGGGGCTGGAGCCCCAGGAGCGGCTGAGGGAGCTGGGAAAGGGGCTCAGCCTGGAGCAAAGGAGGCTCAGGGGGGACCTTGTGGCTCTGCACAACTCCCTGACAGGAGGGGGCAGCCGGGGGGGGTCGGGCTCTGCTCCCAGGGAACAGGGACAGGAGGAGAGGGAACGGCCTCAGGCTGGGCCGGGGGAGGCTCAGGGTGGACACCAGCAGGAATTTCCCCATGGAAAGGGAGGTCAGGCCTTGGCAGGGGCTGCCCAGGGAGGTTTGGAGTGCCCATCCCTGGAGGTGTCCCAGGAAGGCCTGGACGTGGCACTCAGTGCTCTGGGCTGGGGACAAGGTGGGGGTCAGTCAGGTTGGACTCAGTCTTGGGGGTTCTTTCACACTAAATGACTCTCTGATTGTGTACAGGATCAGACTGGTCCATTCGGGGCGCAGGGACCCCGCACACCCTGTGTCACCCCCGCTGCTCTCGCTTGGACCCCTTGATCCCCGTAGTGCTGCCACTCCGGGGCTGGGAAGATCTGGGAGCCTCGAGACCCTCCCGGTCCAACCGAGGGTTCAGGGGGTTCCAGGGGCACGGCAGCCGCAGGGGGTCCCAGTGCTGCCCCCGACCCCATCCTGGTGCCAGTGTGGGGGCGGCAGGGCGGAACCCGGCGGTGCCGGTGCCTTGGGGGGCTCCGGTAGGGGTGACGGGGGGCTCAACTGGGCTGAACTGGTCCGTGGCACCGGGGGTCCCGCTGCCCGCCCGGAACACCCGAACAGTGGGGCGGACACGGGCAGTGCCAGGGTCACCGGGCTCGGGAGTACCACCGGGGGCAAGGTCCCCCATTCCGCCCGGTTCCCGCTGCCACCCAGGGCCGGATCGAGCCACCCGCCGCCGGCAAGGCCTGGGCTCCCGGTCCCGTGGGTACTCGGGGGTCTCGGGGGTATCCGGTGGTGCGTGCCGGGGAGGGTCCGGAGACGTCCCGGTGGTCCCGGTGCCGGGGGTCCCGGGGGTGCCCGTGGTCCCGGGGGTCCCGCGCGGCGCCGGTGCCGGGGGTCCCGAGGATGCCCGTGGTCCGGGGGGACCCGCGCGGTGCCGGTGCCGGGGGTCCCGGGGGTGCCCGTGGTCCCGGGGGTCCCGCGCGGTGCCGGTGCGGGAGGCGGCGCTGTCCCCCCCACCGGCCGGAAGCGGAAGTGACGCGGCCCCGAGCCCCCCACCCTCCCCCGCGACCCCCGGCAGCGGAGCCGCCGCCGCAGGTACCGGCACTGGGGGCACGGAGCCGAGGAGCCGCACGGGCCGGCTCCGCTGCGCTGCGGGGAGTGATGGGGGCGACGGGGGCTGAGGCCCGTGGAGACCCCGCAGGCCCGGGCCGGGGGAGAGCGGGGGAGGTGCGTGGGTGCGGGGTCCCCGCGGGGTCTCCGCCGGCAGGGCCGTGGGGCAGGTGCGGAGGGACCCCGGGCCGGGGGAGCCGCGGGGTGACCCCGGGGGATTGCGGCCGCGGAGGGGACTGGGGGGGGACCCGGGGCCGTGCGGCGGGGGCAGCGTGGGATGCCGGGGCCGAGGGGCATTCTGGTGCTGGGGGTCCCCCCGTCCCGGGGGAGCCGTGGGGGATGCTGGTGCTGCGGAACGCTCCCCGGGGCCGAGAGGGGGCTGTGAGGGGATGCCGAGTCCTTGGGAGGACCCAGGGCCGTGGGGCGTCCGCGGCCGGCGGTCCCCGCGCTACCCGCCGCTCCCCGCAGGCCCGATGGACGCGGAGGCGCCCCGGGGGCTGTAGGACCCCCCCGCCCTCCCACCCCAGCAGCGGCGGCTGCGGCCGGGCCGGGCCGGGGCTCCCGCCGTGCCGGGGGTCCCGCCCGTCCCCGTGTCCTCGCGCCATGTCGGGGGCCCTGAGCAAGCGCAGCGACCTGGCCAACGACAACCGGTGCCCGGGGCTGAGCCTGGGGCTGGGAGCGCCCCCCGACCCCCGCACCGGCCCCGGCGGGGCCCCGGCCGAGGAGCTGCCCGGCGCCGGCTGGGCCAAGGCCGGGCAGGACCAGAACCGCAACGAGCTCGAGCCGGGGCCGGGCCCGGGGCGGTCCCCCGGGGCGCACGGGGGGTCCCCCGGAGCGCTCGAGCCGGGGGTCCAGGCCCGCAATGCCCGGAACGCCGCCGGGGACCCACGGGCCCTGCTGATCGGCGCCTCGGAGGAGGAGGACGATGAAGATGAGGAGGAGGACGAGGAGGAGGAGGACGGGGCCGGGGTCTCTCCGCCGGCTCTGGGCACGGAGCGGGGCCTGCGGGAGCCCCCGGGGCGCAGCGCCAGCCGCCTCTTCGGGGGGCCTGGCCCCGGCAGCGACGAGGACTCGAGCTGGGCCACGCTGAGCCAGGGCAGCCCCGGCAGCTCCCCCGATGAGCCAGGTGGGCACCCGACCCATGGAGCCCCAGTGACTTATGGCTGCCCTGTGGAACCCCACGGTGACCTCTCAATGCCCAACAGCTGCCCCATGGCAGCTTCTGACAATCTCTGGCTGCCCCACTAGTGCCCCACAGAGCCCTATGGCTGCCCCCATCTGCTCCTTCCTGCCGTGCCCCCCTGCATCAGCCCCACATCTCCCCTAGACCCTGGCTGTGTGCCCACTCCCAGCCCCCTGGGTGCCGTTCCTGGCCCCCTGGTCCCCCAGCCCCCTGGGCACTGTTCTGTGTCCCCAGCCCCTGTTGGTTCCATGGCCCCCTCTTTGCCCCCGTGTTCCTGTGCAGCCCTGCTGGGGCATCCCCGTGTCCCTGGGCACAGGGGGCTGTGTGGGGCTGTGTGTGGCTGTGTGTGGGGTTGGTGCTGACCCCCCTGACCCCCCCGATGCCCTGCAGAGTCGCTGTGGCCGTGTGGCGCGGGAGCACACGGGGACCTGCCCCCCGGGTGGCTGCGGGTGCAGGACACCTCGGGCACCTACTACTGGCATGTCCCCACTGGTACCACTCAGTGGGAGCCCCCCGGCGGGCCCCATGAGACCCCTTCCGATGGCAGCACCCCCACCGAGGGGCCCACCGTGAGTCGGGACTGAGAGGGCTGGCTTGGACTGGGAGGTGGCTGTGCAGCCACTGTGGGGCCACCAGGGGGTGGCTGTAGGGCGTGGGGTGACCGGGATACGATGGTGGGGGTGGTTGTGGGGGGCGCAGGGCACCCGTGGTATGGGCGTGGGATGCTCTTGGGGTTGCCATGGGGCTCCCACAGTGTGCTGGGGGGTGACTGGGGGGCAGCCATGGGGCGCTTGTGGGGTGACGGGAGGGCTGCTGTGAGGTGCGGGGTGCCCATGGGCTGCTGGGGGCTGCCCTATGAAGTACCCTGACCCAGCCCCCTGCAGCTCTCCTGGACGAGCTTTGCCCCGGCCGAGACCTTCAATGATGGGGACTTGTGGAAGGTGAGAGGGGGTAGTGGATGGGAAAGGGTGGGGGCTCAGTGCCCCCCCAGCCCCACAGAGCCCCCTTGCCCCTAGGACCCCACGGCGGAGGAGGAGGAGGAGGAGGAGGAGGAGGAAGATGAGGAGCCAGCAGTGTCAGACCTGGAGATGCTGTCACCAGGCCCAGGATCACCAGGAGAGGGGTGCGGTGGGGGGCACAGGGGCTGGGGGGATGCATGGGAAACGTGAGGTGTGGGCAGGGCCGTGCCTGGGCCCTGTTGGGAGGTGAGACCCTGGGTGACAAGCAGCAGAATGGGGAGACGTGTCCAGGGTGAAGTGGAAACTGGGGGGCACAGAGACCCAGGTGTGGGGCAGGGAAATGGGGTCTTGGGACAGGGGTTGGACTTGGATCCCAGGATCTTAAAGCAGGAGTTTGGGGGGGAAAGTCCAAGGTACTCAGGGTGCAGTGACCCATGTGTAGGATGTGGGGGATCCCAGAGGGGTCTCAGGGATGGGCGTTGGGGGTGGGGAGCCCCCAGGGTCTCAGGGTGCAGTCACTGAACCCCCACCCTTCCCCCTGCAGCATGGCCCTGGGCGAGGAGGATACACTGGACTCCAAGGTACAGCTGGTCTCTCCTGACCCTCACAACCCACAGGGCCCCTTCCCCACCCCCTGGGGTCTGGTCCACTGGTGGGGGGCTGAGGTACCCAACCCAGGGGTGCCCCAGGCTGTCACCTGCATGGGAGGGGCCTCGGCCTCGCCCCACTGTGGGTTCCGCCCTGCCCCGAGGGCCCGGGGCTGTACAGATTGGGGCGGTGAGGGGTCGGGTTACTGCTGGGGAGCTGAGGCTGCCCCGCACCATCCCTGCCCCCTTGCCCCTCACCTTCTCTGCCCCACAGCCCCTGCCCCACACCACCCCTGCTTCATGCTCCGTGCCTTTCCTGCCCCATGTCACTCCCTCCTCCACTGCCCCCCACCCCATGCCATCCTTGCCCCACACTGCCCCCACCGAGTCCCATTTCCCCCCCTCGCCCCCAGGGCCTCCCGGTGCGCTCTCTGGGCTGGGTGCAGCTGCGGGAGGAGGAGCTGGGTCCTGGCCGCAGCAGCAGCGCTGTCAGCGCCTGCATCCGGCAGCTCTCAGGGCCTCGTGATGGCCCCCCCGGCACCTGGGGGGAGGTGAGTGACCCCAGACCCCCCCTGCGCCCCCCCCACATCCATCCCACACCCTCTCTACTGCCCCCCCGGCATCTGCGGGAGCGGAGTGTTCTCCTGACCCTCTTACGGCCCCCAGGCGCGGGCGCTGCTGCTGCTCGAGGGCCGCACGCTGAAGCTCGTGGACCCCCAGGACCGGGCGCTGCTGCACGCGCAGCCCGTGGGCGGCATCCGCGTGTGGGGCGTGGGGCGGCACGGCAGCAGGTGGGGGGCAGGTGTGGGGCTGGGAAGCACAGGGGTGCCCACGTGTGGAGCTTGAGGTGGCACTGGGGTCCGGTGTGGGGGGCACGGGGTTCTGGTGTCTGCAGGGAGCTCGGTACATGTGGGGCTGGGGGTCCTGTGTGTGCAGGAATGTGGGGGATCTGGGTGTGTGGGACTCCTATGGGGCTTGGGGGTCCCACATGGTGTGGGGTGGGGGCTCTGGAATCCCATGGATGTGGGGCTGGGTGTGGGGGTATCCGGGTGTGGAGGGGGGCATGGGGCTGGGATTCCCACATGGGTGAGGTGTGGGGCTGTGGGGTCACATGCACAGGGCCGGGGGGTCCCACATGCGGATGCGGTCCCATTGGTTGGGCAGGTGGGGGCCATGGGGTCCCAACACTGAGCCCCCCCGGCAGAGAAGGGTGTGGGGCGGGATCAGACCTGCCCCCAGGGTGGTGTGGGGTGGGTCCTGGGGCTTGGGAGGAGGGGGGGGTCTGTGCCCCCCCTGCCACCCCCTAACCCTGCTCTGTCCTGCTGTGCTGCTGGGGACACAGGGAGAGGTATGGCCCCAATCTGCCCCCAGATGCCCAGTGCCCCCAGTCTCGCCTCAGGCTGGGTGGGGAGGGGACCGAGGGATCCTGAGCGTACCCCCCTCCTCCCCGTAGGGACTTTGCGTACGTGGCCCGGGACCCCTTGACGCAGGTGCTGAAGTGCCACGTGTTCCGCTGTGAGGGGCCAGCCAGCGCCATCGCCGCTGGGCTGCACCGGGTCTGTGCACAGGTGAGACCCCCCAGACCTCCCCAGGACCCCCTCAAGCCACCCCCTGGCCTGCACCATGTCTGTGCCCAAGTGAGACCCCCCCTCTGGCCTGCACTGGATCTGCGTCCAGGTAAAACCCTCCCAGCCCCTGCCGGGTTTCTCCCCAAACCGTCACTTTGGCCTGCGCCGCATCTGTGCCTAGATGAGACCCCCCAAAAGCCCCTGAGAACCCCCCTCCTGGCCTGCACCATGTCTGCGCCCAGGTGAGACACCCCCCAAGACCCCCTGGGCCCAGGTAACCCACCCCAAATTCCCCTTCCTTGGTCTGCACCACGTCTGTGCTCAGGTGAGACCCCCAAAAACCCGCCGGGACTTGCCCTAGCCTGCGCCACATCTGCACACAGGTGAGACCTCCAGGCCCCTGCGGCCAGCCCCCAGGCCTGTTCCCGGGTGAGCCCCTCCCTGCCCCAGTGTCCCCACAGACCTGCTGCAGGGTGCTGTGAGTCCCTGGGGGTGTCCATGGTGTGACAGCCAGGAGGGCTGGGGGTGCCCCTTGTGTGACATCAGGGGACTGTGGGTCACCGCGGGGTCCCTGGAGGTCACTGTGGTGAGACGTCTGGGAGGGCCCTATCCCCTTGTCCCCCAGCTGACGGCAGAGCGGCGGAGCGCCCGGGCAGCAGGCAACGGCCTGGGGACAGACCCCCCCCGGCTGGGGGACCCTCCCCTGCAGGGTATGGGGGGTAGGGGGTACCTGTGAGGGAATTGGGGTGGCTCTGGGGGGTACCCTGGAGGGGATTGGGAGTCTGGGAGTGAGTAGGAAGGGCTGGGGGACTGCTGGGGGGGTCCTGTGAGGGGATGGGGGGACTGCAGGGAGGGGGCTCGTGTGTCTGGAGGTTGCATTCGCTGGTGTGGGGCACTTGGAAGAGAGGATGGCTTTTGGGGAAGTTTGGGTGGGGTCTGACGATGTCCCCCACCACAGTAGGGCTCCTGGCCCCCAGGAGCAAGGCAGTGCAGCTGGGGGGTGTTGGGAGTTCTGGGGATGCTCTGGGGGAGTGTTGGGGTGCTCTGGGGGGGTTCTGAAGGGCTCTGGGGAGGTCTGCCATGTCCCTCCCACACTGGAGTGCTCAGCGTCCAAGAGGTCTTGGAGGGGTTGGGTGCTGGGTGAGCACTGAGGGGTGGGGAGGGGTTCTGGAGGGATGTTGGGGCTCTGGGGTGTTTTGGGGGGCTCTGGGGGTCTCTGACAGCGCCTCCCCCACAGTGGAGTTCCCAGCCCCCAAGAGTGAGGTGGTTCAGCGCTTCCCCGTGTGTTACCTGGGCTGCGTCCCCGTCGCCAAGCCAGTGGGTGAGTGGGGGACTCGAGGGGAAGGGGGGAGGTGTCTCAGGGGGGCTCCTCCAGCCCATGTGGGGCAGCTGTGGGGAAAGGGCACCCCCAGGGTTGCCCTGACCCTC
This sequence comes from Lycocorax pyrrhopterus obiensis, assembly GCA_014706295.1. Lineage (NCBI taxonomy): Eukaryota > Metazoa > Chordata > Aves > Passeriformes > Paradisaeidae > Lycocorax > Lycocorax pyrrhopterus. The sequence continues at coordinate 172,330 of JACSVZ010000001.1, forward strand.
CCTGTGCCCCTCAGGCATGGATGTGATCAACGCGGCACTGGAGGCGGCACTGGCCCCTGGCTCGGGGGAGCCCCCTGCACCCACCCCCGTGGTGGTCAGTGTGGCCCCCGCCACCCTCACCATCGCTCACCGCCAGGTGTGTGCCCTCCTTGGACCCCCCCTTGCCCTGGGACCCCCCACCCACGCCCACCCTCACCATCACCCACCGCCAGGTGCATCCCCACCTGGGACCACCACCCTGGCCTAGGGGAGCTGTGGTGACCCCCTCCTGTTCTGGGGTCTCAGTGACCCTGTCACGTGCCAGAGGGGCTGTAGAGACCCCTCCTTGTACCAGGGAGCCACGATGGCTCCCTCTATCGTGTCCCCATCCCAGCACATCCCAGGGGGCCTTGGGGGATCCTCTCCCACCCTGGGGGGCTGTGCTGAACCCTCCCAGCACAGTGACCCCCCCCCCACTCCTCCTGGCGGGCGCCTTAGTGACGACAACCCATGTGCCCTGCTGACCCTATCCCTAACCCCTATCCACCTGGGGGTGCCTGGATGACCCCCTCCGCACCCTGGGGTGCCCCGGTGACCCCGGTGCTCCCCCAGACGGAGGCGGTGCTGTGCGAGTGCCGCGTGCGGTTCCTGTCCTTCATGGGCGTGGGACGCGACGTCCGCGCCTTCGCCTTCATCATGGCCAGCGCTCCCGGCACCTTCCGCTGCCACATGGTGTGGTGTGAGCCCAATGCCGCGGGGCTCAGCGAGGCGCTGCAGGCCGCCTGCGTGGTGAGTGGGACCCCCGAGCCCCGCCAGGGCTCCCCCCGCCCCCCGCTGACCCCCTCCCTCCCTCCCCACAGCTCCGCTACCAGAAGTGCCTGGATGCGCGGCCCCAGGCCTCCAGCTCCTGCCTGCCGGCGCCCCCGGCTGACTCGGTGGCGCGGCGGGTGGGCTCCTCTGTGCGCCGGGGGGTGCAGACCCTCCTGGGGACCCTCAAACCGCGGCGGGGAGGGGCACAGACCCCGTGAGTGGGGCAAGGGCATGGGGGGTATGCGGCTGGGCAAGGCAGCGTGGGGGGCAGGACCACTGACCCAACGCTCCAGGGCACAGAGCTACCCAGGGTGTTGGGTCGGGGGTCCTGTCCCCATCACTGTCCCCATGGTGGGTCATGCCCCCCCCCAAGGTCCCCAATGCATGTGGCGTAACGAGGGTCTGTGTTGTACTAAATCATTAATTAATAAACCCATTCCACCAGCCCAGCTCGGCTCTGCATTTGGCCTCGTACAGGGAGGAGCTGCAAGAGGAGGGATGGTGAGGGCATTGTGTCTAGTTTGGGTCTTCCTAGGGTGTTGCAGGGTGAGGACGAGGGTGAAGAGGGGCAGTGGGGTCCATCCACACCTTTATTAGGGGGGTGATGGGAGTACAGGGACCACAGCCTGATCCCAAGTGTGATCCCAGTGGGTGAGAATTAGGAGAAGGAGGCAGGGTGGTGGGGTCCCAGCATCCCTGATTTGGGTCTCCCCAAGTTGTGGGCTGAGAATTGTGGTGAGGAGGATGAAGGACAGTGGGGTCCATCACACCTGTACTGGGGGTGATGGGAGCACAAGGACTATGTGCTGATCCTGATCGCAGTTCCAGTCCTGGTGGGTGAGGATATGAAGGGGTGGTGGGGTCCATGTGCCTTTATTGTGTAACTGGTGGGACGTGCAGACCACGTGCCAATCCCGACCTCACTCCCAGTGACCTTGTGCGGATCCCGCTCCCAGCCCTGCTCCTGCTGTGACCATGTGCTGACTGCAATCCCGCTCGCTGTGTAACCGTGTCCCAGCCCTGCTTCCAGGGAGACCGTGTCCCGACTCTGCTCCTGGTGTCACCACGTCCCAGCCCCTGCTCCTGCCAGCCCCTGGGTCAGCACAGCCGCCGCTGGTGCCAGAGCTCCTGGATGCGCAGGAAGGGCAGCGCGGGGTGCAGGGGCCGGCACAGTGCGGGGTCGGCAGCACGGCCGGTGCGCAGGGCGCAGAGCAGGGCGGCCTTGCAGGGGCTCCCGCAGGGCTCGTGGGGTGGGTGCCCCTTGTGCAGGTGGAACCAGAACCGCTGGAAGAGCTGCTCGTCGTCCTGCATCCGCCGCACCAGCAGGTCCCAGTCAGCCGGGAAGGCCGTGGGCAGCCCGTAGGCCTCGCGTGCGCGGTAGAGCCGCTGCCAGGGCGGGGCAGTCCCTGGGGGGGCCGCGTTGGCCTCCGTCAGGTTTAGGATGAAGGTCTCGTGGTCCAGGACCGCGTGGGAGCTCCCAGGGTAGGAACCGGCCACCTCATACACGCGGTACCCTGTGGCAGGAGGGATGGTCAGCGCTGGGGGGAGTGGGGGGGTTTGGGGGGACACACGGGGGGGTCTGGGGCGCACCGGGATTGAGGTTGATGTAGGTGGTGACGCTTGGTGCAACGAAGGCAATGGAGACAGGACGGGACAGCGTCTCCTCATCGTAGAACAACTCGAACTCGTCCAGGTGGGTGTGCCCGAAGAACTGGGCAGCAATGGTGCCCTCGAACCTGCCGTGGTGGGGTGAGTGGGGGGGCGGCATCCCGACCTCCAAACCCCCACCCTGGAACCCAACCCGAGCCTGGCCCTGGGGGTCCGGTTTGTGGGGTGGTGGTCCAGGACACGTGGGGCGGGAGTCTGGCGCATGGGATGGCACATGAAGTGAGAGTCCGGGGTGCAGGGTGGAGGTCTGGTGTAGGGGTTCAGCATATGGGGCAGGACCTGTTGTGTAGGGCAGGGGTACCATGTGTGGGGTGGGAGTTCAGGGTGTGGAGCTGGGCTCTGGCTTGTGGGGTGGGGGGTCTGGTGTGGGGGTCAAGGACGCATGGACAGGGGTCTAGTGTACAGGGCAGGGGTCCAGCACATGGGGTTGGAGTCCAGGGCACAGTGTGGGGGTCTGGCACGTGGGGTGGGGCACACGGTCAAGGCTCTGGCACATGGTGTGGGGGTCTGGGCCAGGGGTCAGGCACTGACCTGTTGACGATGCGGTAGTAGTTCCAGCTCCAGCTGCGCAGACAATGGGCTGGGGGGATGTGCCCGATGATGTGTACCTGTGGGCAGGGAACCGGGGCTGGGGGTTTGCCTGGGGCCCACCGGAACCCCCCATGTCCCCCCAGAACCCCCCCACACCTTCTCCCCATCACGCTCAGCATCTGCCAGGACCCCCATGAGCCACTGGAGCTGCCCTGCAGGGTCAGTGGCATTGATGAGGAGCCAGAAGTTGGCCTGGGAGCAGAAGTTCATGTTGAGGGAGACAAGGCGCAGCCCAGGCCAGACCTGTGCCGTGTAGAACCCGCCGGCCCTGCGTAGAAAAGGGGGGTCAGTGTTGTGTCCCCTGATCCACAGCCCCTGCACCCATCCCATGGACCCCCGGCCCTCTGCCACCCACGCTGCCCACCCGCCTGCAGCCCCCAGCCTGGAGCCCTCGTTGCCCCTGTGCCCCCACAGCCCTCTGTACCCCAACCAGCCATGACCCCCCCACCTTGCACCTCTCCCCGCCCATGAAGCGGAGACATCTGCACCTAGCCTGGTACCCCCACTGCCCCTCCAGCATGGAGACCCCTCTGTGTCCTGCCAGTCCTGAGCCCCCAGTAGCCCGGAGTCCCCAGCTCTGAGCCCCCAGTCTATGCTACCCCAACTCCCCTACTCCAGAACACCCGACAACCCAGAGCTACCCAGGGTGGAGCCTCCCAGCCCTGTGCCCCCTGATCCCTGGTACCCTAAATGCCACAGATTCAGGCCCCCAATAGCCCAGAACCCCCACCTCTGTGCCCCCCCTACCCCTGCAATCCATGAACTCCCCATCCCTGGACCCTCAATAGCCTGGAACCCTCCACCCTCTCCCCCCGACCGCGCCCCGTGCCCACCGCAGGGTGTGCAGGGCGGCGGGGGGCAGCCAGTCCTGCCAGGCCTCGGCCATGGCGTCGTAGAGCCACGCGGCCGACCGGTTCCCCCGCACGTAGGGCGGGGGGAAGGCGTTCACCGGGGTGGCCTCGTGGTTGCCCACGGCTGGGAAGACGCGCAGCCCCCCCAGGCGGGCGCGCAGCAGGGCCGTCACCGTGCGCAGTGCCCGCAGCTGGTCCCCGCGGCTCTGCTGCCACACGTCGTGCGCAGGGATGTCCCCGGTCCAGTACGCTGCCGCGAAGCCGCCGGTGCCGTTACCGGTGCCGTTACTGGTGGTGTTGGGGAGCTGGGCCAGCAGGGCGTCGATGGTGTGCAGGGGAAGGTCACACTTGCTGTAGGTGCCCCAGAACCCCGCCGCGCCCGGCCCGTCGCGGGGGGCCCCGCGGCAGCACAGCGGGTCGGGGCAGGCAGCGGCACTACCCGGCACGTACTGACGGTCCCAGTGCAGGTCGGTGAGGAAGAGGATGCGGGCGGTGGGCGCTCCAGGCGGTGGCGGCGTGGGGGGCCGCACCGGCGGCTTGGGGGCGGCGGGCAGGGACAGGTTCCAGGCACCCAGGATGTCCCAGTGGCCACAGCGGGGGCCCAGCAGGAGCCCGCAGGCCTCGGGCGGGCGCAGCACGGAGCGCGCCCAGGCTGCCACCACATCGCCCTGGAACAGCTGTACGGCCTGGCGGCACACGGGCGGCCGCGCCAGCCGCAGCTCCTGGCACAGCCGCGACGCCACGCGCCCCACGCGTGCCACATTCGGCTCCAGCTGCGGGGGGATGGACATTCGGGATGGTCCCAGCACCCCACAGCCCACAGACTGAACTCCAGCTGCTGTCACCGGCCCGTGCCCGTCAGCACCCCCGGGACGGGCACGGCGCCCCAGCTGCCACCACTGTGCTGCGCCCACCAGCTCCCCGGCACGGACGCCACACCCGACCCCTGGCTGCTGTCACTGTCCCACGCCCGCGGCCACCCCGGCACACTCAGCTGGATATCCCGAGGCCAGAAGGGACCCACACGGTCCCCCAGCACCTCTGCTCCCCCAGCCCGGTTCCCTCCTCCCTCCCTTCCCTTCCCGTCCCCGTCCCCGCCCCAGCCTGTCCCCGTCCTCTGAGAAGGATTCACCGACCCCTCCCAGCCTGTCTATGTCCCCGTTCCTGTTCCTGTCCCAGTCCGTCCCCGTTCCCCCGAGCGGAGCCGCTGGCATGACCCGGCCCGTCCCTGCCTCCGTTCCCGTCCCTCTTTCAGCCGTCCCAGCCCGTCATTCTCCCCGTCCCCGCCCGTCCCGATCCCAACCCGTCCCTGTCCCCATTCCCAACCTGGTCTCGTGTCTGTCACAAGCCCCGACCTGCCCCAGCCTGCCCCGGCCCAGGCCCGTCACGAGGGACTGGCCCGGCCTGTCTCTGTCCTGTCCCTGTCCCGTCCCGTCCCGTCCCCTCTGCCCCCGCTCCTGTCCCTGTCCTGTCCCGTCCCCTCTGTCCCTGTCCTGTCCCTGTCCCGTCCCCTCTGTCCCCGCTCCTGTCTCAGCCCTGTCGTCTCCGCTCCCCCCGTCCTGGTGCTCGGTGTCCACCCATCCCCGTGCCTCGCCGGTGTTCCGGTGCCGCCCCGGTGCCCCCCGTGTCCCGGTACCCCCCGATGCCCCCCGTGCCCACCTGCAGCGCCAGGTCCAGCGCCCCGAAGAGCAGCCGGCAGGCCGGGCACGACACGTTCCGCCAGCCCCAGCGCGGAGCCGCCGCCACCAGCTGCTCCCCGGAGCCGGGCGGCGACCCCGCCGACACCGGCAGCGACAGCAGCGACAGCGCGGCCAGGGCCAGCGACAGCAATCGCCACGGCGGCCGCGCCATCAGCCCCGGCGGGGCCCGAACCCCGGCGGCCATGGCCGAGGGAAGGGGGCGGGGCCGGGGCGGGGCTCGAGCGCAGGCAGTCAAGGCCGGGAGGGCGGGGCAAGGATACGTACGGGGCGGGGCCAGAGCCGGGGCGGGGCCATGGGCGGGGCCCGACCCCCGGCGCTATGGCCTGGAAGGCGGGGGCGTGGCCTCGAGAGAGGCGTGACCAATGCCCGCGGGGATGAGCGGAGAGGGGGCGTGGCCACCCGGGGAGGAGAGCCGTATGCAAATGAAGGAGCCGGGCCCGTGTGGCGCGCGGGGGGCGATGGGAGATGGAGTCCTGGGGCCGGCGGTGTTCCCGGGGGTCCCCCTCCCCTGCGGCCGGTCACAGCCCCGGTGCGGCGATGGGTGCACCGCACCCGGGGGTCCCATCCCCCCAGCTACCGCCGCCGCCGGGATCAGGAGTTCCCGCAGCGGAGAGCCCCATCCCGCAGCCCCCCGAGCCTTGCGCGGTGCCGACCCCACGTCCCGCCCGGAGCTGCCCCGCGGAGCCTCCGTGCCGGCCGGGCAGGAGCGGTGGGAGCAGCGGCGCAGGTGGGCACGGGGTCAGTTTATTGTGACTGTAGCCGGGGAGCAGCGCGGGGACACCCCGGGCTGAGCCGGGCTGAGCCAGGCTGAGCTGGGGGTGCCTCGACCTGCCCAGCCCCAAGGCTCCTCCCGGCCAGCCCCTCGCCCCCACCCAGCCGGGGACTCGGGGGCACTGGGATGGAGCGGGGGATGGGGCGTAAGGGTGTCCCGGGAGAGCGGGAGACTGGGGGTGCCCTCTTCTGGGAGGTGCCAGAGAGGGGCACGGGGGGTGCTGGCAGCGCCCGGGGGAGGCAGAGCGGGGTTCATGCTCGGGGGGGTCCTGCTGGGGGTGTCCAGCTCAGGCGGACCCAGGCACTGGTGTTAGGGGACCTAAGGGGGTCTAGCTCAGGGGTCCCAGGCTGCTGAGGATGGTGTAGCTGAACTTAGAGAGCAAGGTGCTGGCCATGGGGGGCTCATGGGGGTCCAGCTCACGTGGGCGCCAGGCACTGGTGTTGGAGGGCTCAGGGGGTTCTGGCTCAGGGGTGCCAGCTCAGGGGGGTCCCAGGCTGCTGACGGTGGTGTAGCTGAACTTGGAGAGCGAGGCACTGGCCATGGGGGGCTCGTCCTCAGGTGGGCGGCGGGGGCAGGCACGGCGGCACCCCCAGCCCGCGCAGGTGGCCCCAAAGGCCTTGCGGAAGCGGCGGTTCATGAAGCAGTAGATGAGGGGGTTGGTGCAGGCCGAGGTGTACGAGAGCAGGTGGATGAAGGCGATGGGGGTCCCCGAGAGTGCCCGCTGGGCTGCCCGCGGGGCAAAGGCACGCCAGGTGTTGGCGGCGAAGATGGGCAGCCAGCAGAGGAAGAACATGGCCACGATGACCACCAGCATGCGGATCACGCGCCGCTTGGCCGCCAGCTGGGCCCCCGAGCTGTTGATGCGTGCCCGGTCCTGCTGCGCAGCCGCCCCCAGCGCCCGCAGCTCCAGTGCTGCGCCCGGACGTGACAGCTGCAGGTAGCATCCGTCGCCCTCATCACAGGTGGGCGCTGGGTCCCCCCCGATGCCGTGCTGGGCTGTGGAGTGAGGGGGCATGGTCACGGCCATGGCACTGCAGGGACACGCTGCACCCCAACACCATGGGAGCATCCTCCAGGAGGGGTGGGATGGGGTGCAGGGGACATGGAAATGGACATGGCACCACGGGGACATGCTGCACCCCAAGGCTATAAAGAGGTCTCCAGGAAAGGGGGGTGTCCCTGAGGAACCCACCACTGCGGGGAGCAGGGGTGACGGCTTGGCCCTCCCTCTCCTCCTGGGGTGGGCACTCTGCCACGCCCCATCCCCTCACCTGCCACCTCCCTCTTGACGTCCAGCTCGAAGCGGATGCCACGGTAGAGCTCGCGGGAGATGAGCCCGTACGCCACCGTCATCACCACGCCTGGGATGAAGAAGAGGACGAGGAGCAGCAGGACGTACCTGGGACAGGCGGCCCCCGTCACTTGGCATCCCCTCACCCCCGCGCTCCCCCTCCCTGCCCGGGACTCACCAGACCTGCCGGACGCGCTCGCTGGGCCAGTGGTGCGTGCACTGCGCGGGGGGTGGGCGGGGGGCCGCGGGGCGCGTGGTGCTGTACACGGCGTAGGGCAGCATCAGCAGCGCTGCCAGGGCCCAGGTGCCGGCGATGACGCGGCAGGCGTGGGACCGCGTCTGCCAGGCGCGCGACTGCAGCGGGTTGCAGATGGCACTGTACCGCTCGATGGCGATGGCCACCAGGCTGAAGGTGGACACGGCCACCGAGACCCCTGCGGGAGGCAGAGGATGTCAGTGGGTGCGGCGTGACGCTGCAGGCCCCCACCTCCTCCCGAAGCCCCCCACCATATTCCAGGTACCCCTGAGGTAGGGATAAGCCCCCCACGTATCCACGAGGTAGGGACGAGCCCCCTGCCTGTGCCCCCGTGTACCACCAAGGTAGGGATGAGGCCCCTTGCTGTGTCCCCCCATACCCGCGGGGTAGGGACAAGCCCCCACCGTGCCCCACCCTACCCATGAGGTAGGCGACAAGCTTGCAGACGACGTCGCCGAAGATGAAGGCGCCCATGAGGCCGGGCAGCAGGGTGAAGGGCATGCAGCACAGTGCCAGGAGCAGGTCACTCAGTGCCAGGGACAGCAGGAAGCAGTTGGTGACGGTGCGCAGTCGCCGGTTCAGCGCCAGCACGGCCACCACCAGCGCATTGCCCCCGACGCTCAGCACGAAGATCAGCGCGTACAGCACCACGCGCACAGCCACGTCCAGCTCTGCGGGCAGCAGGGCACCGGCGCTGCATTGGGACCCTGGGTGCACTCCAGAGGCACCACGAGGGCACCCCAGAGGCACCGAGGTGGCACCCTAGAGGCACTCTGAAAGCACTCCTGAGGGCACCATAGAGACACCCCCGTGGCACCCCAAGGGTAGCCCGGTGGCACCCCAGAGACACTCTGAAGGCACCCCAAAGGCACCCCAGCACAGGCCCAGGCACCGGGACACCGGGGCTCCGATGTGACCGGCGTGAGCTCGGTGGGGACCCATCAGACGAGTGCATCGTTTCCCCCCCGTGTGGCAGCCGCTGGGATTTGGGGTGAACCCCATGTCCCCCGGCTCAGTTCCGTGAGGCTGGGGGACCCTCATCTGGGTGGGTGCCCCCCGGCTTAATTCTGTGAGGCTGGGGAACCCTCATCTGGGTGGGTGCCCCCATCCTGCCCACCCTCCGCCTCGGTGCTGAGCCGCGGCTCCCCCGGCAGCGCGGGGACCGGGGACCGGGGACGTGCAGCCCGGGAAGTGGAGCGATGAGCCGGACCACGGGCCCCAGCCGGGCGGTGGGATGGGGTTAGCGGTCTTGGCTCTGCTGGTGGGGTTGGGATGGGGGCGTCCCAGTGGAGGGTCCAGTTGGAGGTCCCGGCCCCGGCAGTGGGGCAGCGGTGCGGGGCGGGCGGTGTCTGTGTCCGTGGCGTCCCTGTCGGAGTCCTCTCCGCCCTCCTGCTGCCGCCGGCACAGCGCGGCGTGTTCCCGCCGGGCAGCGCCGAAATCCGCACCGGGACCACCGGGCAGTGCCGGGGCCGCCGAGCCCCCGCCCGGGCGCGGGGATCGGGAGGATGGGTGCGATGAGGGGCACGGCGGGGGACGGGGGCGGCATCGGTCAGGGACCGGGAGAACCGGAGCGCGGGGCGGCGGGCACCGGGGTGGCACGGCGGGACGAAGCGGGGTGCTGGCGTGCCGGGGGGCGCAGGGCCGGGCGCGAAGTGGGGGTCCCCTCCCGGGTCCATCCCGCTCCTCCTCCTCCCCGCCCCCGCTCTCACCTCTGGGCGCCGGGGGCCCGCGGAGGCCCCTGCGGAGGAGGTCGCAGACCGAGCCGTTGGTCCCGTTGCCGGTGCCGGGTCCGTTCCCGGAGCGGCAGAGCATCTCCTGCAGCGACTCGTTGAGGGGCCGGGGGTCCATGGCGGGGACCCCCCGCCTCCCCCCGCCCCTCCTCCGGCAGGAGGCACCGGGAAGGACCAGGCACCGGGAGGCTCCGGGAGGGACGAGGCTCCGATCCGCTCGGAGCCGCCGGTGGATAAGCGGGGGCGGCGCCCGGCGCGGGGCGGGCCGGGGGCGGGGGGCGGTGGCGGCGGCGGGGGAGCCCGGGGGGTGCTGGGGGGCGCGGGGGAGGCGGGAACAGGGGGAGCCCGGGGCGGGGGGGACGGGCGGGGCCATGGAGAGTACCGGGAGCGGGGCTCGGGGAGTACCGGGCTGCAGCCGGGGTCCCGGGCAGGTCGGGGAGCTTGGGGAGGCTCGCCGGGAGCGCTCTAGCGGCAGCGGGCGACAGCGGCTGCCGTCACCGCGGTGTCTGTCACCGTGTCCCTGCGGCTGACCCCGGGACGGACCGGCGGGGCTGGGGGGCCCGGGGTGCTCCCGACTCCGCAACTCCATGACCCGTCCCCATCCCGGCTCCTTCCCCGTCCCGGTGCCCGTCCCGCAGCAGCAGCTGTCGGTGTCACCCGACAACAGTTGTCGCTGCTTGTCCCCCTCCAGGTGACCCCTCAGCACCACGGAACTAGTCCCGCGGCACCCCCACCCCTCGTGGGACCCCGACCCTAGTGAGACCCTGAGCCCCGGAGAGGCCATGCGCCCCTCTGGAACTCTGTGATCCAGAGGGACCCTGTGGCCTGGGGAGAGCCTCTGCCCTCCTGGGACCATATGTGCCACTGGGACCTCGTGCCCCAATCTGTCTCTGTGCCCTGGGGGGGCCCTGTGCCCTGAGGGGACCCTGTACCATGGGGGTATTGTGTGCCTTGAGGGGAGCCTGTGCCCCCCTGGGACCATACGTGCCACTGGGACCTCGTGCCCCAGTGTGACCCTGTGCCCTGGAGGGGCCCTGCACCCCAGTGGGACCCCATCCTCCTGCAGGACCTGGTCCCTGGGTAGGACCCTGTGCCCTGGGGGCACCCTGCACCTTGAAGGGACCCTGTTTCCTGAGGGGACCCTGTGCCTTGGTTGAACCCTGTACCTGGGGGGGCCCCTGTCCCCCAGTAGGACCCTGTGTCCTGGCAGGCCGCTGCGGTGAGGCCGTTCCCGCTGCCCCGTCTGTCCCTGCTGCTCTGTCCCGTCGCTGCTGCTGCAGGTGCAGCCGCCCCTCGAGGCGCTGGATGCGCAGGGCCGTGCGCAGGGCGCTGGCCTCCAGTTGTGCCAGCAGTCGGGCTGCCCGTGTCTGGAGCCCCTCCAGGGCCACCTCCAGCCCCCGCAGCCGCCACTCGGCCTCGGCCTCGGCCGCCATTGCCGCCGCCTCAGCTCCAGTGTTGAGCTGGCCCATGCGCAGCAGCAGCTCCCGGCCCTTGGCCTCCATGGCGGCACGGGCACAGGGGAACTCGGCCAGCACCTCTGCCAGGTCCTCCTTGCCCAGGCAGAATAGGTCTGAGTACCCGATGCTCAGGATGTTGGCCGTGCGCCGGTTCCCTGCTGTGTTGCCTGTGGGGCGGGAGGCCATAAGCCCAAGGGGACCACGGGGCGGCATCGAGGCGCAGTGTGGAGCTCACCCTTGATGTTGATGAGGCTGATCTCCCCGAAGTAGAGCCCCTCGCCCAGCACGGCCAGCTGCGTGACACCATCCTCGGCCACCACAGCCAGGTGGCCCTCGCGGATGAAGTACATCTCGCGGCCCACGTCGCCACGCCGGCACACGAACTCGCCGGGGCCGAAGACCTGCGGGCGCAGGCGCAGCACCAGCTGCCGCAGCACGCCGTGCTCCCAGCTGCGGAACAGCCCCACGCGCCGCAGGGCCGCCAGGTGCACGCTGGCTGCCACCTCGGCCTGCAGGCCCCGCGGCAGGTGCTGCAGCACCTCCCGCTCTGCCGGCAGCTTGCGCTGTGCCCGCAGGTGCTGGTGCCAGCGCACCACGCGCCCCTCCAGCCGCCCGCCCACGCCCCGTGCCCACAGGTACTGCCGCACCGGCCCCGCGTCGGGGTAGAAGGCGGCGTCGGCTGCACTGAGGTTGACAATGATGGTGCTGATGTTGCCGGTGATGGTGGCGAAGCCCAGCACGGCCAGGAGGAAGCCGGCAGTGACGAAGAGGAACTCCTCCTCGCGCTGCGGTGCCGGCGTGTCACCCACTGTGGTCAGGACCAGTGTGGAGAAGTAGAAGCTGTGCAGGTAGCAGCGCAGCAGTCGAGCGAAGCTGGGGCAGACCCAGGGGTCAACGCCCAGCCCCAGGTGTGCTGACAGTGCGAAGTAGAGGCAGCCATGCCAGTGGATGCCCAGCAGCAGGTACAGCATCAGCTTGGTCATGCGGAACACGTTGGGCCATCCCGTGCGTGTCTCGCACCGGTCGAAGGCCTCAAAGAGCCGCGGCACCCGTAGGCAGCGGTTGGTGCGTGCTGCTGGCACCCCTGGGACCCTCGGGACCCCTGGGAGCAAACAGAGCAGCTCGGTGGGCAGCACAGCCATCACATCCCAGGGGAAGGTCCAGGAGCCCAGATAGCGCCGCCGCGTCCGGCTGACGTCCTGCACCAGGATCCCGTCCTCTAGGAAACCTGAGTGGGCAGCCAGGGGAGCCATGGCACTACAGGGGGTTCAGAGTTTGAGGGGCAGGGGTTGCTCAGGACCTCCCTGTGATGGGAGGAGGCTCACAGTGGGGACCAGGCCCTGGCGTCTGTGTGTGCCCAGCATGGGGCACAGGGGGGACGCAGGGGAGAGGAACCCTGGATGGGCACCCTGGGGGATGTCACTCGTGGTTCCCTGGGCTGCCATGGGGCTCAGGGGGTCAGCGGTGGGTGCCAAGACGCAAAACCACCCACCCAGATGTCCTCTGTGTGGGGCTGGGTGAGGGCTGTACCGGGTGGGAGCGCACATGTGTGTGTGTGTGTCTCTGTGTCTCTGTGTATGCATGTATGTGCACACCTGCGTGTGTGTCTCTGTGTCTCTGTGTGTGTATGCATGTATGTGCACACCTGTGTGTGTGTGTCTCTCTGTGCCTCTGTGTGTGTATGCATGTATGTACACACCTGTGTGTGTGTGTGCATACCTGTACATCTCTGTGTTTGTGTCTGCACACACCTGTGTGTGTCTGTCTGCACACACCTGTGTGGAGGTGCACAGCGATGTCCAGCAGGTACAGTGCGTCGCTGAGCCCGTCCAGGGCCTGCCACAGCCCCACGTGGGCCTCCTGCACCTCGGGGAAGCAGCACCTGGGGTACAAGTGGCATCACGAGGCATCACTGGGACAGGGCCAGGACACCCCACAGCCCCACCCCAACCCTACTGCCTGGCACCTGAGGATGAGGACGACCCAGTTGTAAAGGATAGGCAGCACCATGAGGCTGATCCATCTGTAGTGCCAGTCCCCGGCGGGGTCCAGGGTCCAGTTCCGGGGGGTGGCAGTGTGGCTGGGGGGTGCAGAGGGACCTGGGGTCACTCCATCCCCATTTGGGATCCCTCTGCCCCACGCTCACCCCCGGCTGCCAGTGGCTCTAAGGCTCACCCACCCCCCCAGCTCCTGTGGGACTGAGGGGGTCCCTGCTGTGCCCCTACCCCCAATCCCACGGGAGGCAGCCACACCCCGCTCACCCCGTGGCATGTCCAGTGCCGGCGCTGGTGCTGGTGCCACCCCTAGCTGCTGTGGCCATGGGTCCAGAGGTGCGGCAGGGCTGGAGCCAGGCCCGGCGGCAGGACAGGAGGGAGCTGAGGGTCTGCATCCTTCACAGCGGGGATCCCGTGCGTCCCGATAGCGGGGATCCTGTGCACCTGAGCACCTGGCAGGTGCTGCCGCCTGCCCCGGTGCCAAGCGTGGTTCCTCAAGGGGACCCAGCCACGGGGCTCCTGCAGCATGGCCGTGTCCTAGCAACGTGGGGTCCCCAGGGTACCCACCAGCCCCCTGGGGTAGCCGGGCTGAGGTCCGCTGTGCCAGGTCCGCCAGGCATGCTGGGGCACGGAGCCACGGCCAGGTGTGTGCTGGGGGCCAGGCTCGTCTCCAGCAACAACAGCCGGTGCCAGGCAGTGCCCTGTGCAGAGGCGTGGCAGCTCCCGGTACCTGGTGCACGGGCCAGAGCCGTGCCCGGTACGGGGTCACCTGGCAGAGGTGCGCCCAGTACAAGGTTATCAGTGCCAGGGAGGGCCCGTTTCTGAGGTGCCTGGTAGAGGGCTTCTGGGGGGTCCCGGCACGGGGGTGCCCAATTCCGGGGTGCCCAGTTCTGGGAAGTGCAGCATGCAGGGGCTACCCGGTACAGGGGGTCCTAGTACAGGGCTACCAGGTACAGGGGTGCCCAGTGACGGGGGTCCCAGAACAGGGGTGCCTGGGCCAGCGGGGTGCCCAGTTGTGGGTGGTGCCCGTACTGGGGTTCTCGGTGCCGGGAGTCGCAGCACCTGGGTACCTGGTTCACGGTGACCGGCTCAGAGGAGTTCCCGGATTCTGGGGATGCCTCGTTCCAGGGGGTGCTTGTACAGGGTTAGACGGTCCCGGGGTGTCCCAGCGCAGGATTACCGGGTCCCGGGTTGCTCGTACAGGGTTACCCGGTCTCGGGGTGTCCCAGTACAGGGTTACCGGGTCCCGGGTTGCTCGTACAGGGTTACCGGGTCCCGGGCTGTCCCAGTGCAGGGTTACCGGGTCCCGGGTTGCTTGTACAGGGTCACCGGGTCCCGGGGTGCCCCAGTGCAGGGTTACCGGGTCCCGGGCTGTCCCAGTACAGGGTTACCGGGTCCCGGGTGCCCCAGTGCAGGGTTACTTGGTCCCAGGGTGTCCCAATGCAGGGTTACCGGGTCCCGGGTTGCTCGTACAGGGTTACTTGGTCCCGGGGTGTCCCAGTGCAGGGCTACCGGGTCCCGGGTTGCTCGTACAGGGTTACCGGGTCCCGGGGTGCCCCAGTGCAGGGTTACCGGGTCCCGGGGTGTCCCAGTACAGGGTTACCGGGTCCCGGGGTGTCCCAGTGCAGGGTTACCAGGTCCCGGGGTGCCCCTGTGCAGGGTTACCGGGTCCCGGCTTGCTCCTACAGGGTTACGGGGTCCCGGGGTGCCCCTGTGCAGGGTTACCGGGTCCCGGGGTGCCCCAGTGCAGGGTTACCGGGTCCCGGGGTGTCCCAGTACAGGGTTACCGGGTACCGGGTTGCTCGTACAGGGTTACCGGGTCCCGGGGTGTCCCAGTACAGGGTTACCGGGTCCCGGGCTGTCCCAGTACAGGGTTACCGGGTACCGGGTTGCTCGTACAGGGTTACCGGGTCCCGGGGTGTCCCAGTACAGGGTTACCGGGTCCCGGGCTGTCCCAGTGCAGGGTTACCGGGTCCCGGGGTGTCCCAGTACAGGGTTACCGGGTCCCGAGTTGCTCGTACAGGGTTACCGGGTCCCGGGCTGTCCCAGTGCAGGGTTACCGGGTCCCGGGCTGTCCCAGTACAGGGTTACCGGGTACCGGGGTGTCCCAGTGCAGGGTTACCGGGTCCCGGGCTGTCCCAGTACAGGGTTACCGGGTCCCGGGGTGCCCCAGTGCAGGGTTACCGGGTCCCGGGCTGTCCCAGTACAGGGTTACCGGGTCCCGGGTTGCTCGTACAGGGTTACCGGGTCCCGGGCTGTCCCAGTACAGGGTTACCGGGTCCCGGGGTGCCCCAGTGCAGGGTTACCGGGTCCCGGGCTGTCCCAGTACAGGGTTACCGGGTCCCGGGTTGCTCGTACAGGGTTACCGGGTCCCGGGCTGTCCCAGTGCAGGGTTACCGGGTCCCGGGCTGTCCCGGTACCGCCTTCCCCGTTCCTGGTTCACGGCTCCCACGCGCCCCCGGCCCCGCCCGGCCCCGCCCCGCTCACGGCGTAGCCAATGAGCGCTCGGGCTCTCCCGAGCGGCCCCGCCCACCGAGGCGTGTGGGCGTGGCCCAGGCCCCAGTGGGCGTGGCCCGGGCCTCGGTGGGCGTGTCCAGCGCGCGCGGTGCGTCGGGCGCGGCGGGAAGATGGCGTCGGGTGTGCGGGGCCCGTGGCGGGGGCGGGCGGTGAGCGGCGGGACTGGGGCGGAGCGGGAGGGGCCGGGGGGCACCGGAACGCCGGGAACGGGGACTCTGGGAATGGGGACACCGGGGGCGGGGGCCGCGGGGAGCAGGGCGGGCCTCGGGGCAGGTCCAGCCGTCCTTCCGCCGCGGTCCCGGGGTGCCCGGGCCGCCGCCCGCCCTTGGCCGCGCGGGGCCGGAGGGACCGGGCCGGCCCGGGCGGTGTCGGGGGTGAGGGCACCGCGACGGGGACGGGTCTGAGCGGGCCGCGGTGCCGTGGGGCGAGGGGCCCAGTCCCACTGAGGCCCGGGGGGTCTCGGGGGGTTCCCGGCCCCGCGTCCGACGCCTCCTCTGCCCTCCCCAGGTGCGGCGCTGACGGGACGGGACCGCCGCGACCTTGACCCAGGTAGGCGGCTGGGTCCCGGGGCATCGAGGGGTCCCGGTTATGCGTGACCCCGGAGCCTGAGGGGGTCCCGGTCCCGGTGTCTCCATGGCTCCGGGACTGAGTATGCCTGAGTGAGCAGGACGTCCCGCGGGCTGGGGGACCGCGGCCCCGGCTCGGGGGGCAGCCCCGGGCTGTGACAGCCCCTTGCCTCATCCGGACCACCGGCGCCTCCGGGCGACCCCCCGGTGACCCCCACACCGTGCTCTGTTTCCCGGGTGCATCGGAGGGGCCGGTGCTCATCACCCACAACCTCCTGGCACTGGGTGCCATCCTCTGCCCATGGTGGCCGTGCCCCCGGTGTCCCTGTCCTTGCCCTGGTGGCACCTGGCTGTCATCCTGTGCCCTCGGTGTCTCTGCCTGCAGTGTCCGTTTCCAAGGTCTGGTGGCACCTGGTCACCCCCAGTGCTCTGGCTACTTTGTGCCGGGGCCGAGGCTGCTCCCCCACCACAGCCTGTCTGGGTGACACTGGGGTGCCCCTGGCGTGGTGCCACGGCCCCGTGCTGTGCCCCAGTGGCTGGGTCCTTTGGCATGTGGCGGGCACGGCCAGGGTGGGTTGTGAGGGCACTGGTGCCAGGACAGAGCTGGTGGCAGCTGGTGTCCCTGTCCCACCAGCATGGCTCTGGCCGCGTGTCGGATGGGTCCCTGCACTAGGGGCGTCCCTGGTGTGCCACATTGTGGCCTGTGCCTCAGTGTTCCTGCTGAGGCCGCAGTGCCAGGTCCCAGGGCTGGCACTGCCCCGGCATTCAGTCGGTCTAAGTTTAGCAGCCACACGAGCGCCGGCTGTGGGTGGGACAGGCTGTGCTGGGTATAAATAGACAGGCCCTGCCCGTGCCGTGTCCCGCTGCCCCAGCTTCAGCCGCTTCCCATTCCTGCTCCTGTGGTTTGGGGCGTCTTTAATGGAACTTTTGCTTCCCCAAGCCCCATGCAAGGGCTGTGGCACTGGCTCTCAAAGCCATTTGCCCTTGGGGAGCTCAGGGCCCCCCGTGGTGTCCCAGGCACACCGGTGCTACCGGCTCTGGGGCCTCTTAG
This sequence comes from Lycocorax pyrrhopterus obiensis, assembly GCA_014706295.1. Lineage (NCBI taxonomy): Eukaryota > Metazoa > Chordata > Aves > Passeriformes > Paradisaeidae > Lycocorax > Lycocorax pyrrhopterus. The sequence continues at coordinate 189,563 of JACSVZ010000001.1, forward strand.
TGCTCAGTCCCGTGCTGGTGCCTGCGGTGGCAGTGGTGGTGCTAGGGCACGGGGCCCTATAAATATCCCGGCAGTGCTGTCGTGCTGCACCGGCTGTGGGTGCTGCTGAGCATGGGGGTGGGCAGCTGTCCCAGCTGTCCCGGTGTCCCTGCGGGCTGCTGGGTACTCCCCACACTCATGCTGGGCCAGTTCCTGGTTTAAAGTCCAGTGCTGGGTGTGAGCAGGGCTGGGATCCAGAGTCCTCCAGCCACCACTGCTCTACCATGCTCGCCCGGCCCAGTTCCCAGTGCTCTGGCTCTCCTGCCTGCCTTTCCTCTTGCTTGCCTTCCTTTCCTCCTGACTTTCTTCCCTCCTGGCTTCTGTCCTACTTTCCCTTCTCCCTCCCTCCCTGCTGCCAGGCGTGAGGTTGGGCTGGGGGTCTCTGATGGCCCCTCTCCCTGCAGCCCAGCCACTGGCAGCAGCATGGAGAAAGGACCCTGGCGTCCGGCCCGCTCCCCTGTGCCCCCACGGTGGTGCCAGGCCGCATCCAGACCGGTTGGGGTGCCCCGGTGCTGTCCGTGACCCCGTGCCGATGGAGAGGATGAGCTGGCTGAGCAAGCTGACCCCACGGGCGGGTGGGCAGCGAGCCCCCCGCAGCGCCAGCCTGCAGCCCCCCGTCACTGCCGACCCCGAGACCTGCCTCATGGTCTTCAAGAACCACTGGGCACAGGTGAGTGGGGTGGGGGGCAGTGGGGATCCCCCCAGCCCTCCAGCCCCCAGCCCCCACTGCCGAGCCCCCTCCCACAGGTGCTGCGGATCCTGGAGCGGCGTGGGAGCAAACCGGCCCCCGACGACCTCAGCGCTGTCCGCAACAACACCTACCAGATGCTGAACCTGCTGGCTGAGGACCGGCCCTGGGGGGACGGGGACGGGGACAAGTCACAGGGGGACGGGGAGGTGGCCTGCGGGCCCATCCTGGAGTTTGTGGCTGCTGAGAACCTGCTGGAGCGGCTCCTGTGCTGGCATCTGCAGGGCGACTTCACCGAGGAGAGGAAGGTCTGATGGGGGGACCAGAGGGGTCTACAGGGGTGGGGGGTATGTGGGGAGGTTGGGACAGGCTGGATTCAAGGGGTGCAGGTGGTGGGTTGAGGGTCAGCCAGGTCAAGGGTAGGGTGCTGCCCCAGGGCATGTTCAGGTTGGATTGGATTGGGGTTGGGACTAGATGGGCTTAAAGTCACTTCCAACCCGAGCCACCCTGAAAACGCTGTGATGCTGGAGGAAATTCCTCATGGAAAGAGCTGTCCAGCCCTGTCACACGTGGCCCAGGGCAGTGCTGGAATCCCCAGGCCTGGGGGGATTCACAGCCATGTGGATGTGGCACCTGGGGACGTGGTTCAGTGGGCTGGGCTGTGCTGGAGGAACAGCTGGCCCTGGTGGTCTCTGTACCTTTCCCCCCGTCCTTGTTGGCAGGTGGAGCAGCTGAAGCTGTATGAGATGCTGATCAGCCAGGCCCGGCAGCCCCTGCTGCGGCACAAGCCGGTGCTGACGCCGCTGCTGCGCCTGCTCAGTGTCTGCGCCGAGCCCGCCTCGGCCCCGCTCGAGAACAGCCTGGTGTTGCTGCTCAACCAGCTCTGCGTCTCCGTGGCCCGCGAGCCAGCCATCCTGGAGCTCTTCTTCCACAGCCACACGGACCAGGGCCCCGCCAACCTCATCATTTTCTCCCTCCTCATCCCCTTCATCCACCACGAGGGCGCGCGGGGCCAGCAGGCACGTGACGCGCTGCTGCTCATCATGGCCATGTCGGCCAGCAACCGCGCCGTGGCCCAGTCCATCACCGACAACTCCTACTTCTGCCCGGTATGGATCCCTGGTGTGGCATCCCCCTCCTCGGGGCAGTGTTCCCCTCCCTGGGGTGATGCCCCTCTCCCTGGCATGGTGTCCCGTTCCCCAGGGCAATGTCCCCTCCCTGGGACAGTGCTGGGACCCTGCACTGCTGGCGCAGGATTGGGTTGGGCCCTTGGGGCAAGAGCCATGGACAGGCCTGGAGAGAGAAGGCCTGCCCTGGCTTGGGGATGGTAGGGGAGCAGGGCTGGAGATTATGGGGGGCTTGGGAGTGATGGAAGCTTGCAAATGATGGAGATCTTTGGGATAGAGGGCTTGGAGACGACGGGGGATCTGGGGGTGATGGAGGGTCTGCAAGTGATGGGGTGACAGAGTAGCCTAGAGATGATGGAGAGCTTGGGGATGAGGGGCCTGGGAACAAGGTGCTTGGAGATGGTGGGGGGACTCATTGGTGATGGGAGGCTTGGAGATGATGGAGGGCCCAGCGCTGGGCCGGGGATGAGGGGGCCACTCCCTGGGGTCAGCAGTGGATGCAGGGCCCAGCCCAGCTGCCCTGCCTGGAGCGCTGGAGTGGGGCAGGTTCCTGTGGGGGGCAGGTTCTCAGGGTGTGGGGAAGGCTGGTTGGGTCCAGCAGCCGGAGGTCCGAGGGGCTGCGGGGCAGCCGAGTACATGTGTTCCCAGGTGCTGGCCACGGGCCTGAGCGCCCTGTACTCCTCCCTGCCCCGCAAGATCGAGGTGCGAGGAGATGACTGGCACTTCCTGCGGCGTGAAGACTGGATTGGCGTCTCCTCCCTCGTCCTCTTCATGAACTCGCTTGAGTTCTGCAATGCCGTCATCCAGGTGGGGCTGAGGGGCTGTGAGGAGCTGTGAGGGGCTCCCAGCCCCATAGGGGGCTGCCTGACTCCCCTGCGGCCCCGCAGGTCGCCCACCCACTGGTGCAGAAGCAGTTGGTAGATTACGTCCACAACGGGTTCCTTGTGCCTGTCATGGGGCCGGCGCTGCACAAGGTGAGGGAGCGCTGGCAGCAGGTGTGGGATGGGGGTCTCCTGCCCGTGTGGGTGAGCAGGGCCCCATGCTCCCCATCCCTGTGATGCCCGGCTCCGCATGCCTCTCCTGCAGACCTCGGTGGAGGAGATGATTGCGAGCACGGCATACCTGGACCTGTTCCTGCGCAGTGTCAGTGAGACAGCGCTGCTGAAAACCTTCCTGCGCTTCGTGCTGCTGCACCGGCACGACAACACAACCATCCTGGACACGCTGGTGGGCCGCATCAACAGCAACTCCCGAGTGAGCCCCATGGCCCCCCAACATCGCCATCCCATCCCAAGCATCCCTATTCCCAACATCCCCATCCTCATCTTTATCTCGTCCCCAATATCCCCATCCTCATCCTTGTCCCATCCCATTCCCATCCCCTTCCCCTGTCCTGCCATGGGGTGGGTGGCACTGCCCCTGCCCACTCTTCTGCCCCTCTGACACCCCGCACTGTCCCCAGTTGTGCATGGTGTCCCTGAGCCTCTTCCGGACCCTGCTCAGCCTCAACTGCGAGGATGTGATGCTGCAGCTGGTGCTCAGGTAACAGGGGCCGGGGTGGGGTGCTGAGGGGGGCCAGGGGTCACCTGCTGCTGACCTGCCCACTCTGGGGACTCCTCTGGGATGGGCCTGGGGAGTGCTCACACGGATGTGAGGCAGCTGTGTCGCTTGCCCCGCTGTGAAGGGGCTGGGGTCCTGTGGAGGGTCCCTGTCCCTGTGTCTCCCCTGCAGCTGCCCTGTGCCGCCCTGCCCCCAGGTACCTGCTGCCCTGCAGCCACGTGATGCTGAGCCAGAAGCGGGCGGTGCGGGACCTGGACATCTACGGGAAGACAGCGGCTAAGTTCCTGTCGCTCATCCCGCGCTGCTGCCAGCCCGAGAGCCCCCCGCCGCCCCGCGACCGGGACGAGGAGCCCCCCTCCCGGGCCAGGGGTATGCAACTGCAGCCCCTCAGAGCCCCTCCACACCCCGGCTTGGTGCTGAGCCCCCTCCCCATGGCCCCTCGCACCCCATCCCCACCGGGTCCTGGCACTGAGCCCTCTCCCAGCATCCATCCCTGCAGCCCCTCAGACTCGCTTGCTACCCTGGCTTGGCACTGAGCTGTCCCATGCTATCCCTGCGGCCCTTTAGGCCCTGTCTCCGTCCTGACTTGATGCGGAGCCCCCTCCTGGGGTCTCCATGGCTGCTTGTAACCCATCCCTGCTCCAACTTGTTGATGAGTCCCAGATGTGCCATCCCTATGGCCCCCCCTCACACCCTGGCCCCATCCTGCCCCATTGCTGAGCTCTGCCTTGCCATCCCCTTGGACCCTGTCGCAGCTCAGCACTGAGCCTCTGGTGCCGGTCCTGTGGCCCTTTGAACCCTGTCCTCACCCTATCCTGGCACAGTCCCCCATGCCGTGCTATCCCCACATTCTTGAGCCCTGTCCTGGCTCTGAGCTCCCCTGTGCCACCGTTCCTGTCCTAGCCCAGTGCTGAGCCTCGTCCCACCATCCCCCGGCACCCTGAACTCCCCCCGGCACCAGCTGGGTGCTGACCCCCGCTCCCCCGCAGGCCACGGCAGCCCCGGTGCAGACGCCCCCCCGGCACCGAAGCCGTCCACGCCGTCCCGCCTCTCCTTCTTCATGCGCCAGGCCAGCGCGGCCCCCGCCGAGGCTGCAGCCCCCTGCTCCCCCGGGCCCCCCGCGGGCAGCCCCTCCCGGCCTGGCCCCCGGGATGAGGTGGCAGAGCTGGACAGGAACTACCTGGAATACCTGCGGGACGCGCGGCACAGCATCGACCGCTGCGCCTGGGCCTGCCGTGTCTGGTCGGCCCCCTACGATGGCGAGGACCCCCGTGCCCCCAGCCCCACGCCCGACCCCGACAGCCCCCCAGGGCGGCCCCCGGGGCCCCCCACCCCACGGACTAAGAAGCGGGGGCTGCCCGAGGAGGGGGTGCGGGAGGCACCGGGGGGGCCCCTCGGGGGCGATGAGCCCAGCGCTGGGGGGCCTGGCCCCGAGCCCCAGGACAGGGGGACACTGGTGAACGGGGCACATGGGGCGGCTGAGCCAGGGCGGCCGGAGGGGGATGTGGTGGTGAAGAAGGTCCGCCGGAGCCCCCAGGGCGAGGGGGAGGGCGGTGGGGGGGCACCGAATGGGGCCCCCCGGGCAAAGCCCCCTGGCTGGGAGCCTCTGCCCTCGGTGGACTCGTTGTTGGAGGAGCTGCTGGCCCGCGTGCCGGCCGAGCCCCCCGGTGCCGGTGTCTCCATCGAGACCTTCACGGAGGAGCTGCGTGAGATTGAGGCTGAGATGCAGAACGGGGGTGTGGGGGGGGCCCCGGCCAGCCCTGCGGAACCCCCTGAGCCGCCCCTGTCCCATGAGGAGGAGGAGGCCTTCGCCAGCTTCGCCGCACTGCCCGAGGGGGACACAGGCACCGGGCGGGCACTGCCACGGCCCCCAGACCCCCTGGCGCAGGTGGTGGCCAGCCCGCCGCGGGCGGTGGGGCCACCCCCCAGCCAGCCCTTCACAGGTGGGCACGGGGGGACAGGGAGGGTCCCAGCACCCTGCAGGGCCCTGCCTGACCCCCCTGTGTCCCCAGGCCCCTTCGTGTCGGTGCTGTTCGGGAAGCTGGAGAACATGCCCCACAACTCACTGTACGTCAACTTCCTGCTGACGGGGCTGGTGGCCCAGCTGGCCTGCTACCCCCAGCCCCTGCTCCGCTCCTTCCTGCTCAACACCAACATGGTCTTCCAGCCCAGTGTCAAGTCCCTGCTCCAGGTATGGCCACGGGGGAACTCCTGCCCTCATGGAGTCATGTGAAGGTGTTGGAATAGCTCCCCAAGACCGCTGAGTTCCCCTTGTGCTGCCCAGCCCACCCCTGCCCCGTGTCCCTAAGGCACACGGCTGTAACCCCTCTGGAGACAGAGATCCCCCTACGCCCTGAATCCTCTGTTACTGCGGAGACCTCCCCATTCCTGTAGGGGTACCCTGTGCTCAAGGGAACACCCCATCTGATGGGGACCCCCCTTCCTGTGGGGACCCCCATCCTGTGGTCCTGCAGGTGCTGGGCTCGGTGAAGAACAAGATCGAGAGCTTTGCTGCCAGTCAGGAGGATTTCCCAGCACTGCTCTTCAAGGCCAAGAAGTACCTGATTGCCCGGGGGCGGCTGGACTGGGCTGAGGGGCCCGGGGCTGTCCCCGCCCTGCGGCGCCCTGACACCCTGGGTGAGGGCATGGCCTTGGATGGGGGGGCTGGGGTCTGCGTGGGGGGCTGGGGGTGGTGCAGGCAGCTGGGAGCAGCACGTGGGGCTGGGGGCTGCACGTTGTGTTGTACCAGGGGCTGGGCGTGTGTGGTGGGCTGGGGGTTGCATTGGGAGTCCAGTGCCCAGGTGGGGTGTGGGGTCTGTGCAGGGCCTGGGGAGGGGTCCCAGGGGTTGCACGTTGTGTGATAGGGAGGGCTGGAGTCCGTGCGAGGGGCTGGGGATTGTGGGGGGGAGCTGAGGGCTGCACAGAGGTCTGGATGCCATCCCCTGTGTGCCCGCAGCCAGGAGCTGTCCCTTGGGTCTGGCGGAGGTTCTGGGGGTGCTGGAGGATGCACTGGGGCCTGGATGCCCCCCTGTGTCCCCCCACGCCCAGCATCCCTGATCCTTTGCCCTCCGCGTGCCCCCAGCCCGCAGCCGGAAGCCGTCCCTGGGCGAGCTGCTGCTGCGCCACGCCAACAGCCCGACCCGCGCGCGGCACGCGGCGCAGCTGGCGCTGCAGGGGCTGCGGGACGGGGGGCTGCACCCCCTGGGCCCCCCGGCACGCCACGGCGAAGCCCTGCGCGTGCGCAACGCCGTGTACTGCGCCGTCATCTTCAGCGAGTTCCTCAAGGAGCTGGCAGCCATCGCCCAGGCCCACGCCGTCACCTCCCCCTTCCTCACCGAGCCCCCCGAGGAGTGACCCCGGGCCCCCTTTTTAACCCCGGACTCAGACCTTTTTAATTTATTGGGGTGGGGCTGGGCCGAGGCCGGGCTGCACTTTGGACACGAGTGGCCGCCCCCCGCCTTGCGCCCCGGGGGAGCAGGGCAGGACCCTGGGGCCCCCGGGGCTCGCAGGGCGGGGGTCGCGGGGCGGGCTGGCTCTGCCCCCCTCGGCCCCCTGGGGGTTCCTGGTGCCCACCCAGCCGCTCTCTATGCAACCCCCGGGGTGTGGGGCTGGGGGGGCTGTGCATGGGGAGGGGATGTGTGTCTGTGCTGTGTAAAACCCTTCGGAATAAAGGGTCTGATGGAGGGCATCGCCTCCCCCCGTCTGTGCAACTCTCGGGGTATGGGGGGCTGGCCAGGATACCAGGGCACCCCTGCATGGCCGGGTGACCACATCATGCTGCTGGCCTGAGACACCCCGTGTCTGCTCCCTTCTCAGCTCTTGGGGGGCCCTGTGGGTAGCCACGGGCCGTGGGCTGAAGCTGTGGCTGTGGGGGCTTGTGACAGCAAGTGGCTTGTGGAGCAGGTACCAGCAGTGGTCCCCCCAGGGGTGGGGTGCTCTGGCCCCCCGGTGCCGCCGCGGTTCCCATCCAGCACCCACCTGGGACACCCCCAGGACCTGTTCATGGCTGTCACCCAGAGGTTTCCCAGTGTTGCTGGGGTGAGAATGGGAATTGGGATGAGGGTGGAGATGCAGATAATTAGGATGGGATGGGGTTGAAGGGGAGGGGGTTGACCCCAGTGGTGGTATCTCCTGGGCTGCTGGGGGTTCTGGGGGGCACCGAGCCTTCTGGGCCTGGCGGGTGCCCTCAGGGCCACGACTCCATTCTCTGTCCCAAACACTGCCCTGGCTCTGTGACCTGTGGGAACAGTGACTGGAGAATGCCTGGATTTCCCGTTCCAATAGTTCCTGTGTTTATTCCAGTCACTCAGTGTCTTCAGTGCAGCTTTTCTCCAGCTGCACAGTGCAGATACACCGGGGAGGAGAGGGGGGTGAGCTTTATTCCAACCTTTTCCCTAGCAGTGTGGAACGTCAGCCAGCCAGCAAAGGGACATGGAGCCATCCCCAGGCTAGAATCTGGGGGGTCTTGCCTGCATTACCTCTAGTTCCAGCCCTTGCAACCCTGCAGATGAGCCTTTATCCTAATTGCCAATCGATTTATGACCAACTCCCCCTCATCTGTTCGAGGTTTTGCGCCAGATGAGGTCATTTCTGTATCAGCCAGGGGCAAGACCAAGGAAGGGATGCTTTCCCCTGTGCTGGGCACTGCTGAGGCCACACCGCGAGTGCTGTGTCCAGTTCTGGGTCCCTCAGTTCAGGAAGGACATTGAGGGGCTGGAGCGTGTCCAGGGCAGGGAACGGAGCTGGGAAGGGGCTGGAGCCCCAAGAGCGGCTGAGGGAGCTGGGAAAGGGGCTCAGCCTGGAGAAAAGGAGGCTCAGGGGGGACCTTGTGGCTCTGCACAACTCCCTGACAGGAGGGGGCAGCCGGGGGGGGTCGGGCTCTGCTCCCAGGGAACAGGGACAGGAGGAGAGGGAACGGCCTCAGGCTGGGCCAGGGGAGGCTCAGGGTGGACACCAGGAGCAATTTCCCCATGGAAAGGGAGGTCAGGCCTTGGAAAGAGCTGCCCAGGGAGGTTTGGAGTGCCCATCCCTGGAGGTGTCCCAGGAAGGCCTGGACGTGGCACTCAGTGCTCTGGGCTGGGGACAAGGTGGAGATGGGGCACAGCTTGGCCTCGCTGGTCTCTCGGGCCGCTCCCACCTCGATGCTCCCGAGCCGCTCCCGAGCCGCTCCCGAGCCGCTCCAGCTCCTCCCCGGCCCCCCCGCTCCGAGCGCGGCCGCGACCGCCCCGCGGCGTCACACCAACCGCGTGACGTCACTTCCTGCCCCTGGCCCCGCCCCCGGGTTAACCCGCGCCCCGCGCGCTCCGCGGCCTTTTTCCGGCCGCGCGCGCCAAGATGGCGGACACGCAGGTGGGTGCTGCGCGGGGCCCGCGGGACATCGCCCCCGGGACACCCCCGGTACACCCCCGGTACACCGCCGGGACACCGCCGGGCAGACCCCCAAGAGGGAGATGCTGGCCCAGCGGTGTTAGGGGACGCGGGAGAGGCGTGCGGGAGGGGCGGTCGGTGCCCTGAGGGTCTGGAGGGGCATGGCGAGGGGAAGTCTCGGGGATCTGGATGTGGGAGGGGGAGAGGGACCCGTTCTCCGGCGTTGGTGGAGCGAATGGGGGGCCGGAATCTCGGTGCCGGCGAGGGATGGGGGGTGGTCTCGGTCAGCCGGGATTTGGCGAGGGAGCGCCGGGGGCGGCTGTCGGCGCGCAGGGGTTTCGGGGCAGGACAGAGGGTCCCGTGCGCCGGGGCTCTGGGGGGAGCGGAAAGCCCCGTGCCCTGGGGTTTTACTGGCTGCGGGGAGGGTCCCGTGTCTCGGGGTTGGCAGGAGGAAGGCGGAATCTCGGTGCCCCACGGGTTTGGGGTGGGGGAGCAGAGCGTCCCATGCCCGGAGCTCGGGACGGGGTCTCGATGCGCCGAGCGTTTGGGGGAGGGCAGAGGGTCCAGCGGCTGGGGGGGAAGTGGGGGAATCTCGATGCTCCGGGGTCGTGTGAGGTCCTGGGGTTGTGGAGGGAAGGTGGGGGAGGGTCTCGGTGCCCCGGGGCGGGGCTGGGCTCACTCTCGGTGCCGGGATCTCCCCCCGGTGCCGCGCCCCGTGCTGACCCGCGCTCCTGTCCCACCCCCAGACGGAACGTGCCTACCAGAAGCAGCCGACGATCTTCCAGAATAAGAAGCGTGTGCTGCTGGGCGAGGGTGGCAAGGAGAAGCTCCCCCGCTACTACCGCAACGTGGGGCTGGGCTTCAAGACCCCCAAGGAGGTGAGAGGGGCCTGGGCATGGGACTGGGGCTGTGGTGGTCCTGATGTGGATGTGGCATTTCAGGACAGGGTCAGTGGTGGCCTTGGCAGTGCTGCCTGGACTCGAGGTCTCTGGTGGCTTTTCCCCACCTGGGCCATTCCACGATTCCTGTGTGTACGAGTGTTCTCTGGGCTCTAGGGGTGCATGAGCTGTATCTCCCCACTTAGCATCCACCTGTCCTTGCAGGCCATTGAGGGCACCTACATCGACAAGAAGTGTCCCTTCACTGGAAATGTCTCCATCCGAGGCCGCATACTCTCAGGTGAGCTGGAACATCATCCCCAAGGGAATCCCACGGGAGATCTGGGGCAGGCAACCAACCCCCCTGAGGTGACCTGCCTCGGTCCTGGAGCCGCAAATGATGCCAATCTCACGATGGTCTGCCGAGCCCAGCCTGGGCCTGACGACACTGCCACATGGCTTTACTGATGCAGGTGACAGGACCAGGTGCTGTCCAGGTGTGCTGCAGGGCAGCTGTGGGGTAGGATGGGAGCCGGTGGTGTAGGGAGCGTTAGGGAGTGTTAGAAGGGCTTGAAAAAGAGCCATAACTGGGTTTATGACAGAAAGGGGGAGGTTGTGGCCCGGCAGTGACGGGGCAGTAAATAAGGAGAAATTCCTGGAATTGGTGCATGTTGCTAGCAGGTGCCACACTGATCCCTGCCAGTCCCCTTGGATGCCTCTCCAGCACCCATCAGGTGTGATCCCCCAGCCCCCTGTGTCTCAGCTGTCCTGTCCCCGTGCAGGCGTGGTGACCAAGATGAAGATGCAGCGCACGATCGTCATCCGCCGCGATTACCTGCACTACATCCGCAAGTACAACCGCTTTGAGAAGCGCCACAAGAACATGTCTGTGCACCTGTCCCCCTGCTTCAGGTGCGTGCGTGTCCCCGGCTGCGCCAGCAGTGCCTGGGCTGTCCCCACACCTGTTCCTACTGCCTGTGTGTAGTGCTGAACTCACACAGGCTGGTGAGGGCACATCTGGGCGGGACCCGGGTGGGTTCGTAGCCCCTCGCCTGGAACCTGCTCACGGGTTATGATGTCCAAACTCACGATGGTCTGCAGAGTCCCCCAGGTGAGGGGCTGCTGACAATGCCACTGGCACGTGCTGAACCGTGGGGCAGGTTCCAGGCACTGCTTGTGGGAGCCCTGCACTCCCTCCAGGAGGAGCAGCCAGGCTCGGCGGTTCTGAGGAACGGGTGAAGCCCGAGGAGCTCCCTGACCCCAGGTGTCATTGCAGGGATGTGCAGATTGGGGACATCGTGACAGTGGGCGAGTGCCGCCCCCTCAGCAAGACCGTGCGCTTCAACGTGCTCAAGGTGACCAAGGCTGCAGGCACCAAGAAACAGTTCCAGAAGTTCTGACACCCGTGGGGAGAGGTGTGGGAGGAATAAATGTTGGGAAAGTGGAATTACCTGTGTGCGAGCTGACGTGAGTTGTGTGCAGTGCGGGCTGGGGACCGGTGATGTGCGGGCTCAGCTGTGTGGTGTTGGGAGCACAGGTCACGGCACAGGGCAGAAGGGGACACTCTCTGGCTGCTCTTGTCACCTGCTGTGTCCCAGTTCAGTGCTGGTTGGTTCTGGGCTGTGTCTCCCCTCCCAGTGCTGCTGCAGCAGGTGCTAGGTGTGGGTTTGGTAATTCAGAACGTGAAGTCACCTGGTGCTGACAGGGGCAGATGTGGCCCTGAGGGTCCTTCTCAGGAATGAGTGGTTCAGCTCTGGTGGCAGCATCTGGTGCCAGCCCTGGCCGTGTCACCTTCACATCCAAGTGTCCAAGGCCATGTTGGACGGGACTTAGAGCAGCCTGGTCTAGTGGGAGGTGTCCCTGCCCATGCAGGGAGGTGGAACTGGATGAGCTGTTAAGGTCCCTCAACCCAAACCGTTCCATGATTCCATGACCTCTGGCTCCCTCCACCTGCTCCTGGTGAGCCCCACACCTTTGGCTGTGGGCTGGAGCTGGAGCTGGGGCTCCAGGGTTGAGCTGTAGCCAAGCTTCATGCTCAGAGTCTTGGAAGAAACCTCAGTGTTAAAAGTAAGTTCACCCAATTGCCAGTAAATTTAGGTTTCCGGAGCTCGGTGGGATCTATGCCTTCCTTCCTGGAGTTGCTGGAACCACGGGACTGTCACGTGTTTGCACTGGAAATCGGAGCAGCGAAGGACATGGCACCTGGTGTCCAGGGACAGCAAGCAGGAGAGTGTCCGGTGGGTCGGCAGGGTCTTACTGGTGTCCAGTGCTAGCAGGTGCCATGCGTGCACTGGGATTCATCCCCCAGTTACCTGAGGAGCGTGGGACATCCTGAACTGGAAGGGATGCACAGGGACACTCGGATCCCTGTGCCCAGCCAGAGTCACCATGGACTCAAGCATTTCCCACCTTCAGCCTCGGGTGAAGTCACTGCCCTGGGCATGAAGCTCCTCTGGTCGGGGGGGGGGTTAAAGAGGAGCATGTGGTGCAGGAGGAAAGGGGGACATGGGACAGGGCATCCCTCAGCCACTCCCCTGCGACCCTGGCGTGTGCCTGTGTGAGACCCCCAGCTCCTGAGCGGGGGGAGCTGAATCCCCCCAACCCTGCACCCTGTGAACCAACCATCCCAGCATTGAAACCCCCCCAGACTGAGGTGGGGCCACCAGCCCTGGCTGTGTCCCGCAGCAGAGGACTACGAGAAGGACAAGCCCTACAACCAGCTCCTTCCCAAGTCCGAGTGGTCCGGGATGGGGATGGAGCTGCGGGCAGCAGGAGCGTCTTGCACCCGGGTGCCCTGAGTGCTGGTGTCCTGATGGCATCGCAGTGGGTCCCAGGAGGGCTGCTGGGTCCTGCTGCAGGATGTGCCCTCCGGTGTTCCAGCTGTGCCAGGGCTGTGCCCTGGGCTGTGGCAGCTCCTGTGCCCTCGGCCAACACCGCCTTCGGCTGGCCTGGGCTGGCCCTTCCCGGTGCCAAATGCCAGTGGTTTGTCTGTGCCGTGGCGTTGGGGATGCTCGGAGTGAGCCCTGACTCCAGCGGTGGGGACAGCTTTACCTGAGTGTCAGACCCAGGTGAGTGGTGCTCAGGCTGCTCTGTGCAGTCTCACGTTCCTGAGGAGAGACTCATCCTCATCCTCCCTGTCCCGCCCCTCCTCCCATTCCCAGGACAGCTGTCTCAGGCTGCCTGTGGTGCTGGGTGTCTCTGGGACACCTCCTGTGGCAGGGCCAGCGTGTGACTGTGACTTCCCAAAGCTTCAATGCCCGCTCCCAGGTGGAGCCAGGGCCCAGTCCAGGGGAGCCCTGCAGCACCGAGGGTTGTGGTGTTTTCCCCCACGGTTCCCATATTGAAGCCCCCAGGGCCAGGACCGATCCACAGGCTGCTCGGGGCCTACATCCCCCACACCTTAACGCCCAATTATTTGCTCCTTGGGAGATTATCCCAAACCTTCATCCCAGAGTGATTAGTCCTCCTCCTCCACTCCCTTAAGCAGATTTATTTGGCTAATGCGCCTCTCCTGTGAATTATCCCCAAAAGCCTGTTTTTAACACCAAACTGTGATTTTAGTGGGGTGACTGAGCTGGGGGTGGTCTGTGTTCCCCCCGCCCCGAACCCTGCTGGGAGCTGTGGCTCCCGGTGATGTTCCTGCTGCACCTGGCAGAACCGGCACAGGGACAGCTCATGCTAAAAGCTTTCCCTCTTAATCCCTTCCTAAACCCTCCTAAGCCCTCATGACATGCTCAGAGCTGCTGGATTTGGGTTTTTTCAGGGAAGCAGCATCCAGCAGTGGTGAGGGGAGCGATCTGTGCCCCCTTGGGGACCCCCATTTCACAGCTCCTGGGTTTTACCTTCTGCCAAAAGATCACAGAAACTTCAGTGTCAGAGCTGAGGGACCAACCCCCTTCCAGTGGCAGGAGTGGGGCACTTTGGCCTTTTCCTTCTTTGCTCCAGGGCAGGAACCGTTGTTTGGGGCTGTGGGGATGGGAGGATCCTCTGGCACAGGATGAGCCAGCCTGGCACAATCCATGTCCCTGGAGAACTTCTGCCTGGCATGGGAAAGCCAGCCTGGCACGATCTGTGGCTCCAGAGAGCTTCTGCCTGGCACAGGAGAGCCATTCTGGCATGATCCACGGCCCCAGGAGTTGTTGGAACTGTTCCATGGCTGTTCCATGGCCCTGGCCATGTCCCTCAGCCAAGCCCGACTTGCCAGCACGGAACAAATGCCACCCACCCCCCCGTTCAGTGAACTGAGGGTTCACTTCATCAGCCTCATCCTCCATCCAGCTCTCTCAAGGTTGGTAAATTTTGGAATGAATTCTCCTGTCAGGCAGCTCAGTTATTCTGATTGCACTTGCCCCATCTGCCGAAGGGACCCCTCGTACTCTCCCTGCACATGCCACGAAGTGGGAATTCACCACCCTTGGACTGACCATGGCACCTTCGTTTTCAATCCAAAGTTCCCAAATGCAGAGACATTTATGGACCTAAGGGGCTCGTGATTCCAAGGTGGAGCTCCCCAATTCCAACTTCTCAAGGGTTGGAAGGGACCTCAAAGCCCATCCCATTCCAAACCCCTGCCATGGGCAGGGACACCTCCCACTGTCCCAGGCTGCTCCAAGCCCCAATGTCCAACCTGGCCTTGGACACTGCCAGGGATCCAGGGGCAGCCACAGCTGCTCTGGGCACCCTGTGTCAGGGCCTGCCCACCCTCCCAGGGAACAATTCCTGCCCAATATCCCATCCAGCCCTGCCCTCTGGCAGTGGGAAGCCATTCCCTGTGTCCTGTCCCTCCAGCCCTTGTCCCCAGTCCCTCTCCAGCTCTCCTGGAGCCCCTTTAGGCCCTGCAAGGGGCTCTGAGCTCTCCCTGGATCCTTCTCTCCTCCAGGTGAGCACCCCCAGCTCTCCCAGCCTGGCTCCAGAGCAGAGGGGCTCCAGCCCTGGAGCAGCTCTGGGGCCTCCTCTGGACTCGCTCCAGCACTTCCATGTCCTTCCTGTGCTGGGGAAAAACCAAAAGGGCCGGGATTCACCCATCTGCTCTTTCCAGGCTACATTTGCCCCATGGGTCCCCTCTGGCCGGGACCCCCCCTTGTCCCCCTGAGGTCTCTGGGGTGACCCCTGCTCTGGAAGTGTTTGAGGAAGTGTTTGAGGATGATTTGGACCCCCTGAGGCGGTTGCTTGCCCAAGCTTTCAGCCTGCCTGGCATCTGCCCACTGAGACTCCATGGATTTCCCTCTCTTGGAAGCACCTGCAGCAATGGTTTCCTCTCAGCCCCAGTTTGGCTGTGGTGGCTCCCCTCTGCCCTCCTTTGGCCATCCAAGTTGGAGCCTGTCTTGGCCATCACCTTCCAGCTCCACGTCCTGGTGCGTCTCTGCCCTGCCAGTGAGGATTCTTTCTTCCTGGACTGAGAATCCAACTCTCCATGGGTGGCTTCCCCCCAGCAGCTCCAGGAAAAATTAGGTGTTAGGAGACATTAGATATTAGGAAAAAAATAGATATTAGAAAATAATTATTTACTGAGAGGGTGTTCAGGCCTTGGAAAGAGCTGCCCAGGGAGGTTTGGGGTGCCCATCCCTGGAGGTGTCCCAGGAAGGCCTGGACGTGGCACTCAGTGCTCTGGGCAGGGGACAAGGTGGGCATCGGGCACAGGCTGGACTTGATGATCTGGGAGGTCTTTTCCAATCTTAATAATTCTGTGATTCCTGGTGGCCAAACCCAGGCTGTGTTTCCAGTTCTGAGCTCCTGAGCTGCTGCTCCCTTGAGCCACTGAGCACCCCCAGCCCCATTCCTGCCGGTGCCCCCGTCCCTCCTGGCTGGGTGGCTGCTGCTGTGGGTTCTCACTGAAACCTCCATGTTGGAGCACCAGCCTGTGCATGTTTCATAATTTCTTGAGGAATTTAATTTGCAAACTCAATTTAATCCGTGGATCTGCAGCCGCGGGGACGTGCTGCAGAGCTCCCGCCTCGCTCTGTGGCTTTCTCGGTATCGGCACCGCTCTTTTGTTGAGTTCCTGGGAGTCCTTCCCCTGCGCTCTCGCTGAAGGCCACTGCTGCCACCTCATCCCAGGCCCCGGCCCCAGCGCCGCGCTGCTGACGCACACGGCCCTGATTTGCTCCCTTCCTGCACCTCTGGTGAGTGATGCTCTATTTTATGTTCAACAGCCACTTCAGGATGCTCCATCCCAAGCTTTGGCTCCCAAACCCGCGGTCATCCCTTCTGTCAGTGCTGGTGTCACCCCTGGCTTCAGCGTGAAGCTCCCCCTCATCCCCCTGTACTCCTGCAGCTCATCCAGAGTCGCCCTTCAGGACTCAAACAATTCAATATTCTGCAAAAGTGGAAGTCCCATAAATCACATGAATAAAATTTGGGCTTGAACAGGCTTGGAGCACCCTGCTCAGTGGAAGGTGTCCCTGCCCGTGGCAGGGGTTGGGACTGGATGTGTGATGTTCACCACAGAGCTATGATGGGCTGTTCCCTCCCAACCCAAATCATTCTGTGACTCTGTGATTAGAACACTCCAGGTCCCACAATGGGAATTGCTAAATGCTTCCTGAGGCAGACAGGGGACAACCTTCATCATCTTTTGGGGACAATAACCGTCATCTCCTAGGGACAACATCAAGCATCTCTCAGGCATTGCTCAAGACAGTGCAGCAGAGTCAGGTCCTCAAGGGGTTTTTCCATCATCCCACAATATCCTGCTCCATCTGGCAGGGACTCAGCCCTTCAGGATGGGAAAGGGCCTGCTGAGGTCCCTGAGAGCTGCTCCCTCATTATCAGACCATGGGATGGAGCATGCTGGCTTCACCTAAGAGTGTCTCCAGACCCGTTCTCCATGGGATGGGCCCTGAGGGCAGCACCTGAACCTGTCCCCAGCCTGTGTGTACACAGAGGTGCACGGTCCCATGGAGACCTGGTCCCAAGCCCAGCTCCAGGCACTTGATTCCCAGATTGTGACAGTGACAATGTGCTGGGCTCCCGCCTGGAGCTGCTTCCTGGCTGGAAATCTGAGTCCCCCAGCCTGGGCTGTTGCTTTCCAGCCCTGTCCCACACCATGTCATGGCCCTGTGGTCCATTGGAGTGTCCCTCACTCCCTTTTTTCTTTGTAATTTCCCCAGGATTTGACCAGGCTGTCTTGCTCCATCGCCAGCCCTGTGGGGATGTTTCAGCTGCAGGAGTGCAGGGACCAATGCTGCCACAGTGCCCCTGTGGGATCAGACACGGAGCGATGGATATTCTGGCACAACCTGCCAGAGAAATGAGCCTTTGGTTCCTGAATGGGGCAGGGACGACCCTGGGACCCTCAGGGACAGGCACGGGGACAGGAGGAGGAGGAGCAGGGGTGGCACTGGGGACCGGAAGCACCGGATACAAACCTGTGAAGAGGAGCTGCTGCCAAACGTCCAGGCAAATGCTGCCTGTCGTGAAGAGATCCACGGCTTTGGAAGGATGCACCACTGAAAGTGACAGCTCTGGTGTCACCAGCGTGGGTGCCGTGGCCACCACGGCCTGGAGGATGCTGCCAGGGTTACTGTGCCCCTCCAAGGAGCAGGGCAGGTAAGGACTTGCCCTCATCCAAAATGAGGATGTACTTGGAAAATTCCCTCATCGGACAGAGGCACAGGCAAAACCAGCGGGGGGACCTGTGGGTCCCACTGGGCTTCTCGGCGTGTGCCAGCCCCTGCCCAGGAGCCCGAGCACAGGTTTGATGTCCCTCTCCCACCTGTCCCTTGGTCAGCTCCAGTGTCCGACTGTTCCCTGTCTGGGGGTCTCTGTCCCCGTCTGAGCCACACTCCTGTGCCACCCCCGGCCGCCCGGGGCACTTCTCGTGATGGGGCAGAGCAGACCTGGCCCCGCGTTCACCCCACTCCTCTGGTCCAGCACCGGCAGCCTTATCCCGCCCGCCCACCTGGAGAGTCCCCGTGCCAGGCAGCAGCTCCCACCTGCCCGCTGTGACAGCCCAGAGCTGGGGGGTTTCCATGGTGGAATTGCTGTTTTCCTGGGCTCTGGGAAGCTGCTGCCCATCCCTGTGCCAGGCAGACCAGGACAGCTGTCACTGCAGCACGAGTCAGGAGAGTAATTACACGTAATTGTGTGCAATTATGTGTAATTCTGTGGCACTCCGTGTAATTCTGTGGCACTCCATGTAATTCTCTGCCATTTTTGGTGACAATATTTGCTGTGGTGGGTTCAGCCTGTGCTGAGTCGGCCTTTCCCCAGGCAGGGGCTTTCCCATGGCAATTCCTCACCTTGCTGTGGCTGGACCTATAGACCTTCTCGTCTCCCTCACCCTGCTGTCACCACACGTGCCCATCTTTCCGTGTGTGACACCTGGGGACATGGTCCCTGGTGGCCTCGGCAGTGCTGGGGGAGCAGCTGGACTCGATGGCCTCGGGGAGGGTGATTGGCCAAAGGCTGGACTTGATCTTGAAGGTCTTTTCCACCCTCAGTGACCCTGGGATTCCAGGGGGGCTCAGGTGGCAGGGCAGCAGCTCCTGTGAACCTCTGCCCACCCTGTGCATCTGTTCTTGGGCTCCTATTGCCTGTGCTGTTCCCATAGCCCTCGTGTTGCTGCCCTGAGGCTCAGGGCAGAGAGGGCAGTTAATCGAAAGAATTAATTAGCTAGATAATTAATTGCCTGCTGCTTCTGCATAAGGCACTTAGTTATCTAGTTATTTATGTATCTAGTGATTTAGTTGTTGACTTATGTAGTTATTCAATTATTTAGTTACTGAGTAAATTCATTATTTAATTGCTCAGTGACAATTATTTATTTAGTTATTCTGCAAATTAATTATTTAATTATTTAGTTATGTAATTATTTAGTTACTCAGTAAATTCATTATTTTACCAGCAGCCACAGCCCATCTCTGTCACCCCCCCCAATGCCACGTTCTGCTCCTGAAATGCTGTGAAGCGGGGGGATTTCAGGGGTGTTAAACTGGGAGCTGGGAACACCACACCTGTACCTCCAGGCTTTCCCAGGTGCTGCCTGCTCAGGTGGGAAGGAGAGTGGGGGAGCAGTGCAGGATTCGGGCAGCCCTGCACTGGTGGGGAAACAGAGGCAAGGTGTGCCAAGGGAGGTTTGGGCTGGATATTGGGAAAACTGATGCAGTCCCCATCCCTGGAGGGATTTCACAGCCCTGTAGATGTGGCACTTGGGGACAGGGGTCAGCGGTGCCCTTGGTGGTGCTGGGGAAATTGCATGACTCGGTGGTCTCTGAGGGCTCTTCCAACCTCAACAATTCCATGATTCCATGATCTGCAGAGGTCCCCGGAACACACCTGGCCTGGCCTTGGTGCAAAAGAGGAGGATGACACCCCTTGGCTGTGCAGGTGACACTCCTCCCAGGGAAGATGCTTCAGGAGCAGCAACAGCAGCTCTTGAACATCCGTGGTGCCGCTTCCAGCATCCCTGCTCTCTTGCCCTCGGGATGTGTGGTGTTCACCACAGAGCTGTGATGGGCTGTGACATCCTGTTCTGCATCCCTGCGCTCCCCATGCTCTTCCTTCTGGGAGAAAACACTTCAAGGTTGAATCTGTCCCGAGGTTTTGCAGGTGAGGAGACAAACGCAAACCCATCCCGTGTGTCTGGAGAGGACCTGAGGGGGGAACCCAGTTTTGCCCCCTGAGGTGGCAGAGCTGGCTGTGGCCCCGGTACTGGAGGCAGGGCAGACCCCCTGAGCCCGTGTCTGGTGTGAAGCACCCCTAAATCTGTGAGAGAAGCAGAAGGAAAGCAAATAACCCAGCGAGGCTGGTGTGGCGCAGAGCCCTGCTGGTCTCTGAACTCTTGGGGAAGGTTTAGTGTTCTGGTTTGAGGGTGAAGGGGAGAAGGACAAAATCTGGCACCGAGGCCGTGGGCTGCGCCCCAAAGGAGGCTTTAAGGGGTGCTGTTGCTGCTCTTTCTTGCTGGAATCCACTCTGACACCATTCCTGTGGGAACCCTTTCACTCTGGAGCTCTGCTCAGCCAGGTCCTCCTCTCTGTGGGGTCTCCAAGCTCCTCCCTGCAGCACTCACAGGGGCTGGAGATGGGTGCAGGAGGGGACTGTGAGACTGGGCGTGCAGTGGGGTCTGCTGGGGGTTCCCAGGCTCCGAGTGCCAGCAGGACCCCCAGGTCCCATGGGCAGCTGATGTGAACCAGGCCCCAGCAGGGGGGGATTTGGTGGTGGAGGGCTCAGCTCTGGCGGGCCCTGCCCAGAGCCTGGTGTGGCCCTGGGTGGGAGCTGCTGGGGACCCCTCTGAAGCACCATCGCCCCACCTCCCACCCCTGCCCTGCACCAGCATCTTCCCCAGGCCCCTCAGTCCCGGCCCTGTCGCTCTGGGCATGCCCTGGGATCCCTCTGGATCCCCTGTGGTCTGCGTGGACTCATTTTGGGGGGGTCTTCACTCACGCCCCTCCTTGCAGAGCCACCAATGCATCCACACCAAGAACCATCATCCCCAGTACTCCCAGTGCAGGAGAACCTTCTGCCTCCACTCAGAGCCAGTGTCACACTCCCTCACACGCTGGGGCACCCGCCCAGGGAAGCTGTGCCCACTCAGGGAAGCTGCACATCTCCAGGCAGGCACTCGGCTCACCGTGTGGGGGAACAGAAGCCTCAAAATGAGGAGTATCCTCAAAACCAGGGGTATCATCAGCCCAGAGCATCAGCTCAGAGTCTGTCTGGCCTGGCTGAGCCCCTGCAGAGGGACACGAGCAGAGCAGAGCAGAGCAGAGCAGCTTTCTGCGCTCGGGCGCACCGCGGGAGGAGGGGGACAATCCCTCTTTGCACGCTGCAGGCGCTGGGAGGAAAAGGGTCCGTGAGTAAATAGAAACGATTAAAACGTCCTTAGGAACAATAGTGGAGCAGCTGTGAGTGCCCGGGCTGTGGTGGGAGCTGTGGAGCTCAGCCTGGGAAAGCAGCAGGTGAGGAGCCTGGGCAGGGAGCGTGGCCGTGCCGCCCTCGCTGTCGCTCTGTCCGTGTCCCTCCCGTCACCCCGGCCCCGGGGGATGAGCAGCTCAGCGGCTCTTTGCACCGGGACGGGGCAGAGTGAATCCCAGAAGGGTTTGGGTTGGGAGGGGCGTCACACTCACCTCGTTCCACCCCCTTGCCGTGGGCAGGGAGACCTTCCACTGGGACAGGATGCTCCAAGCCCCGTCCAGCCTGGCCTTGGGCTCTCTGCGTCCTTGTCCTCGTAGCTTTTCTGAGGCCAGATCCCACTCCAGCCACGATGCAAATGCCCCTTTCCCTGAGGGGACAGTGGGGGCTCAGTGAAGGGCTGCCTCAGGACACACCATGGACACCCTTCAGGTCTTGGTGGACAGAGGGGCTTCCTGTCCCTCTGTGCCAGGCTGCAGGATCGCCCCTCCCTGCTCCTCCAGCAGCATCCAGCCGGACCCTCCCGGCACCCCCAGCACTGGCTGCCCAGTGCCTGCGGGGTCTGGCCCCTGGCTGAAGGCTGCCACCTGCCTCCCCCCACACCGGCGATGCCACCATGAGCCCTGTGTGATGATACCACAATCCCTGGGTGATGCCCCACGAGCCCCGCGGAGCTGCCTGGCTGCAGGACCATTTCTTGCCTCACAGGGACCTCTAGAGTCACTCTCCCAAAGTCCCAGCACTTCTCCACTCATATACGAGTGGTGCTGTCCATGTCTCCTCTCTCCTGCACAGGCTGGAGCTTCCCAATGAGCTCTCCGTGCTCCTCTTCCCCATGCCAGCCCTAGAGAGTCCCCTGTGTGTGCCCCAGCCCCGGGGACAGCAGGGACATCCCACACATCTCACTCCTCCCAGTGACACCCTCTACTTCTGGGACTTCTGCTTCTGCCCATCCTTGCTCCTGGGCTCTGCTGGGTGCTGGATCCGGGCTCCTGCTGCACCCCTTGAAGGCTCTTGCCCCCTAAAGTGTCCCAGTACTGGTGCTGGTGTGGGGTGGGATGTGCAGGGGGTCTCTGGGGACCCGCTCTGGGGTGTCCGTGGCAGGGGGTGCAGGGAGGCAGCTGGAAACCAGCCGGAGGTGGGAAGAGCCTGTGGCAGGAAGGAAACCTGGAGCTCCTTGTGCGAGCCCTGTGTTTGAGGCACAGCAGCAGCACATCCTCTGTTCCACAGAATGACAGAATCACTAAGCTTGGAAAAAACCTGGGAAGTCACTGAGTCCAACCTTCGGCTGAGCGTTTCCCGTGCAGCTCCTGCTCTGCCAGGACACGAAGGTTCCGTGCTGGCAGCGGGGATGGGCATCGGCTCTGCTGCGGGAGGAACCACAGCCCACCCTGGAGGGAGCCCAGCTCCCGCCTCAGAGAGCTCGGAGCATCATTCAAATCCCTTCCCGGAGCCAAAGAAAGGGGAAGCCAATCCAAATGCTACATTTTGAGATGCATGAGGCGTCAGAGGAGAGACAACACCAATATTTCTAATTGCATGGCTCCTGTTGAACATTTCCACAGCTGCTGCAGGCGTGACGGTGCCTTGACAGAGAGTTGTTGCCTTTCCTGGATCCAGGATCCTTCTGCAAGACCAGAACCTCCCACTCCTGCATGCCAGGAGCCATGTCTTTGGGGGAGGAGGGAGAAGTGTCCCAGAGTAAAGGAGGGGTGGGAAAGGAGGGGTTGGGATTGGGTTGCTGGGTGGGGCAGGACACAGCTCAGTATTGACTTTTCTGACAATACTTTTTGGACTTGATGATCTTAGAGGTCACAAAATCACAGAATCGTGGAATCCCAGACTGGTTTGGGATGCAAGGGACCTCAAAGCCCATCCAGTGCCACCCCTGCCATGGCAGGGACACCTTCCACTGTCCCAGGCTGCTCCAAGCCCCAATGTCCATCCTGGCCTTGGACACTGCCAGGGATCCAGGGGCAGCCACAGCTGCTCTGGGCACCCTGTGCCAGGGCCTGCCCACCCTCCCAGGGAACAATTCCTGCCCAATCATGATTTTGTAGATCATTGATTTGATCAATGATTTTCACGATAATTATAATCACGATGGTAGATCGCTGCCCATGGGCTGGGGTTGGGGGGCAGAGGGTCCCCTGGCAGCATGAGGGGACTGTTTAGGGAGGTTTCAGCAGTGGAATGAGACCATTTTCACCTGCTGCAGACAAAACACTCTCAGACATCCACGATGCTCTGGATGCCGGGAGTGCTCAGGCTGTGCCCATCTCCTGCTCAGGTCCTCACCAGCCCGGCCCAGTGTCCGGTGCCTGGCAAGGAGAGAGGAAAATCACTTGCAATGCAAATGCTGGAAAAGCAGGAAATGCCTCCCCCGGGAGTGTTAACTGCTGTTAATGGTTAATGCACCGGCAATTTAAACCTCCCCAGGACCAGGGGCTGATGCTTCCTCTGAGAAGGAGAGGGAAGGATCGATATCATCAGCCCTGGCAGCGCTGGGGGCTTTGGGCTCCCCCGAGCTCTGCATCGCTCGGGACTGCGGTTCCTCTTCCCATCTCGGGGCTGGCCCTTGGTGAGTCATTTTACATCAAACGCTGGGGTTTGGGGCAGTGATTCTGTTTGAAAAGACTGAAGGGAAGCAAAGTGGCGTGTGAGAGGAATAGATTTCCATACTGCTGGGAAGTGGAGGAGGAAAGTCTTGCTGAACTGCTTTGTAGCCCACCCACAGTAACACTGGCTGGCGTGGGAGCCTGGGAATGCTCCCAGGCAGATTTAATCCCCTGTTCTAGACCCAGGCTGGCTTGATTCACCTGGGTGACGTGGGTTTGCAAGTGGAAGAGGCAACTGGATAAATATTTGTGATGAGCTGAAGGTCTTTTCTGTACTGAGCCATGTTTTCAGTGGACTTTTGGTTCAGGGAGGCTGAGAATCCTTAATGGAAGCACTTGGAAATGCAAACACGTCTGACTTGGGTACCTGCTGTTTGCAATGAAAGTAAATCAGGCTGCAAGCAGGGAAGGTTTATCTCTGGTCCAAATCCAACTGCTTTTCCTCTATCCCAACCCTGGCCTGGGGTTTTTCTAATGTATGATGGAGTTTACACAGGGAATGGGTGCTGGGAGTAAGATGGGGGGAAGCACATAGACCCAGCAGTCCTGCCGTCTTCCTTCTTCCCAAAGTCCTTCTCATGGCAAAGCTTTCATGGACGACTTGCAGCTTTGCATTATTCAAATCTTCAAAAATACCCTTAGGGCTGATCAGTCATGGGACAGTGCTCCCAGCTTGGGGAGGTGCTCCCAGCTCAGGCTGCCCCAGCACTTCAGGAGCTGGGAAAACTGAGCTCTGGAAGCTGAGGGGCTGGGACGGTGCCAGGGGCTGAGCATCAGTGAAGATCTCTGCATTTTGTCACATCCCAGACACTGCCCAACACTGATACTGGGCCAGGATTTATTCCTGTATTTGGGGTTTTACAAGGAACTCTCAGTCACTGGTCTGAGCAGGGTGAGAAATTCTGTCATTTCACCGCCCTGGAGGAGCCTGGAGTCCCAGCACAGACACAGCTCTGTGTGTGCTCACAGAGGGAGCCACTGACTGCGACAAGGCCAAGGGTGACTTTTATGACTATTTTTATGACTTTTACAAGGTTTCTGTGACAGTGGATAAAGCAGAGCTGGAAAAAGGCCTGACCTGTTTTGCAGTGGCAATGGGGGGACAGAGATGTTTCCCTTTCAGACACACTTTGTAGGACTGACAGAACAAACAGGGTCCTTTGTACAAAACACAGCGAGGGAACCCCTCAGGGTGGAAGGCAGGTGCCTTGTGACTTGTGTCCTGATTTGCAGCATCTGTCGGGGGTCATGGGCAAATCCAGGCTCACGGGTGTTGTTTACCCCTCCTCTTTCTTGCACAGAGCTGAGCCAGGCTGACCCTGAGCACGGAAACACCATGTATGAGCTCAACGAAAGCAGCTTCGACCCCATCACCTTTGTCCTGACAGGCATCCCGGGCATGGAGGAGTCCCACGTCTGGATCTCCGTCCCCTTCTGCCTGATGTACCTCACCGCAGTGTTCAGCAACCTGGTCCTTCTCTTCATCATCACCATGGACAGGAGCCTGCACGAGCCCATGTACCTCTTTCTCGCCATGCTGGCTCTCTCTGACCTCCTGCTGTCCACCACGACGGTGCCCAAAATGCTGGCAATCTTCTGGTTCAGTGCCAGGGAGATTTCCTTCGATGCCTGCATCACACAGATGTTCTTCACCCACTTCAGCTTCATCGTGGAATCCTCTGTGCTGCTGGCCATGGCCTTTGACCGGTACGTGGCCGTGTGCGACCCGCTGCGCTACGCGTCCATCTTAACCCCCTCTGTGATCGGCAAAATCGCCGTCACCGCCGTCGCCCGCGGGTTCTGCATCATGTTGCCCGCCATCTTCCTCCTGAAGCGGCTGCCGTACTGCGGGCACAACGTGATGCCCCACACCTACTGCGAGCACATGGGCATCGCCCGCCTGGCCTGCGCCGACATCCGCGCCAACGTCTGGTACGGGCTCACCACGGCGCTGCTCTCGTCGGGCCTGGACGTTGTGCTCATCGCCGTCTCTTACGCGCTCCTCCTCAGGACCGTGTTTCGGCTCCCATCTCCAGCGGCTCGTCTCAAAACCCTCAGCACCTGTGGCTCCCACCTCTGCGTGATCCTCATGTTCTATGTGCCTGCCTTCTTCTCCTTTCTCACACACCGCTTCGGCCACCAAATCCCAAGTCACGTCCACATCCTCCTGGCCAACCTCTACGTCGTGGTCCCACCCATGCTCAACCCTATTGTCTATGGGGTGAGGACCAGGCAGATCCGGGAGCGTGTCACCCGCCTCCTCTGCCCCACAGGGGAATGTCCTTGCCCCGGCTGGGGCCGCAGGTGCTGAGCAGGGGGAAGGGGGATGTGGGATGGGGTCTGGAAAGCAGCACCAAAGGCTGCAGCACTTTCTGGCCTGGAGGAACTGGTTTGCCCAAGGGGTTCAAGAGAAGCTGAAGGTGGTGTGATTTCTGGAAATGTGGGCTTGGGTCATCAGCATCTTCACTGCTGCTGGTTTCTCCTGGAGCTGCTTCCCCTGAATTTCCCTCATTGGCAGAGACTGGGCAGGTTCAGCTGAGAAGCATCAGGGCTCTGCTGACTCACTGTCACCTGCTACAGCTGGTTATGTTTGCTGTCCTACAGCTTCGCTTCTGCCTGTTCCTTCAGCTTTCTAACAGCGTCCAGACCATGAACACATTGTTGGTTGCCAGACTGGAGCATGGCTCACCAACCACGGCTGGATGGGCAACGCACTGCTCACCATGGCACAGAGGGGGTATGTCCTCCTGTCCTCATTGCTCAGGGACCCTGGCACCTCTTGCTGCTGAAGATGTGTCCCTGCTGGGAAAGACTTTATTGTCCTGTGTTTGAGGGAAACATTTCCCTTAAACCGTGACTCCCAAATGCAATTCAAGCCTTTACAGTCGTGTGTAAGGGGACAATGGTGTCCCACACCCACCACATCCCACTGGGATGCTTTCTGTCCGTGCAAGAGCACGGCACTGTGGAGCAGCACTCAGCCCGAAGCACGCTGCACCTCGAGATTCTTCTCTGTCCATGTGCTAGCTGATAAACCACCAGTTTTGTCGCTGGGTATTTGATTCATCCTTCAACACCGAAGGAGCTTTGCAGGATGTTCCTTGTTCCCCTCGTTGGTGGATGTAGCAGCTGAGTCAGTAACACCTAATTCTGCCTGAGGTCAGTGGCACCCTGCCCAGGCGACCGTGAGCGGCGGTGCAGGTGTGAAAGGTGAGCACTCGGCATCGCTGGAGGACCACCGAGGACAACCCATGTGTCTGGAATACAGACTGAATCCCACAATCACTGAGGTTGGAAAAGACCTCCCAGATCATAGAGTCCAGCCTGTGTCCAATCCCCACCTTGTCACTAGCCCAGAGCACTGAGTGCCATGCTGGGCTCTGCTCCCAGGGAACAGGGACAGGAGGAGAGGGAACGGCCTCAGGCTGGGCCAGGGGAGGCTCAGGTTGGACTCCAGGAGCAATTTCTCCATGGAAAGGGAGGTCAGGCCTTGGAAAGAGCTGCCCAGGGAGGTTTGGAGTGCCCATCCCTGGAGGTGTCCAAGGAACGGCTGGAGGTGGCACTCAGTGCTCTGGGCTGGGGACAAGGTGGGCATTGGGCACAGCTGGGACTGGATGGGCTGGGAGGGCTTTTCCAGCCTCGGGGATCCTGGGATTCTGTGAGAAATGCTTGCTTCTCCTCTCTGCATTCCCTGCTGTCAACTGTGTTCCTCTCTTACCCATTCTCTGAGGAATGGGGGCCTGGGCACTTTTTGGTCTCTGCTGAGCTCAAGGGTTTCCTGGGGTCTGGCCAGCACAACTCTGCCCCATCCCGGCAGCGACCAGAGTGTTTTGGTTGTGGTGATTAGGGAGCCCTTTCTGGAGGCTCCACAGTCCAGCTCTCACAGCAATGCCAGGAGTGGGAGGGTCTGACCCTGTGTCACCTGTGAGACCCCACGAAGGGTCCGGTGTGTTCCCGGTGCCGCTCATGAGATGGAGCAGATCAGCCATTTCTGCCAGAACGTCCTTGTGCCCAGGCTGTGAGGGCAGCCGGCACTCGCCAGTCCCACAGCCTGCCTGGGCTGCAGAGCTCTTCCAGACCTGCCCTGGTCTGACAGTGGGGAAACCGCTGCTGCACACCCGGACCTCGGAGCTGTCTCATTTGGGGGGGGGGTGGTGACCCTGGGGATACTGGGGAATGGCTCTCCCAGGATCTGGACTCCAATAAATGTTGTGCCCTGCATCAGGGTGGGAGCTGTGGGATCATTCTGGCGGGGGCTGATCAAACCCAAAGTTCCTGATGGAGGGCAGGAGCCATGGGCACTCTCTGGGACCAGGTGTGCTCAGACCCGAATGACTCAGGAGCTGAGATCAACACAGCAACCCAACCAGCAAACTCTGCTCCAGCCACATCAGAAATGCTGCCATGACTTCAAAAGAACAGGGGAAGAGACAGATTCATGATTTCAGATCAAAACCCCCCAGAAGTTTTTCACTTTTGCAACATATTTCATTTTTCCTTTGTTTTATTTTCCTCCGATTTGATCAAAAGTGGCACCCTGTGACGGGCACAGGGGAAATGAAAGTCTGTTCATTAGAGGCTGTTTGTCTACCAGCGGAGATAACGGAGCTGGGTACAAAAGCTGCTCGTGTCACTGGGTTTTTTCAATGTCCTCAGAACATTCATGTTTGCATTGGCTTCCTTAGCAAAAAAAAAGTGTTTGCACAGAGCAGCCACGTGATTTTTGATAGGAGATGGAGCTGTGAGAAGGAAAATGTGTCAGGAGAGTGCATTGCTGTCAGCAGCTCTGAGAACAACTGAGCTGCCACCTGGGTTTGTCAATATACGGGGCTTGGAGCAACCTGGGATAGTGGAAGGTGTCCCTGCCTGTGCCGGGGGGGAATGAGATGAGCTTTAAGGTCCCTTCCAGCCCAAACTGTTGTGTGATTCTATGGTTCTCCGGATCTGTCTGCTCCTTGGGGATTCCCAGAGGGGTTTTATACGATGCAGGAGGCAGTTTTAAACTTGCTGCTCTGCTCCTTGGGTGGATGTGGTGGCCAGGTCAGGAGCAAACTGCCCAGGGAAATGTCCCCAAGTCAATGAATCACCAGCCGGGCCATTCCTGGCCAGGGGCCCGTGCCTAATGGGGCATTAGCCAGCCAAGCAGGGAGATTTATATTTCAAGGTGGTTAAAATGTCAGCTTAATAACTCACACAGGGTGGGAAACCACAGCTCCTTCATAATTTTTTTCCATATCTGGAGACACCCATTCTTTTTTTAGCTCAGTTCATGGTTTTTGTGAGTGTGTTTGGATTACAAGGACCTTTGCCTGGTAGGAAGGAAGGGAAGGAGGAAAATTCCCTGCCTGCAACACAGAGTTAGAACACGATGAGCTTTAAGGTCCCTCCCGACCCCAACCGTTCCACAATTCCATGATTCTACAATTTCAGCTGGTGTTTTTCCCACATAGCACATGCAAGAAGTAAATGAAATCTCAAAAATCTTTGGGAGATAAGTGGAAGTCGCTGCGAAACACTCCTCTGCCCTCAGTGAGTGTTTCTGTACACGGAGAAGGAGCTGAGCCTGCACCCGGAGTGGAGATGGAGCCTCGGGTTTGTGCCGAGCCAGGCTCTTGGCGTGTGCTTGAGAGGCGAACGCTCTCCAGTGTGTGATTGCTCTGCTGCACGGACAAGGACAAGCTCGGCTTTCATCACGGACAGAGCCTCGAGTGCGCCAGGTTCAGGTACCCCGTTTGCACTCTGTTTTACTGCTGCTCACGGACAATGGTGCCTTGCTACCCGTCCTTGCCCCGCAGAGCGCCGGGCGCGGTGCGTCAGAGCAGCAATGCTCCGTGACTTGGCGAACGGCAGGAGAGAGGCTCCTCAGGAAGGATGCACAGGGGAGAGGAGGGGTCACTCTCAAGGTCAGTGAGCAGCTGGATGCATGGAGCTTGCCTAGGATGGATGAGGAGCCGACTGAGAGCTCATGGGTCAGGATGCCCCTGGAGTGTTCCAGGCCAGGCTGGATGGAGCTTGGAGCAACCTGGTCTAGTGGAAGGTGTCCGTGCCCATGGCAGGGGCGGAACAGGATGATTCTGTGATTCTGTGAAATGTTGATTTAATAGAAGTCCCACTTCACAGACAGGCAGATAATAATCAGCACCACCTCCTTGCCTGAAATGAGACGGTAACAGCCTTCAGGAGGGAAGTTTTGGGTGACTGGTTTGATCTCATGGATTAGAGATTCCTGCTGGACCCGAAGGTCCCTAACGGCTCCCTGAAGGGTCGTGGCAGTCAGGAGGCTGCAGACTGCAGTTTCCCTGCCCTCACTGCACAGCCTGCTGAGAGTCTCTGCAGGTTTCTGGGAGTCCAATTCTAGTGGTCCAATAAAATCAGAAACGGGGACAAAAACACCCAAGAGGTTTGTAGCAGGAATGTCTGCTGATCTCTAGCTCAGAGCTCCCAATTTCCTCTCCACCATTGTTTCCAAAAAGTTAAAGCAGGTCTCGGTCCTAAAGCACTTCCAGTCTGGGGCAAGCACAGGAGTAGAGCTCACACCCGATGGACAGGTCCCTGCCAGCCCAGGCTGGTCCAGGCACAGCCCTGGGAACCTCTTTGGGATCCAGGATCAGGAAATGGATTGTGCAGGAGTGACTGGTGCAGGGTGATGAGTGATGGGGTGGTGAGGGCTCACTGAGGTTCCTTCAGGGACAGCCTGAAGGTCTACAGGGCTTGTACAATCAGTGCAGTTAATTAGTGCAGTAGGAGGAAACACCCAGGGAAATGAACTGGTGCCGTCCCCGGTGCCCTTCGCCACATGCTCAGGTGTGAGCACAACCCCCCTGCCCTGTGGTGCCCCAGGGCACTCCTGGACCGGATACAAACAGGGGCTGGGTCTGTCCCAGCAGGCTGGGGGTGTCCCGTGGCTGGCACAGAAGGTGGGTGACAGAACCAGGCTGGGACACGGCACTGTTGTTTCAGCCTTTTCAGCCTTTTAACTTTGTCTCTTTGCATATCCAGAGTGAATCTACTGGAGTGTGTCCAGGGCAGGGAACGGAGCTGGGAAGGGGCTGGAGCCCCAGGAGCGGCTGAGGGAGCTGGGAAAGGGGCTCAGCCTGGAGCAAAGGAGGCTCAGGGGGGACCTTGTGGCTCTGCACAACTCCCTGACAGGAGGGGGCAGCCGGGGGGGTCGGGCTCTGCTCCCAGGGAACAGGGACAGGAGGAGAGGGAACGGCCTCAGGCTGGGCCAGGGGAGGCTCAGGTTGGATATTGGGAAAATTCCTTCCCAGAAGGGCTGTCCAGCCCTGGCACAGCTGCCCAGGGCAGTGGTGGAGTCACGTCCCTGGGGAGATTTCACAGCCCTGTGGATGTGACACTTGGGGACATGGGTTAGTGGTGGCCTTGGCACTGCTGGGGAAGGGTTGGACTTGGTGGGCTCAGAGGGATTTTCTGGCTTCAGTGACTCTGATTCTGTGCCTTGCTCTAGCTCCCAGCAGCTGCAGGCAGAAGATTCTCTTGTCTCACAGGCTCCAGTAGCAGAAATGCCAGTTCCTAGCCAGGATGGAGGAACCGGGACAGTGGAGGGGGACCCTGATAAAGCAAATTGCCCAATATTTACTATTCCCAGGTAAAATGTGTCTCAGAAGTTAAGATGTCTGTGCAACAAACAATGCTGGCCATGAACCAACTCCCCTGAGCCAACCCTGGGTGTCCCCCAGCTGCTCTTTGAGCCTTTTCCCTACACCTTCACCTGGCACAGGCTGCCCAAAGGGGCTGTGGACTCCCCGTCCCTGGCAGTGCCCAAGGCTGGGCTGGATGGGCCCCAAGCAGCCTGGGATGGTGGAAGGTGCTCCTGCCCATGGCAGGGGGTACAATGAAATGGACTTTAAGGTCCCCCAGTCTGTGATTCTGTGATTCCACAGCTCCTGCAAGTGAGGAATGATGTGATGTGTTGCATCGAGACATCTCAGCCCCCAACCAGTCAGGATCCCACCGCCATCCTTCACCTTGGGGGGGACACTTGGGCTGGAGAAGTCTGTCCCCTGATCTCCACCCCGGTCTGTGCTGTGTGTGCTGCTGCCCTGCTGGGGAGCGGGGCCCTGCTGGCCCCTGCAGCGAGGGAGGGCACTCCCCGAGCCCCTGGGCCTCTCCCTGCCCGTGTGTGACCCGCTCTGTCCATCTCTCTGCCCCAAACCCTCGGCCTTCTCTGGGCTCTGCCCACCCCTCTCTCTTTCACTGTTTGCCTGCTGCGGGTGGCAAGCAAACCTTCCTCAGGTACCTCTGGCTCAGCCAAACTAGGGAAAGAAAAAAAAAGTTTCTGACTTAAGTCAGGAAAACCATAAGTCTATGTGCTTAAATTAAATGGAGAAATGGGATTATCAGAGAAACCTGAAACAGCTTCATTTGCCTTTAGATTCAAATAAAATAATGGCAAAGTGAATATGAGACTTGATCAATAGTGTAAAAGGGCAGGAATGTAATTAACGGCAATCAGTGCTCGTTTGGGCATTCAGCTTCCATGGAGACATGGAATTCATTTTCTGATGATTCCACATGGGGTGATAAAGTTACCCCAAGCCTGAAAAAAGTTACCCCAAGGCTTGATGCAACCTGAGTGTTTTTCGTATTCACAACATTGTGATATAGAGCTCA
Organism: Lycocorax pyrrhopterus obiensis; assembly: GCA_014706295.1. Taxonomy (NCBI): domain Eukaryota; kingdom Metazoa; phylum Chordata; class Aves; order Passeriformes; family Paradisaeidae; genus Lycocorax; species Lycocorax pyrrhopterus. The sequence continues at coordinate 221,322 of JACSVZ010000001.1, forward strand.
TTATGTCACACAAACAAATTAATAAATTATAAGTAAAGCAGCTGCTGGTGGACTTTGGCCAGCTGCAAAACCTCACTCCAACATACGTCTCACTTTCCATATATTCCTGGGGAGGTCCTGCAGGGATTGGCCAGGTGCTGGGTCTGATGCTCTGTGATTGCTATCGGCTGTGTAAACACAAGTATAAAATCATTGTTAATGAGGTTTTCAGCTGATGCAGGGACACTAATTTAATCGAGGTGAGTGCAGCCACCCCCCAGGAGGGGAGCGAGGGCTGTACCAGGGCAGGGGCCCAGCTCCAGTGAGGGGGGCCAGGGCAGCTCAGGGGTCTGAGGGAAGGAGTGTCCTGGTGGGGGCACTTGGGTGATGCTTGGCCCCAAACTGAGGGTCTTGGTGTGTCCCTGCAGCCAGCGAGGGCTTCTGGTGGGCAGCACAGGGCCAGTGTCCCTCGGCCTCTTCCCAAATGCTTCACCTGGTCCCCAGGGTGACACTTCTGGGTGTGGATGGGGCGAGCAGCAGGGCTGGAGTTGTGCTGGCCTCCAGGAGAGGTCCTGCTCCTTCCCCCAGCACTGCCCAGTCCCTGGGGGACATCTCTGCCACTGTCCCCATGAGGGTGGGGAAATCAGGAGGAGCCAGCACTTGGGTACCACTTTGCTGAGCAACTACAACAGCTGAGGGCTGGTTCCCAGTCCCTTTTGAACAAAAATGAAAGCAAAGCTCCTTGCAGGTACTTTTTGGTGTTGTGAAGGGCAGAGGTGAGTGATTGCAGCAGTCCTTTGTTGTGAAAGATGAGACTTTGGTCCCAGAGCTGCTGGAAATCAAGACAGGCTCCTCGAGTGTCTGCTGAGGGGATGGGAGGCCATCAGGTGACTTCAGGTGAGATGTGGGTGCTACCTTGACCCAAGCAGCGTGGCCTTCCCCCCGGGCTGGGACAGGAAGGGGGAGCTTTCTCACGAGAACTGCTTTAGCATTTATGGAGTTAAACACCCTTCTGCCCCCAGCTCCTCTCGTTGTCTGGTGAGCCAAGAAGAGCAAGGCCCTGCTTTGAGTCATGGACATCTTTGGATTGTGAGCAGCATCTGGAGAGTTCCCTCTGCATCAGGGCGATGGAGGAGTCTGAAACACCTGCCTGGAATCCCAGCTCTCTCTGGACAACGTCAATTACCAGATGCAACGGGAACAAAGCGTGAATTTTCTGTTTCTTCAGTCAAGACTTACATTTTGAAGTGGGGTGGGGATGGAGAGAGGCAAATTGAGCTGGGGGGAAGAGGAAAACAGGCTCTCCCTGTTGAGGTGTGGAGGAGGATGCCCTGGTACCACCTTGGGTGCCTCCACACGTCCCTTGGAGGAGTGGGCTGGCACAGGGCTGCCTGATTTACAGCCCCAGAGCAGGAACTAGAGCAGGTTTCCTGGAGAGCTCATGTGCTCCATCCTTGGAGATTGCTGAGACTCAAGCCCTTGGCTGACACTGATTGCACAGGTGACTGGACCCAAGACATCCCTGGGTCCTGCCCAGCCTGGATTGCCCCACACTTCTGTGCCTGAGTCATTGTTATGGGTCAGGTTGTGTCACGTGTGTTCAAGACCCATCACACTAAAGTTTTGTCTCTTTTTAGGTACAGGAAGTGCAAGGAACAGGCTGTAATGGCAGCTGGCAGTGCCACTGCTCCAGCTCCCATCACCTGTGTCCTGAGGGGCGTCCTTGGCATGGGGGAGTCTCACCTCTGAGCCCCAACCCCTTCCAGAGGTCAGCAATTTGTGGCTGTTAGACAGGGGTTGCTTCTGTGCAGCATCTCAAGGACTTGGGGGGGACCAGGGGATGTTCTGGCTTGGAATCACACAAGGTTTGACTTGGAAGGGACCTTGAAACTCATCCCGTCCCACCCCTGCCATGGCAGGGACACCTTCCACTGTCCCAGGCTGCTCCAAGCCCCAGTGTCCAACCTGGCCTTGGACACTGCCAGGGATCCAGGGGCAGCCACAGCTGCTCTGGGCACCCTGTGCCAGGGCCTGCCCACCCTCCCAGGGAACAATTCCTTCCCAAGATCCCATCCAGCCCTGCCCTCTGGCACTGGGAAGCCATTCCCTGTGTCCTGGCACTCCATTCTTTGTCCAAAGTCCCTCTTGAGCTCTGGTTTGGGGTCGGTGTTTGAAAAGACAGTGAAGAAGTGTGGCGAGGAGGAAGGCAGAAGAGATATTATTCCAGCACTGGAGAAAACACTTGTTCTCTACAGGGCACAAAACATTAACTTTTAAAGAGCTGTCAAGGCATCTTCATTGTGGAAGTCTCAGGAGAAAACATCTGATGCTGAGGATTGTTTAATGCCCTCGAGAAGGATGAATTGGAATGAAGGGAAAACGAAGCCAGACTTATTCTGATTAGAAATAAAAGCCTTATTTTGAATAATGAGAATAATTAACTGCTGTGAGAGGCTCATGAGAACAGCAGTAGATTCCCCAGCAATTACTATGCCTATTTCTCCATGCCTGTGTGGAGAGGGGAAGGTTTTGGGTACAAAGTTGTTTTCTCAGTGAGATCTTTGGAGGACTGAGATGCTGTCCTGTTCTCATACCTGGCTTGGCCCCCAGATCTACGTCCGTGCATGTTTGCAGGGTGATAATCCATGGTATTTCTGAGCTGTCCCTCTCCATCCTCCTTGGAGGGGCTCTTCCAAGCAAGGACAGATCTTAGAATCACAGAATCTCCTGAGCTGGAAGGGACCCACCAGGATCATCAAAGCCCAGGGAACATCAAAGTCCAAGTCACCAATGTCTCTACAATGCTCCTGGGTTGCCTGAGCCCTGCTGTATTGACCTCCCAGCAGCCAGCAGTGTCAGTTTTGATCTGTTTTCCCTTAAATCTTCTCCTTTTCACCCAGGACTCTGTGACCCACAGGAGGACACCATCCAGCACTGAAGTTTTATGGACACAACACTTGTTTGTAGCAGCTCAGAGTTCCCAGAACGGGGTGCAGGGATGTGTGGACAACAGTGATCACTTTCTGATGGGCAAATCTGCATTGAGCCAAAACGTCAGAGTCTGAGGGGACTCCACAGTTTTCCAAGACCACCCAGAAGCAGAACTCATGACTGTTTTCCATACACCTTCCTGTGAGCATCACCAGCTATGGTTCTTCCATGAGTAAATAGAAAATCAATCCCAGGAGCACTAACCAAAGCCCTTTTCAGGGAGAGGAGGATTCCCTGTGGGTTTTGAGAAACCCTGGTTAAAGGGAATTATTTTAGCTTTAAGTAAGTTGACATTTGTTGACGCGTGGGTGCAGCAGGTGCCAGGAGGAGGCGCCCAGTGCCGACATGAGACGTCAGGAAACAACTTGTTTGCTTCCTCGGTGAGAAATTCCTCCCTGAATCATGGACTCATGGAATGGTTTGGGCTGGGAGGGGCCTCAAAGCCCATCCAGTCCCATCCCCTGCTATGGCAGGGACACATCCAGGGATCCAGGGGCCACAGCTGCTCTGGGCACCCTGTGCCAGGGCCTCCCCACCCTCCCAGGGAACAATTCCTTCCCAATATCCCATCTAAATCTTCCCTATTTTAGTTTAAAACTGTTTTTCCTTGTGCTATCCCATCACTTCTCATTGATCTGGAGCCAGAGCTCCGCCAGCAGTGACAGGAGGCTGGTGAGGTCACTGCCACTGCTGTCCCCAGCAGCAACAGGGTTGTTGGTGGCACTGAGGGGGACACAGGATCAGCTGTGGGGACAGGGAGCAACCTGGCATTGGAGTACCCTCCTGGGCGTGTGTGGCAGTGGGTTCTGCCCAAACAGACAAGTGCAGAGCAGCTCTGGGACTGCGAACACGTGCTGGGGCTTTGGGAGCTCAGGGGACAGGCACCACCCAATCCTTTGGGAGCTGTCTGGGCTGTGAGTCGGATGTATGAGCCAGGCTCTCTGTGAACTGATCAGGAGATTTCTGATGGAATGAAAACTTTTGTAATTTAGAAAATTGATGTCAGCATCAAATATCCTGAAAGTTGTGAGTGAAGCCTAAACAAATGGAGAGGTTTGGCTCTGCACCTGGGTTTTTCTGATCCCTCCGGGAACACTGGTTTGCGGATTTTGCAGATGAAATTGAGCAGCGACCCGGGGACCTGAAGACTTCTTTCCACGCAGCACACAAACAAGAAATGAACCATGGGATGCTGAGACACATTTGCCTCCTTTTGGTTTTCTTTTGAAACAAACACAGTTTTTCTCAGCTGGGTAAATATTTGTTCTGCTGACGGTGCTGGAGTGTGTCTGCTCTGGGAATAGGGAATTGAATGTGGATGCTGCCAAAATCTGCCATTGCTGGGAGCCCATCAGAGGAGAGGGGCTGAGCCCAGGTGTGGGGGTGCAGGGCTGGCAGCAGAACCCCAGAAGGACCCAAAGGCTGGCTGGGGTGGGGAGTTCCAGGGTGTTTTACATTCCTGAGCAAACTTGGCAGGATGGGGGTGTTCACTGAACCAGGAAAGAAGGGTCTGGAGCAGAAAGGGAGGGTGCTTGGGGGTTTTCAGGGGACTTGGCCATGGCAGATTGCAAGTGGCTGGGTGAGGTGGTTGTCTCACGTGGAAATGGTCCTGGAGTCCCCTGAGCCCGCACTTCCCAAGTCGTGGTTCTCCTCTGCCCCACAGAGGAGGTCGCCTGGGAACCAACCTGCGAGTCGAAGGCTGGACCTTTCCGTCTATTCCTTTGTACAAAGGCTGAGCTCCAGTGCCCACCCACGTTCCCTGGCACTGGCTCCTTCCCTGGCAGAGGCAGCAGCCTCGGACAATTCCAGGCACGTGTTTCTAACCTGGCCAGAGCAGCAGATATCCTCTGCCCAGCGCTCCCCTGGAGAACACGAACTGCTCACTGATAGCTCTGCAGCAGCAATCCTGCAGCTCTCTGGGCCCCCTGTGCCAGCCCTGAGTGCCACACAGCCAGGCACCACCTCGTATTTTGGATTTATTTGGATTAGCAGTCCAAGTGGAGAGTGACTTTTTACAGGGGCAGAGAGTGATAGGGCAAAGGGAATGGTTTTACACCAAAAGAGGTTTGATGTCGGGAGCAAACTCTTCCCTGGGAGGGTGGGGAGGGGCTGGCACAGGGTGCCCAGAGCAGCTGTGGCTGCCCCTGGATCCCTGGCAGTGTCCAAGGCCAGGTTGGACATTGGGGCTTGGAGCAGCCTGGGACAGTGGAAGGTGTCCCTGCCATGGCAGGGGGTTGGAAAGAGATGGGATTTAAGGTCCATTTCAGCCCAACCCACTCCACGATTCCGTGATTCCTGTGATACCTGCAATCCTAACCCAGACTCGGCAGGGTGGCACTCCTGCCTCGGGGCTTCAGGGGTGTTGGATGCTGAGCACCACCACTGCTCTTGTGGAATTATTGGCTTTATTATGGTCAAAATCTTCCTGTGTTTCTCCATTGGGGGTGACACCCCACTGCAGGTAGCTGGAGCTTCATTAGTGCTGGAGTGACCCAGCCTGCTGGAAATCCTTCCTGCAGATGGAGAGGTTCCAACAGCAAGCATGGTGAGATTCCTGGGGGCTGGAGGGTGGGGTGGTCACCCACTGACCCAGGGCACAGGGTCTAGGCATTAATAGAATCATACCACAGAACGGTTTGGGTTTGGGAGGCACCCTGAAGGTCATCTTGTTTCACCGCCCGGCCATGGGCAGGGGTGCCACCCTGCTCCCGTCAATCCAAGCAGGGATCCTAAGCCCCGAACTCTTCCTCCCATCCCCTGGAGCAGCCCAGCCCACAGACCTCCTCTCGCATTCCCGTGGGGAAACTCTTCCAAATTCCTTCTACCGAATTAATCACCAAGGGAGATCTGCATAACAATAATTACTCAAATCAGGGATTGCTATTTATAGAGATGTGCTCTGTTGTTCGCAGAACGCATCCCGTGAACGCCCGGCTGCTCGGCACTTTCCATGTCAGAATGGTTTGTAGGACTCCTCACGCCTGCCTGCCTTCCCAAACTCTGGCTGTGTCTTGCCGTAGCCTGGGGTGCGTCCCGCCGGTGCCGCGGGGTCCCGGCGACAGGCGGTGCCCTCGGTGGGCTGGGGTGACACGGAGCCGGCAGGAACCTGCCAGCGCATCTGCGGCAGGCGGCACCCGCTCGTGTGCGGGGCCAGATGGGGCCGGGGGACGGCAGCCCAGGGCGGCCGGAGCTGCCGAGAGGGGCAAGGAGCCTCCCAGTCCGCTCCCGGTCCGCTCCCGGTCCGCTCCCCGTCCGCCGGGATGCCGCGGAGGTACCAGTGCTCCCACCGCCCCCGCCCGCAGCGCAGCCGGGCCCCCTTCCTCCCCAGGCCAGGGAGCTGGTGAGCTGCCTGTGGGTGGATTTGGGGCCAGAGCGAGCTCTGGGGCGCTGGGAGGCTGGCGCAGAGCTGCCGAATTCCCCGTTAGCAGTAGACACGGGAAAAGTCCTCCCTTCCGAGCGGCGAGAGCAGCCGCGCCGTGACGGGACGAGGTGTCCCTGAGGGCTGGGGGCGGCCGGGCAGCAGGGCCAGGCAGGAGTGACTCCCGCACGGGGTGATGCTCGGGGGCGACGCCGGCGTGGGCACCCTGCGGGTCCGCCCCAGCACCGCCCGCTCGCTGCCGCCGAGAGCCGCGGACGCGCCCTCCGTGCGAGAGAAACGCGTCCGCGATTTCACTCTCTCGTGAGGAAAGCCGGCATCCCCGTGAAGCCTCCGTCCTGCACCGCCGTTTTGTTTCCCGGAGCTCCCTCCTGAAGGCCGGTTGTGCGGGGGGAGGCTGCCCACGGATGCGGGGCTGCAGCACCAAAGCCCTCCTGCAGCCATCTCACAGAGCTCTGCGGAGCCTCCTGTGACCCCGGGGCAGCTCGCGAGGGATGGAGGGTGTGTTTTAGGTAACTGCTTCTAGTGTAAATTAAAATGAAAATATTTTAGGGAAGAAGAATCCAAGGAGCCGCTCGGGCAGAGCTGTGGGAGCTGCATCCCTAGAGCTGCATTAAAAACTGTATCAATAGAGTTTTGCAGTGAGGATGGATCACGGAGGAGACGATCTGATAGACTGTGGAGGAAGGGCTCTGATGGGTTCTGGAAGAAAGGGTCTAATGCTGAGGGACTCCTTCGGTGCAAAGCTCCTGGGTGCACTGCGGTTCTCGCTGGATCCCTGTTTATTTGCAGTTTAACATTCACATTCTGCCAGAGAGGCCGAGCTGTTGGCATGGCAGCACAGCTGCCAGCTTCCAGCGCTAGTAATACTTCTGTTAGCACCTCACATCCGTTTTTGTTTCATGCAATATTTATACTGAACCACTTTTAAAAATACAAAATTGGTTGTTATTATTAGAGAATAGTAGTTATTGTTATATTATAGCTCTCATTATTATTATTATTATTATTATTATTATTATATGGAATCAGTTATTATTTCAATCAATTTTATTTTTAAAGACGATCCACTGCCATATTGTGTTTCTCTGGACAGAGGCTTCTTGGACTCTCTTGGTTCAGGATATTTTAGACATGAAATTGAGTGTGAACAGGGAATCCAACCTGTTGCTGAAGATACAGTTGCTTTTTCATGCACAGAGTCAATATTTTCGTGTGCGACAACACCACAGTTTTTCAGCACTTACACCACTTCCTCCTGCATTATGGATAATTCCTTATGATTTGAGTTTCGAGATTTAAGACTTGAGTGTTAATGCAGAAGCTGCTGAAAACAGTTCACATCCCATTTAATTTGTGTGTGACTCTGGCTCTGATTCAGCCTCTGGGGCTCTTCAGGCCTCTCCAGGGCAGCAGCACATCCCTTCCTTTGGCTGGAGGGAGAATTCCATCTCACACAGGTTTTCCTCTGACACAAAGGTCTTTCCAAGTGCCTGGTTAAATTTTAGTTCTGCTAGATTTGCTCTGGAAAATGCTGCAAAGCAAATTGAATTGGGTCTCAGAGATAAAAGGGGAGGGAGAGAAGTTTGGAGACAAGGAACATGGGCAGCCAACTTCAAACCTGGAGTTACTTTTGTTGTCTACCCTAGTGTGAGTCCAGGGGCCCGTAGAACTCCCCATTCTCGGTGCCTGAGAACATCTTGTTCATCCCTGCAAACACTTGACCACTCCTCTCTCATCACCTGACTTCTTCCTTCTACTCTGGTCTCACAGAACACAGAAATATCACAGTATTCGTGCAACAAGAGCTGATTCTGTCTCCAGGCACTCTGCTCGCAGTGGAAGCACTGGAAGAAAAATGCATAAATGTTGTGTTTAAAATCAAATGAGGAGGAAATCTGGACGTTGCTTTTTACCGTAGCAGGAGTGTCGGGACAGCCTGCAGCGCAGTGCAGACCACAGGGTTCGTACACTGGGGTTGCACCTCTGGCTGTGGCTCTTTGCAGACCGGAGCAGGTGACACGAGGCATTTGGTGCTGCTGGAAGAGCTGAAGCACCCGAAATAACGTTCTGTAGTGTCTTCTGCCTTTGCTTTCAGGTGAACATGTCCCCGTTCAATCTGACCGGCTCGACACCAACCACATTCATCCTGACTGGGATCCCCGGCATGGAGCGGCTGCACGTCTGGATCTCGATCCCGTTCTGCTCCATGTACCTGGCAGCCCTGCTGGGAAACGGTGTCCTGCTCTTCACCATATGGACAGAGCGCAGCCTCCACCAGCCCATGTACCTCTTCCTGTCCATGCTGGCCATCGCTGACCTCACGCTCTCTACCACGGCAGTGCCCAAGATGCTGGCTCTGTTCTGGTTCCAAGCCAGGGAGATCTCCTTTGGCGCCTGCCTGACCCAGATGTTCTTCCTGCACTTCACCTGCTCGGCGGAGTCGGTGATCCTGTTGGCCATGGCCTTGGACCGCTTTGTTGCCATCTGCTTCCCGCTGCGGTACGGGGCGGTGCTGACCCCGTCAGCTGTGGCCAAAGCAGGGCTGGCAGCTTTGCTGAGGAGTTTCTGCATCATTTTCCCCTGCATTTTCCTCCTGAAGCGGCTGCCGTTCTGCGGGCACAACGTCATCCCGCACACCTACTGCGAGCACATCGGCGTCGCCCGCCTGGCCTGCGCCGACATCTCCGTCAACATCTGGTACGGCATGGTGGTGCCTTTCACCGTGGTTGTGCTGGACCTGGTCCTCATCGTTGTCTCCTACGGCTTCATCCTTCTGGCACTGTCCAGGCTCCCATCCGGGTCTGCCCGCCACAAGGCTTTCCACACCTGCGGCTCTCACGTCTGCGTGCTATTCCTGTTCTACATCCCCGCTGCTTTCACGGCTCTAACGCAACGCTTCGGTCGGAACATCCCCCCCGAGGTCCACATCCTGCTGGCCAACCTGTACGTGCTGTTCCCGCCGCTGCTGAACCCCATCGTGTACGGAGTGAGAACACAGCAGATCAGGGACAAGGTTGTGAAGGTGTTCGTCTGCCCCAAGAGCCACTTGCTGAGACGACGAGAGGGAAAATGACGCACACCTAAATGGGACTCCAAGCTCCCCACTCCAAACTCTCTTTCAGCTCTTTCAGGCAACATCCCCAAGTGTTCTGCTTCCCCAGTCAAGTACAGAACACCCAACATCCTCACATCATTGTCCCCAGGTTTGTGCAAAATGCAAGGTAAAGGCAAAAATCAGGATCTCTGATTGGCAATGGAAGGAGAGTGATCAAAGAAATGAGAACCTACCCCAGGTATGTCACCTTTGGGAAATCCCAAAATCCCAGACTCACAGAGTAGCTGGGGTGGAAAGGGATCTCCAGAGATCAGCTCATCCAACCCTCCTGCTCAAGCAGGTTCATCCAGAACAGGTTACACAGGATCACGCGGGTGGGTTTTGAACATCTCCAGAGAAGGAGACTCCACTACCTCCTTGGGCAGCTGTTCCAGTGCTCGGTCACCCACACAGTAAAAGAATTTTTCCTCATATTCAGCTGGAACTTCCCATGTAAATCCCCTACGAGGAGGAGATAGGTGGAATTCCACTGTGGCGTGACAATAAATCTCCATCTCAGCTGTATTCTCTGGAGTCAGGTGGAAAGACATATAATGAATGTGTTCTTCTGAATGACACATGTATAATGAAATTAATCTTAGAGATTTATTCTTCATTAAAATTCATGGTATTGAAAAATCTCCAAAAGGAATAATACAGAAATAAAAGCAAGTGTTGCACTTCAGCATTCGGGAGGTGTCTTTATTCCTTAACTGTATCATTTGACCTTACTTTGAGTAAACATGTCAGTGAAAAATCATCCTCAAAAGAATCACAGAAGGGCATTGAAACAAATTGTTGTTATCGAATCCTAAAAATGCCCTTGCTCCAGAGTAGCTGCTTTCCTGGAGCTTAAAAATCTCTTGGGCATCAGTTTGGAACAGCAACTGGAGGCATCACGGCAACGTCCCCCAGAGCAGAGCTGCAGCACTGGGCAGGGCTGCCGAGAGTCTCGGAGCAGCCTGGTGCAGTGAGCCGTGTGACCCAGCACGTTACTCGCTCTAAAAATAGCCAAAAAAAAATCTAATGCCATTCTGAGATGGAACATAAGAATTCTCTTTCAGTAGCTCGACTTCATTTCTTGTTGCTTGGAGGGAACACATGGGATTGCTATTTTGTGAAGAAATTAAAAGTAAAAAGGATGACCCACGCTGCCTGTTCAGAGCTGGCTGTGAGACATCAGAAGGCTGACACCGGCCTCCAAGGCCTTCAGCCAGGGCTGGTTCCAGTGGCAGCCACATGTATAATTCATTGTTTTCTCTACAGCAACTTGTATTTAATTCGTCATCGCTTTATCGCTTGTTTAATGGCAGCGACTTAATGTTCCAGTCGAAACTCATCCACGCAGTCACCCAACGGGAGACCCAGAGGCCTTGCAGAGTCCACAGCCCTGCCTTTTTATGAAGGCAGAGGGACAGAAGCGGTATTTATTCCCATTTTGAGTGGTGTTTATTCTCATTCTGAGCAGCAAAGATGAGTTCAGTGATTTGCCTAAGGTATATCAAGCCTGATTTTAGAAGCTAAATGGATTCAGGTTTTTTTAATGGTAAAAGTCTCGTTTTCTAGACCCTCAGTTGCAATCAGAGACCTCGGCAGGTTCACCCCCCTCTGCCTCAGTGCAGGGATCACTGTTCATGGTGTGCCTCACTTTCACCCCAAAAATAATAGGGCTAAAGACAGGGGAATTGCTGGTGCAGTGATGTCCATGGTGGAGAACACTGTGACCAAAATGGTGCCTTGAAAATGAGAAAGGTGCTGGAGTGCAAAGCAGGAATGCAGAGGTTCCTTGTTTTGCTACGTGTCCCAGATTTAAAAAACAAACCCAACTCTCTCAGTTCCCAACCCTGTCAAGTTTCAATTTGCTCTTGACCTTGGAAAATTTCTGTGCAAAGGCTCCAGCACAGTCACAAAAGCTGCCAGGGAGAAGGAAACTGATGCTACAACACTTAAAACCAGCGCATTTACAGCATTTCACCATTTTCCTGTAAAACAGACCTGGTGCATTTCTTTTTGCCAGGAATCACTGATTCTATAGAGTTCTGAGGTAAGAAACAAACCTAAGTTTTGCTTTGGTTTCCAGTGTTTGAGTTGCATTAGGTCAGTGACGATTTCTACACTCCCTCCCAACCCCAACCATTCTCTGATTCTATAAACTCTTCATTTGGGTTTAATTCATACTGAAGCTTTGCCTGTAAAACACAATAAATCTTTGTGGGTGTGTCAAACATGGGCTGATGTTTTGCTGTAGGCTTGTCTTGGGGATGTGTGTCCTGTCATGAACATTGATCCTTTAGAGAGGAAGAAAGGAGTGATTTTCTGGGATGTGTGGAGAACTGAGTGAACAACAGCTTGCTGATCAATAAACCCCTTTAAATTCAGCTGGTGCTCTCACTGCCAGCACAACACGTCCCTGGCCAAGCGGCCTCCACAGGAATGCTGGGCAGGAATGATCCCTGCAGACCCGGAGTGAGGGGATATGGGGGTGGCCTGGAGGCCTCCCCGTGGGCCCCCACAGAGGCCGGACCTACAGAGCAACGTTATGAAATGTCACTGGGGTCCCGGGGTCACCAAGGCTGTTTCAGCAAATTAATGCAAATCCACTTCTCTCTCAACCCTGCTGGGGCTTGGATTGAGAGACATCAAGACTTTGGTGAAATCAAATCCTTAATCTCATCTATGGACGCCTCAGGGGATGCCAGTCCCAGACCCTCCGGGAGAGGCCTTCCCTGTGGGAAGGCAATCCTGCTCCACAGGGGCAGCTCCTGAGCCGGCACAAACACAAACCACAAACACCCTGTTTGTACTTAGTCCTTAAATATGTTCTTCAGTAGTTTCCAAGCTGCAGCTGTGCTTCAGTTTACTCGTGTGGTGCAGCGTGGGAGCAACCTGCTCCCAGCTCTGGGCCAGGGGTAAACAAAGCCAGGTTTGCATCAGCCTGTGGAAATCAGAGCTTGGCTCAGACAGGCTCTGCCCCAGCTCAGTTCATCTTCCAGGGCACACACAGGGCAGGCAACATGGGAACAGGTTCTCAAGGTGTTGGTCTCTTCTTCCAGGGAACAGGGATGAGAGGAAACGGGCTCAAGTTATGTCAGAGGATTAGGTTGGGTGTTCGGGAAAACTTCATCACTGCATGGGCTGCTCAGCACTGGCACAGGCTGTGGAGTCACATCCCTGGAGGGATTCCACAGCCCTGTGGATGTGGCACTTGGGGACACGGTCAGTGGTGGCCCTGGCAGTGCTGGGGAAGAGTTGGACTTGGTGGGCTCAGAGGGATATTATGACATCAATAATTCCATGATTCTGTGATTCTGTGATGCCTCAGTCTAACAGAGAAGGCTTCACTCGTGACCCCTCAGAGGCCCGTGGAAGGGAAGCAGCCACATGTCCTTCATTTCTACACCAATTTGGTTGAGCTGGCAGCAGGAGCTTGAGAGGTTTCCCCTTTATGCCTGGAGCTCAGCAGTTAAGGATGTGCTGGTTTTCACATTTTAGACTGGGATTTTCAGTGGTGTTTGACGGACCCCGGGGGCCAAGCCTTTCATTGCACTGGCTTCCATGCAATGGACCTCACTGGACCTCCCAGGCTGGGCGCAAGGAGAGAGTGAACACACACTGAAATAGACCCTGCCGCATTCTTCGGAGGCAACATAGAATCCTGGCATGGTTTGGGTTTGAAGGGACCTCAAAGCTCATCCCATTCCACCCCTGCCATGGGCAGGGACACCTTCCACTGTCCCAGGCTGCTCCAAGCCCCAATGTCCAGCCTGGCCTTGGACACTGTCAGGGATCCAGGGGCAGCCACAGCTGCTCTGGGCACCCTGTGCCAGGGCCTGCCCACCCTCACAGGTTAGAGTTTCTTTCCAATATCCCATCTAAATCTCTGCTCTCTCAGTCTGAAACTGTTGTCCCTTGTCCCGGCATTCCAGGCCTGTGTGAAAAGACACTCTCCTGCTTTCTTATGAGTCCCCTTTTCATGACAGCAATAAAAAATGATCTTATGTAAGGAACCATTTCTTCCAGAATTAAGATTCGCTCATCTTTGTCCCTGTATCTGGTGTGAGTCACTGTGACTAAGACGTGTCTGTGTGTCTAAGAGACACCTGGAACGGCACTCTCCTTCCAGAAGAGCTGCCAGAGCCATGGCCAGGCTCAGCCTCTCCCGCCCTGGGGAGCGCTGAGCCTCGCAGGGTCTGATGCTGCTCCAGTTCCCTGCAGGTTCCTGCCCGTGGGGCAGAGCAGGTCCTGGACTGGGACCGGCTGGGAGGGCCTGGAGGGCAGCAGGTAGGACACGGCTCCTCGGTGTGTCCCAGCTGGAGACAGGGCTATGGGACAGTTCCACCACCAGCTCAAGGGAAGAGATTTCACCTCTTGATGTGTGACCATGTCTGGAAGGCTTTGTCTGGTTGTGGATCCTCCCAGGCATGCGAAAGGGAAGATAAAGTGTAAGCAAGTCCAGGTGGGACCACAAGAGGGTTGGGTGGATGGTGCAACTGGGGCTTCTGACCAGCAAAAAAGAACCCAAAGCAGTGTCCAATTAAGTCTTTCAATTCCTGAAAGAGAATCCAGGGGAAAGATGGAGTCAGACTCATCTGAGGTGAAAAGACAAGAGGGTGGGTGGAAGAGTTGCGATAGGGGAAAATTCTGTTGGAAAATTAAGGAAAAATTCTTCCTCCTGTGGGTGGGACCTCAAACCTTGGAAATATAGCACTCAGGTACACCCAGAGCTCCTTCTTCAGGCTGGAAGCTGTTTACTTGCAAGGACATAACAAGTTTCAACTATAAAAACTTGTTTCCCACTTTAAATTTCTATCCCTGTCAATCCTGACTGGGAACTGCCCAGTACAACCTTCCCAACCCTCAGGAAGTCCTCATGCTGCCCCCGAAGTAGAGAGCAGATGTACACATATCTCTATATTTTATTACCGTCATATTTTATTTCATAAATTGCTCAAGTCCACAGCAGTGGATAATGAACACTCCACTGACTATTTTACCATTTTCACTGGTAATAAAATAATTATCACTGGGATAAAATATCCATGAACGAGAGACAAATTTAGGCAAAAACTTCAAGGAATTTGTAAATTCATCAGCTGCCTCAGTATTTAGAAGTTCCCCACAGCAATATTGGTCTTTTTTTTTAATACTACTATTTTGGAGTCATGATTAAAGCCCATGTGTCCATCCAGCAGGGAGTTTGACTTTCCCAGCTCCTCTGATCCAGATTTTGTCTTGAGAAGAATGACTCAGAATGACTGTACAGAGGATGTTTTTTTTTTTACAGTAAATGTGGAAGTTCTTATCCAAAGAACTTGTAACTGTTCATCTGATAGATAAGGGCTGAATAATGTCTTGAGAAAAAAATACAAAAAATTGAAAATAAACTTAAAATTAAAAAATAATATGAAAAAGAATGAATGCAAATTTCACCTAAGATACCAGCAGAAAGAAAGTCCAGAGAGAGACTTGACTTACTTAGTTTAGACAATGTGAGAGTTAAAAGAAAAGCTGAGTTGATCTAAAACTTGTCCCCAGTCTTGTGTGGTGGCTGTGATGACTCTCCAGTACCACCCCCAAGCCTAACATCACTCAGTGACTGCAGAGTTGCACAGAAATGGGACGAAATGAGACACTGCTGGTTGGCAAATCTGAAAATAAAAAAAGACAGATGACAAGTTCTTTGTTTTTTGGGACCCTGAAGCTGAGGACAGGAGTTCTTCGGAGATGCACGCCTTGCCTGGAGCCCATTGCAGGGGTTTGGTGGGTAAATGGGTCATGAAAATCCTCTGGAAATGCCACGCGGGATGTCAGAACACATCACAGTGATCCGTTCCAGATCTAATATTTTCTAACTCTCCTGTAACTAGGAACAAACCCCACATGAATTAACACATTAATTAGAATAGAGAGAAGGGACTAAATGCTCTTTCCATACTTTGCCCTTGAGTCCCATCAGCGAAACCTCTCAGCAATGACATCAGGCTCTGCAAGTGCCCCCTGAGTGACAAAACCTCATGGCCCTGCCGTGTTGTTTTGGAAATGCCCCAAGTGGGACCTGCTTGGTCCTGCCCTGGTGTTTTGGAAATGTCCCAAGTGGGACCTCCATGGTTCCTGCCGTGTTGTTTTGGAAATGTCCCAAAATCTGCATGGCTGCGGCTCAGTTTGGGCCAAGCCTGACTCACCGAGACACAAATGGCCACTAAAATAAGTGTTCAGGGGGTCTGTTGAGGCCCGGCTTTGGCTGTGTGTGGGTGGAAGGGCGGCTGCAGTTGGGTGATGCTCTCAATGTTGCGTGTTGGGAGCTGAACTTGGGGTGGGCAGAGCTGTCACCTGTTGTACTTGGACACCAAAGAACTACGCAGACTCAGCTTAGTTCAGGACAGAAAAGAAGTCAGGAAAAGCCCTCAGCTGTTTATTTTACTTTATATATATATGTTCTTAGGAATGTCCATGGATTGGAGGATGAGGTTACCACCTCTCTAACTACACTGGTTAAACGAAAAGGTCTATCAAACTTCTCCGCCTCAGGAGAAGGAATGAAAACAAAAAGGAACGATTAGCCAAACATAACTGTGTTTACAGAAAGTGCGTGAGAAACTATCACAGAAATGAAAACATCAAAAGACTGCAAATCTCAGGGCAACAGTCACCAGTCACCGTTCTGGGTGTTTTGTGGCGTTTAGAGTTCATTAATGTGTCATGGCCAGGCGAGGCTTGTGTGTAGAACTGCTCTGATCAGCTGCAAGTCTGGAATTTCTTCATGGAAAGGGCTGTCCAGCCCTGGCACAGTTTCCCAGGACAGTGGTGGAGCCACATCCCTGGAAGTGCTCAAAAAAACATGTGGATGTGGCACTTGGGGACACGTGGTGGTGACCGTGGTGGTGGTGCTGGGTTGATGGACTGGATGATTGTAGACATCTTCTCCAGCCTTAAGGATCCCATGATTCTATGATTCCATAAGAAAGCTACATCCCAGCATAACCTGGGGTTCCCAGTGTCTGGAAGGACATCAGGGTATCTGTACTGCCCTCTCATTTTTTTGGGTGTTAGATCTAATAAGCAGCATTTTAAATGACGCTTCACAGGGCCTGGGTACCTTCTGGCACCAGGACCACCATGGACCAGCAGCTCCTGAGGCAGAACTTCCTCCTGTCAAGTGGAAGGATGCAGCAGCTCAGAAGCTGTTTCACCATGGTTGGGTGAAGATGATGGTGAAGGACTCCCACCTTCCCGGCTCCATGGGCTCTCCCTGCCCAGTGTCCTGTCACCTCACACTCAGTGATGCTCCACAGGGCTGGAGCTCCCTCCAGGCAGCTTCTCTCTCTGTCCTGGCTCAGGGATGGAGCTGAAGAGCCCCTGGGGAGCCCTGTGCTCCCGCTGGCTGGTGCTGTGACCTCGGCAGTGTTCAGGTAGGAAAAAGCACATGGAGAGCCCAGGGGGGTCACTTCTCTGCCAGCTTCCATTGATCTGAGCCTCTGGTGCTTCCTGAACCAGGAGATCTGTTTTGTGGGGAATATTATTTAATGGACTTGTTTTTCGTGTGGATTTCTCTCACCGCTTGGTGAAGCCTCTGCAGACTTTTGGCGTTTGCAGTTTGCTCCGACAAAATGTTCCAAAGCTTAATCCTGTTGAGGGAAAAACTCCTCCTGTAACTGGTTTTAAATTCGCCACCTGCTATTTTATTTAATGCAGCTTAGTTCTTGCATTAAGAGAGAGCAAACAATTAGACCTGAGTGTCCTCTTCCAGCCACCCAGGATACCACAGAGCCCTTCTCCATGCTCCAGTCATTCCTCTTCCAGGCTGGAGACTCTGGGTTCATCTGCATCTTCCTTTATGGAAATTATTTTACACTTACTGCTTGTGTTTGTTGCCTGCTTCCAAAATCCTTCTACTCCCCAGGAGGAAAAATGGAAGGTGAGAGCATCTGCTTCATTGACTTTTCAGATCAAGACTTTTGGGGCTTAAGGGAAAGAGAAAGTAGCTGTGAGAGATGCAATCCATGTCTGGTAGTTAATGGGAACAACAGCAAAGCCTAAAACTCTTCAGCCATTGATGGGCCATTAGGAAACTCCAGCTCAGCTTCGGAGAGGAGTAGCCCAGCCTTTATGGCTGAGACAAAGAGGGACAGGATGGAGGTGAGGATTTGGGATATCTGAGTCCGGTGGGACTCTGCAGAGCTGGCAGAGGAAGCCTCAGGAGGAGGGTCAGCGGTGAGAAAGGGGTATTGGGAGGACAGGGGTGGGGGGAGATCCAGGGATGAGGTACCCAAAGGGCTGATTGCAGCCACATGGAGGTCAAATGCTGGAGCAGACTGTGGGATCCATCCTGCCCCGTGTTTCAGCAGCCCAGCTGGAGCTGGTGGGCAGCAGCTGGAGGTGGTGGCAGCACCAGTCCAACAGTGACAGCTCGGTGGCAGCCATCAGGCAGCAGTGACCCCCTGTCTGCCAGGCAATACAGTCTGGGGACTGAAGGCTGCAGAGGCCATGGGAAGAGAGCCACGGTCAGAGTGGTGTCCCCCCAGCTCGCTGTCTGCTGTCCCAGCAAGTCCAAGGATGTGCTCTTCCATGGACACCTCCCCTCCATGCTGCCAGTGTCCCCCCAGCTCCAACAGCCTCCCCAAGCCATCGCTGACCCCAAGCCACTGCTGACCCCAGAGCAGCTGCCGGCTCCTTTCTGACCCCTTGTTTTGGGCACCACGTTCCTGGACATGCTTACCTGGACAACCTGCACAAACCCACCATTTCTGGTGTGGAGACCAATCAGATCTGGGAGAAATCACTGAGAATGGTTAAAATGCTCCTACTTAACTGTTGAGCTTTTAGTGGGATATCCTTCCTTTCTGGACCAGGGTGAAAGAGCAGAGGAGGCTGCTGTTCTGCTAAAGTTCTTTATTTCATAGTCTCATAGTTTTGTGAAGGCAGAGTTTGAAGGGGTTACATGATAAGGCCAAGCAGTAACAGCAGCAGCAGCAGCAGGCAAACAGCAAGTAGAAAACAGCTTCTTCTTCTAATTCCTAATTCTTTCTTACAGAAGTGTGGATTGTATTTGTTAATTGACTAATAAAATTGACACACGATTCTAGTTTTTCTTTTCTTAACCTATCCTGGTCTAATTCTAACAGTCGTGAATCTTACACAAGTATTACATAGGTGTTACACAGATTTGTGTATATAGTTTCTATCAGCTCATTGTTTATCTGAACACTCTATCTAAAAACTGTGAACAGAAGAGTTCCATCTATGTTTTGTCCAAAGTAAAGAAATTTTGTGAAAAGGTAACGCTGCTGCAGTAAAAACTGTGTTTAAGGTCTCTGCTGCAGCTTTTCAAAGTTTAAAGCACTTAGCATATATTTCTACTAAAAGTTAAAAATCTGTATTTCTATTTCACTTTGGTGTGACTTCATGTATCTCAGCTTAACTAAACGTTTCAATTCAACCCCTGTGCTTTGGCTTTCCTCTGGGCCTGAGTCCAGAGGAGCTTTCACTCTAACACTTAACTATTCCTAAAATATTTCTTCGAGCATTTCCTTCCTGCACATAAGCCTTGGACCTCCATCCAAAGACACTCCTGATATTGTTTTGCCGTGGCCCTTAGCTCACAGTCATGCAGGGAAACAGGCAGAAACCACTTCTGGGATATGTCAGGAACCTTTCTAGACTGGACATTACACTGTGTGCTCTCTCTGACAGTTCACATCCACTGAATTGAATTGTTTTTCTCCAAAGCATTTGCCAAAACATTAGTCAGTTGAATTCTAAAAACCCTGAATCTGGAGAATTCAGCACGTTCCCGAGGTTTGCACTAACTTCTTCCCGTGGTTAAACATCACCTCTGCAGAACACACACCTGTGGGTGCTGACATGGGCTCCAAAGAAAAGTGCTTTTTGACCCTGGGACTCTCATGGTGCTGGAAGCGGGATGGAAAACAAAATTACCCCAGGGAAATCCTCCTGTGGGTTGGTTTTGGGCTCTGCAGAGGAATCAGAGAGCTGCTGGATCCAAACACAGAGAGGAATTAAAGTGGCTGCTGGGCTTTGGGGTTTGCAGTGCTGGGAGCAAGGGGAACATTTGGGTTTAGCATGAACAAACATCTTATCCCTCATGCAGAGGGAGGAGTGAACCTTACAACTGAAACTGGATGAAAAAGTCAGATTTCTGTCCCCCTGAGCCCTCTCGTCCTTGGCTCACGTGTCTTTGCACCTGAGAGCAAGTGCTGCCCAGACGGATGGAGGGAATGTGACAGCTCAGGTGCCATGGCAGGTCCAGCCGTGACAACGCAGCTGCAGCGGGCAGGAGCCTGAGCGCTGCTGGCTCCTCAGGGACATTCCCTGCCTGCCCTGACCACTGGCTGAAGGCTGCTCAGCCTCACCTGTGACAGCCCCATCTGTGCTGCATGCATGTGCCAGAGCTCACAATCTTCTGAGTCTTGGATTATAATTTCTCAGAGCAGAGCTCCAGCAACACACAGCACTCAACAACCACCCCAACCTTTGGCTCCTCCCAGGGCTTGATTTATAGGGCTTGTGCCCACCCTGCAGCCACAGCTGTTTGTAGGAGGTTAATGAGTACTTTAGGTTGAGGTGGTCTTAATTAATAATTGGATCCTGGTGTGGATCCTGGTCTTGAGTGAGAGTTTGGCTAGTGCATACCAACAGGGTTTAAATACATTATACAACAGATGCACACCTGCAGAGCTCCCTCTGTGCAGGACACGTGTCCTGTGTCGCCAGGGTCCTGCTGTGACACCCCCGGCACTGTGTGGGGAGGGAGCTTGTGTCCACTCACATCTCATCCCTTTCACTCCCCCAGGCTGCCCTGGGTGTCAAACACGCGGGACAGGGATGATTGTCTGGATGCTGAGGAGGTGCTGAGCCTCCTTGGGGTCCGTGTCACCTGCAGATTACAGAGATCTACCTGTGGTGAATCACAGAACCATAAAATGGTTTGGGTTGGAAGGGACCTTAAGGATTATCTATTAGAAGGAAAAGGTTCTTCCCCCAGAGGGTGCTGGGCACTGCCCAGGCTCCCCAGGGAATGGGCACGGCCCCGAGGCTGCCAGAGCTCCAGGAGCGTTTGGACAGTGCTGCCAGGGATGCCCAGGCTGGGATTGTTGGGGGGTCTGTGCAGGGACGGGGTGGGACTGGGTGGTCCCTGTGGGGGATCGTGGATGATCCTTCCAGCTCAGGCTATTCTGTGATTCTGTGAACCAGTTCCATCCCTCTACCATGGGCAGGGGGGAACACCTTCCACTCCCTCTGGCTCCCTTCAGGAAAACCCCAGATGGCACCTGGCACAAGGTGAAAAACAAATCTTGAAACAGGACCCATTCACATTGTTCCCAGGCATTTCTCTTAACCACATTCCCATTTTGGAAACCAAGATCTTTCTTTGCTGTTCCTGGAAATTCTAACCCTTTTAGACTGTTCTGTGACACAAGCTGGACTGGGAAGTCACAGAGCGTGTTTCTCCTCCTGGAGTGACGAGTGCCAGTTGTTTTGCACAGGGACAGTCACGTGTGAGCCAGAGTCAAAGAGCTGAGTGCTGGGTGTGACTGGCTCTGACAGCTGGGCTGGGGATTGTCAGTGGAACCAGGGGAGAAGCTTCCCTGGTGCAGGTTGTGTCTGTCAGGAAATGAGCAGAGCTGGGGCAAAGAGATCCAAGGAGAAAAGAACAGAGTGATTGGTCTGGGCTAAGAGCAGAGTGAGTTCACTGAAGCACTTCTTGGGTATAGAAATCCTGCTTTTGGCCACTTTCACTGCTGAACTGCTGCTTCTTACTTTTCCTTTCAGCTGCAACAACATCCAGGTGAAGGATGATCTGTGCCCAGTGTTCAGCATTATGGGGGGTTTTATTATCCAACTTATCTCATAATTACCACAAATTCTGGGAATTAAACCTTGTGGGGTGACATTTATCACTGACCTCTGCAGTGGCTCAGACGCCGAGAGCCTTCGGATCACGGTGACTCACCCTGGCAAGTAGAGCTGCCACAGCAGTAATTATTTCATCCTCACTCATCAGAGGGACGTGGTTTTGCTGCGGGGAGTGATAGATTCAGGGTTAGAAAATGGTTCTGGATAAATTTTGGAAAAGTGAATAATTTTAATGCTGGGCCACTTTCCCCTCCAGCAAACAACCACAATTAATGATGCATTTTTCTGAAAATTGGGGTTTTATCAGATGCCTGACCCTACCTTTTGTATTTTTATTTTTCAAGAGAGATAATTTCTTTCATTAGCCCAAAGGCTGAAGCTGGGAGATAAATCTTGCAGAAGAATCTTCCTATAAAATGTGCTGATGTATATAACAGCCTCTGGTCACACTTTGCTTGATCACTTATGCTTTTTAGGGATCCTTGTGGCCTCACGGGGGAGTCAGGAGGGGAAACCTTGTCTGCATGGAGAGTTCTGAAGGGAAAATCCATGTGCAGCCAGCAATCACAGAATCCCAGGATCCCCGAGGCTGGAAAAGCCCTCCCAGCCCAGTGAGGCCCAGCTGTGCCCGATGGCCACCTTGTCCCCAGCCCAGAGCACTGAGTGCCACCTCCAGGCCTTCCTGGGACACCTCCAGGGATGGGCACTCCAAACCTCCCTGGGCAGCTCTTTCCAAGGCCTGACCTCCCTTTCCATGGGGAAATTCCTGCTGGTGCCCACCCTGAGCCTCCCCTGGCCCAGCCTGAGGCCGTTTCCTCTCCTCCTGTCCCTGTTCCCTGGGAGCAGAGCCCGACCCCCCCCGGCTGCCCCCTCCTGTCAGGGAGTTGTGCAGAGCCACAAGGTCCCCCCTGAGCCTCCTTTTCTCCAGGCTGAGCCCCTTTCCCAGCTCCCTCAGCCGCTCCTCATAGGACTGACTCTCTAATAACTCTCAGTATTACTGCAATGACATCTTTGCTCAAAGTCAGGTCCCCAGACTAAATCTGGATGAGATTCAGAGTGCAAAGTCTGGCTTAAATCCAGAATGAAAGAAAAACAAGGAATTTTCCCCCCCAGCTTTCGGTATGTGTTTATTTTTTAAAGCTGAGAAATCCAAGCAGCCCGTGCGATTTGCTGATGAAAATACAGGAAGTGTTGGTGGCTCTTCACCAGGACCCAACTATTTATTATCACTGAGATATCACCCAGAAGTTGGTGGAATCTTCTGGTGGAAGCTATCCTGCCCATGGTGGGGGGTGGCACAAAGTGATCTTTAAGGTCTCTTCCAATCCAAACCCTTCTGGGATTCTGTGAGTCAAGACCCGCTCTCACCGGTAGTGATGATCAACCAGGAGGAGAAGGTGTCCTGGATGTACATAAGGAACCTCAAAATGTACAACCAGCAAATGAGATGCGCAGGGCGGTGGTGGAAAATAAACATCTAACATGAAATTTCTGATGGAAATACGAAGAGCAGGAATACAAGGAGCCTTGAGAGATTGTGTAGTCCATCTGCCCCCTGGAAGGACAACAGCTCGCCCAAACCAACCCAGAAGGGCGATCAGTAAATCTGGTCTAACATTCCTGGATGGCACCTCCATAAAACCCTTGTGTCTGAAAGGAGCCCTCGTGCTTCATATCCTGTGCAATTTTATTTATTTTCTTGCTAATGGGTCTTCGTGTTCCCTCACAGACGGTGCCTCCACTTGGGTTTGGTGCTGTCGAAGCACCAGAGGGAGGCTGAAATTACACCAAAAACTGTAGGCAGTCAGGCAGTACTGAACTGATAAACACCCAGCCTGGTGGGTTCTCATGGAATACACGGATTAAAGGCCACATCATTCAGGGAAGATCAGCTCTATGTCCCCAGGATGACATGAACAGCAACATTCACACCCAAAAATGGCTGCTTCCCGAAGAGCTCATTGAGGAAAGCTGTGAATAACTGCAGAAATCAGACCACTTCCTTCACCTTCGGCACTGAATAATTGATAACTTCATTTCCCAAGCGAGTTTTGTCCTCCCTTTCGTGGTAGTTTCATTTGATGGTTCTCTGCCGTCTTGTTTCCGAGGTCGTCGTGTGAGACGTGTCCCAGGCGTGACTGCAGTCGGGGCCGAGCTAATTCCCTGGCTGTGCCCTGGCAGCCGGACGTGCTGCCCCAGCTGGAGGAGAAATTACTGCACTTTGTCACAATTTGTTCCTAAGAAATCCACAGTCGCTGCTGCCACATGTGCTCCGTAAGGATTGAGCTTCTCTCTTTCACAATTTTTCAGGAATTGAATGTGGATCCAAGTGGTTCTTTGCCCTTTTCCACATATCCTAGGGCAGGCTCTGGGCTTGCCTCACTTCCACGCTGGTTTTCATTCCATGTATCTTCTGTTCATCCTCCAAGATCCCTGCCAGCAGCCCTTGGGCTGCTCCTGCCCCTCTGTAAGTGCTCCCAGGGGAATTGTCACCCTGCCCTTACCCTGCCTTGCTAATTTTAAACCATCTGTTTTATTAACTTTTAAATTTTTTTTCCCTATTTCCCCCTGATTTCTTACTTCGCTGCTGATGTTAGACTACTTCAGGAAAAGTAATTTATAACAAAAAAACAAGTAGCTGCCGTGCCTGGTGACACCATCCATCACTCCATGTGCTTCCCCAGCATTTGAATAACAAAGCAGCTCGTACATCAATCTGCCCCTCTCTGAATGCAAATCACTTCTCACCTTCCCAGCCTTCTCTTTTGCTTTCCATGCTTGTGCCATTTCCTTCTGCAAATCATCCCTCCTGTTTTTTTCTCATGCCAGGGATCACCACAAAGGTGGGAATTTATGCCTGGTACCGTCTAGTGCCCTTCTTGCCTACTCATTGCATTGGTGAGGTTTGAGAAAAAAAACCCTACTATTTTGATTCCATCTCTAATGAACCTCATGGGTCCCTGAAACATGACCTCGTGGGCATCGTCCTTGTGTGATGTGAGAATCATGGAATGGTTTGGGTTGGAGGGACCTTAAAGCCCATCCAGTGCCACCCCTGCCACGGGCAGGGACGTCTCCCACTATCCCAGGCTGCTCCAAGCCCTGTCCAGCCCAGTCTTGGTCACTTCCAGGGATGGGACAAGGAGATACCTCTACCTCAGTGTTCCCAAGCCCCACCTGCTGAGGTCCAGAGCTTTCAGCTACAAAAGCCAGACAAACAAAAACAAATAAAACACCCCACAGAACGAAGATCTTTAGCAGTGAAGGTCCTGCTCAGTGGCACTTCTTCTCTCCTTGAAATAATCACCACAGACGCCACGGGGAATGCAATATTCCTACACGTGCCCATAGGGCTGTTTGGGCAAATCCACGAGACGGACAAAAGTCAGATAACCCATGGTGTAGAAAGTTGTTGAGCTTTTGATGGGATATCCTTCCTTCTCGGACCAGGGTGAGAGAGCAGAGGAGGCTGCTGGCCTGCTAAGTTCTTTATTTCATAGTCTCATAGTTTTCTGAAGGTAGAGTTCGAAGGGGTCACATGATAAGGCCAAGCAGTAACAGCAGCAGCAGCAGGCAAACAGCAAGTAGAAAACAGCTTCTAATTAATTCTAATTCTAATTCTAATTCTAATTCTAATTCCTAATTCCTAATTCTTTCTTACAGAAGTGTGGATTATATTTGTTAATTGACTAATAAAATTGACACACGATTCTAGTTTTTCTTTTCTTAACCTATCCTGGTCTAATTCTAACAGTCGTGAATCTTACACAAGTATTACATAGGTGTTACACAGATTTGCGTATATAGTTTCTATCAGCTCATTGTTTATGTGAACACTATCTAAAAAATGTGAACAGAAGAGTTCCATCTATGTTTTGTCTAAAGTAAAGAAATTTTGTGAAAAGGTAACGCTGCTGCAGTAAAAACTGTGTTTAAGGTCTCTGCTGCAGCTTTTCAAAGTTTAAAGCACTTAGCATATATTTCTACTAAAAGTTAAAAATCTGTATTTCTATTTCACTTTGGTGTGACTTCATGTGTCTCAGCTTAACTAAATGTTTCAATTCAACCCCTGTGCTTTGGCTTTCCTCTGGGCCTGGGTCCAGAGGAGCTCTCACTCCAACAGAAATTATTTTGGGACAGGTATGAGACCTGTTTCTCTTCATCTTCCTCCCAAGCTCTGCCTCTCTGCCTGCAGTGCATCCCCAGCTCTCTGTCCCCTCTTGCCCCACCCCACCACAGCCTGGCCTCTGCCACGGCTCCGGTCCAATGACCCCACCCAGGACCTGCCCTCCCCTCCGTGCTGCCAGTGCCCCCCCAGCTCCAACAGCATCCCCACGCCCTCGCTGACCCCAGCCCTGGTCACCTCCCCCAGAGCAGCCACCAGCTCCTCTCTGACCCCTTGCTTTGGGCACCATCTTCCTTGGCCTGGGCACATTTACCTGCACAAAGCCACCATTTCTGGGGTGAAAACCAGAGCTGGGAGAACCTGCTGGGAGCCTCCACCCTCAGAAATGCCCAGGGAGTGTCTGCAGCTGGGAGTGCCTGCAGCTGGGAGTGCCTCGAGGAGGAGCTGGCTGCAGCATCTCATGGAGCTCACCCCAAGGTGACTTTAAAGGATAAAACTAGGAATGGCTGGAAGCCATGAGGTCAGATCTCCTTCCAGGCACAGGGTTCCCATGTGGATTTGGGACAGGAGGAGATCACACCGCTGCTCCACAGGATCCCAGCGTACTTCTAAGAGACAAGAACCTGGACATCTTTTGGACACAGTGGCAGAGCTGAGCAGAACCCACCAGACACCAAGCCCACAGACAGCAGGAACTGCCCAAACCAGATTTTCCTTCCACCTGAGCAGCTTTGCCATCTGAGTTGTTTGATTTATGTCCTTTATGGAGGTCGCTGTCACAGGAATCAGCTCCCAGGGCTCCCTCTTCCCTGTCCCTACCTGGGGCAGGCAGGGCAAACCTCACCCCCCACACATGGGCTAGAAAACATCTCTAAGCCCTGGTCAGTTGTGGGCTCCACCTTCAGATTTTGGAGACAACATACTACATTTAGAGCAATTAGATTAAATTCTTCGTATTTAAGTTAGAGAGGGAAAGTGCTTCTCTGTTCCATGTAAAGGCAAGGAATTAGTGATCAGCTGTGACAGAGGCTACATCATTGGGAACATTTTAAAATAAAAATGAGCCAGAAAAGACTCTGGAAACAGCTGCTCTGATCTAAAAACTCCTGAAAATATTTGAAGTAACACAAAACTCTGCAGCCTGGACTTGGCCTGGCTTGGGCAGCCCTGGCATTGCCCCATGGGCAGAGTGGGAGAGAAATTTTATCATGGAGACCCTCCCGCTGAGTCATGAGGAGCAGAAAGGACCCCCAAACACTCCCCACAGACCCCCAAAACCACCCCCACCCAGACTCCATGGCTTCCTGAACTCCTTCCCAGAGAGGAGTCTGGGTGTGGCTGGATCCAACCCCAGCCCCAGACCTGGTCAATGATTTGTGCCTAAAGGGTTGTACAGCTGTGATTGAACCTTTACGTGACTTAGTCCTCCAGGATTAGGGATGGGAAACCAAATATATTTAGATAAATAAATTAATTTTTATGATAATGATTAGACTAAGATGTCTTAATCAGCATTATTGACTGCACAGCACAGGTGGCTACAACCACCAGTGGAATGCCCTATTTGGAACAAGCCTGAAGCAGTTCAGTTAAAGCCAGCAAACCCCGTTACTGAGCAGAGATTGATGTCACTCACCCAGGCCAAGGGCCATGGGCAAATTGCTTTGGCTCAGCCTTGAGAAGTGACCTTGAGGGGCATCCTTAGAGAGTACTTGGGCAAAGGGAGTGTTAGAAGATGCCCAGATTAAAAAGTTTTTATGAGACAAAGCCCCTGGACCGGCAGTCAGGTGCCTCTGGGCTGGGCCAGCTCAGCAGCTTTAGGGAAGGTATCAGTGGCAGCACCTGGGGGGTTCCTTTCTCAGGTACTTCACCAGCTCTGCCACACCTTCACCTCACTCAGGATGCTGAACTTGGGATTGAGGAGTCAGGCTGGTTTCAGCTTTATCCAACCCCAAAAGCAGCAGGACCCCCTCTCTATCCCCACTCCAGGCAGGGCATCCAGCTCTTCCCACCCTCTGCGTTTCCTTTCAAGGAGCTGCTGAAGTTCTGCTGAAGTTTCTGCTTCAGAGGAAGAAAAACCCCAGGCAATCACAGCAGCAAGTCTTTGCACAGATCCTGCAGGTCTGGGAACCTTTACTCTGCTTCGAAGCGACCCAGCTCTTGAGTCCGCTGCAGGCGTGGGCAGGGCTGGGGCAGCTCCCCTGGGCTGCAGCCAAGGACAGGGAGGGTCCTGCTGGCAGCTTCTGGCCAGGGGCACATCAGGACAGTTCTGCTCCTCTGCCTCACCCAGGTGAGACCCCACCTGCAGAGCCTCCAGCCCTGGGGCCCAGCACAGGGAGGACGTGGAGCTGCTGGAGAGAGGCCAGAGGAGGCCCCGGAGCTGCTCCCAGGGCTGGAGTCCCTCTGGAGCCAGGCTGGGAGAGCTGGGGGTGCTCGCCTGGAGAAGAGAAGGATACAGGGAGAGCTCAGAGCCCCTTGCAGGGCCTAAAGGGGCTCCAGGAGAGCTGGAGAGGGACTGGGGACAAGGGCTGGAGGGCCAGGACACAGGGAATGGCTTCCCAGTGCCAGAGGGCAGGGCTGGATGGGATATTGGGAAGGAATTGTTCCCTGGGAGGGTGGGCAGGCCCTGGCACAGGGTGCCCAGAGCAGCTGTGGCTGCCCCTGGATCCCTGGCAGTGCCCAAGGCCAGGTTGGACATTGGGGCTTGGAGCAGCCTGGGACAGTGGGAGGTGTCCCTGCCATGGCAGGAGAGTGGAGAGAGCTGAGCTCTGGCATCTCTTCTTATCCAAACCATTTATAATTTTATGATCTTTCCTACCCCCAGGCCAACTCCTACATTTACAGATCCCACACTCACCACCAGCCCCAGCCCAGCCACCTCCCTCCACCCCCAGGACACTTCCCCCTCCTCAGGAATATTTCACATCAGTACAGCAAAGCTGATCCAGAGCAAGACTTTATTATCCAACCCACCCTTCAGAGAGTCTCAGCAGCCCAAAGGACCAGACACCAGAGCTCAGCCAACCCAGCACACGGCCATGGGCTGGGAACAGAGGTGCAGGAGCTCCCACATCAGAGCAGAGATTGTATTGCCCTTCCCTCAGGGGCAAGAAAATCCGTGTCCTGGTCAGCAGCCACAAGAGGTGGGTATCAAGGCCCAACAACACAACTTGTGCTGAGCACTGGACAGACAGACAGAGTGACCTGTGCCACTTCCTCTTGCAGGGCAAGTCCAGGCCGTGCCCCTTCACAGAGCTGCCACAGGGACCCCCATCCGTGGGACCCCACAGCCCCCAGTGACCTCCGGGAGCAGCACCAGGGCCAGGGGCAGCGGGGCCAGGACAGACCACGGCAGGGCACGCACAGCCTGGTCCCTCTCAGGAGCCACGTCCTCCACCTGAGCAGGGGAGCGTCTCTTGTTCCAAGCGTAATACCTCGCCACAACCTCGTTGGGGTTCCCCTGGGCAGGGTCGAACCACATCTGGATGCAGCGCCCGCTGCCCCGGTGCTCGGGGCTGTATTTGTAGGAGTTGGACCAGATCTTCTCGCACAGGTCTTTGGGTCGGGGGAAGACCTCGCTGAAGGGCCTGCACATGGAGCCCCAGGGACAGCGGTTGGTTCCTGGGGACAGAGCACCGCAGGGGAAAACCTCAGTGAGAGCGCTGGGACAGCCCTTCCCTCCTGTTCCTCCCCCTGGGAGGAGCAGGTCACCTGCCCACGGCCCAGCGTTACACCACAGCTGGCCACCTGCTTGGCCACCTGCTTGACCACCCCAGAGAAGTGAGAGAGCTTTGGGGTCCTGGCAGCAGTGACACTGCCAGTGACCTGCCTGGGGGTGAGGAAAGGTTCCCCAGAGCCCACCAACCTGTTGCCCAGTTCCAGCCCTTGTGCCAGTTCTCTTTGCACGTGAGGGCGTCCTTGCAGTCCTTCCACCACTCCTCACAGTCCTCCTTGCAGAGGGGCACGTGGAGAATCCTCTCCCGACGCCAGCTGCTGTCAACCTGCAGGACATAGGACCAGGCACACTGGGGAGGGCCCTTGAAACTCAAGGGCAAGATCTGCCACATCCCAGATCCCCCCAGCCCCTCCCATGGGGCTCCCCAGCTGGTCCCAGAGGAGTTTCAGCCTCAGCAGAGATGTGTCTTGACACAAGGAATTCTTCCATCAGTCAGAGGCCAGAAAAGTCCTTGGAATCTTTCTACCCTGTGGGAAAAGTTGAGACATCCTAGATATTGAAGAGAAATCCGTCCCTGGGAGGGTGGGCAGGCCCTGGCACAGGGTGCCCAGAGCAGCTGTGGCTGCCCCTGGATCCCTGGCAGTGTCCAAGGCCAGGTTGGACATTGGGGCTTGGAGCAGCCTGGGACAGTGGAAGGTGTCCCTGCCATGTCAGGGGTGGCACTGGATGGGCTTTGAGGTCCCTTCCAACCCAAATCATTCCAGGATTCCTTGATCTGATCCTACCTGGTCAATCCAGGGCCCCAGGTTGGGTGAGCACTCGTACAAGCACGTGTCCTGGATGAAGTGGCGCTTGCATTTGGGTGGCATCACCCCACAGTGGTTCCAGTTGAAGTTGTACAGGTTGGATTGGTCCTTGTGGGCTTCTGAACTGGTGTTGGCTGTGCAGCAGGCATTGTCCTTCCAGGGAGAGCACTGCAACAGAGCAAGGGACAGGCTGGTCCGGGTGCGCAGGCAGGAGCTCCAGGAGGGCAGGGGATGCCGCAGGTGCTGGCTCCCTGCAGAGCCCACAGCAAGGAGCCTTCAGCAACCAGAGGATTTTATCTTCTTCAGCGAACTCTTGGTCACTTTGGGCTCAGGAGTTCAGCACTGCAGCAAGGCAGAGCTGGAGGGAGAGCAGGAGATAGATCCTCAGCAGGAATTATTGCCAGCCTGAGGAACAGAAACAACGCCCTTTTCCTCCACCAGGAGCCTGGGGCAGAGCAAGAAGAATCTCCAA
Organism: Lycocorax pyrrhopterus obiensis; assembly: GCA_014706295.1. Lineage (NCBI taxonomy): Eukaryota > Metazoa > Chordata > Aves > Passeriformes > Paradisaeidae > Lycocorax > Lycocorax pyrrhopterus. Next base: position 251,719 of record JACSVZ010000001.1, read on the forward strand.
CACCGAGAGGGAGCAGAGGAGAGCTTCTCTCCACCATCCTTTCCCTTGCTGTGCTCTGGGGTACCTGAGCTTCAGGAGGGGCTTAAAGAGGGGTGGCCCTGAGCTGACAAATCCCCACACCACTGCACCCCCTCTGGCCATTTGCTGAAAGAAGGCAGCAAACAAACAGATCTCACACCCAGCACAGGCCTTCTCCCTCAGGCAAGTGGTGGCCAAGCCCAAACCAGTCCATAAGATTTGGGGAGGCAGGTACAGGGGGCCCAGACAGTCCCACCCAGCCCACCAGCAGCTCCTACCTGGTCATGCAGCTTCCCCTCGGGGCCAGGCTTGTGTTTGTGGTGTTTGGCATCCATGCAGACGTTCAGCAGCGGGTTCTTCCCCGGCACCGCGGCATCGGCAGCCAGCAGCACCAGCAGCGCCAGTGCCACGGCCATCCCCACAGCCAGCGTGGGGGAACGGAGCTCTGCGGAGAGGGGACAGCACGGGACGGGTGACAGAGCTCTGTGGAGAGGGGACAGCACAGGAGAGAGAGGACAACACAGGAGAGAGGGGATAGCACAGGATGGGTGACAGAGCTCTGCGGAGAGGGGACAGCACAGGAGAGAGGGGACAACACAGGAGAAGGGATAGCACAGGAGAGGGGACAGCACAGGAGACAGGGGACAGCACAGGACGGGTGACAGAGCTCTGCAGAGAGGGGACAGCACAGGAGAGGGGACAGCGCAGGACAGAGGGGACAGCGCAGGACAGAGGGGACAGAGCAGGAGAGGGTTTGGCACAGGCGGCAGCGAGGGAGGTGCTGTGGAGGCCGGGCACTCCGGAGGACCTGCCAGCAGCTCATGGCACCAAGGACACAAGCGCAGCCCCCTGAGCCAGGCTGCAAGGTCAGCAGCACGTTATCATCAGGACAAGACCGCATCGGGGACAAACAGCCCTGGGAGAGCTCAGACCGACCGACAATTCATCTCCCCTGGGGGAAGAGGGGATGCTGTGTGAGGCCCACTCAGTTTGGGGTCCTTTTGCACCCTACTGCTTCAGAGAGAAGCTTCCAGCCCCCAAACCCTCTGCACCAAGACATGGGGAGTCCAGGGATGTCTCTTGTGAGTGTCCAGAGGGGCAGGGAAGGCACCAAAACGCCAGCACCTTGTGTGGACCATGAGCTGCAGGAGGCCCGTGCTGTCGTCAGGAGTATGCTAACACAGGAGAACATTTTCTTTACTTTATCTGCATCTGAGACTTGGAAACCCTCACCTGAGGTCTCCTGTAGAGACATGAATCATCAAACAATCACAGAGGGGTTTGGGTTGGAAGGAATCTTAAGGCCCACCCAGTTCCACCCCCTGCCATGGGCAGGGACGCCTTCCACCGTCCCAGGCTGCTCCAAGTCCTGTCCAGCCTGGTCTGATCTGAGCAATAAAAGACATTTCACACCATCGTGCCGTGGCCTCCTCTGCCTGCCTAGAGGCTGGAACAAATTTTGTAGTCATTTTCTAAAATAAACCCCAAAATTCTACCCCAAACCAACCAACCAACAACAAGACTTAACCAAGAAAATTCCTTCCCATTCCTTGTTTACACAGCACAAGGGTCTAAACCAGACACCTTTTAAGAAGAATTTTGCAAAACACAGAAGCAAGACAAAGCATTTACAGCATTAAAATAGCACAAAACACCCCAGAAAAAGCAACTACAGGCCTGAGGAGACAGACACAGAAACCTGAGAACTAGGAAGCAGCTAATGTGCATCATAACTACATTTATGCCCCCAAATCAGCCATCAACCTTACCAGCCATCAAAGCCCCTAAACTCTCCACACCACCTTACAAGCACTCAGCTCAGCAGCTTCCTGGGACAGCTTTAATAGGAAAGCTTCTGGCACTGGGGAGGAATTCCCCCCCTGTTTAACGAGCTTTGACTCTGCCAGTTTTTGTTATCACAGGGGCCAATGTTTTGGTGGCGACCAGCTCATCCAGCCTCTTGTACAAGCAGCACCTCTCGCCTGGGAAACAATCCAGTGTTTCTTTCCAAAAGCAAGTGTCTTATCGGCCCTGGCCCTTCATAACAAGCCCTATTTCCTCTACTCACCCTGCATCAGGCAGTTTGGGCTTGGACCATTGCATGAGGCAGAAGAACTCAGGAGAGACTGACCCAGGGCTCTGGGTATGGAATAAATAATGGAATAAAGGCAAAAGGCAGCGAATGACACACAGGCTGCTGCCTCAGAAAGAACAATAACAACTCCCACCACAAACCAGAAATGCAGGTGCTGAGGGGAAGCAATGCACCTCCGTGTAGCGCCCGAGAACATCCACTGCTGCTAAAAGCTTCACTACATCCTGTGGAAAGCCCTTGCCCTCAGCATGGGGGCAGAGTCTTCCTCCTGGAGCAGGTTTTGGGGCAGATTGGCTCTTTTCTTTGCTCACATCACTGATGTTTCGGTGATGAATCACTTGCCTAAGGAGCAAATCTTTCTGAATTTCATTTGTGAACACTTTAGGCTCTGGGAGACCCTGCTTTGGTGATCACAGAATCATTGAGTTTGGAAGAGATCTCCCCACCTTGTCCCCAGCCCAGAGCACTGAGTGCCACGTCCAGGCCTTCCTGGGACACCTCCAGGGATGGGCACTCCAAACCTCCCTGGGCAGCTCTTTCCAAGGCCTGACCTCCCTTTCCATGGAGAAATTGCTCCTGGTGTCCAACCTGAGCCTCCCCTGGCCCAGCCTGAGGCCGTTCCCTCTCCTCCTGTCCCTGTTCCCTGGGAGCAGAGCCCGACCCCCCCCAGCTGTCAGGTAGAAAACAACCTTGTGCTTCTAACCCCTCACGTTGGAGGTGTCACTGAGCAGATCTTCCCCCACCCACTTCCGACCCTTTGCCACCTCTGCTCCCTCCACAAGAAGAGTTTTGCCCCTCAAGGCACAGGACTGTGGCAGTTTCAGATGCCCTGCGCTGTCCTGGCCACGTTTCCTGCTCCTTGCCAGGGAATTTCTAATCTCTGGTTTGTTTTTGGAACTGCTGATCACTGAACTGTGTTGTAACATTGTCAGAGCAGTGACAGCTTGTTCCTGAGAGATAATTGTCAGCCACCAGCCTGTCATCTTCCATCTGACGTGTTCTCCCCAGTGCATCTCTGTGTGTTCATCTCAGCTGCTTTTTCTTTGAAATCTGTTGTTTTATTGTTCAGTGACTCAGTCGTACCAGGTGTCACGTCCCACTCCTATGTAGAAGGGAGCACCCAAGAGTCATAGGTGCCCACGATCACAAAAGAATGGCAGAAACCAGAAGGGTCCAAAAAACAAAGCTCACCAAGTTTTATTGGCCAGCTCTCCTCCTGGTGTGGAAATTGACGCATGTTTTGCCCCTACTTTGTAATACTGAGAGAAATGAAAGAGTAAAATGAAAGAGGGAGGAAGGAGAGTGTGAAAGGGAGATTGGATAGGAAAGGAGATCACCAGTCCTGGCTCCAGCATCGATGCAAACAGGGGGATCTTGGGGCACTGCCTGGGCTTGGGGGGGCACTTTTCATAGGTAAGTTTTCCCCACCCTGGTTTTTGGTTTCTTGCTCATCATGTATACGTGAGCATGTGCAGTCTGTTCTTATGGACCTTTCTGGAAATGGGTTGAGGGGCTTTGGGGGTCTTTTTGCGGTCTGGATCCCTCTCTACTGGCTCGCCCCTCAGCCAGCAGTTCGTGCCCGCTCCTTGACCCCGCTCCTGCACTGGAGCTGTCTCTGTGTTGCTCGGTCACACGGACCGGAACAGGGAAGTTGGCCCCAGAACGGCGCTGCCCCAGAAAGGCGCTGCCCCATCTCCGCACTGCCCCTTCCCGGCCACATCCTGGTCTAATCCTGGTTCAACCTTGCTCCAGTGGACATCAGGAATCTGAGGCACGGCAACGCATTTATTCCTTCCTGCCCAGGCTTCTGCACCATGGACTTCTGCAGATTTTTACAGCTGGTCCCGGAGCGATTTAGTGTCATCAGAGACTGGGTTGACTTGATGTTTTCCCCTCCTTTTCCCAGACAAATTTTGTTGAAAAGCAGAAATCATAGAATCAAAGGAGTGTTTGGTTGGGAGGGACCTTAAAGCTCATCCAATTCCAACCCCCTGCATGGGCAGGGACCCCTTCCACTATCCCAGGCTGCTCCAAGCCTCGTCCAGCCTGGCCTGGAACACTTCCAGGGATGGGGCTTATCCATTTACCCGTGGTTCAGCCCTGTACTACGTCTCCTGTGACCTTTTCCCGCACAGACACCATGTTCATGGGTGTGCAGATCTCCCCCTCTCTCCAAAAAGCTTTCCAGGATGTCCCACATGAATGTGCAGACCTTGTCCTTGCAGGGGGAACTTGTGCATGGGAGGATGCAGAGCACAGGGAATCTCTCCCTATTGTCCTGCCTGTATCCCTGTACACCCCCATTACCTAAATATGCTGCATTTTTCCACACCAGATGCTCATTCTTTGCTCTCTTTGTCACCTCCAAACCATTTTTGTCCCTCTCTGAGCTTGTATTTCCTTAACTGAGCATCCCAGAGCTGTTTATAGCCGTGAGGCCCCCAGGACCAGCCTGTGCCCATCTCTCACTGCCTTGTGCCCCTCTGCACCACACCCTGAGCCCCCCTCCTGGAGGCCCTGCCATCCTGCCAGGTGAGTATTTCCCTGCACTGCCTCGGTGTGTTGAAGTCTTGAACATCTCTCTCCCTCAGCACAGGACTTTGCTGTTCTCTGCATACAATCAAAGCAATGGGGAGCAAAAGAGCCATTGCCACAGTCTGAATCAAAGTTGCCTTCTCTGCTAAGGCTGCTAAAAACGAACCCACAGGACAAGATCACAGCGAGCAAAGCTGGCATGGCTCAGTTCCCTGAGACCTTGCAAACTCAGTACAAAGCCCATGGCCAGCAGTGGCCGTGCCATGGGCTATGGGTTCAGCGTGCAGGACCTGTGTCACAGCTCTCAGCCAGGCTGGGGACACAGAATCACGGAAAGATGGACGGGTTTGGGTTGGGAGGGACCTTAAACACATCCAGTTCCCCCCCCTGCCATGGGCAGGGACACCTCCCCCTAGAAGAAAATAAAGTTCCAGAAAACAAAAACCAAAAAATCACTTCAGTCTCTGTATCAGAGGGACTCCCACCTGACATGGGGAGGGTGTTTCCCTGAGGTTTCTGCTGATCGCAGCTCCCTGGGGGAGGCTGGAAGTGGCTTCAGGGCTGTGTGAGGGGGCTGAGAGGGTGGGACTGCAGGCTGAGATGGTTGGGCACCGATCATATTCCTGCAATCGAAACAGTTCATGAACTGCAAGACGTGAGGGTGCTTAGAAAGTCAATGCCACAGAATTCAAACGCTCAGCTGAGTCACAACAGCTCGTTGTTATCATTAACCATAACTAGCAGGAATAAACCAGTGCCTGAGGACAGACTGTGCTGTTGCCTTGGGCCTGAACAGACTTGTCCCACAGATTTTGGGTTAAATTTCATTTTAATTGGTGCTTTTATTCCAGATGAGGACCATCTGACCAGAAAGGAGAGCTGGAAAAGGGTCTGGGGTCCTGGTGGGTACCAGTGAGCCCGAGGTCACTAGGAGACCTCGCAGTGAGGGTGGCTGGTGGTGGATCTTTGGGGGAGCTGGGGCTCTCAGGCTGTGCAGGACAGGGGTTTCCCAGCAGTTCCACCCTGGTGAGACCAGGTCTAGGCACTGGGTCTGGCTCTCCCAGGACCCTGATGGGGTCAGATGGCAGACAGTGGTGGGCCGGAGATGCTGCATGGGCTGGGGAGGTTTTATTTCCAATCCCCATGCTTTAACCTCGATGAGATGTATTCCATCCACACTTTCTCCACCACTGAGGACCAGGGCCTTGAACACCTGCACCTCCCGTACCTGTGCTGTGCTAATCTCCAATATTGCTGTGATCAGCCTGCCCAAGATTCACAAATTTGTGAAAAATGCTTCTCCCGCTGCTGACATTCTCATGGCTGACATCTGCTGCTGGTCCCATCACCATGAATCCCACTGTGTACTGAGCGAAAACCAGGTCGGTCCTGGAGCACCAGAAAGCTGCAAGAAGCCAAATGTGACCCCACAGTCACGGTATGAGCTGGGCTGGAGCTGGGGGTCTGCCACGGTGGCACGAGTGGGTGGGCAGAGCCTCACGGGGGGATGGGGTCACACAGCTCAGAAAGACAGCAGAAATTATGTTAAAAATTGAAGGGCAAACTCATCACCTGGTGCCAACTGGAGTAACTGCACAGACCTGGGTGATAAATTCTGCCTGAGAGTTATGAATTCTCATGATGATCAGAGCCTCAGGCTGTGCCAGGGGAGGGTCGGGCAATCAGGAGCAATTTCTCCCTGGAAAGGGAGGTCAGGCCTTGGAAAGAGCTGCCCAGGGAGGTTTGGAGTGCCCATCCCTGGAGGTGTCCCAGGAAGGCCTGGACGTGGCACTCAGTGCTCTGGGCTGGGGACAAGGTGGGCATCGGGCACAGCTGGGACTGGATGGGCTGGGAGGGCTTTTCCAGCCTCAGGGATTCTATTCAACGATTCTCTGATTCTGTGGTCTTTAAGGTCTCTTCCAATCCAAACCATTCCACGATTCCATGACTCTGTGTATGCCATTTTTATGGTCAGATGTGGCTTTGTGCATCGCACACCTAATGTGGTTAATTTGGAGAAATGCCCATACCCTGAGTGATGTCACCACATAAATATTTGAACCAAACTTAATTTCCTCTATTGATTTCCCTCCCACAGAAAAGTCTAATGGAGAATGAGGCTGTGCCTGCTTTCTTTGCTAAAAAAAGAATGAATAAATACCTCAGTAAAGTCTAAAATGCTGTAGCAGAGTGCTGGATATCCACCGCTATTGTGCCAGGGATATCAGCAATTTCCATCAGTTAATTAGGGAGCAGAGCCCACAGGGATCACAGGGACCAGGCAGGGGTTATCAGTGAGAACAGCTATTCTTGTGGGCACAAAGGAGAGTTGAAGATTAACCAGCAAAGCAAATGCAGCTCCCAGAGATTGGCAGCTTTAAGGACCAGGTCTGTGGGTCCGCAGAGGAGCTGAAAAGGGAGAGAGGTCCCACCTCGAGGTGGGATTCCTGCCTGATGGATCATCTCAGACAGATTGGATAGATAGCTGTGAGACCCACCACAAGATGGGTTTGCCAAAGGTCTGCCTGGGGTTCCCAGGCACAGATGTAAAGGCATATCAGAGAATCATGGAATCATGGAATCATGGAGTGGGTTGGGTGGCAAGTGACCTTAAGGATCATCTCCTTCCACCCCTGCCATGGCAGGGACACCTCCCACTGTCCCAGGCTGCTCCAAGCCCCAATGTCCAACCTGGCCTGGGACACTGCCAGGGATCCAGGGGCAGCCACAGCTGCTCTGGGCACCCTGTGCCAGGGCCTGCCCACCCTCCCAGGGAACAATTCCTGCCCAATATCCCATCCATCCCTGCCCTCTGGCAGTGGGAAGCCATTCCCTGTGTCCTGTCCCTCCAGGCTCTTGTAAATAGTTTCTGTCCATCTTGGAGGTCTTTTGCAACTTTAATGATTCCATGATTCTCGGGGCAGGGAGGTGGTGGTATTTATAGCCCCTGGGCCTCTCCGAGACACACGGATCCTGTCTCTGACAGAGGCTTCGCTGAGGTTCCTCTGCAAAAGCCTTGGGGTGAAGTTCCCCTGCAGAAGCCGTGCAGGAGAGAGCCCTCTCATGGGGAGTTGGCGTCTGGGCTGTCTCCCTGCTCCAGAAAAAGGAGGAATGTGACAAAAGGAAGAAGAACAGAAGAAACAACCTTTCCATGAAGGTCCTGACGTGGCACCAAGAGCCTCCGGGTGCATCTAGCCATGGGGCAACCTGCGTGACTCCATGGATTTGTGGTCTCCAAAGGGGAGATGGTTCCCCTCCCTGGTTACCTGGAGAGCCCTCACCGCAGGCTGAGGCCACAGAGTGATGGGGCAGCGGGGACTGGAGCATCCCACATCTACATGGCCCCTCCTGCATCCGCTCTGCGTCCCACCTCCGTCATCCGGCACCACGCATCCACATCCTGCATCTGCATTGTCCACATCCCGCCCCTGCCTCTTCATCCCGCATCCTGCATCTGCCTCCTGCCTCCGGATTCTGCATCCTATCTCCTGCCTCTACATCTGCCTCCCTCATCCCGCATCCCACATCGCACATCCCACACCTGCATCCCACATCTGCATCCCACACCTGCATCCCACATCTGCATCCCGCATCCACCTCCCCCTCCGCCCCCGCCTCCGGCCCGCAGCCCCGGCAGAGGGAAGCATCGAGCCGCGCTCCGCCGCTCGCAGCCTGCGGGGCCCGGCCCGCGCCGGGACAGGTCCCGGCAAAGGGGAGGCGGATTTGCAGCATCCCGGCTCCACACCTCCCCTCTCAGGGGGCAGGACGGCACCTGGCTCTGGCCGTGCGGGTGACCCCGGGCTCCCCAGTTACCCTCGGGGCTCCCCAGTTACCCTCGGGGCTCCCAGTTGCACTGGGAGGGCTCACGCTGAGGCAGAGAGGCTCAGCCCAGTCTCCTGAGCACCAACACGGGAGATGTTGCTCCAGGAGCTCGGCCCGGCGCTGCCTATCCCAGCCTGGCCACCTGCAGATCCCGGGGGAAGGGTCTGGGCACAAGGAAAACCCAGTGTTGCTCCTCAGTGCCAAAGACCCAGGGGCTCCTCAGCCAGAGGCTGTTTTGGGATCCAAGGGCTCTGCTGTGGATTTGTCTTTTTGAGCCTGTGGAAGTCTCTGCCACCTGCGGTGTGTCACAGAGCTCCTTCCCAAGGGATGGGGTCTGAGGACAGCCCTGAGGGAGAGGACAGGGGGTCTCACCTGTGGGCAAGGCTCCGCCAGGACCTCCCAGGCAGAGATTGTCTGAGATGTGGCACCTGGGGACGTGGCATTGGCAGTGCAGGGGGTTGGAATGAGATGGTCTTTAAGGTCCCTTCCAACCCAAACCTGTCTGTGATTCTGAGCCTAACTGAGCCACCTGAGGAGGCTGAGCTGCAGCATCTTGTGGAAGCTCCAGCAGCCTAATTAGTGCCTGCTAATTCTGGAATGACACTTGTTTCCAGCAGGCTGGTGGTGCAGCTTGAGCCGGGCAAAACGTTCCAGGTGAAGCAGAGGCAAAACCAGGGCGGGCAGAACTTGCGTTTAAAGAGAAACCAGCACTTCTGGTTGAGCCCAAAAGCCGCTGTTCCACAAAGGCCCCTCGGCAGACCCAGGAGCTGCTCCTGTTGCCAGCTCCTGTTTGGGACAATAGCCCAGATGTGGAGGGTGACCCTGCCAGGCCCAGACCCCTCACCTCCTGATGGCCCTCGTCCAACACCTCACATACACGGCACCAAGCCTGGATGGCCAGTGACCAGCTTGGCAGAAGAATGGCCACAGAGAGCTGTGCCTGCAGTGTCCCCACACCCACGCCAGCAGTGCTCACGTGGGCATGACCAGCACCACCCAGCCCTGTTCCTGCTCCGTGCACGGTCTGGACAGGACGTGACCCTCGCCCACTTGGTTCAATTCACTGTGGGGACTCTCAAGCCCCAGGGCAGACCAGAAGCCTGTCCTGATCCATGCCCAGACCCTGGGCCCCATTTGTCCACTCTCCAGCTCCAGAACTGGGGCTTTCCAGGTTCTGGTCTCCTGCCAGCCATCAGTCAGTCCAGCTGTTCCATGGACTGACCTGGGCCTGCACAAAGCTGCCGACTGTAACGTGGGGGGTTTCTCTAGTCCTCGAGGAGGGCTCAACAGCCGTTCCCCGTATCACAGAGGGAGAGGAGGAGGAGGAAGTCATCTTCAGGCACCAGCATCTGACACGGCCAGTTAGAGCAGCACAACTCCAGTTCAGTCTCCACCCTGAGAGACAGGAACTGTCAGAGGTCATTTTTGATTGCCCTGAACTTCTGCTGTGCCCCATCTCTGCCTCGAGAGCCTTGCCCATGCTTTGCACAGCCCGTGCTGGATGCTGCAGGGGGAACTGGGGAAGTGCCTTATCTCAGCCACCTCTTGTGCCACAAACCAGCAGCTCCCCAGTTTCCCACCGCAGCACAGGCTGGGGCAGGGCAGCGCCACTGCTGGAACAGGCAGAGCAGGGGCTGGGGCCGGTGGGCACAATCTCAGAGTCACAGAGCCATTCACTGGGCTCGGTGGCAGAGATGGACTGAACGGGGCAGGGAGGAGGCTCCCGGAGCAGCGTGGCTGGGACAGTGCGGGATAAGGAAACTTGGGGGCAGGGATTTTCAGGGAGGGGGTGCAGGTGCTTCCCACACCTGGCAAATGTGAGTGCAAAGCCCTGGGGAGCAGCTGCCCTGTGGCTCCAGCCTCGTGTTTGGGCCACGTCTGGTACTGAGTGAGGTAAAATAAGCCTTGTACTGCAGGGGCAGCTCATCTCCAGCTCTGCTCTGCTCCCTCTGCCTCTCATCACGCCAGGACACCAGCTTAGGCCTTACCTCTGAGCGTGGTTTTGGATAAACCCCAGACTAGCAGAGCTCAGCACCAAACCCTGCCTGGTTGGAAAACCCACATCCAAGACTAGGGATGGGCTTGGAGCAGCCAAATCCCAGCACCTCTCCTGGAAATCCCAGTCACTGATGGGATCATGGTCTGGAGGAAGCGCCTGCCCCATGCTCGGGGACTGCCCGTGCCTCAGTTTCCCCTGTTGCCTGCTCCAGCCTGGCCATGGTTTTTCACTGAGACGTGAGGGAGCTGGAACCCCCGGCCAGCCCCGGGGCCACACGGGGTGAGGGGGCTGCAGAGGTGGGTCTGGTGCCACTGCCCCGGGTCACACGGAGCAGCAGGGTCTCACAGCAGGTGGGGGGTCCTGGCAGAACAAACCTGGTCTGCCCCAGTCTCTTCCTTTTCTTCCCCCCGCTTTAATCCATGCCTCAGTTTCCCTGCCTGAAAAAAGTGGATTTGTTGCTGTTTGCATCAACAAAAAGATCTGTTGGTCCTTTTGCCTCATCCCGAGGGTCTGTCAGTCCTTTTGCATCCCCCAAAGGTCCGTGGTCCCCCATGCACGAGCCAGCACAGAGGCTGCCCCAGGAAGTTGCCACATTCCAAACAGAAAGGAGAAGGCAATCCTGGGGCAGCGCTGGTGCCGTCAGACCCTCACTGAGGGCCTGTTTGGAAGGCACTTGTGAAAAACACAAGCTCCTGGGGTCAGAGGAGATCCTGGGTGAATTTTGTGCCTTACAATCCATGGAGCTCTGTCTGGACAGCTTTGTGCTTGCCCACTCAGTCCCTTTGGTGCTGTGGATCACCCTAAGCCACACTGACCCGAAAGCTCCTCAATCCCAGTGGAAGAGGCCGGGTTGGGAGCACAGGAGGAGCTTGCCTGGAGCACACCTGGCTCAGCACCCACCACCACCTCCCTGGCCTCGGGCTTGGCTGATCAAGAGGACACTACACCCCCACTCCCAAGCTGGCTGGGCATCCTCATCCAGTCGGAATGTGGGTAAAAGCCTGGCTAAGACCAGGTTGGACGGGGCTTGGAGCAACCTGGTCTACTGGAAGGTGTCCCTGCCCTTGGCAGGGGGGTAGAAATGGATGAGCTTTAAGGTCTCTTCCAACCCAAACCAGTCTGGGATTCCATGATTCTAAGATTCTAATTACAGAATTCTAAAAGTGCTAAGGAATTCTATTGATTCCGAGGAAGACTTTACCTTGCTATGTCCCTGGGTAGGAGCAGGACACGGGACAGCAAACATGCCCCTTTCCTGAAGGGGATCTGCCCCTGCCACGAGCATTTCATGGCATTTCTGGAAAGCAGCCACTCTGCTTTGTGCCTCAGTTTCCCCACAGGGAGCTCTGCCTGTGGCCAGCACGGGGGGAGCAGGGGAGCCAGGGAGAAGGGATCCCCTGAGAGCTGTTCTCTGGGAGGAGGACAAGGTGTGAAATTCCCTCTCCTGTGGAAACAGGAAAGGTTTCGGTAGCAGCTGGCCCATTCCACACACCCTCCCCCCAAGACTTGCAACAGCGCAGCAGAAGGGAGGATGGAGAAGAGGGGCTGGCTATCAGGACATGTCCCACCATCCCTTTGGGAATGGGGATCTCCCGAGCCTGCCACAGCCTCTGCCCCGCAGACAGAGGGGGGTCCTGAGCCCCTCACTGGCACAGGAGTGAGCAGCCCGTGCTGGGTAGTCCAGAGCCGCCCTCCTGGTTCTGCTAAGACAAATAAATAATAAATTTTAAAAGGTGGCTGTTTTCCCCTGGCTGCCACTCTGGCTCAGCAGAAATATTTTCTGCTGCGTCAGAGTCTGACTCAGCAGAAAGGGGACCCTGCCCTGGGGCCAGGGGCTGCCTTATCACTGCCCACAGGGCTCCTGTTTGTGCCATCCCGGTTATCGCCCCGATGCAGCCCCTGACCACAGCCAGGCCGGGGCCGGCACCGTGACTCAGCACCCTGAGCCTGTGCAAACTCATCCCCCTGATGTGTGATGGGAGAGCCCACACACATCCCATAAACTGCAGAGAACGGGCTTGATTCCTGGGCATGGGAGTGAGACCCCTCACCTTGACCCTAATCCTGAGCCTGACCCTGAGCCTGACCCTGGTCTCAGAGCTCCCTTTGTGCCTGGGTGTGTGAAGAGGAGCCTCAAGCCCCAGTGCGCCCTGGGCTGGGGTGTAGCGGGGTCTGTGGGACGTGCCCTGACCCCGTCCCAGCTCAGCCCAGCAGAGAAGCTGTTGTTTGGGACTCCCTGGTTCTGCCCAGTGCTCGGTGCTGGGCAGAGCTGAGCACAATGAGTGACGAACATCAGGCCAGTCCCTGATTCACCCACGAGCCCTGGGAGCACGGAGGTGCTGGGATGAGCCCCAGGGTCTCTGTCCAGGCAGTGGGAGAGGCTCTGCCAAGGGCTGCCCCAAGGACCAGGTTCAGTGCCTCACTCGGGGCAGGGGGGAGCTTCTCTCCAGCCCCCAAACAGCCTCTCAGCCTCTGCAGAGGGATTTCCTCAGGTTCCACTCCATTTTCAGAGCCACTTTTGCTACTGGAGCAAGTGGCAGGTGCCAGGTTGGGGTCAGGTCCAGAGTCAGGTCAGGTCTGCCTTCCCAAAACCAGTCCCAACACTGGAACAGGTCTGGCTCTATCCCCTGCCACCTGTAAACACTGTAAAGGCAGAACAGGACCCATAAAACATGTTCCTGACCCAGCTGGTCCCATGCCATGAGCAGGAGGAGGAAAGTCGTTGCCCAAGCTCCGCAAAGCTCTTGGTGCCCCCGGAGCCATCCTCGCACACAGGAAACCTTTGGTTAGCAAGGGCCCCAGGACTGTGAGGTCTAGGACAAGCTCTCGTGGATCCCAGACAACGCTGGGATTTTTTTGTGGAGGTCTGTGATTAAGGGAAGCTCCTGCAAAGCAGTGACAGGCAGGGCCCGCTCAGCCTGTGGCAGGTGTAGTGCTGGGAGGACTGATGACGTCCCTCAGAGCTAACCTGGGCTGGCAGAAAGGGTGCTGGAGCCTTGCTGAGGGAGAGCCAGGCCCTTACTCCGAGGTGTCTGGGGTTTACCTGGGTGAGGGCTCCCTGCTCCCTTACCTGCTGTCCCCTCTCTGCTGCCAGCACAGGCACAACCAAGCACCGTTCAGATGCTTTTCCTGCAGCACCACCTGGCTCAGTCTGTCCACGGAACCCCGAGCTCCCTCAGAGGCCACAGGGGAGGGGAGCTCTGGGGAGGGGGAGAGCAGCCTCATGGCTACAGGGGCAGAGGGAAGGGCTCGCTCAGGAGAGTCCACTCCCATCCTCCTGGTCCGTGTGTTGGTACACATTTTGTCCTGGTGGGAATGCTGCCTCTGGGCACCAGGCAGGGATGGAGGAGACCCTGAACCCCCGTCCTGTAACAGCTCTCACCTGCCCTGAGAGAAAAACATGAGAGGAAAACTCAGTGTGCCGCATGGACAGAGAAAAGAAGGCTCCAGGGAGAGCTCAGAGCCCCCTGCAGGGCCTAAAGGGGCTCCAGGAGAGCTGGAGAGGGACTGGGGACAAGGGCTGGAGGGACAGGACACAGGGAATGGCTTCCCAGTGCCAGAGGGCAGGGCTGGATGGGATATTGGGAAGGAATTGTTCCCTGGGAGGGTGGGCAGGCCCTGGCACAGGGTGCCCAGAGCAGCTGTGGCTGCCCCTGGATCCCTGGCAGTGCCCAAGGCCAGGTTGGACATTGGGGCTTGGAGCAGCCTGGGACAGTGGGAGGTGTCCCTGCCCATGGCAGGGGTGGCACTGGGGGAGTTTTAAGGTCTCTTCCAACCCAAACCATTCTGGGATTCCCCAGCAGAACTGCCCGCTGGTGTGACTGATGTGTGGATGGGGATCTGTCCATCCGTCCGTCCCGGTGCCAGCGCAGCCGGACCCCAGCCCCTGCAGTGACCCTCCCCATCGCTGTGCCCCGCACAGCAAACAGCCTGAGCCATCTGGCCCGGCCTTATCTCGGGCTGCAGCGAGGGGCTCTCGGGGAGGGACTCTCGGGGAGGGGTCGGGGCTGCCGCGGGCGATAGGGGGGAGCTGGGCACGGCCAGGGCGGGGGGTCCCCGCAGCCCGGCCGGGCTGATAGCTCGGTGTGTGCTGCGGGTGTGACACCAGCCCGAGCCCTGCGGGGCCAGGACAGCTCCACAGCGGGCACTGGGCTGGGCTCTGGTGCTGGGCACAGCTGGAAAACCCCTCAGCCCCATCGTCCTTGCCCTCCCTTCCTACGCCCCCGACCATGTCCCTCCCTCGAGCTGTCCCCCTCCAGTGCCCCCTCCAGCCCAGGGCTGAGGGTCTGGTGGCAGCCACAGCCTGAGTCCCTCCTGTGCTGAGAGACGGAGCCCAGCGAGGGCGGGGGGGAGAGCGAGCCATCGAGGAAAACCTCTGCCCTAGGTGAGCCCGTCCTGCAGGCAGCTTGTCTGGAATAAAAATCCTGCTTTTGCCCATTTCTGGATGGTTTTGCCTGAGTTCTTGTGGTGAGGGATAACTCAGAAGCTGTTTGCTAAAATTTAGCTTTCCCCCAGACACCCTGGCCCTTATGCCTCACCTTGTGCCCCTCACCCCTCCTCCACACTCAGTCCTGGACCCCAGAGCCGGTGGCACGGGAGGGGCTTTGGGGCTGAGCACATCCCGGCGGGTCCCCTTGCAGGGGTACAGGGACAGGGACGGACGAGCAGGGGCAGGACAGGTCTCCTGCTGTGCCCAGGAGGTTCTTGGTGCATTTCTGCTGCATCCAGCGCCCAACCCCCAGCACTGCCACCCGGACCCACATTCCAGACCCAGGAGATTTCCCATAAGATTAAAGCAACACAGTGAAAGGTTCCAAGTCAATTAAAACATGTTTGTATGAGAAGTCAGCCTGGGATTCTTGGGGTGGTCCTGTACAGGGCCAGAAGCTGGACACAATAGTCCTTGTAAGTCCTTTTTCAGGAGGAATTTCTCCATGGAAAGGGAGGTCAGGCCTTGGAAAGAGCTGCCCAGGGAGGTTTGGAGTGCCCATCCCTGGAGGTGTCCAAGGAAGGCCTGGACGTGGCACTCAGTGCTCTGGGCTGGGGACAAGGTGGGCATCGGGCACAGCTGGGCCTCGATGGGCTGGGAGGGCTTTTCCAGCCTCAGGGATCCTGGGATTCTGTCCCTTCCAACTCAGGATATTCCATGTTTCTATGATTACATGGCATGAAGGTCAGGCTGGAGCAGTCAGAGCAAGGGGTGCTCCACACCTCTGAGAGTCACACCTAAAAGATACCAAGGGTTAAATCTGCATCCTGAAATGAGAGAACTTTGTTAGGGGCAGAGAGGAGTTAATTTAACCCCCACTGCATTTTCCCTTATTGTTACAGCAGGGAAACAAATGGGAATGTGTTTGTGCTGAGGGCAGAGTGCCTGGGGCTGAAGGAGACAACTCTCCTTGTGGGGATGACATCCAGCTCCCTGCTCTAAAATTCCACCCTGCCTGGAATCTCCACTGTGGAGCCCCCACACCTCTGCTGTCTCTGTTGTCTCCCAGTATCCCTGTCTGTTCTAAGGAAAAAAAACTGCATTTCCAGAAATTCTTTTCTTCCATGCTCAGGTAACAACCAGTCCCAGCCAGGCAAAGTTGTACAAATTGTGGTGGTTCAGACACACTTGTTGCTGCATTTCCCTGGATTCATCATTGGCCACATCCTGAATGGGTTTAGAGCAGCTGCTCTGCCCCTTTCCCTAAAGTCTGGGAACATCTGGCTTTGCTCTGCTCCTGAATTTGGGGCAACCTAGAATCCCAGAATGGTTTGGGTTGGGAGGGACCTCAAAGCCCATCTAGTGCCACCCCTGTCATGGCAGGGACACCTCCCACTGTCCCAGGCTGCTCCAAGCCCCGATGTCCAACCTGGCCTTGGGCACTGCCAGGGATCCAGGGGCAGCCACAGCTGCTCTGGGCACCCTGTGCCAGGGCCTGCCCCCCCCCTCCCAGGGAACAATTCCTGCCCAATATCCCATCCATCCCTGCCCTCTGGCACTGGGAAGCCATTCCCCGTGTCCTGTCCCTCCAGCCCTTGTCCAAAGCCCCTCTCCAGTTTTTCCAGGGGTTCCTGATATCCCTGTTGCCCCAGACACCATTCTGAAGCCACCCCTTACTGGGTATCTGCAGTAGCAGTGGGGTGGTGGGAAATCAGCTCTGGCCTCCAGGCCAATCCAAGGAACCAGCCCCAGCCTGGCCACAGCCAAATGGGCCAGTGGGGCCCTGTGGGGCAGGATTGGCTGGATACAGAAATAGATATAGAAATTTACAGCCCAGAGTGGCTGCAAAAGGCCATTGCCATGACAGACTCTCCCCATGCAGAGGCCACAAGACCCTAATCCGATTAAGTAGCTGATTCACCTGCTGTTATTCCTTTTCTACTGTGCCCATCTGAAGGGATTTAGAGGTTAAAGAGCCGCTGTGGGGATAAACCATTAAAGGGATCAATACAGGAGAGCAGCATGGAATGGGCCTGCGTGGATGAAAATGACTTCAGCCTCTCTTCCTCCTGTTTCCTCTGCCTTCCTCCTTCCCCCCTCAGCTCTTTATGGCCATCATTAACCATCCCATGAAGACTCACCCTGCTCCCACACCAGTAAAACCAGACTCTGATGGGTCACAGTGTGGGGCCAGGCCTGCAGGCTTCTCACCACAAGCCACGTCTCTGCCTGTTTTCCACAGGCTCCAGAAACCCAACATTTATCAACCACATTTTAAAAATAATATTAATGCTGCAGTTAATGCTCTCCTCCAGCCTCTGTGTTTGATGTTGTCCTGCCTGTCCCAGGTTCACCCTCCTGCTGCCCCTCCCTGAGCTTTTCCCTGCTGCTGGTTCAGATGCAGCAGAAAAGCATCATTATCTTTTCCCTTTTAAAGTTCAGCCTTGCAGAGCTGAAAATGAATCTCCTATCAGAGACAAGGCTAAGAACAGCCCCAGATGCAGCCTGAGTTTTAATTTCAATGCCAGGGAATTCAGGCTGCAGAGAAGTAATAAATGCAGAGGCCACCGAGGCTGTTTATTGTCATCCCCAGCTGGGCGAGCAGCTGCCAGCCAGCGCTGCCTGCCTCACGTGATGGGAATGTCTGCCTGGGAATTTAGGGCTGCACGTATTCCATTCCACTCTTTGTAGCTCTGTTTGATGAATTTTGACAACTTCTGGAGTCTCCAGATCTCTTTAGAAGCCAGGGTGTGTCGTGTCTCTGCTGTGTAGGTGAGGAGCTCAGCCAGCGCTGGGCACCTGACGATACCTTTATCTGCTCCACACAGCCCCACTCCCTGGGCTATCAGAACCTGCCTGGGGCTGCTGAGAGGGCCAGGGCCTCTCCCACCATCCAGAAATGGAAAAAATTAATAATGTCTCATAGAACCCAGTGCTGAGGAACTGAAATGTGATTACGGACGTGACTCCCCCAACGGGATCACAGTGATGGGCTTGTGCCACTGTGTCTCCAGTGAGATCACAGAATCCAGACTGGTTTGGGCTGGGAGGGACCTCAAAGCCCATCCAGTGCCACCCCTGCCATGGCAGGGACACCTCCCACTGTCCCAGGCTGCTCCAAGCCCCAATGTCCAACCTGGCCTTGGGCACTGCCAGGGATCCAGGGGCAGCCACAGCTGCTCTGGGCACCCTGTGCCAGGGCCTGCCCACCCTCCCAGGGAACAATTCCTTCCCAATATCCCATCCAGCCCTGCCCTCTGGCACTGGGAAGCCATTCCCTGTGTCCTGTTTCTGCCTGCCCATGTAAAAAGTCCCTCTCCAGCCTTCTCAGATCAATGGATCAATGTCAGTCTGTAATTGGAATATCTCAGAGGTCTGGATGAGACTTCCTAAACTGACCCAAAGTCATGGATTCAAAGAATCATGGAATGGTTTGGGTCAGAAGAGACCATGAAGATCACCCAGTTCCAGGTCCCTGCTGAGGGCAGGGACACCTTCCACTAGACCAGGTGGCTCCAAGTCCCGTCCAGCCTGGCCTGGAACAATTCCAGTGTCCGTGGTTTTGTCCAGATGCCTGACACCTCAAGCATCCTGGCTTTGCCTTTCTGAGCATGGGAGCACAGCTTCACTCGAGGCCTGGAAACCAGGAAAACACCTGTGCAGGTGACAGCCAGAGCCCAGCAAAAGCCTTTAGCCAGACCTCGCCCTGGTGGAAATGGATATTGCTGATCGGGCTCAGACATGGCAGGGTCCTGCTGGCCTCATGCAAGACATTTAATTTCCAGCAGGGAGAGACCACGGAGGGGCTCACACTGGCCACACATGGAAAGAGCAGAGGAGCCTGTTCACAGCTGCAGCCCACCCTGTCATCCCACACAGGTATTCCTGGAAACCTGGAGCTGAGGAGGTGACCTCTGCTTCCCTAGCACCATCCCTGGCAGTGTCCAAGGCCAGGCTGGACAGGGCTTGGATCAACCTGGTTTAGTGGAAGGTCCCTTGTCCATGGTAGGGGGTGGAACAAGATGAGCTTTAAAGTCCTTTCCAACCCAGACAATTCCAAGATTCTAAAGCACCTCTCTGAGGGGTCTGTGCCTGCTGCAGGGACGGGTGGAATGTCCATGCCTGTGGTGAACAGGCAGCCGGGGCGAAGGAGAGGGAGATAAGAGGGTCCTGTGTCCTGAGCCGGCCTGTTAAGGGACTCACAGGGCTTTCCTCCAAGACCACACCTCACTGCACAGTTGACCACTGCACGACAGCCTGACCCCCCCTGGGGACCCCCGCCCGTCCCAGCCAATGGCCCCGCTGGACGGGCCGGGGAGGGGCTGCGGGCAGGGGATAAAAGCCCAGCGGGGTCTGGGCTCAGCTACAGGGTCTGTGTCCTCCTGCAGCCCAGCACAGCCGCCGCCACCATGGTGCACTGGTCAGCCGAGGAGAAGCAGCTCATCGCCAGCGTCTGGGGCAAGGTCAACGTGGAGGAATGCGGCGCCGAGGCCCTGGCCAGGTAGGCCCAGCTCCCGGGAACCCGCCCCGCTGCACCTGCAGAGGGGAACCGCTCCAGTCACGGGTGCGTTAACGCGTCTGTGTTTCTGTTGTGTCTCTCCCCAGGCTGCTGATCGTCTACCCCTGGACCCAGAGGTTCTTTGACAACTTTGGGAACCTGTCCAGCCCCACGGCCATCATCGGCAACCCCAAGGTGCGTGCCCACGGCAAGAAGGTGCTCACCTCCTTCGGAGATGCCATCAAGAACCTGGACAACCTCAAGGTGACCTACTCCAAGCTGTCCGAGCTGCACTGCGACAAGCTGCACGTGGACCCCGAGAACTTCAGGGTGAGTTGTCCTTGGAGCTTGACCCTCTGTCCCTCCTTCCTCGGAGCACGTCAGTGCCTGGGGGATTTAAAACAGGCATAAATAACTTGTATTTTAGTTACCAAACAGGACATGGCTGACTGGAGTGGGAACTGGGGGAGAGGGGAAGGTTGGGAATTTAATAGGCTCCGGGCTGCAAGGACAAATTTGGTGACAAACATAGGGAGATTCTCTAAAAGTCTGGGGGCTTGTGCAGGCATGGCTGGAGAAAAGGAGCAGAGTTGGCCTCTGCTTCAGCCTCTGTTTAAGCCTGGCTTGGGGATGTAGCAGGTGGACCTCACACTGGCCCTCAGCTGAAGTAGGTGTGGGGTTTCACAGCAGAAAAAGAAAAGGCAGAAAAATGTCCAGAGGCTAGAAAACGTGAGGGGAAGCAGAGATGGAGCAGGTGGATACTCATGCCCATGGCCAGCACAGGACTCTTGTCCTGCACGAGGACTCAGCTGACAGACCTTCCCCGGGTCACAGCCCCACGACCCACTGGGAGCTGGGGTCCCCTGGTCCTGGGGTGCTGTGCAGGGTGAAGGGGTGCCCAGCACCCTGCTGACCTGATTTCCCTCCTGCCTTCCCCTCTGCAGCTCCTGGGTGACATCCTGATCATCGTCCTGGCCGCGCACTTCACCAAGGACTTCACCCCCGCCTGCCAGGCCACGTGGCAGAAGCTGGTCGGGGTGGTGGCCCATGCCCTGGCCCACAAGTACCACTAAAGCCTCGGGAGGCAGCTGTGTCTGTAACAGGCAATAAAAACCACATTTTCTGGAATTCTTTGTGTTCTGTGTTTCTGCGTCTCTGCGTCTGCCTGTGGGCCCTGGGCCTCTCCTCCCGGGATGTTTGCAAGGATATAACTTTGTAGAGATTCACTGATTAGGCAGAAATTTACCCCTCCATAGTTTGCTACTGATGTATTTTTAAGAAGTTGATCAAAAGCATTTTCTGCATCAGTGGTGAAAACTGGTGCATCCTGATCAGAGTTTGATATCTGAAATGTGTAAGATCCCAAGAGCAGGGGAGGAGGGATGAGGGCAGCTTTCAGACAGGATGGATTAGAGCCCTTTTTTTACTCATTTTGGCTTAATGGAAGCACATTTTTCACTGGAATAGAAGGATTCTATGTAAGCATCTCGGTTTCAGCAATGCTTTTCCAGGAATAGCCTAAAAGGCAACAAGGAGAGACATGTTGGTGTCTCAGGATGATGAAACCCTTGTTTTGCATGATTTAGGAATAGATATTCTGCCTTTCTCCTGATAAAGCAGTGATTTGCACTTCACCCCTCTATCCTGCACAGCCAGGCAGGCAAAGGTCCAGCCCTGCCAGCAGCACCGAGGGGCTGGGGGAAAAAAAATTAGGAAAAAAGCCCAAAATCTGGATCCAGCTTCCCTGCAGCACAGCTTCTCCTTTCACCGAGCAAATGGGCATTTCAGCGGGATTGCAGGCGGTGAGCCATCCTCAACACCTTGTTCCAGTCCAAAGCCTTGGAATTTTCCAGCACACACAGAGCAGCTGAGGGGGGTGCACCCAGCAGCACCCCCGGGCCTGCTGGGGTGTCCAGAGCTGGGTCCCAAACCAGCACCCAGGGCAGAGCTGTGCAGTGGCTGGGACTTTTCATCTCAGTGTCCATATCTTGATCATTCTGTTGCTCCTCTCCTATGGACACATTCCAGGGGTGGTGTGGAGCATGTCCTGCTCCCTGGCCAGCACCTGGATGCTCCTGTTGTCCTGGATTAGGGATAGTGACACGGGTGTGGTGCTTGTGTTGCAGAGCCAGGGTGTCCCACTGTCCCAATGACAGTCGTCCCTCTCTGGTGTGACAGAGCAAAGTTACAACTACCACCAGCCCACCTGGCCCAAAAACAGGTCAGGAGAGTAGAGGAGAGCCCTGGATGCAGGATGCCCCACCCCTGGAATTGTCCAAGGCCAGGTTGGACATTGGGGCTTGGAGCAGCCTGGGACAGTGGAAGGTGTCCCTGCCCATGGCAGGGGTGGCACTGGATGGGCTTTAAGGTCCTTTCCAACCCAAAACTTCTGGGATTTTAAGATAGGAACAAAGGCACCCTCAAGACCTGCTGGCTTAGGACACAAGGCCCTGCATATTCTGGAGGAGAGTGGAGGCTGGCCTGGCTCCAGAGCAGAGCCTGGGCATAGATGCCACTGCTGCTGATAAGGGCTCTGTAAAGCTTGGCGGGGACACTGCTGCAATCAGGGACCAATAAACTCTGCTTGGGCCAGAAAGGCCCTCCCTGGAGCTGCCTTTGGGCCTCATGGGGATGGTTTGTCTCCAAAAGGGAAGGGTCTTGTCCATGGAAGGGGGCAAGTGTGTGGCCAAGACTTGAGCAACCTGGTCTAGTAGAAGGTTGCCTGCCTGTGGTGCGGGGGGTGGAATGAGGTGATCTTGAAGATCCCTTCCAACCCAAACCATTCCATGATCCTGTGATTCCGTGAGTTCGGAGATCTTCCTCTCACACCAAAGGGAACAGCCAACTGGAAGGATGCTCGAGGGAAGGGTCCTGAGCACAGTGAAATCCATCACAGGCTGACAGCAGTTTTCTGCCTGGGGACCTGCTGGGAATAAGCTGTCAGGTGTTGCTGGGCTTGCACTGGGGGAAAGGAGATCTCCCTTTGACTCTGCAGACTCAGAAAGAGCTACAGAAATTGCCCCTGCTCAGCACGTTGTGATGAACATTTCCCCTCCCAGCCCGCGTCCCCAGAGAGCTCCCTCAGCAGGCAGGCCCTGTGCTGAGAGCTCGAGCTCCCAAAACCTCCCAGCCAGGCTGCTGCCTCCAAGGCAGAAAGCAGGGGATTTTAAAACATACCTAAAATTAACTCTTTCTTCTAAAAATGGATGAGGTGGAGGGACCCTCTGGAGAAGCACCAGGGTGAGCCCAAGGCTGGGACTCTCTGAACTGTGCTGCCTTTGGTTTTCTCCAGGTCTCACAGGGTCCAGGACTGCTCAGAGCTGGTGCTGTCCTGGCCAGGCTCACCCTGCCATCCTCGCAGGCACTTGGGGGCTGTATCTGCCCCACTGGGAGCTTGCGTCACTGACAGTGTTGTGGACCAGTGCCCGCTGCTGCAAACAGCCTCTGGGCCAGCCCAGCACAGCAGACTCCCTTACAATTTTTCCATGGCTCACTAATCTTCAAATTGAGAAGCCCTCGGAATTCTTTCTCAGGGAGTTTTTAGCTTATGTCAGCTGGTAAGTGCCCTGTGGCACCAAGGCAGCTGCTGAAAAGGCTCTCTGGATGCCCAGGGAAGCTCTGGCTGCCCTGGAAGTGTCCAAGGCCAGGTTGGAGCAGCCTGGGACAGTGGAAGGTGTCCCTGCCCATGGCAGGGGTGGCACTGGATGGGCTTTAAGGTCCCTCCCAACCCAGACCAGTCTGGGATTCCATGATTACATGTGCAAAGCACTTTGGAGGATTCACTTGGCAGGACAGGATGGTGTTCCCCAGGAGGGACACACAGCCTGTGCCACCCTGGAATCCCAGAGCCGGGCTGGAGCCACGCTGGCAGCTCCACCTGTGCTCGGGGCTACGCATGGGGGTGAGGTGATGCTTGTCCACTCAAAGACAGAGAGGGAAAGGGCCTCTTTCCGCCTTGGACAGCATCCAAAACCACTATCTTTCCCTGTGCAGCCCCACTCCCTCCCCAGCCCCAAGCAGGGGCTCAGTGAACTGAGATTAGGCCAAGACGTGTATAAAAATCCCTGGGGCAGCCTCTGGAGCCACATCCTCGGCATTGTTCAGGGAAGCCCCGGGCATCCCCTGTGCTGGCACCATGGTGAACTGGACAGCTGAGGAGAAGCAGCTCATCACCGGCCTCTGGGGGAAGGTCAACGTCGCCGAGTGCGGCGCTGAGGCCCTGGCCAGGTAGGTCCAGCTCCTGGGAACCCGCCCCGCTGCACCTGGAGAGGGGAACCACTCCTTAATGTGCCTGTGTCTGTGTCTCTCCCCAGGCTGCTGATCGTCTACCCCTGGACCCAGAGGTTCTTCGCCTCCTTCGGGAACCTGTCCAGCCCCACTGCCATCCTTGGCAACCCCATGGTCCGTGCCCATGGCAAGAAGGTGCTCACCGCCTTTGGGGAAGCTGTCAAGAACCTGGACAGCATCAAGAAATGTTTTGCTCAGCTGAGCAAACTCCACTGTGACAAGCTGCACGTGGACCCCGAGAACTTCAGGGTGAGCCATACTCAGGCTCCAGCCTCGGCTGGGCAGAGGCTCCCAGGCTCTGGAGGTGCTTCGGGGCCTCAGAGGGGTCTGACAGTCAGTGAGACCTCGAGAGAAGCCCTGGGGCTGCCTGAGAGCCTGTGGAGGGTAGGGGCAGTGGAGGGGAAAGGAGAGTCGTATTTGGGGGGAACAGAGAGGAGTTATGGGGCTGGGATCTGTGAGAGGAGGGAGCTGGGCAGGAGAGGTGAATGGGGAGAAACGCAGAGACAAATGTGTCCTGGTCAGAGGAAACATCTTGGAGCAGCCATAAGGGAAGGAACTGAGACGGGGTTCAGAGGGAAGAGCTGAGCTTGGCTGTGATGGAGTGGGTAAACCAGAAGGGAGAATAAGCACAGCCACTTTGGCAGGAGGGTTCTGAGCCCAGGGACAGCCAGGGTGGGTAGGGATGGAAAAGGAAGGGGTAAACTCAGTAGAAGCCGAGGGAGGACACTGCACAGCAGGCAAAGGAAGGTGCTGAGGGAGGATGCAGCACACCCAGGGATCCTGGTGCATGCCAGACAACAAACTGTGCCAGGAGCCTGGTGCCCTGCACGGGGCCGGGATAAATCTGCTCCTTGCTTGCTGTGAACTCCCCAGTGATGGAGCGGGACGGTGGGGAGGGAGGCGGGGGCAGAGCCAGCTGACGGCTTCTTCTCTCTGCGCTGCCAGCTCCTGGGTGACATCCTCATCATCGTCCTGGCTGCCAACTACGGCAAGGAATTCTCCCCCGCCTGCCAGGCCGCCTGGCAGAAGATGGTCCGCGTGGTGGCCCATGCGCTGGCCCACGAGTACCACTGAGCCTCGTGGGATCCTTCCTGCCTGGAGACGCTCCCGGGGAATCCTCCCCAGGTTCTGCTGGGCTCTGATCACCAAATAAACACCAACTGCTGCAGACACGAGGAGATGTCTGGTTCTTCGTGGGAATGGGGAGGGGGGGGCACAGGGGGCTGGGGAAGCGAACGCTCACAAACATGGGATAACATGAGCCACGATCTCGTTCATGCAAGTGAAACTTGTCTAAGATGGAGAGCCCAGGGGAGTGTTCAGGACAAAACCCAAATAAACACCACAAAAACCAAACAGAAACACTCTGGCACTTTTTGGAGACATCAGGGAACATTGTTTGGTTTAATATTTTAAGACTTTCACAGAGTGAGTGGAGTAGAACAAAAATGTGCAGTGGGAGAAGTGATGGGGAGATTGGGGCCATTGCTTGTAACTTCCTGCATGTGGGGTTTTGTTGGTTTGGGGTTTTTTTAAAGTTGTTGTAATTCTTAGGTTAGCAAAGGCAGAATGTAACAGACACAACCATCAGGACTGGGTTGGATGGGACTTGGAAAAAACCTGGGCTAGTGGGAGGTGTCCCTGCCCATGGCAGGGGATGGCACTGGATGAGATTTAAGGTCCCTTCCAGCCCAAGCCAGTCTGGGATTCTGTGATTGCATGAAACACCCCAGTGTTGATTGCAGAGGGCTGGGGAACTGTGTCACCCCCAGGCCTGGCCCAGGGTCCTTTGGCCAAGCCCCCTCCTGCAGTGAGCAGGAGCAAACACAAACACTTTGCTCCAAGGTCACCCAGACCCCACCAGGGCATTCCTGAGCTCCATGAGCTCCATCCCCGCCCCCTGCATCCCACCTCACCACCTGCAGCTGGGCACAGGAGCAGAAGAGCAGCCCCAGAGACCCAGCTGCCTCTCCCACCTCTCAGGAGCACCACTGACCATCCGGCTGCTGAATCCCTGGGTCAGGCACTGTCTCAGGCTGCACAGCTGTGCAGATGTGTTTTCTTCCTGGAGAGGGTGGTCAGGCCTTGGCAGGGGCTGCCCAGGGAGGTTTGGAGTGCCCATCCCTGGAGGTGTCCCAGGAAGGCCTGGACGTGGCACTCAGTGCTCTGGGCTGGGGACAAGGTGGGCATCGGGCACAGCTTGGCCTCGATGGGCTGGGAGGGCTTTTCCAGCCTCAGGGATCCTGGGATTCTGTGGGATCCAGTGGGATCCAGTATGCCCAGTCTTCCCACCTCTCCTCATGCCCTGTGAGCCAACTCCCTGCAGGCAGTTGGTTTGCCCTGGGTTAAAACACCTCCCTTCCAGCCTTGCCTGACCTTTGCCGAGAGGTTCTTTGAGACAGGCGCTCCCTCTTGGCTGCAAGGCCTTGCCATGTTTTTAGCAATGTCATCCTGAAGTTATCAAACTCTTAAAGAGCTGATGGGAAAGAAAAGGGAGAACCCAAAGCCTGACAGGTCCTGCAAGAAGAGGAGAAGGAGAAACTGGTGCATTCAAAGGGAGAACCCGAGAGGCCCAGGTCTGAGTCTCCTGCCTCAGGGGCTGGCACCGTCCAAGGGGCACCAGGGCTGTCACCTTCCCTGGGGAGCTGCTGCGGAACCTGCAGGGAGCCGTGCTGGGACTTTGCGTGGCGATAATGCCACCCTTCAGCAGGGCTGGAAATCAGAGACGGGGCAGGGCGGGTGGCCAGCCAAGCCCAGCGCTGGATCTGGGCATCTTGCCCTGGGGCCCCACCCTGATGTTGGGTCCCCTCCCCTGGGGTGCCAGGGCTGCGGGGCCCCCCCGGGGGCCCAGCCAATGGAGGGGTGCACAGGGGAGAGGAGGGGCCCAGCGCAGTGTATAAAAGTGGGGACAGGGAGAGCGGCTCACCAGCGTGCGATCCTTCGGGAGCAAGAGCCCAGACTTCCTCCATACCTGCCACACGCAACCCTCCTGCCAACACCATGGTGCAGTGGACAGCCGAGGAGAAGCAGCTCATCACCGGCCTCTGGGGGAAGGTCAACGTCGCCGAGTGCGGCGCTGAGGCCCTGGCCAGGTAGGTCCAGCTCCTGGGAACCCGCCCCGCTGCACCTGGAGAGGGGAACCGCTCCACTCACAGGAGCCCTAATGTGACTGTGTCTGTCTGTGTCTCTCCCCAGGCTGCTGATCGTCTACCCCTGGACCCAGAGGTTCTTCGCCTCCTTCGGGAACCTGTCCAGCCCCACTGCCATCCTTGGCAACCCCAAGGTGCAGGCCCATGGCAAGAAGGTGCTCACCTCCTTTGGGGAAGCTGTCAAGAACCTGGACAGCATCAAGAACACCTTTTCCCAGCTGTCCGAGCTGCACTGCGACAAGCTGCACGTGGACCCCGAGAACTTCAGGGTGAGCTGTGCCCCTGACGTTCCCTCCCCACCGCAGTGTCTCCCCTAACCCTGATCCCCACCGGGAGAGGGATTTACCCCAGGCAGGGCAGGGCGGGAGGAAGAGGGGCTGGTGGTTGGCATGAGGGGAGATGCAGAGGGACGGAGAGGGAAGGGAGCCAGTGCAGCTGGGTGAGGAGGCACCGCACAGGCTGAGAGTGACAGGGGTGTGTGGAGGGGGCAAGCGAGGGCGGACTGGGGACGGGAAGGGGAGGACTGGTTTCAGTGCGGGAGTGGAGGGGGAGAACAAAGCAAAAGCAGTCGTTGAGCAGGAAGAGGTTTGAGCTGAGGGGGAAGAGAAGGAACAGAGCAAAGCTTGGCACAGAGGAGAACAGAGAGATGAGTGAGGAGCAGGAGATGGCGGCTGAATGCCAAAAGCAGAAGAGGATCTACAGAGAGAAAACTTTGGCTGAGAGTGTCTCAGTGGGGACTTAACCCCAACATTTGTACCCAGGCTGGGGCTGGCAGAGATCCCCCTATGTCATCATGAGCTCGTTGTTTGTGCCAGGGTGCTCTGCGGGGCCAAGCTCTGGCTCCTGCTGTGCTGGGAGCTCAGCTGGATCTTCTGCTTGGGAGAAACCCCAAAACAAAGCCAGAGGGGACAAAGAAAAATGTAATCCAAAAAAATTGTGGAGAATATTTGGTTACTCTTCCCATATGGTAGCAGAACCTGAACCTTTAGAGTAAGAGCAGAGACCAAATTTAAGGCGCATCTTAAAAGGGCTTGGGGGAGGTTTTTAAGACTGCAGATTTCCCGGAGGCTTCCCTGGGTGTAATGTGAGTGCTTGTGTGGGGGTGTACTGGGCATTGCTAACGTGAGGGCGCTCTTGTCCCCACAGCTCCTGGGTGACATCCTGATCATCGTCCTGGCCGCCCACTTCGGCAAGGACTTCTCTCCCGACTGCCAGGCTGCCTGGCAGAAGCTGGTGCGTGTGGTTGCCCACGCTCTGGCCCGCAAGTACCACTAAAGAGCCACAGGAACGTCCTGGCAGCACCCTCGGTGTCCTGCACCCGCTGCCGTGCCGGAGCCAACAGCTTCTAACAGCCAAATAAAGCTCATCCTGTGAAGTCTCCACTGCGTCTGTGTGTCCCTGAGGGCCTGGAGGGCTTGGGGGGACAGCTGGGCTGGGCTGTCAGCTCGAGCAGGGTCCCAGAAAATGCCCCCTGCCTTTGTTCTGGGTGGTTTTGGTGGTTTGTGTGGGATTTGCCTCTGGAAATTGTGCTTTCAGGATATCGGGTTGATAAAGTCCTGCCACCCCCGGGGTCACACACTGGGGACTTTGCACAGAGGAACTACTCAGAATTTTACTGTAAAACCTGCATGTCTCTCCTAGACAAGGGAAATTGAGAGGATTCATGTTTTTCTGGGGGGAGGATAAACAAATTGAAGACTTTAATCTACCCTGGCTCATCCCTGGCATAAAACCTACCCGAAATCAGCTGAGTCACGCAGGCCCAGCAGCCAGCTGGGTGGGGGCAGGTTTCAGATAAACATTTTGCTATCAAGGCCTGTCCAGACTTTGTTTATTCACATCCCTCCCACCCTACGCCGCCTACTCTGCAATTTGGGGGGGGCCCGATCCTGCCAAGAGCAGCGACTTAATTTCCTGGATGCGAGTTTTGGGTGGGTTTAGGTGTCTGCAGAGCGGGACTCCTTCGGGTAGGGTTTGTTCTTGGCATAGGAAGCACATCTGAACAGAGCATGACGCGGCAAAAGGGACGCTTGGCTGAAAGGATGTGCTCATTTCTAAGGCAAAAAACTGGGCAAAGCTATTTATCCCAGGATTTCTGACACCCAGTTTGCACCATGTTCTGTCTCTGCCTCACCCACGTCTCTGGGCACTCCACTCTCTGCCCCTGACCCACAGGAAGGTGTTAGAAGCCCCCTGTGATCCATAAATGCCCTTTCTCAGTCATGTCACCCAAAGAAAGGGGCATTTTGTTCCTGGCATCAAGGTACACACTGAGGAGGAGAGAAGATGATTCGCAGCAAGTCCCAAAGGGTTTTTCTCCCTGCAGGGAGACTGGGCAGGCACAGAGTCACCAAACCCCCAAATTCTACGTGACTTTCCATAGGCTTTGTGACAGATATCAATAGTTTCCTATGAACATGTTTGTTCATGGACTTCAGGCAGAAATGAGTGAACTGTTTGAATAAGCAGGTCTCCTCCTGCAAGTGAGGTGTCTGGGGACAGGAAGGACAACACAGTTGGAGAGGGACTTTGGACAAGGAATGGAGGGACAGGACACAGGGAATGGCCTGAAGCTGAAGGGTAGCAGGGACAGATGGCATATTGGGCAGGAATTGTTCCCTGGGAGGGTGGGCAGGCCCTGGCACAGGGTGCCCAGAGCAGCTGTGGCTGCCCCTGGATCCCTGGCAGTGTCCAAGGCCAGGGTGGACATTGGGGCTTGGAGCAGCCTGGGACAGTGGAAGGTGTCCCTGCCATGGCAGGGGTGGCACTGGATGGGCTCTGAGGTCCCTCCATCCCAACCCATTCTATCATTCCATGATCCTACAACCCGAGCAGACCTCCAAGGTTCTGGCATTCCCTGCACCTGGTGAGACATGGCAGGGTGGGAACAGCCCTCAGTGGTGCTGCCTTGTGGCTTCATTCCTGTCTCCATTCCCAGCTGGGGATGATACCCTGCTCCGGGTGCCCCCGCACATCCTGTGAGATGTCCTCTCCCCTTGCTGCTTTTCCTGCTCCCATTCCATGGTGTCAGCACATCCCTGTGGGTGCCAGCACCCCTTGGCTGGTGCCCAGTGCAGCACTGGCAGCACCCAGGTCCTGGTGAGGCTGATAAGGGGGTACAGGAGGGTGGGCACTGGTGGTAGCCTGGCGGCCTTTTCCCTGCATATTCCCTCTTCCTGCCTGTGCCGGGCTGAGCTCGACTTGATTCGTCATTGTGGTCCAGCCCCCAGCAGTGGGGACTGGATTTTCTGGAGAAAAGGCAAATGTAAGCAAATCTAATGAAGATTATTCATTCCTATTCTACTAAAAAAAAATCTACAACTGGAGTGGGGAAGAGATATTGTCAGGCTGGAGACCTCCCTTGCTATTTTCTTTCTTTTAATTGCTTTTCCTGCCATATTTTCAGTGCAGAAGACACTTAGCAGGAGATGGTCCCTGGAGGAAGTGCCGATGTCTGAGAGGAGCTGGGCTAGCCCTGTGGCTCTGCTGCAGCCTGGTCACCCCTTCACCTGTCCCCAGCCTGACAGGACCCAGCAGTTCTTCCTTAGCCCAGTCCAAATCCTCTGGAAAACAACAGGAAAACAGTGCACTGGCCCTGGCACCTTGGGATCAGGATCAAAACCCCTGTGCTGATTTCAGCAAGAACAGCATTTCTTGGGGCTTATGCAGAAAACAAAAGAGGAAATCTCCCCAGGGGGCTGCTCCTGGTCAGGGTGCTTCACCCCGGGTATGCTCCAGGGTGTGTCAGGGGAATCCAAACATCCCCTCCAGGAGAGCCTGGCTGAGTGTGGCAGGGGAATGTGGAACTTGGCAAGTTCAGAAGGGGCAGGCCCTGGGCTCCCCCACAATCTGGACACCCCTGAGCTGAGCTTTTGTTGTTTTTAGAGCCCACAGCAGAACCTGCAGCAACAAACCTCGTGTTCCAAGCCCGTTTCACTGCTTTTTATGGACGTGGCCGAAAGCAGGAATGGGCTGGTCCTGTTTGGCCCCTGCTCCCTGCCCACAGCACTGCATCGGGCTGGTCCTGTCACGTCTGAGGGGACAACATCTGGGTGGGCCTCACACGGCATGGATGAGCTTCAGGGTCCTTCCAGCCCAAACCATTCTGAGATTCTGTCTTAGAATATCTTCAATTGGAAAGGACCAACCACGATAACTGAAGTGCAGCTCGGAAGTTGGACTCCAAAGGCCAACTATGATTCTTCCTGCTCCGCAAGGCACAAATAAATCAAAGAGGTCAAGTTCTGCTACAGGAGGAGGATAATGGGGTTAATGCAGATTTTGGCTGCAGAGCCTGAGCATCCTCTGAGCAGCTCCAGCACAGCTCCCGGTGGTGCAAGGACACCCAAGCCCCTGGGCAGGGCAGGGGCCTGCAGGGTTTGCTGGGGGCAAACCCCTGTGTGTGGCTCTGCCACAGGATCTGTGTTGGCCCAAACATTCATCACTTCACTGATGCCAGGCAGAGCCCAGCGTTCCAAGAGCAGAGGCACAAGGCTCAGAGGCCCACAGGTCACAGCCCTGAGCCCCTGCCCACGGTCAGTGGGGATGGACCATGGCTGGGGCTCCTGCAGCCCTTTCCCTGCAGGGGGCCCATGCTGGAAGGTGAAAGACTTGCCCTCACAGAGGGGAAGGGATAAAGCTCTGGAGCTCAGGATAACCAGAGGCCCCTTCTCGGGTGCCACGCCCTGGCCATCCCCTCCTGCTCCCCCCTGGGGACCCCCGCCCGTCCCAGCCAATGGCCCCGCTGGACGGGCCGGGGAGGGGCTGCGGGCAGGGGATAAAAGCCCGGCGGGGTCTGGGCTCAGCTACAGGGTCTGTGTCCTCCTGCA
This sequence comes from Lycocorax pyrrhopterus obiensis, assembly GCA_014706295.1. Taxonomy (NCBI): domain Eukaryota; kingdom Metazoa; phylum Chordata; class Aves; order Passeriformes; family Paradisaeidae; genus Lycocorax; species Lycocorax pyrrhopterus. The sequence continues at coordinate 283,380 of JACSVZ010000001.1, forward strand.
GCCCAGCACAGCCGCCGCCACCATGGTGCACTGGTCAGCCGAGGAGAAGCAGCTCATCGCCAGCGTCTGGGGCAAGGTCAACGTGGAGGAATGCGGCGCCGAGGCCCTGGCCAGGTAGGCCCAGCTCCCGGGAACCCGCCCCGCTGCACCTGCAGAGGGGAACTGGGGCAGCTGTGTTTGGGAGCGTCAACGCGTGCCTGCTTGTGCCCCTCCATCTCCCCCCAGGCTGCTGATCGTCTACCCCTGGACCCAGAGGTTCTTCTCTAACTTCGGGAACCTGTCCAGCCCCACGGCCATCATCGGCAACCCCAAGGTGCGTGCCCACGGCAAGAAGGTGCTCACCTCCTTCGGGGAAGCCGTCAAGAACCTGGACAGCATCAAGGGCACCTACTCCAAGCTGTCCGAGCTGCACTGCGAGAAACTGCACGTGGACCCCGAGAACTTCAGGGTGAGCTGTGCCTGCAGTCCCAGCCCTTCCCTGGGCTGTGTGGGGAGAGCCAGACTTTGCTGTTGCTCTGTCCAGGGACATTTTCTTGGGCTGGTGGGGGAAGAATCCCTGTGTAATACCCAAGAGGGGTGATGGTTTGTACAAGGGTCTTTGCAACAGTGCCTGTGACTTTCTCCCTAAAACATCCCATTTTTGGTGCCAGCACAGCACTGGGGAGGGGGAGGTATGGATAGTTGGTTACCCGGAGGAGATCTAGCTGGGGAACGACCCCAGGGGAAGGTGCAGGCTGGGCTGGAGGAGTCAGAGCAGAGGGAAGCTCAGCAGAGCATTTCAGGAAACCCAAGCTCCCACAGCAAGAGAGGCAGAACCAAGGAGCAGGGTCCTGCCTTGCCCAGCACCGCGCGTGGGACACTCCTCCCTTCTCCAGCACTTTTATTTAAAAATGGATCATTCTCTTCATTTATGTCTAAAGACAAAAAGAAAAAAACATAGTGTTTTTCAGGGTGGGTCTCAGGCCAAATCCAAATGCTTCAGCATTCCAAAAATGGGGAAATAGTTGAAGGTTCTTTCTTTCTGATTTCACTTTATTTTATTTTATTTTATTTTATTTTATTTCATTTCATTTCATTTCATTTTATGAAACAAATATTGTTTCCCCAAAACCCAGAGCTTTCTGTGGAAAGACTGAGGATTCTGTTGCCTCAGGGAACAGTGAGTGAGCCATGCCCACTCATGGACCAGGGGCTGAGGAGGAAAAGGAGGAGGAGTGTGCAGTGTGTGAGATCCTTTCAGGAGGGCGATTCCGCCTCAGGGAGAAGCCGGGGAAGGAAACCTGTGGGCTGCAGGTGGTGTCTGGGGGGTGGACAGGAAGGAGAGGGACGGGGGAGGGGGAAAATCTGCGGCAGAAAAACCGGGGAGAGGTAAAGGAGAAGCTGTTTGGAGCCAAAGCAGGACACAGGAGGGTGGTGGAGGGGGCTCCGGTGACAGCAGAGCCTTGGTGGCAGCGGCTCCGGCCGGGATGTCCCGAGCTCCCTGCTCCGCTCTGACTGACCAGCAGCTCCCAGCAGCACTGACCCTGACCCTGCCTGTGCTCCTTTCTCCTCCAGCTCCTTGGAGACATCCTAATCATCGTCCTGGCTTCCCACTTCGGCAGGGATTTCACCCCTGCGTGCCAGTCCGCCTGGCAGAAGCTCGTCAGTGTCGTGGCTCACGCTCTGGCCCGCAAGTACCACTGAGCACCCCGGGACGAGCAGGAGCCCCGCCAGCCCCCGAGCACGGGGAGCGGCCCGCTGGGACCCCCGACCACCAATAAACCCTCCAGCGGCTCACCTGCGGCGTGTCCCTGTGTCTGTGCTGGGGAGGGGGCCGGGGGCTGTCCCGGGGGCGCGGTGCCATCGGCGCTGGTGATTCCCGGTCTCCCGGGGCTTGGCAGACCGGGATTCCCTGAGTGCGCGGTGCTCGCAGGTGCCATCGCTGCCGGTGCAGCGGCGGGACCGGGGCTCGGTGGGGCGGCTGCACCGGGAGGGCCGGGGGAACGGGGGAGCTGCAAGGAGAATCGTGGAATCACAGAATATCCTGAGTGGGATGGGACCCAAGAGAATCACCGAGTCCAACTGCTGGCCGTGCACAGAACAACCCCAAAATCCCGCCACGCGCCTGAGAGCGTTGCCCAAATCTGTTCTCCCAGCTCTGTCTGCAGTAATGTGGGCTACGGTGAAACCAGCAGCATCCGGAGCACACAATTCCCTAATCAAGGTGCTGCTGCCCTCAGAGAACTGGTACCTGCTGTGCCCATCCCTAGGCCCGGGGATGCACCATCTCCCGTGAGAGCATCCGATCCAGAAGAAAGTCCGAACTCAGACCCCTGAGAGGTTCGGAGATGTTTGGAGAGGAACTGGGGACAAGGACTGGAGGGCCAGGACACAGGGAATGGCTTCCCACTGCCAGAGGGCAGGGCTGGATGGGATATTGGGAAGGAATTGTTCCCTGGGAGGGTGGGCAGGCCCTGGCACAGGGTGCCCAGAGCAGCTGTGGCTGCCCCTGGATCCCTGGCAGTGTCCCAGGCCAGGTTGGACATTGGGGCTTGGAGCAGCCTGGGACAGTGGAAGGTGTCCCTGCCCATGGCAGGGGTGGCACTGGATGGGCTTTAAGGTCCTTTCCAACCCAAACCAGTCTGGGATTTTCATGGTGGGCTCCAGGAGGAGAGGTGCCACCTCCCAGTGGCTGAGGAATCACAAGCACAGATCACGACTGTGATTTCTATCATTTAACACTATTTCCCAATGCCTTTTGCTACCCATTTTGCCTCCTCTCCTGAAATCTGCTCAGTCATTACTCTCTGCTGTTGTTGTGGATGTTCCCTTCCTTTCTTTCCCAAGCAGCACCATGTGCAGCTCATTCATCAAAGTTTTGTGATGCTGTAAGAGAAGAGAACAATCCATCATCCTGCTGAGGTGAACTTCCCACCATTCCAGAGCTGCATGATGCAATTCAGAGGGACTCAGGAGTTTTCCGTCTTGTCTAAACCACACCTGAACCAAATCTGTGCTGATTGCAACTCCCAGCATCTTTTAAGGAATTCTTACCCAAATGTTAGTCAGGAGTAGGGGAACCAGGAGACTATCAGGTGTAATTATTTTTATCTGGCCTTATCCCCACACTTATCAACATTGCAGGAGCAGAAGAAGTCCCCAGTTCACTTCTCAGCACAAGCCAAAAATACTATTTAGGCAGCTCTGTGCTGCCCCTGCCGGGCATCGTGTATTTATAGGCATGATTTTACACCTCTCAAGGGAATTCTGTCAGGAGTGGCAGCATCATGGAGCATTTCAGGAGCCCGAGCTGGTGGGGTTGGAATGCAATCACCACATCAGCTGCCCCTGGGACGTGTCTGCTGTGTTTGGCACTGCTGGAAGGAGGGGGACTGACAGTGTCCTTGCTCTGATGCTTAGAAGATGCTTCATTGCTTTTGAGAGGTAAAGAAAGACGTGGTTTTCTCCAGGAACCAGAGTGGAAATTCCTGACTTGCCCAAAGAATCTGTGCTCCTGCAGTGACCGTTTCGGGCAGTTTGTGATGCCTGTGTTATGTCACAGGGATATTTGGACAGAAAATCTCTCTGCCTGTGGCACAAAGGGATCCTTGCAGATTTCCTAGGATGGGCTTAATCCATATGGCCAAAGCAACAGGTGAGACTGTAGGGATGGGACCAGCCCTCCTGGCTCTCTTCCATGAGCCCCTTGTGCAAGGGCTGGCTGGGAACAGGATCACAACTTTTTCCTGTGTCACTGCCACGATCTGATGTCATGGCAACTGCAGCAGTGCTGCAAAGCCCCTCAGAAATAGCATGTGGATGTTAAAAGGTTTTTGATCCCTTGGTGACTTTGGAGAAAGGAAGGTTGGAAACCCCAAAGGGACTTGTCAGAGCTGATCTGCCTCATCTTTCCTTTGTTCCGCCCCCTTGCCTCCTCCCCCCTCTGTCAGTGCCCTTCGAGCCCAAATTCTCTGCAGCAGAGAACCAGACACGTGCTGGAATCACATTTCTGAGCTGCAGCTGAGTTTCTCTTTCCTACCCCAAAGTCTTACCTGAAGTGCAGGAGTTCTGCCTGCCTGGCACAGAGTGACCTCCGAGACCAGGCCGTTCTGCTGTTTGACTTTGTTGGCAGCATTTTTACCGCATGTCCCTCAATCTCTCCTTGCCCAGGTCGGGTGCTGGCTGCTGTGCAGACAGGTCACCCTGCTCCTCCTTCTCCTCAGCCCTTTCCCAGCCCTCTCTCCCCAAAGTTTTGCCGTGGGAAAACTTGAATCTTGTCAAGCACAGGGAGAAGGGAGCGTGGGGCTTTTGCACTGAAAGACTGCCCAGAATCCCAGAATCGCTGAAGTTGGAAAAGCCCTCCAAGGTGATAGAGTCCAACCTGCGATGATCCCCACCTGGTCAGCCGTGCTGAGCATGACTGGAGATGGTGACCCCATTCCTCTGGACTCACTGGGAGCCTGGCAGGTGGTGCTGGGACGCACAGCCCACAGGCTCTTCCGTCGGGGCGGGAGCTGAGCATCCTTGGGTGCGGAACGGCTGCTGCTCCCGCTCAGCCCGGCAGTGCCTGGGCTGTGGGAATTCACCCATCTCTGTGCACACTCAGTGCTGCTGTGCCCCACAGGGACACAACAGAAGGGCCGTGGGAGGAGCAGGTGAGGACTGTTCCTGCCCGTGTCTCGCCGTGCAGCAGTCCAGGTGAACAGCTTCATGGATGGGCATGGGGGCAGGATGTCCACCCTCCAGGGCAGCCCCATGGGGGGAGGATGAAAAGGAGGACTTGTTCCAGTTTTTACCCATTTTTACCAACACCAGAACAGTGGGTGATGCACAGAGTGAGTAAATCCATCCACTTATTTTTGTGGGATGTTGCAGAGGATGAGGATGCAGTGCACGTCCGAATTGGCACACCCAGATTCAAACACTTAAATCTGGATTTTCATGTTGAGGGCCATAGAGCACACTGGAAAGCTGCCCACTAATTTAACTTATCAGTCTAATTATTGAGCTGCTGAAGTGAAGAGGGAAGGCGCAGATGTCTGGAGCTTTGTCTCAGATGTGGGGCAGTTGAAAATACACCAATTCCATTTCTCATGGCATGCTGATGAGTTTAGTCCTCAATTAAACAATGCCGAGTTCCCCGTTTACATAGACAGATTGACTGTGAATTCCTTGAATGCTGGGGGCTGGAAACATTTAACTTCTCCCACATCAGCCCCTAAAAAGAGCAGTGGGCAAGTCAGGAACTCATTAGTGTCAGCTTGAGGGGCATATTATAACTTGCTTTTAATTTTTTCCTTACAACCCCTAAGGCACCATACTGCATTCAAAGCCTGAGCGCTTTAAGCATCTCTTTTCTGTTATGATTTGTATTCCACAGAGCACAGCATTTCCCGGAGGAGTCTGTGGGCTGGGTGGGAAGCCCTGGGCTGACAGTTCTGCAGGAGAGACGAGCGCTGGATTTGTGCACATGTTGCCTAATTTTCCTCGCAGCTGTAGCTGCAACAGCAACATTCCTGATAAGAATTATAGTTGCTGTGTATTTTCCTAATAAATATCGGCTGAAATGCCTGGTACTGGGAGCTGCTGGGGTTACAGCAATGGCAGCAGCAACTGGAACAGTGAATAAACTTGGAAATGAAGGGAAACAAAAGGTTCTGGATTTGCCAGTGCCTTAGTCCTGTAGGAGTGACCTGTGCCCTCGGGGGCCGGCGTGGGTGACAGATAAATTCTGGTAATTGCCGCTGTTTCTGTAGCTCCTGGGAGCACAGCTCCACAGTGCCAGGTGCTGCACAGGCACAAAGCAGGGAGACAACGGCAGCCTTTCCCCTTTTCCTTCCACTGAAGGGTGTGATGAGAGACAGCAAAGGGTGCAGATGGGGGACAGGAGGACCAGTGGAATCATGGAATGGTTTGGGTTGGGAGGGACCTTAAAGCTCTTGTTGTTCCACCCCCCGCCATGGGCAGGGACATGTTCTGTGGGACAGTGGCTCCAGCTGGTCCATCCACAGTCACGGATGTCCCAAACCCCATGACTAAATGCTTCTAATGAAATCACCTTGTAGGGGGAATGGAGGAAACTGGGATTGCTGGAGGACTCGTTTTGCTCTGCGTTGTCACCAGTGAGTGCATGGAGGGCACGGGGAACTCCCAGAGCTTGCACAGGACAGCAGGGCATGCACTGGACTGATAGCAACTGTCTGCTATGTTTTTATAGGGCTGCTAAAACCCCGCTTCCACAGAGAAGTCGTGCTTCCTTCTGCTGCAACAAGCTCTGTACAGCCCCAACACATCCAGAGCCCCCCGAGACCTGGTGACACCCGGCTGTGACAGGGCACCACTGGGACCACGAGCCAGTCCCACTCTTGCCCTCTTACCACTCTTGTTGGGTGGTGGTGGGTGTGTGTAACACATCTGTTGATGCGGGAAACCTCTTGAAAATTTGTCAAACCCAGTGCTCAGCCCCAAAACCCTCGGAGGGGCTCAGCCTGAGGAAGACAGTGTCTGGTTTTTGGGTCACAGCAGCAAAATCCAATCAGGTAAAGCACTGAGGAGCAGTCAGTGCTTGGTCTGGCCAGGAATGTTCAAGGTGCATTTTGTTATTTTTCTGTGTATTCCCAGCAAATACCCCTTGGGTGTTGATGTGCCCCTTTAGGCTTCCTGGGTTGTGCTCAGCAATGACAGCTTTATGGAAGGAAAAGAGGACACCAGGATTTATTTTGGCTGTTCCTAGCCCCTCCTGGGGGGTGGATGCTGCACAGTGAGGAAGGCCCCGGCCCTTGGCTGCACCCAGCACTGCCAGCAGTAATTTTGGTTTCTTTTCGGGGCACGGCACTGCCTTGACTCTGTTTTCTAACCTCGTGCCAAAGCAATCCCATTCAAATACGTGGAAATCTAAGCAGAGGGAGGTGTGGGGAGAAGACAGGATATTCTGGGGTGAAATCCAGAGTGCCCATCCCTAGAAGTGTCCAAGGCCAGGTTGGACGGGGCTTGGATTCGCCTGGTCTGGTGGAAGGTGTCCCTGTCCTTTCTAAGCCAAACTGTTCTGTGGCTCTGTAAAACCAGCCCCAGCTCCCTGCTTCAGGGTGACCTGAGCCACTGCTCCAGGCTCTGCAAGAGGTCTCCTGTCTGACAGCAGCTTAAACACCCAGCACACATGAAGGCCGCTCATTTCGAGAGTCCCTGACCCCATTTTGGGTGTAATTCTGCACAAAGTCACTTCCCTCAGGCCACTGGGCTTGGGAGTCGGGAGGGAGCTCACTGGTCCTTGCTCTGGCTTTTCCAGGCCCGGTAGCAGAGCCAGAGGAGGAGCCCCATGTGTGTACCAGTGATGCCATGATGACTTTTTGCCTTTTCTTTTATACCTTTTTACAACTTCTTTATTCTTAGTGCTTTTCACCTACATTCTTAGACTTGTTTGTTAAGCCAGGAGAATAAACACTTTAGTAGCTTCAGAGTTAGGGGTCAGTGTGCCCCAGACCCCAAGGTCCTCTCCAGAACACATTCTGTAAACTGAGATAGAACCAGCCAGGGGAAGGTTCCTGGGGGAGGGGAGGCTCACTCGAGCCTCTCATTGGGGAATTTTTGATAGATATTCTAATTAGTAACACCTATAATGTTATACCAGATCTTTTGGGGGTGGGCATTGCAGTGTGCATGGAGGGGCATTCGACCTGGACGTGGTGCACCTAAGGATCCTTAAAATAAATGCAGAGGTAAAATCCCTTTTTCCTGTCTAACCATGTCTGACTCTTGATTTTAAGACCAGGAAAAGGCATCACCAGGACCTGGGCTCCGACATCACCAGGTGACCCCCTCACCTGGAGATCGGAGCGTGGATTCAGTGCTTTGTGGAGGAGATTCCTGAACCCTTCTGTGCGGGTGCTGCAGAGCACATCTTCTCTGCTGGCTGGGAGCCCCATCTTCATTTTAGATCTGTTTTTGTCACTATTATTATTATTATCTTATATCATTTGCACCTCTATTTTCCTTCTTTCTGTGAGTAAATCTCAGGCTTGATGATCTTTTCCTTCTCTAAAAATAACCTTGGCAGCAGAGGCCTGAGGGGAGTGCCTTTGTGCCAGGCAGTTTCTGCATCTCAGAGCTGAGCACAGCTGAGAACCCGGGCAGTGCAGCAATGCTTTGCCAAGCACCCAGCAGCTTGTGGATGCCGAAAAGCAGCACTGTGAACATGTGCCAGCCCAGGGGTGGCAGATTTTGGACTTGGATATGCCTGTATGTACAAACTCGAGTGCTGTTTTCCAGCATGAATGAAGTCAACAATAACCACATCACCCTCTCCTGGAGGGGAGAGCTCTGGCAGCTCCCTGTGCTGCCCAGGAACTACTTCAGCATGCTGGGAAGAGGAGGTTTCAGTCCTACTTACCCCCTTGGCCAAGCTGAAACATGGGCAAGAATTGTCCTTCCTTACAGGTTTCTGGCCCCTCACCTGGGTGCAGGTCCCTGCTCTGTAGGAAGCAGAATCTCAGTTGGTAGTCAGGACCCATGGATCCCATCACGGCACATCTGGCGCTGCCAAAGGCAGTTTGTGTCGCCCCTGGTCTGCCCTGGCTGGATAAATGGTGTGTACAGCTCTCATTGGCAAGAAAAAGGGTCTGAGGGCAACAAGCTCTTCATGACATGGGCACCCTCCCCTTAAAACTGATCATCACTGCAACTACAGCAGCGCTGTCAAAGTGATCTGATATTTAGAGCTGACGTGTAAAAAGCAGCCCAGAAAAGCCCAGATCACCCTGCCTGAAATGCGAATATTGAAATGGATATTTCTGTATCCAAATAGGAGCTGCCTGAGCATCTTCCCTCCAGGCTGCCAGTGAATGTCTTCATAACCCCCTCCACAAGGTGCCCCAGGACTCCCAGGCTCACTCGGTGCTTCTTCTTCATTTTTGGCTGCTCTGCAGTGTCAAAGGGCATGATGCAAACGTGCTCCTGAGAGGGAATCCCAGTGTCCAGCGGGAGCTGCTGTGGGGTTGCCTTGGGCTGGCACCAGCAGCTAAATAGGACTGGGAATGGTATCAAAGCAGGATGGGAACATGGTGTTGGTTTATTGCCTCAGCAAGGGAGTTCAGGCAGGAGGAACCTTTCCTGGGAGAGCCTCTGTGGGGACAAGAAGGAGAGATGTGAACGCACCAAGAGGAGAGAGCGATGGTGCAAGATGGGGGAGAGCTGGAGAGGGACTGGGGACAAGGGCCAGGAGTGCCAGGACACAGGGAATGGCTTCCCAGTGCCAGAGGGCAGGGCTGGATGGGATATTGGGCAGGAATTGTTCCCTGGGAGGGTGGGCAGGCCCTGGCACAGGGTGCCCAGAGCAGCTGTGGCTGCCCCTGGATCCCTGGCAGTGCCCAAGGCCAGGCTGGATGAGGCTTGGAGCAGCCTGGGACAGTGGAAGCTGTCCCTGCCCATGGCAGGGGTGGCACTGGATGGCACTGCCTCCTCTGGCCTCTCTCCAGCAGCTCCAGGTCCCTCCTGTGCTGGGCCCCAGGGATGGGGCAGCTCTGCAGGTGGGGTCTCACCTGAGCGGGGTCCGTGTGTGCAGCGATGATCTCCCTGTGACAGGTCGCCCCAAATAATTGCAGCAGGGAGGATTCCTGATCCCTTCGGAAGGCTTTGTGCCTACACAGCACATCTGGAATCTGCTAGCATGGGATTGTTGTAGATTTTGCCTCCTTTACAAAAACAAGGTTAATGCTTAAAATTGAATTCTGCCCATGTCCTTCTACAAGGATGGTCACCATTCCCACCTGAGCACCTTCCCATGGAATAACGAAGTCATTTAGGTTGGAAAAGAGCTTTAAAATCATTGAGTCCAACCATAAACATAAGACTGCCACGGCCACCACAAACCCACATCCCCAAGTGCCACTTCTACAGGGCTTTTAAATGCCATCACACAGTCCAGGAAAACTCTTCATAAGATGAAATCTGCTGCAGGAAGGTCTTTCAGAACTACTCAGCCTTACAGTGAACATAATTAGTCAGGAGAGGATTTTTTTTTTAATAGTGAAAGGATTTTAGCAGTGAGGAGTTTAACTCCTGGCAGGGGTGAACTCTGCATTCCCAGTGGCGTAGAAGTCAGACTGAATGTTTTTATGCCAAGTTTCATCACACAATGGGTGAAACCTCCTGGACAGGGATAACAGAGGAGAGAATCAGGTGATTTCTGCAAGAATGGATCTCTTAAAGTCCAGGTAGGGAGGGAGGCTCCTCTCTGAACGGTCCCAGTGTTATCTCTCATTCAGTTTCTGTCGCTAGCGAGCAGAGACCGAGGAATAAAGTGACATGGACGGTTTAGGACAAGAAACCGACCCTTTATTAATTTACAAATTTGCTTCTATACCTTAGCACGCTGGACTGACATAAGGTTATTGGTTCACTGACCAAGCACCCCCCAGAGGGATTGGCTGAACCCAACACCACTCACTTCAGATATTTTCTCCTTGGTATCATAACAATGCCATAGTTTACAAAATCTCCCAACTGTTTTCCCATAGTGCCCATGAGAAAGCAAGGCTTTCACACAGACACTGTCAGAAAACTGAGAAACCTCTCTGCAGCCAGGCTTTCAGCATTCACAAGTTTTCCTGCAGCTGCAGTAAATTATGAGCACAGTTTGAGGCACACACAGAATCATAAAGGTTGGAAAAGACCTTTAGGATGATGGAGTCGAGCCCATCTGGGTCAGGTTCCCTTGCGCTGGAAGAGTCTGACCACCCTGTTCCAGAGCTTCTTTGTTCTGACCCCATACACAATGGGGTTCAGTGTGGGGGGCACGAGCAGGTATAGATTGGCCACCACGATGTGGACGGGGGGAGGGATGCCCTGCCCAAAGCGGTGGGTGAGGCACGTGAAGAGGGCAGGGGTGTAAAAGGCCAGGATGACACAGAGGTGGGACGTGCAAGTGCTGAAGGCTTTCAGCCGGGCCTCTCTGGACGGCAGCCTGGCCACCACGCGCAGGATCACAGCGTAGGACACAGAGATCAGCACCAGGTCAGTCCCTGTCACCAGGAAAGCCATGAAGAGGCCGTAGGTGACGTTGACCCTGGTGTCCCCGCAGGCCAGCTTCACCACGGCCATGTGCTCGCAGTAGGAGTGGGCGATGACGTGGTGCTGGCAGAAGTGTCTCTGGTGGAGCAGGAAGCACGTGGGGCTCACCAGGAGCACCCCCCGCACCAGCACCAGGCTCACCAGGGCCACCACCACGGGCGCTGAGAGGATGCTGGAGTGCCTCAGCGGGCAGCAAATGGCCACGAAGCGATCCAAGGCCATGGCTGTGAGCACGCCCGACTCCACCGTGGAGAAGGCGTGGATGAAGAACATCTGAGTGAGGCAGGAGGGAAACCCAATCTCCCTGAAGCCCAGCCAGAAGATGCTGAGCATTTTGGGTAGTACAGAGGTGGACAGGACCAGGTCAGTGAAGGCCAGCACAGCCAGGAAGAGGAACATGGGCTCGTGCAGGCTGGGCTCTGCCTTGATGATGAGGAGAAGGGTGATGTTCCCCAGCAGGGCCATGCCGTACATGATGCAGAAGGGGAAGGCAATCCAGAACTGCTCCTCCTCCAGCCCAGGGATGCCAATGAGGAGGAAATAGGGAGGGTGGGAGAAGGCAGTAGAGTTCAGAGACATGAGCCCTTCTTGGCTCTGGCCTATGCTGAGGGTTTTGTGTCCTGTAGAAAAAAAAAGCCTCAAACACTCTCGACCTGACCTGGCCAGTGGCAGAGAGGGGCGTGACAGTGGGTCTGGAAGCTCAGGTCTCCCCCTCAGCCTTTGGCAGCTGCTTGCACTGGGCCCGGAGAGCCCCTGTGAAATAAATGTCCTGGCAGCTTCCACTGGAAGTGTCCTGTCCCTCCTGGTGGAGTTCTGCTGGAGCACACTGGATTCCTCCTGGATAAACTGAACAGGAAGATGCCTGAGGTGCACACCTGCTGCTGCCCAGTGTCCAAAGGGTGTCCAGCCCAGCAGACCAGAGGAAAGCTGGTCTGCAGAAAACCTTCCCGAATTGTGGTTAGTGGGAAGATGAATCCTTGTCACCAGCCCCGGAGCTCTAAGGACATTTGACAGCACCGTGCTGCTCATCAGTGTAAACTGAGGTGCCAAGTGCTCGTCTTGGTCAAGAAACACCGGATTTCAGGGCAAAAAGTGCCAGTGTCACAGTACGTGGCAGCCCCCTCCCCCTGCCCCACAAGCCCACACTCCAGTGCTGCCCGTCCTCCCCCAGAAGAGTGGGACTCACTCAGACCCTGCACATTGCTCAGCTCGTTCTTCCCTGATACCTGGGAGAAAGGATGCCTTGAAGAGCCCTGCAGAGCAGATCAGGCTGATGTCCCTGGCCCGGCAGGAGCCTTTGGAAGCCTTCCTGGAGCTGATGGAGACCTGCAGGTAGCAGAGGGATGAGCGGTGTCCCAGAACAGAACCAGGCTTTTCCTCCCCGAGGCTCTGACGTCGCCGAGCTGGGCTCTGCTCCCGCTGCATGTGGAGACAGATGTCACACTGTGACCATCCCAGCCCTCCCCAGCACAGCCACCAGTCACCAGCTGGAGCTGGGCTGCCAGGGCCACGCTGGAAACCGCACAGATACTTTGGGCTGGGGGTCACCTGCACTCTGGGGACATTCCCCATTTTTCCATGTGGCTTTACACATCCCGGTAATCAAAAGTCCTGACAATTTTCTTCTTCACCTCCTTCCTGGCAGCTTCCTCTGTTGATGGTGCTCTACCTAAAACTCCGTTCTTCTGTGGAGAACACAGGGCAGGGAACAGAGCTGCCAGGCAAAGGCGATGGGGGACGGGAGCGGGGCTGCCCGGAGGAGCGATGGCACCGAAGCCCTTTGTGCAGAGCAACAAACTGCTGCCCCAACCCGAGATGCTCCCCCACCTCCGCAGGGCCCGAGGGGGACTCTGCTCTGCAGAGACCAGGGATGTTTTTCTGCCTGACACATCAATCCCAGCAGGGAGCTCTGCATCTCCCCCGCTACTTCAGGATCAATTAGCGACTGAAGTCAGAGAAGGCGGCACTCTTTAACCCCCTCAGTGCCTCAGCCCCGTGTGTGTCCTCGTTGCCTCTATTGCCACCTCCAGGCTCCTGTGACTCCCAGTCCTCTTCCCACCTCTCCCATCCTGCTTTTTCCTCCCTCTCCTTGTCTCAGCCCTTCGCTTTCCAGTCAAGTGAGCCCAACTCTTTCCAACTGAGCTGGACCATCTCCACCTCTGGCTCTGGCCCTGCCCATGGAGGAGATGTGGGTTGGGTGTCCCCATGTTCTGGTTGAGGTTTTCCTTCTGCTGCAGGAGGGGTGGCCGGGGGCCTCAGCGTTGGACATTCCAGAAGGAAAGTGGTTGCTATACTCATTGGCAAAGACACGTGCCAGGGAAGCAGCCATGTTCTGTTCCCCAAAAATGCAACACTCCACGATGAAACTTTGGAAAACAAGATGTGAGTGAGTTTTTATCTGCACCCAGGAGAAATCCATCATGCCTTCCTGCTCCGAGGCTCTATTAATTCCCTAAGAAATAAATGAGTAGGAAATACAACACAGCATTTCCAGGGTGGTTCATTCATTTTTCTTTATTAATTTTTTTCTCAGCACAAGAGGAAAAAAAGGAACATATGGGGAATGAGCAGGAGCCGTTTCTCAGTGCCATGGCTACCTGAAAAGGGTCTAGACCCATAATGCCTCTGAAAAATTCATTCGCATTTCCCAAATCACATTAGGCAGGTACAGATTGTTTTCATTTTTGTGAGATTTTTTTACCCTTCTAAGCTCTATTAAACCAGAATAGACCAAAATTGACAGGGGACAGAATTGCCTCGAAGTCCCAGATGAGAACTGTTTGTAACTCACCTAAATGAAAGTATTTATTTTGAAATAAATTGAGGTTGAATTTAGCAGAAAAGGCTATACCAAGACTGAAGCTGTACCAGCACAGACTACAAAAACGAGGCCTGTTTTGCTCTCAGCGTTTGTTGGCACTTGGAAGAAACTGCACCAAACTCCAGCAAACACTGCAGGCGCTGGAGGCTCTGAGAGGCGGCCGCATCTTTGGTGAGATCCCTCATCCAAAACCATGGACAGGAGCCCCTGAGTGCAGCACTTGGACCTGTCCTCTGTCCTTGGGAGTCACTGCGTGAGGAGCGGCTGAGGGAGCTGGGAAAGGGGCTCAGCCTGGAGCAAAGGAGGCTCAGGGGGGACCTTGTGGCTCTGCACAACTCCCTGACAGGAGGGGGCAGCCGGGGGGGGTCGGGCTCTGCTCCCAGGGAGCAGGGACAGGAGGAGAGGGAACGGCCTCAGGCTGGGCCAGGGGAGGCTCAGGTTGGACACCAGGAGCAATTTCCTCATGGAAAGGGAGGTCAGGCCTTGGAAAGAGCTGCCCAGGGAGGTTTGGAGTGCCCATCCCTGGAGGTGTCCCAGGAAGGCCTGGACGTGGCACTCAGTGCTCTGGGCTGGGGACAAGGTGGGCATCGGGCACAGCTGGGCCTTGCTGGGCTGGGAGGGCTTTTCCAGCCTCAGGGATCCTGGGATTCTGTGATATTAAGGGAGACATTGGTGTTTGAGCACCTGGGTCTCCTGAGGGAGTGCAGCTCAAAGCAGTGCTGCTGTAGTTCCCTGAGAAAGGTCTGGGCAGAGCTTTGTGCCACTCCATCAGGGTGCAGCAAAATCCCCCTGATCAAATGGGAACTCACCCCCGGCACCTCTCCCGGAGGGATCTCAGTGCTGCTGCAGGGGGAACTGCAAGCACATCCCCGTTTTCACCTCGAGAGTGAAACCACAATTCATGATAATGAGAACAGTGAGAGAAGTTCCCATCAATCCAGACAAATCTCTCCAAGGGGTGCCAGAGAATGGTGCCAGACTCTGTTCAGTGGTGACAGTGACAGGACTTTTTAGGAATTCCCCATGTGGAATCAAAGGTATGAAACACCTTTGGCTTGGAAATGAGACTGCCTTCAGCTTGGAATCATCACTGGCATTTATAACTTGCTTATTTTTTTCCCTTGAGATGTTTTCATTTTATTGAATACAATTATTAATTTAAATTATTTTTACAATTGCTACCAGTAACTCTGAGTCTGAAGTTTTTCCACAGCATCTACTATGAGGAGGTTGAGGGGTCTTGACAGAGCACACAACAGGTCAGAACAAGACTGCAGAGGTGGAGGTTCTTCTTCTGAAATGCATTTCTGCACCTGTAATGTCACTCTGGACAGGCGTCCTGTAATTATTTTACTTAGAGAATGCTGCTATACGCAAATTTTTTGGCAAAAATTTTGGAATGTGAATGTGCCACATGTGAAAAGCTTGAATTAACTAAATCATCCCAAACCATCCAGCATTTGCTCTGCTCTGCCACTGTTAAGAGGTGGGATGGGAACCAAGAGGTGCAATGTTGGGACATCTTTGTAAGTTTGCAGAGTCACTTTTCCTTCCTTGCAGAACCTGCCAGGTTGGGCTTGGATTTAGATCACTGCGGTCATTTCTCTCTAAGTTTGGTGAGGGCAAACACTCTTGGAAGGAGTTTACA
This sequence comes from Lycocorax pyrrhopterus obiensis, assembly GCA_014706295.1. NCBI lineage: Eukaryota > Metazoa > Chordata > Aves > Passeriformes > Paradisaeidae > Lycocorax > Lycocorax pyrrhopterus. The sequence goes on from JACSVZ010000001.1 coordinate 298,892, forward strand.
ATCAGGAGTTAACAATCAGGAGTTAACAATCAGGAGTTAACAATCAGTTTACAATCAGCTTTTGCCTGGTGGCAGCACCTCAGAGCACACGGAGAGGACAGTCCTGCACCAAAGACTCCGAGTGAGAAACAAGATGAGCCGGCGTAAGGACACAGGGGACAGCGCCCGAGCTCAGGTCACCGGGGAGTTCTGTCATTAACATGAATCAAACTCAGGATCCTCCTCTGGATCTGCTTGGTCCTCACCCCGTAGATGATAGGGTTGAGCACAGCAGGCACCAGGATGTAGATGTTGCCCATGATGATGTGGACCAGCGGAGCCAGGTCCTTCCCAAACCTGTGCACCACAGACAGCCCGATCAGGGGCACGTAGAAGGCCAGCACCACGCAGATGTGGGCGATGCAGGTGCTGAACACCTTGAGCCTCTCCCTCCACGCCGTGAGGCGCAGGACGGCCTTGAGGATGAGGATGTAGGAGAGGCAGATGAGGACGGCGTCCAGCCCCATGACCAGCAGGATGGCCGTGAGCCCGTACACCACGCTGGGGGTGGTGTTGGCACAGGCCAGGTTCATCACGTCCTGGTGCAGGCAGAAGGAGTGGGACAGCACCCGGGAGCCGCAGAAGGGAAGGGGCAGGAGCAGCAGAGGCAGAGGCAGGAAGAAGAGCACCCCTCTGGCCATGGCCAGCAGCCCGATTTTGGCCGTGGCGGCGTTGGTGAGGATGGCAGCGTGCCGCAGCGGGTGGCAGATGGCCACATAGCGGTCCACGGCCATGGCCAGCAGCACGGTGGACTCGATGGCCGAGAGCGTGTGGATGAGGAACATCTGGAGCAGGCAGGCGCCGAAGCTGATCTCCCTGCTGTCGAACCAGTAGAAGGAGAGGATGCGCGGCACGGTGGCCGTGGCCAGGGCCAGGTCGATGGCGGCCAGCATGCAGAGGAAGAAGTACATGGGCGCGTGCAGGCTGGGCTCCATGCGCACCACCAGCAGCACCGCGCAGTTGCCCGTCACCGCCAGGATGTAGGCAGAGCACAGCGGGATGGCCATCCAGGACTGCGCGGCCTCCAGCCCCGGGATGCTGGCCAGGATGAAGGACGGGCTGAGGTCAGAGCTGTTGGAGAAGGGCATGGCCCAGCGCCAGGGGCACTCATGCTATGCCAGGGCACTTCCTGCTGCAAGGGAAACACAAACGGGACTTTTTATAAACCCTTTCCCACGGCCTGGGATCCCACAGGGCCGTTCCTGGGATTCTCAGAGTTGCCACACTGATGCAGAGAGCTCCTCTCACAGTTTTTTACCCCATTGCGGCTCTATGCAACAACATATGCAGTGACAAAATGCTGACATTTGAGTTCGAACAGGAATTGCCTGAATTCTCTAAAAGGCAGAACACCGTAAAATCAACCTTTTGAATAATAAACCCACCAGCTGAACTTGTTTGCTTTTCTTTTTAAAGGACAAAATTAAAAATAATAACAAAAAACCCGGCAGATTTTTAGTGGTTTCTGTAAAACTTCAGTGCTGCTTGATGTTTTCCATATGTGCCGTGGTGCCCTGTCAGAAGTGTGCTCACTGAGGCTGAAGCTGGCGGTGCTGCCTCCCACGGCCCAGCCCTCCCCAGAACAGCACACAGGCACAGGCAGACATGGATCTTTCAATTTTTTTTTTTTGCACATACAAATTGGATTTTCATCTTATGAAAAACATGTAGGGAAAAAACAGAATTTCTGTGGAAAAAAATAATCAGATTATTCACCTTATTCTGTATCTGTAGATTTTCCAGGAGTGCTGTGATCCAAGGATAATGGCCTGGAGATACATAAAAGGCTTTGCTTTAGGCACCTTTCTATTTTCGGGCACCAAGCCAGCACCTGGCTGTACCTGTGCTGGAATAAAATCACCATCCCTCCCGCCCTGGATGGACAGCACAAGGTCAGGCACATAACCTGAGCTTTCTGGTTATGCCTTTCATGCCCAATCCAAGCAAATCAATGATGCAAAGGGGTTTTATGGCAATCTCTGCAGGTTATTAATAGAGTTATTTTATAAGTAATGTTGGGTTGTGAAACATGGGGTTTTTATTGCACATCTGTGGTGAAGGCCTAAAATAGCATCAGGCTTTACTCTCCTGATGTGGGGCTTTTCCATCTCGGATGTATAACACGTAGGACTCACACTGTAGCTTTTTATACCCGATTTACACACAGCGTGGGAGGGCTGCTGCTGTCACTGTGCCCAAAATCTATTCCAGGGATGACGTTGGCAACCAAGCACTTGAATTAAGACACAAATGGAATGAACAAGGAGCCTCAGTAACCACCAATAGGTACTGAGGCACCTCAGCTGCCAGCCCTGATGGAATCACTGGAGTCTCACTGGAAAATCTCTGCCCCTCTGATCATTTCCCTGAGGGAATGGGGTTGTGAGACAGGCACCGAAACAGTCCCTGATGCTTCAGTTCATCTCTGATTCTCTGGCACCAGTAAATGTACCCAGGTTCTCAGAAGTGGCTCAGGATTTGGCACTGCTTGTGGGCAGAACGGGTGCTGTGAGGGCCTGGGTTTCTGCAGAGATGGAAACTGGATCCATGTCTTTGAAACACCAGTAAATGCAGATTTATTTTCCTAGGGGGGTGCAAGCAGCAGCCCCAGCAGTAAATCACAGACTCATAGAATCAGAGAATCACTGAGGTTGGAAATCCAGGATCCAACCTTTGACCAATCCCCACCTCATCAAAGAACCATGGAATAGTTTGGGTTGAGAGGGACCTTAAAGCCCATCCAGTGCCAACCCTTGCCATGGGCAGGGACACCTCCCACTGTCCCAGGCTGCTCCAAGCCCCAATGTCCAGCCTGGCCTTGGGCACTGCCAGGGATCCAGGGGCAGCCACAGCTGCTCTGGGCACCCTGTGCCAGGGCCTGCCCACCCTCCCAGGGAACAATTCCTGCCCAATATCCCATCCAGCCCTGCCCTCTGGCACTGGGAAGCCATTCCCTGTGTCCTGTCCCTCCAGCCCTTGTAACCAGTCTCTCTCCATGTTTCCTGTGGCTCCTTTAGGTCCTGGAAGGGCCACAGTTAGGTCACCCTGGAGCCTTCTCTTCTCCAGGCTGAATGATCCCAGCTCTCTCATCTTTCTTCTTCTTTCTCCTTCTCTTCCTTCTCCCTCTTTCTGTTCCCCTTCCTCTCCCCTCAACCTTTATGTCTCCCTCTCTCATTGCCCCTCCACCCTGCTCTCCAGCTGTGCTGACAGATGTGCTGATAAATCCCTCACACTTTGCCCTCCAACTCCCCCCCAAACATTTTCTTACTGTGGCAGAGGCGTCTCAGGCTTTTTCTTTCAGAGCCATTTTGGAGAACAGCTGCAGCCGGGAAGCACAGACATCCAGGGATGAACTCTGGAAGTTTTCAGAGTGGGAGTAGACTCAGAATCTTCTCAGAGTTTTCAATCATCAATTTCAGAATCCTGTGTGAGGATGCTGCAAGCCGGGCCTCCCTCCAGCAGAGCTCTTTTCTCCTGGATGTTGTTCCCTTATGTTAATTTTCCAGTTTAGAACAGAGATGTTTGGGCAGAGCTCTCTCCTTCCTCAGTGCCAGTGGGAGCTGCTCCCCAGGCTGAGCTCCTGGGGGCTCTTGGCATTTCACCCTGGGCAAGGGGCCCTGGGGACACAGCGAGATAATGAGCACAACGCAGAGCAAACAGTGGCCTGGAAATCCTCCCCTTTGGAATCTTCCCTGCCCTCTTTCTGGCTTGTTATGAAGCTGTTTCTGCATCATTTTTTTCTCTCCATTTTTTCCTCTCCAGCTCCTGCACATGTGGAGCAGAATAGAAAGAAACTGATCTGGGCTGGTGAAGTGCTCAGTGTCAGGCAAAACCAGGCCAGTTCAGGGGTGGGATCCTGTCCCAGTGCCTTTGCTGCTTCATCCTTCCAAGGTAAACACTGACTGCTGCTTCTTATTCTCCACCAAGACTGGCCAAAACATGGTTTGAGATCAGCAGAACTACAGCTCTGCAACTCGGAGGAATGAAATATTTACAACTGGACGTGGCGCTCGCTGCTCTGGTCTGAGTGACAAGGTGGGGATCGGTCACAGGTCTGGGAGGGCTTTTCCAACCCTACTGGTTCTGTGATTCTATTCTATGATTTGGGGACATTTTATTCTGTCTGTGGGAGGACAGGAGCCAGGAGAACCATGAAACCTTCCTGCGTGCCTGGCTGAGAACCAGCCTCCAGCAGAGTGAGGAGATGCTGGGACATGCTGCCATCTCCCACCTGGGGATGCCCCTGGACATCCCCTCCCATCCCTCTGAGGGGCACAGCCAGCACCAGCAGGCCTCAGATGGAAGGTAGCAGCACGTGGTCCTGGGTGCCAGGAAGTTTAGCCATTCCTACAATGTTTTTGAACCCCCTTTTTTTTTTGCAAGAGAGACTCCACCCCACCAGACCCCCAAGCCCATCCAGACACACCTGACCCATACAGTCCTGCTCGTCTGCAGCACACCCTGAAGGTTTTAGGCAACTCCAACCTAATACTTCTGAATCACATAGACCAAAAAAAAGGCTTCATCAAATCTTATGACCTTTCACAACGAATAGATGGATTTTATTGTGGATGCTGCACATACATGACATTCAATGCAGAGCAATGACTGGGACATTAATTAGACTTGGCAAGCTGGTAAGACTCAAAGACATCCAAAAGAGATGCAAAAGCAGCTGTTTTCTGACTGGGGGTGGACACGGCACTCCAGACACATGGATGATGGCTGAGAAGGGCTGAGAGCACTCTGGGCCCCTCAAGAGGACCCAATGAGAAATGCTCTGTGCTCAGCCTGGATGTATCGTTAATCTGGGGGTGTCTGCAGGAAGGGAGGAAAGCACCATGCTAGGACAGAACATGAAAGTTCACAGCTCTGGGTCGGGGGACAGCATCCCAGTGGATCTGCTGTTCTTTCCTCTGGCAGGGACCTGCATGGATGGAGCACCAAGAGACCAGTCCACCAGCTCTGACAGGGAAACCAGCCCCGGAGCTCTGACCGAGAAACCAGCCCCAGAGCTGTGACAGAGAACCCAGTCCATCAGCACTTTCTGGCAGAACTGGTGGAGGAAACTACCAGTCAGATCCACGCTTCCTGCGCAGGGCCCTGAGCAAAGCTTCCCGGATGTGGGTGGATTTTATGCTGTAGATAACGGGGTTGAGAGCGGGGGGAATGATGAGGTAGGTGTAGGCCACCAAGGTGTTAACGAGGGGAGGAACGTTCTTTCCAAAGCGATGGATCATGGACAGTCCGATCATGGGGATGAAGAACACGAGGACAGCACAGATGTGGGACACACAGGTGTTCAAAGCCTTCAGACACTCCTCCTTGGTGGTGAGGCTGACGACGGTTTTGATGATGAGGATGTAGGACAGCACGATGAAGATGAAGTCCATCCCCACCGTGGATAAGAGAATGATCATCCCGTAGAAGACATTGACCTTTATATCTGCACAGGCCAGGTTCATGATGTCAGGATGGAAGCAGAAGGAGTGGGAAAGCTCCGTCTTGCCGCAGTAGGTCAGTCTCTTGAGCAGGAAGGGAATGGGAAGGAGCGAGACCATCCCTCTCAGCACGATGGCCAGGCCTATCTTCAGGACAGTGGTTTTGGTCAGGATGGACGGGTGTCTCAGGGGGTGGGAGATGGCAATGAAGCGGTCAAAGGCCATGGCCAGGAGCACGGAGGACTCGATGAAGGACAGGATGTGGATGAAATACATCTGGGTGAGGCAGGCGTCGAAGCCAATCCTGCGCACGTTGAACCAGAAGAGGCCCAGGGTGGTGGGCAGGGTGCAGAGAGCCAGGCCCAGGTCAGTGACCGCCAGCATGGACAGGAAGTAGTACATGGGCTCATGAAGACTTTGGGTCTTCCTGATGATGAACAGGATGACGCAGTTCCCCAAGAGAGCAGTGAGGTAGAGGGCACAGAAAGGGATGGAGATCCAGGGGTGAAGGGCTTCCAGGCCTGGGATGCCCATCATGAGGAAAGCTGAAGGCTGATAGAAGGAGCCATTGAATTCCCACGGGCTGTGTGAGTCATGCTCCATCCCAGCTCAGCTCTCACATGGCCTAGACCTAAAACAAACCAACAACACAAACTCCACATAGCTGGACTCCCTGCTGAACAGAGGAGCTGCACATCCCTCCACCTCCCCACCAGCCTCTGCAGGGATCCCCATGCCGTTTGGGAACAGTGTCACATATGGCTATGCTCTTGTTTATCCATTAAATCCCAAAATTAAGGAAAAGGATGGACATTTTTTCTTCAAAAAGAGAAAAAAAAAAATAAAGACTTTAGAATGAAAAGGAAAACATTCCTGGGGAGTGCTACTATTTCACAGTTGTCCCCAAACTCCAGAGTTTGAGATGCTCTGTGGAGTGAGCAAATGCCTTTTCTATGATCATCCCAACCACGACCAAGCTGCTAAGCCAAGGCTTCTTTTTTATGCCAGCTGGAGATCAAAAGGCGTGAAAATTGTGAAAGTTTAACCCTGACACTTCTTATTTAGGAAACCAACACTGGAAACAAATGCAAAATTTGTTGGCACTGGCACAGGCTGCCCAGAGAAGCTGTGGCTACCCCGTCCCTGCAAGTGTTTAACGCCAGGCTGGAGCAGCCTGGTCTAGTGGAAGGTGTCCTTGCCCGTGGCAGCTGTTGGAACAGGACGGGCTTTAAGGCCCCTCCCAATCCGAACCAGTCTGGGATGCCACGATTTCCAATAGAACAGAGAATCAGCCTCTCAGCCCCTCCTGCTCTCAGCTCAGAAGATGGCTCCCAGGGCAAGGTGGAATTTCAGTGGTTCTCACACCCAAGCCCTGCTCATTTCACCATTTTACTGCCGGGTGGAGGGGAATAAATGAGCCAAACCCGCCGCGGGCACAGGCTCTGTCTGTTGGTAACAGGAACACACGAGGCAAAGCACAAGATGTTCCAGGTTCAGAGCCCTGGGGAGGATCCTGGGAAAGTCTCTGGGTCCCAGCTGGAGGCGAGGGGCACATGGGATATGGTGGGTGTCTCACACAGGGACCAAGAGCAGGAGGGGAGTGAGGCCTTGGCAGAAATCTGGCAGTGCCTGCTCCAGTGAGTTCAGCAGGGTGTCACTGAGACAGGTCGGGGTGGAGGATGCCCTGGAATAAGAGATCCAGGAAAGAGGCTTGTTCAGCCCAGAGAAGAGAGGTTTGCAGGGATCCAGCAGCAGCCTTCCCCTACGGCCAAGGAGGCATCGAGGAGGCTGGACCGGGATCTTCACAGCAGAGCATGGAAGAAGGATGGGAGGCAACAGGTGTAAGCTGAAAGGAGGGAGGTTTAGACTGAGTAAAATGAGAAATGTTTCCCCATCAGGCATCGGAGCGGGTTGCCCAGAGGTTGCACATCTCCATCCACAGAAGTTTTCAAGACCCAACTGGACAAAGCCATGAGACCTCCCAGCTGGCCCTGCCTTGAGGCAGATGTTGGACTAGAGATCTTCGGAAGTCTCTTCAACATGAATTATCCACTGAACCTCCAAGCCTTGGCACAATCCAGGTTCCTTCATTTCCTGTGACAATGCTGGAGAGGCTGACAGAGTCCCTGAGCCCCTCAGTGGCAAAATGACCCACTGGGTGGGTGGGGGAAAGCAGCAAATGTGCAAGACAAGGGCTAATTAAAGCAAAAAGATATTTGTGACTTCAGTCTTCCTGCACCTTCCACAGGATACAAACCTCAGGCCACGGAGTGCCTGCATTATGAGCCAGAGGGTTTGCTGTAACACAGCTCATCTTCGAATAACACACAATTCTTCCATGACGTATTTATTAAGTTCCTAATGCGATTTTCTTCATTAGATTCTCAGCTTGAGAGTCCAATGTGACAATAAATCCTGAAGCTCAGCAAGGACAAACATCTTCCTGCTCCAGGGCAAAAGCAACACATAACTGATGGGACCTGGGGAAAACCCAAAATAATTTGATTTTCTCCAGGCAAGGCAGAGTCACGTGCTGGTATCAGAACCACCCTGACCTGCAGCCCCACCGTGCCAGGTGCTGAAGGGACAATCTCAGCCCTTCCTCAGGAGAGCCTGGGCAGCGCGTGGGGGGCTTGGGCAGGGGTGGGCAGCTGGCGCATCCCCTGCTGGTTCCACAGAGCCTGATGGTACCAAAGGGACCTGCCCGCAGGTACCTCTGGTCCTCACTGCGGGCTCAGAGCTCCCCAAGGGAAGAGTTGTCCCTTTCTGCCAATGCAACAGCATCTGGAGGTGGGCAGGCCCTGGCACAGGGTGCCCAGAGCAGCTGTGTCTGCCCCTGGATCCCTGGAAGTGCCCAAGGCCAGGTTGGACAGGGCTTGGAGGAACCTGGTCTGGTGGAAGGTGTCTCTGTCCCTGGCAGGGGTGGCACTGGATGCGCTTTAAGGTCCCTTGCTACCCAGACCATTCCATGATTCTGTGATCTGAGCAGTGAAATCCATCTGCTGACTCCTGCAACTCAGTCACATCTGGGGCCTGGGTTAAAAACCTAAAAATTCCGAGTGTGTGCAGGCCTGTGTCCCTGAGCGCAGCTTCTGGCAGATATCCAGAACTCTCAAAGACATGGAGATCCAACAGTTTTCCAGGAATATGGAGGTGGATAAAGAGGCTGTTAGAGCACCAAGGAAAGAAGGGACTGGTGAGAACCCCCTGGGTCTGTAGGAGATGCTTCACTTATAGGAAAACCTTCCCTCAAACCTGACTTTGTCAAACACCATCAACTCCCCCCACACTGCAGAAGTTACTCAGAAATAGGATTTATTCACTCTGTTCCCCTCTGAGCTGCTCTGGTTTGTTATGTGCCCCAACACGCTACAGATGCAGGTTCCACTCCTGGACGGTTTTACCCCTGCATGTTTTATGTGTGTGTCTGTGAGGGATATATATAAATATATCTGCACATAATCTATGAAATATATCAACAACCAGGCTTGCTTGTCCATGTTTATGTGCATTTGTGTGCTTGTAGGTAACACACAGCTCAACTTACAGCACACATCTGTCTGTTACAGGATCACAGAATCACAAAACCAGGTCAGAAAAGATCTCCTGGCTGACTATCATGGGATGGCAATTGCACCTTTCTTGCACAGCCAAGCCCTGAGGAGGAAGCAAACCTCCCATTCCTGGAGGACATCAAGTTAAAGATCCATGGCAGCCCTGGCAGGTGGCTGCTGAGCCATCCAGCCACAGACAGGGTGTCTCCTGCTCAGTGCCCAAGGTGTTCCTGCTCCCCAGGAGCAGCCCAACCTGCCTGGGAGAAGCGACCAGGCACCAGGGTAGAAGCCTCATGGAGGGCACAGCATCATCCGTTCTCCTGCCTTTAAAGCCGCCTCCTGATTTTTGCCTGTCTCTGGCTTTGATGTTCACCAGTAACACAAAATGCTGGTGTTTTAAGGGTTCTCATCAGCCAGGGCAGGAGCAGGGCCTTGGGAGCTGGGGCTGGGGCCGGATGAGACTCAGAAATCTGCTTCTTCCCGAAGAGGAGACGTTGCTGTTCTCACGACGGCATCACTGCCAACCCAGGCAACCAAGTGAGGGCTCAGCGAAGGGAGCAGGGTCAGCAGAGGGACCCTGGCGATGCAGCACCCAGAGAGCCCAATTGCCTGGAGACTTTGGGGGCCAGGACGGGGACGGGCCATTCCCACGGCCGGGATGGCCCCCCAAGAGTGGCAGAGCAGCTGGATCCCACGCAAAGCCACAGCACAGCGACAGCACAAGGCTCCAACCTCCCCGGCAGCACTCGCGATGCCACCGGCCCCCTCCCTCCGGCACATCCCAGCCACGGCCACCGCGGGACCGCCCGAGCGGCCCTGGGGCCACTCCTCCGGCCCGGGTCAGTGTCCCACCGAAGGGATTCAGGGAGGGAGCTGACCGCACTGGGGCCACTCCTCCGGCCCGGGTCACTGTCCCACCGAAGGGATTCAGGGACGGAGCTGACCGCACTGGGGCCACTCCTCCGGCCCGGGTCACTGTCCCACCGAAGGGCTGCAGGACGGAGCTGACCGCACTGTGACCACACTCCGGGCCGGGTCACTGTCCCACCGAAGGGCTGCAGGACGGAGCTGACCGCACTGTGGCCACTCCTCCGGCCCGGGTCACTGTCCCAACCAAAGGGCTGCAGGACGGAGCTGACCGCACTGTGGCCACTCCTCCGGCCCGGGTCACTGTCCCAACCAAAGGGCTGCAGGACGGAGCTGACCGCACTGTGGCCACTCCTCCGGCCCGGGTCACTGTCCCAACCAAAGGGCTGCAGGACGGAGCTGACCGCACTTACCGCGGGTGCCGGGGGCTCTCGGGCCAGCGCAGGCGGCTCAGCCCTGTCGAGGAGCAGAGGGAGATCCCGTGTCCGTGTCCTGTCCTGTCCGTGTCCGTGTCCGGAGGGCAGCGCTTATAACGCTGACCCTGCCCAATCACCCGGGAGCCGCGGAGCCCCGGCTCCCGTGCGCAAACAGCGGGAGGAGTGTGTGCAGTAAATGAGCGTTTCCATTTATGCCGCTCTCCCAGCAGGCAGGATTTTCTCCTGATAGTTTATTGGTGACATGTTTATGGCTCCCGGTGATTTATGGCTGGCAGTGCTGCAGCCACGGTGCTGGCAATACACATAATTTTTATTGGGAGGATAAATCTGTAGTGGAAATAATAAATTTTGCAAGAGGAGTGCTTGCAGCATCGCTCCGAGGAAACGACAGAGGGGAAGTTCTGGCTGTCTCCCTCTGACCAGTGAGACACCAAATGTTTAATTAAAATCATAATATACTGCACGGTAAAAACAAACTGGATATTACAAAGGCAAACACAGCCCCAGGAGTGGGTTTCCCCTCGGGCGGCCCAGGAGCCCTCTCTGTCAACATGTCTTGTGGCAATAAGTTTATCTTTTCCTGCTCATCTGTGGGGTGGAAACTGAGTTTAACCACTATTTCTGTGCCTGAACCAGGCCAGGGGGAGCAAATCAGTTTGTCTCATGTGTGGTGTCTGTAGAAAATGCAGCCTCTGGCCCTAAAAGACACTTGTGCAGTTGTAAACCCATCTGTGCTGGGGCACTGCCCTCCATGGACACCAGGAAATTCACAGAATCCCAGGATCACTGAGATTGGAAAAGCTGTACAAGACCATTAAGTCCAACCTGTGTCCAAACCCCACCTTGTCCCCAGCCCAGAGCACCGAGTGCCACGTCCAGGCCTTCCTTGGGCACCTCCAGGGATGGGGTCTTGTAAAGGTTTTCACGTGGGAGGACAGCACGAGAGCAAATGGACTCAAGCTGTGCCGGGGGAGGCTCAGGGTGGACACCAGGAGCAATTTCTCTGTGGAAAGGGAGGTCAGGCCTTGGAAAGAGCTGCCCAGGGAGGTTTGGAGTGCCCATCCCTGGAGGTGTCCCAGGAAGGCCTGGCCGTGGCACTCAGTGCTCTGGGCTGGGGACAAGGTGGGCATCGGGCACAGCTGGGCCTCGCTGGGCTGGGAGGGCTTTTCCAGCCTCAGGGATCCTGGGATTCTGTGATTCCATGACCAAGCCTCCACCCCTTTTCCTTCCCTCCTCGCCATCCCTTCCCACACTCCTCTCAGCACTGACCCCCTGAACTCCGCCCTGCAGAGTCAATTTATGAGGACTGGCTCAGCCTCAAATCATAAACACTTCCAGCACAGACTGCCGGGTGCCAAGTGGTGGCTGTGCCCACCCCCAGCTGGGCTCCTGGGAAAGCTCTTGTTATTTCCTTCAAGATGGGAAAATAGATGAAAGCTCCTCACACCCCTCCCCACTCACAGCAATACCCACGTGTCTGGGAAAGGGAATTAAGCAGAAAACCAGCAAGAGTGGCTTGGTGGGAGCACAGGACGGAGACATCCCTGTGGGAAGCTCGGTGTGGGCAACTCTTGCGGCACAAATCAGAGGAGTTGTAAGATTTGGAGCATATCTGGTAAGATGAAATAATCTCACACTGTGCAATACGTGTGTGGGTGATCCAAGCAAGTTGTGGCTGCCCCATCCCTGGAAGGGTTCAAGGCCAGGTAGGAGCAACCTGCTCTAGTGGAAGGTGTTCCTGCCCGTGGCAGGGGGTGAAATGGGATGGGCTTTAAGGTTCTTCCACACCCAAACCAGGCTGGGGTTCTGTTCTATTGAGTAAATGAAAGGATCCTCCATCTTGCCATCCTGCCACGAAGAGTGGCTATTAATGGCCATTTAGGAGGGTCATTTTCAGTTTATCATTCCCTTGGCACATGTCCCAGCACCTGGCAATCAGTTCAGAGGTTTCCTGAGCAGGAGGCAGCACCTCAGGCATCATGTTTCATAAAAAAACAAAGAATCTCTCACCTATGAACTTCTCTGATCATTTTACATATCCTTTGGGACCCCCACAACATCCAGCAGTGGTGAGTTCCATGATTCCATTATAAGATCATTTTAAAAAGTACATTTTTACTTGATTGAAATCACAGAAAGGTTGGGGCTGGTGGGGACCTCAAATACCTATTTATAAATATTCTTTAATATATCTTTAATATGCTGACATTTTCAGAGTGTGTTCTCCCCTTCCTGGTTCACATAGTGTGAGTAAAGCTGAATAATGATTCCATATGGATCATCTCCTTCCCATTTTTTATCTTACAGGCCTTTCCTGTATTGCTTTGTTGTCTCTGCTCAGGGCTGAAAATTCCTTTCCTGACGATCTCCATTTCTACAGGAGCTTCCTTGGAGTGGTCAGGCTGGATTGTTGTAGGTTCCTTCCAAACAAATCTTTCCCTTTCCAGGAGGGGGCAGCCGGGGGGGGTCGGGCTCTGCTCCCAGGGAACAGGGACAGGAGGAGAGGGAACGGCCTCAGGCTGGGCCAGGGGAGGTTTAGATTGGGTATTTGGAAAAATTTCCTCATGGAAAGGGAGGTCAGGCCTCGGCAGGGGCTGCCCAGGGAGGTTTGGAGTGCCCATCCCTGGAGGTGTCCCAGGAAGGCCTGGACGTGGCACTCAGTGCTCTGGGCTGGGGACAAGGTGGGCATCGGGCACAGCTGGGACTGGATGGTCTGGGAGGGCTTTTCCAGCCTCAGGGATCCTGGGATCCTGTGATTCATCACCTCATGAACAACAGGGTGACCTCAACACTGACCATGGAAGAAATTACAGAGGGAGATGCTCCCACTCCAGCCCAGGCTCCTCCTTTCCACCTGCACAGCTGCAGCTCATGCAGAGGTGAGGGCACTGGGGCAGTTCCAGGAGAGAAACGGTGACTTTAATTGAAATCACCACGAAACCCCAGGTAAAGCCAAGTGGAATCAGCCAATTTCCTGTGCTGCCCTGAGCAACACACAGGAGCCCTGTGGCCCCCACGCCCCATCCTGCCCAAGTGAATGAGCTCTTCAGGGGCAAACATTGACACAGTTAATGCCTGAATTGGTCCATCAGGGAAATAACCCAACGGGTCATTCAGAAAATGCAGAGGGCACAGGCAGTGAGGCTGTACGGGCAGCAGAATCCACTTTTAGTGCGCGGGATGGAAAATCAAACAGTCCCAGAGACATCTGCAAACACCGGGTTTTGCTTGCCCATATCAAACAGAGACAGCAGAGAGGTTCAGAGGCACAGCCCGTGTGCCATGGGCTGAAATACAGACTCAGAGCAGACCTGTCCAGCACGTCCCAAACCTCTGCCAGGCAGGCAAGTGCTGGCTGAGAGCTGCAAAGGAGAGATCTAAAGCTCTTAGAGAGTGTCCAAAGGAGAGACATAAGGATGGGGAAGGGTCTGCAGGGGCCACACGAGGTCACTTGGTCAGCTCAGCCTGGAGGAGCCTGAGGTCAGAGCTCCCCGGGGCTGCAGCTCCTCCCGAGGGGCAGCGCAGGGACAGCTCCGAGCTCTGCTCCTGGGACAGGGACAGCAGCCAGGGAGCGGCTGGAGCTGGGCCAGGGCAGGCTCAGGCTGGAGAGCAGGGAAAGGTTCTTCCCCCAGAGGGTGCTGGGCACTGCCCAGGCTCCCCAGGGAATGGGCACAGCCCCGAGGCTGCCAGAGCTCCAGGAGCGTTTGGACAGCGCTGCCAGGGATGCCCAGGCTGGGATTGCTGGGAGGTCTGTGCAGGGCCAGGGGTGGCACTTGGGTGATCCCTGTGGGTCCCTTCCGACTCAGGACATTCTGTGATTCTAAATAACAACTGGAATGCAATAAATTTACCCTGATGGAGAAGGAATGTCAGGAAAAGCTGTGAAACTCCTGCTGCTGGGTGGTCCCAAGGAGAGCAGTGCCCAGTCCCCAAACTCGGCACCACGTGTGGGGACTCTTGGACAAACATCATTCCTGAGGGGCTTCGTCACAGCTGTGGTTGGCAGCTCCCCGAGCTGCCCATGCACAGCACAGCTCCACCAGGGACGGCTGGCAGGGGAGAGGGCACGGCATTGCCTGTGGAGAGACTGCTGCTCTGCCAAAGCAACACAAATGTCACTGAAAAGCCCCCTTTGATTTCCAGTGCATTCCTGGGTGCCCAAAATGGGCCAGATGGATCCAGGTGCTTGCCAGGGACAGGGACAGCTATGGTCTGCTCTGCAGGAGGATTTCCTTCCTAGAAGGAATTCATTTAAGGGTTTCCAGGTTGCCTGGCCACGTCTGGATCAAGGAGGCAGGGTTGAGGTGCATGAGTGGTGCATGAATTTCACATTTTTCTTCACCCTGTTTCACAAGGTTTAAAGATACCAAAATTTCAGAATATAGAATCATAGAATGCCAGACCAGTTTGGGTTGGGAGGGACCTTAAAGCTCACTCTGTTCCACCCCCTGCCATGGGCAGCGACACCTTCCACTAGACCAGGTTGCTCCAAGGCCTGTCCAGCCTGGCGTGGAACACTTCCAGGGGTGAAAGTCTGAAAAGCTTTAAAAGACTCTTTGTTTTGATCTCCCCAACAGATCTGATGTTCTTTAGTTTGAAGTAGTTTCATTTTCATAAGGCCAAATGTGTCCATTGTCCTTTATCACTCTGATATAATGGGATTTTTGGAAAATATTGCACCAGGCATCTCACTAACAGCGCAAGGAAATGAGGGCAGAGCTGTGAGGAGAGGCAGTAACAAGATTATGCTGCACTTCTGCAATGATTTATTCAAAATAAATCACTGGGATGTCATCAAACTGGTCAAAATTCTATCTGGCAAAACATTATCAGATGATTCTGCTTCCAGAAGGGACGGGAGAAAGATCCAGGGGAATTTGTAATTGGTACATGAACAACTGTGATGCTGAGTAATCTCAGAACCTTGTACTGCTCATGGATAGATGGGTTTGTTTTCTTATCACAGACCAGTTGTATCTCTCAGGGGAGCCCTTGTGGCTCTGCACAACTCCCTGACAGGAGGGGGCAGCCGGGGGGGTCGGGCTCTGCTCCCAGGGAACAGGGACAGGAGGAGAGGGAACGGCCTCAGGCTGGGCCAGGGGAGCCTCAGGGTGGACACTGGGAAAATTCCTTCGTGGGAAGGATTGTCCAGCCCTGGCACAGCTGCCCAGGGCAAAAGCTGAGGGTTTATTTCTGCATGACCTATGGAGCTATAAACACTTCCCGTGGTCCCACCCACCAGGGGGAACCTGAGACGAAGCGTGTGGAACCTGGGATGTGGGTTTGGGGTTAGGATTTGGTTTGAAGTTTCCTTGTTTGAACTGACAGAGCACCTTAGAGCAGATGAGCTCCACAGCTCCAGGGACCACATCAAGCCATCAGCTCCTGCCACGGGAACTTGGACTTCACAGGTAGCCCCATATTTGAGACACTCAGTGCAGATCTGGGGAAACTCAGAAGCTGCATTTTGGGAGGCTTTCCTCATCATTTGAAAAGCCTTATTTCCCTTTATAGTGTCCCACGTCCATTTAATTCTGGCTTCATTGATGAGCTGCTGCATTCTCAGGGCTGAGATTAACATATGGAATCTGTTCACCCGGAGCCCAGGGCTGCTCTGTCTGGTGATGCGGATATGGAGGCGTAAACAGAGGATTTTGTGTTCTCAGACTAGGTCAGAACATTAGTCCATGTCCAATTCCCAAGACAGAGCAAACTTTCCCAATGAATGTGTGACTGCCCTCAGGACCATGCCAGTCATGTTGGTTTACAAGAAAGTTCCCTGGACTTTCACAGGACAGTGAAATCCCAAGATACAGAAGCAGAAGAGTTCAGTGGCTGCTCCTAAAAACAATAAAAAGGAAAAATATCTCAGTGGAATGCATCAGAGTATCCCAGATCTGACTCTGTTTCAGAGCTGGTCTCCTTAACCCCTTTAACTGCTTAGGACCCATTTTTGATGTCTTGCAGAGCAGATGAAGTTTTACCGGTAAGAAAGTTGTGCTGCTGCAGAGACACTTCTCCCTTGCTGGGAAGAAAAACTCTTCCAAAACCATTGACACAAACCCAGCCGAATCTCTGGGGGGGCCGTGTGGGGTCAGCTGATGCCAAAGGAACATCAGACATGGGACTGAAATGTGAGATGGGTACAAAACACAAAAGTTGATCAGAATAAGAATGAAGTGAGGCAGTGTCATTTATTCATCATCATAAAAAGGTGTGGGTTGGAAAGGACCTCAAGCCCATCCAGTGCCACCCCTGCCAGGGCAGGGACACCTCCCACTGTCCCAGGCTGCTCCAAGCTCCAATGTCCAACCTGGCCTTGGACACTGCCAGGGATCCAGGGGCAGCCACAGCTGCTCTGGGCACCCTGTGCCAGGGCCTGCCCACCCTCCCAGGGAACAATTCCTGCCCAATATCCCATCCAGCCCTGCCCTCTGGCACTGGGAAGCCATTCCCTGGGTCCTGGCCCTCCAGCCTGTCCTGGGCTGACTGTATAATACTGTATTCCCTATCATCTGCCCTGTGCCAGACATGAATCCTGTGCCTTCCTGTGTCTTTAAGTTGTTTCTCAGGAGAGGGGGGAGAGATGCCAGGTGAATTTTTCAGAGCGGTTTGTGCTCAAGGACACCCACAGTCCCCTGCGTTGCTGCCGCTGCAGAGCCGAGGAAAGCACCTTCCTGCTTTTTTCCCAGCTCTCGGCTCCTTTTCTCGGGAGAGAGACGGAGAGTTAAAACTCTTTGCTTTGTAGCTAGCCTGCTAGCTGAGGCAAGAACTTTTCTTGGGACTGTTCTGCTCCAGTCCGTAACAACATCACCGGGAGGTCCCACACCGAACCCCAGCTCCGGAGAGAGCAGAGCCACGCCCTCAGAAAGGACTCTGAAATCTACCCAGGTTTCTTCTCCACAGCTAGAGGTTTTATTATTTAACATTGTTCATTCTCTTTTCCGTGCCTGCGTGCACTTTGCTTGTTAAATAAATAGGGTTTTTTCACTTTCCTCCGAGGAATTTCTTTCCAAACCTGCTTGGGGAGGGGCTGCTGAAATCTGCCTTCCAACAGAGGGACGTTCATTTCGGACCTTTTCCTCCAAATTTGTCTCCAATCAAGACACAGCCCTTGTCCCCAGTCCCTCTCCAGCTCTCCTGGAGCCCCTTCAGGCCCTGCAAGGGGCTCTGAGCTCTCCCTGGATCCTTCTCTCCTCCAGGTGAGCACCCCCAGCTCTCCCAGCCTGGCTCCAGAGCAGAAGCTTCACATCCCTGTGAGCATCCTGGAGCTCCTGAACCAACCCCTGTGTGCTGGTGCTGGTGTGAAGGGGATGTTGACAGCTCCTACTGTTTGCTGGCAAAATGGAATTTTGGGATGGCAAATACAGTGTGCAGGTCCAGGGCTGAGGAAATTCAGGTGGGGAAAGGCGGTGACAGCTGGAAAGCACTTGTAGAAAAATTGGTCTGTCCATTATTGCTTTGGGCGCTGCTGTGGAAAGTCAAACAGAGCAAAGCAAACAGCGAATGCTGGGAAGACTCATGGTGCTGTCAATGATTAAATGAAGGCAGCGAATTGCTGTGAGTCAGAAACAGCTGGAGAACAGCCGGGTTTGGGGGCAGCTGTCAGGATGGGAGTGAGAGAGAGCCCCGAGGGAGCACAGGGCATGACCCATGCCCTGGATCATCCCACATGAGGGCAGCAGGGTGAGGGAGGGGATTCTGTCCCTCTTCTCTGCTCTCATGAGACCCTACCTGGAGTGTGTCCAGCTCTGGGGCCCCAAAACAGGGACATGGAGCTGCTGGAGCAAGTCCAGAGGAGGCCCTGGAGCTGTTCCAGGGCTGGAGCCCCTCTGCTCTGGAGCCAGGCTGGGAGAGCTGGGGGTGCTCACCTGGAGAGGAGAAGGCTCCAGGGAGAGCTCAGAGCCCCTTCCAGGGCCCAAAGGGGCTCCAGGAGAGCTGGAGAGGGACTGGGGACAAGGGATGGAGGGACAGGACACAGGGAATGGCTTCCCACTGCCAGAGGGCAGGGCTGGATGGGATATTGGGAAGGAACTGTTCCCTGGGAGGGTGGGCAGGCCCTGGCACAGGGTGCCCAGAGCAGCTGTGGCTGCCCCTGGATCCCTGGCAGTGTCCAAGGCCAGGTTGGACATTGGGGCTTGGAGCAGCCTGGGACAGTGGGAGGTGTCCCTGCCCATGGCAGGGGTGGCACTGGATGGGCTTTAAGGTCCCTCCCAACCCAAGCCAGTCTGGGATTCTGTGGTTTCCCTTTCCCTTTCTCCTCCTTGTCCACTCAGCTACGGGGATGAGGAGCAGCTTGGGCTGAGATATCCCAGAGGAGGAGAGCAGCCCCAGGGAAGACTCAAGGCACTGCTGTGGAGGCAGAAAGGAGGAAAGGGCCTGGCAGGACCCTGCAGACAGGACAAAGTCATGGGGATTTTCCTTGCAGGGAGGATTATTTTACAGAATTCCAGGTGTGGTTAGTCAGGAGGGATCGCCTTGGGATGGGGTGGAGGCTCCTCAGTGACCACTGGATGCTCTGAGAGGGGCAGCCCAGCAGCCCGGGTGTGAAACATGTCACTTGTGCATCTAGAGTGTGCCTAAGGGAGCGTGGCCGTGCACAAACACCCCACACATCGCAGGACGCCTTCGGATGGCACTGCACACCCAGGGCACCCTGGAGCTCCGTTCAGAGCAGCCTGTCCTCATTGGGATCATAACCTGGGAGGTGGGAGAGATTTTCCTGATGTTCCCAAAAGGGTTATAGGCTGAGATGGTATCATGAGACAGGAAAAACCACACGCTCCCCTTGCAGACCCTTCAAGGACACCACAGTCACATTTCTGGGTTTGTGTCCCAGGTACTCAGATTTCTGGGTTTGTGTCCACGGGTGAGTTCTTGTCTCCATAACTGCAAAGATGTGGCTCACATTGGCTGTACAATGAAGGCTGAGGAGTCTCAGAGGGTCACAATTTCATATCCTGGACTGAACAGGGATATTGCAAATAAAAACACAAGTCTGGTAACACTGTCTGCATTTCTGCAGAGACCAAATCCCCTCTCAGCAGTGAATTCCAGTGAAAGCCTGCTCCCGGCAGCCTTGTCTCTCCTCCGTCTGCAGGGAGGGCAGCTTTGCCACAAGGCCACACCAGCTCTGCCCTCTCGCAGCCTTTCGGAGAGTGGAGCATCCCAGCATGGGAGAGGGATCGTGTGGATTGTCATAACCCATCCGTCCGTGGAGAGGAGCAGAGCCATGCTGCACACAGGTGACAGGGAGGGGAAGGAGCACAAGGGATTTTCTCCAGGAGAGATATTGCCCATGAGCAACCAGTCTGGAGAGGAACAGAAGGAGGAGACTGGCACTAGGAAATTGCCACTCTGGGACTCCAGCGTGGAGAGGAACAGAAGGAGGAGCCTGGCTTTGGGGCACTCTGGGGCTAGGCCTGCTCCTGGGTGCCTCTCCAGCAGAGCAGCAAGAGCATCCGCCTGCGGATCTGCTTTGTTTTCCAGCTGTACACGAGGGGGTTCAGGACAGGGGGTACCAGCAGATAGGCATCGGCCAGGAGCGTGGGGGCGAGGGGGGGCAGGTGCTTCCCAAACCTGTGGATGATGGACAGGCTGATGAGCGGGATGTAGAAGAGCAGGACGGCGCAGAGGTGGCAGAGGCAGGTGCTGAAGGCTTTGGCTCGCGCCCCCGGGGCGATGGTGCCCAGGATGGCCCTGAGGATGAGCACGTAGGACAGGAGGATGGCCAGCGAGTCCAGGCCCTTGGTGAGGATCACAGCGCTCAGCCCGTACCAGCTGCTGGGCCGCACGTCCCCACAGGCCAGCCTCAGCATGTCCTGGTGCAGGCAGAAGGAGTGGGACAGCACGCGGGCCCTGCAGAAAGGCATCCTCGCCATGAGGGCAGCGACGGGCAGCACCATGCAGGTGGCCCGCAGGACGATCAGCACCCCTGCCCTGGTCACCAGGGAGCCGCTCAGCACGGAGCCATAGCGCAGGGGGTGGCAGATGGCCACGAAGCGGTCGAAGGCCATGGCCACCAGGACCCCGGACTCGATGGCCGAGAAGGTGTGGATGAAGTACATCTGGGCAAGGCAGGCCTGGAAGGGGAGCGAGGTGGCCGGGACACAGAAGACGGCCAGCACGGTGGGCAGGGTACACAGGGACAGCCCCAGGTCTGCCAGCGCCAGCATGGACAGGAGCTGGTACATGGGGGTGTGCAGGGCCTGCTCCGCCCTGATGGCCCAGAGCAGGCAGCAGTTCCCCAGCAGCATGAGCAGGTACAGGCAGCACAGGGGCAGTGCCACCCAGGGGCTGCTCACTGCCACCCCGGGAATGCCCGTGAGGATGAAGGCCAGGGGGCTGGACCCCGTCCTGTTGGAAGAGGACATCTCACTGCTCCAGTGGTCCAAGGGTCTGGAAATTAAAGTGTCTTGGAATAAAAGCCCTGCTATGAGACATCCCAGCTGGCACAGGGTGGAGAGGGCAGGCTCCTGGGAGCCAAAAAGCCCTGAGCAGCTGCACTCATTCGAGACTATCCCATCGATCAGATATGAGAAAGATATTAGATAATTTCTTCCTAATTTCTAAATAGACATTAGGAAGGGATTCTTCCCTGTGAGGCTGGGGAGGCCCTGGCACAGGGTGCCCAGAGCAGCTGTGGCTGCCCCTGGATCCCTGGCAGTGTCCAAGGCCAGGTTGGACATTGGGGCTTGGAGCAGCCTGGGACAGTGGGAGGTGTCCCTGCCCATGGCAGGGGTGGCACTGGATGGGCTTTAAGGTCCCTCTCAACCCAAACTGGGATTCCACATCTCTGTGATCAATGAAGGAAAAGCCACAGTGGAACAGCCTTGGGATCACCATCACCAGGGCTGTGCACAGCAGCAGACAACGAGGGACAGCAGTGGGACATGTAAGTGTCTCCTCCTGTTGCAGTCCCCTTTAAATACCCAGATTTTCAGGAGATTTGGTGCTCAGCCCTTTGGCAGGTGCCCCAAAGCTTCTCAGCAGCACAGACAAACAACAGGCTGGGTGTTCCTGCCCGGGGTAGGAGGAGGGGTGGGATGGAGCCCCGGCGATCACCCTGGGAACGGGGCTGGCTGCTCCCCATGGCAGTGACGGAGCAGCCTTGGCCGTGCTGGTTCCTGCAGGGATGAGGCAGCCGGCAGGAGAGGGAAGGGAGGATGGAGGGCGCGGGAGATGAAGGCAGGGAAAAGTCAATGTTTGTGCTGAACCGAATGTGGTGGGGCCACGAGAGAGAACATCTCCCTCAGAGAGGAGAAGCAGCCCCATTATGTGTGAGTCTGTGTTGATTCCTTCCACTTTGGCTTCAGCTTGGCAGGGTGTGTGATGTTTTAGGGAGCTCTGTCAGCGAGAGCTGCGGGTCAATTATCCAAACCAGCCCCGAGGGAAGGAAATGCCATTTGTACTTCTCTGCTCCAACAAGATTAAATGGAAAGGAAGAAATTCAGAGGCTCAAATAAGAGAGAATCCCAGAATCCCTGAGGCTGGAAAAGCCCTCCCAGCCCATCGAGGCCCAGCTGTGCCCGATGCCCACCTTGTCCCCAGCCCAGAGCACTGAGTGCCACGTCCAGGCCTTCCTGGGACACCTCCAGGGATGGGCACTCCAAACCTCCCTGGGCAGCTCTTTCCAAGGCCTGACCTCCCTTTCCATGAGGAAATTGCTCCTGGTGTCCACCCTGAGCCTCCCCTGGCCCAGCCTGAGGCCGTTTCCTCTCCTCCTGTCCCTGTTCCCTGGGAGCAGAGCCCGACCCCCCCCGGCTGCCCCCTCCTGTCAGGGAGTTGTGCAGAGCCACAAGGTCCCCCCTGAGCCTCCTTTGCTCCAGGCTGAGCCCCTTTCCCAGCTCCCTCAGCCGCTCCTGGGGCTCCAGCCCCTTCCCAGCTCCGTTCCCTGCCCTGGACACGCTCCAGCCCCTCCAGGTCTCTCCTGTCCTGAAGGACCCTGGACACTGAAGATGAAATGATGCTTCACCTGCCCTGAGGCTGTCAGAAAACTCACCAGTGAATTCCAGGTCTCTCTCCAGGATCCCGGCAGCCACCTGCTCTCCTGGGCAGCCTCACAGCCAGAGCAGAGGGCAGGAGCTGCAGTGCTCAGCGACAGGAGGTGGGGGCAGCCGGGGGGGATTTCCAGAGCGATATTCCGAGCAGGCTCTCTGCAAATGCAGGTGCATTTAGTGCCTGTTACGAACTCCAGCTGAGCAGCTGGTGGTGGCAGCAGCTCAGCTCAGCCCTCTCCACAGCTGGCCAGGGAAAAGCTGTGGGTCTCTGATCAGCTGGGAATGAACACTTTGTCCATAACTGAGGAGCACAGATTGGTTAAAATTTGTCTCAGACTCCTCACAGAATCCCAGTTTGGGTTGGGATGCGAGGGACCTTAAAGCCCATCCAGTCCCACCCCTGCCATGGCAGGGACACCTTCCACTGTCCCAGGCTGCTCCAAGCCCCAGTGTCCAGCCTGGCCTTGGGCACTGCCAGGGATCCAGGGGCAGCTAACACCTATTCATGAACCACTTGAGAGAATGAGGGGAATTTGTACTTATTGACTGAGGTGGACTTTTAGGGTGCCTTTTCATCAGCACAGAATCAGCACAGAAGGGTTTGAAGGGACCATAAAGAACGCCCAGTTCCACCCCCTGCCCCAAGCCCACCTGTAGATATGACATCAAAAGGAATATTTAGCAAAGCGATTTGCTCCCAGCACTTTCCTTACACACTGTTTGTTGCTTCTGCCAGAGACTTCTGTGAATTCTGGTTTGAATCAAGCCCTGACAGAAATTGCCCTTTCGGAGGAACAGCATCCCTGTTTCCTTCAGGCAGCCCAGCTGTACTTACCCAGGTGACAGCAGAGGACACAGGGAGGGGACCAGGGCCAGCCCTGGCCGCTCACGCTGCTCACAGGGCTGGGAAGCTGCATTTAAGCAGCCA
The DNA here is from genome assembly GCA_014706295.1 of Lycocorax pyrrhopterus obiensis. NCBI lineage: Eukaryota > Metazoa > Chordata > Aves > Passeriformes > Paradisaeidae > Lycocorax > Lycocorax pyrrhopterus. The sequence continues at coordinate 322,157 of JACSVZ010000001.1, forward strand.
CAAACCCCACGGGGCTCCCCCAGGGACACACAGCTCATGTCTTTGTCCTCCAGGGCGTGTGAGCACCACAGGAATGCCTACAAGCTTTTCCTTGTTTTCTCTGAAAAAAACAGCACCGTGCCAAAATGGGAGGAAAGGGAGATTTGGGGCAGTGGATGGAGAAAAAAATAGCAAAAGTGACGTACGCAGAAAATTCACACATTTTCACCCTGCTCTGTGAATTTTTGCATTTGGGAAAGTGAAGCGATCCAGCTCTGGTGCCCTCCTCCCCTGGCTGCCCCCGTGCAGCTCCCTGATTTGTACCAAGGTAGATTTTATGTCTCTATATTTGCATGTGTGTGTATCACATTTAGACAGAGAAAGAGAGATACAGAGAGAGAGAGGGATTAAATACCAGGAAACAAGGACAAGAAGAAAATCCCCAAAAGGTTCCTAAAAAAAGAGCACAGACATAGAAACCAGTCAAAGAATTCATAGAACCATCACGGAATCATAGAATGGTGTGGGTTGGAAGGGACCTCAAAGCTCATTTCCTTCCACCCCACCTCACCATGGTTCGCACCTTCTGATTCATAATCAGAAATGGCATTTTGATTTTTTTTTTTTGGTAATGTGATGAATTTCACACACAGGTGGGGTACAGAGTTGGAGGGTGATGTGGTGCTGCCATTGTCCACAGCTGTGGGGGAGCCTCCAGCTGCCTCTTCCACACCTTTGACAGGGCACAGCCCAGGGCTGTGAGTGTTCCACTGCCCAAAGGGGCTCCAGGAGAGCTGGAGAGGGACTGGGGACAAGGGATGGAGGGACAGGACCCAGGGAATGGCTTCCCAGTGCCAGAGGGCAGGGATGGATGGGATATTGGGCAGGAATTGTTCCCTGGGAGGGTGGGCAGGCCCTGGCACAGGGTGCCCAGAGAAGCTGTGGCTGCCCCTGGATCCCTGGCAGTGCCCAAGGCCAGGTTGGACATTGGAGCTTGGAGCAGCCTGGGACAGTGGGAGGTGTCCCTGCCCATGGTAGAGGTGGGACTGGATGAGCTTTGAGTTTCCTCTCAACCCAAACCATTTTGTGATTCTATGATAAAACCAGAACAAGAGGGAGCAGCCTCAGGCTGGGCCACGGGAGGCTCAGGTTGGACACCAGCAGGAATTTCTCCCTGGAAAGGGAGGTCAGGCCTTGGAAAGAGCTGCCCAGGGAGGTTTGGAGTGCCCATCCCTGGAGGTGTCCCAGGAAGGCCTGGACGTGGCACTCAGTGCTCTGGGCTGGGGACAAGGTGGGCATCGGGCACAGCTGGGCCTCGCTGGGCTGGGAGGGCTTTTCCACCCTTAATGATTCCATAATCTGTACAGGTGTGGGAAGGTCCTGGCTCCACTTGCCCACATCACCATGGGCAACATCTACATCCTGGTGCCCACTGTGCCCACCCCCATCATCTGTGGGGTGAGGACCAAGCAGATACAGACAAAGACCCTGATTCCAATTAAAATTTTCAAGGCAGAACTTCCCATTAGGCCACGCCCAGCCCTTGACCTGACTGGGAAGGTTTGGGGATGGGAAGGGGCTCCTCAGCTGTCCCCAGGCTGGCTCTCAGCACAAAGAACTATGATTTATGGCTGCTCATCGTGGAGCAAAGCCATGCTGTGAACCAGCACTGGGGCTGCAGTAAAGGGCTGCAGCTGATGGGTTTATGGGTGCACTCAGAGCCTGCCGGGAGTTACCCCTTAGCTGGGCCGTGTTCCTTCCCTTGCAGCACATCCCAGTGCATCCCTGAGCGACACTCAGACAGACAGACAGCACAAAACACTCATCTACAATTAACCATTGTGTCATCTTTTTCTTGCATTTAATCGCTGCCCATAATTTGGAGAATTATTTTTGGAAGAAGCAAATCAATATCACTTTGTGGAAGCAGAAAGTTCTAGCACAAACCCAATTAAGAGCTTCATTTCCTGAATTAGGAACAAATTAACTCATTATCCACACAGCAAAATCGTATTTGCAAACAGCAGCTCGAGATGTTTGTGGGGAGGTGTTCTGGGGTGGGTTTTGGCAGTGGGGAGGTGCAGGGTGCCCAGGAGGGAGCTCTGGGCTGTCCTGTGCCAGGCACAGGTGGTTCCACATGGATCAGTAACAGACCCATCACAAAATCATAGAATCACGGAATCCCAGACCGGTTTGGGATGCAAGGGACCTTAAAGCCCATCCCAAACCACCCCCGCCATGGGCAGGGACACCTTCCACTGTCCCAGGCTGCTCCAAGCCCCAGTGTCCAACCTGGCCTTGGACACTGCCAGGGATGGGGATTGTGGTGCCTTTGTGTAAACATATTTATTATAAAGGGCAGAATATCAAACAGAGCAGGTACATCCCTGAAGGGTCTGCACCCCTGGTGGACCCCCACCCGAGCAGGTACACCCCCAGAGGAATGAATCCATACTGAATTTGACTGTCCAGTTTATCACTTCATCTCTCAGCATCCCAAAGTTCTCCCATGATCTCTCATATCCACTACTCTGGGTGTAGGGAGGGTCACAAAAACCTTCAAAACAACCCAATTCCATCCTTTCCTGTATATGCAAAGCTCAGTTCCTACAGAACTAAATTGGGAACCTCCCACAGGTGTGAAAAATGACTATTTATATAATTTATTTTTATATTTTATATATCTATTTAAATATGATATTTGTATTTTTTTCCTTCTCCTTGGCCATGGGCTCTGTGCTGGAGAGAGAGCTGCTGAGGACACCTTGGGGGAAGCAAACAGAGACCCTACAAAACCCTGTGACCCTCAGAGCAGCATGGGCCACCTGGGTGTGGGGATTTCTGACCTGCTGGGCTGGGATGGCAAGAGCTGGATCAGGGATTCAACAGTAAAACAGGCCAGATTTGCTCTTGTGCCTCATGAGGAACCATCTTTTGTATCAGTACAGATTTATAAATATTCCAGTTCTGCAGGTTCTTGTTCTGAGACATGGGGGAAATAAAGGAAGTGGGTACATTAAATCAGTGGAAATATTATGGATTTCATTATCTTCAGCATCTCTCAGTGCTGCTGATTTGTATTTGATCTGTGAATCAGCTCTGCAGCAGCCCCACACATCGATAACTAATTCAGGCAACAGAAATTATGTCTAAGTCACAGGAGGACAAACACAACTGAAAAGACATTAAAAATCAGTATTCTCATGTTTGTGTTCTTCCCCATGAGCTGGGAGCTGGTCTCCCTCAGAATCCCAGGATCCCTGAGGCTGGAAAAGCCCTCCCAGCCCATCCAGTCCCAGCTGTGCCCGATGCCCACCTTGTCCCCAGCCCAGAGCACTGAGTGCCACGGCCAGGCCTTCCTGGGACACCTCCAGGGATGGGCACTCCAAACCTCCCTGGGCAGCTCTTTCCAAGGCCTGACCTCCCTTTCCATGAGGAAATTGCTCCTCGTGTCCAACCTGAGCCTCCCCCGGCCCAGCCTGAGGCCGTTCCCTCTCCTCCTGTCCCTGTTCCCTGGGAGCAGAGCCCGACCCCCCCCGGCTGCCCCCTCCTGTCAGGGAGTTGTGCAGAGCCACAAGGTCCCCCCTGAGCCTCCTTTGCTCCAGGCTGAGCCCCTTTCCCAGCTCCCTCAGCCGCTCCTGGGGCTCCAGCCCCTTCCCAGCTCCGTTCCCTGCCCTGGACACGCTCCAGCCCCTCCAGGTCTCTCCTGCAGGGCCCAGAACTGGACACAGCCCTTGAGGGGCCTCTCCGTGCCCAGCACAGGGGACAATCCCTGCCCTGGGGGACAATCCCTGCCCTGGCACAGCCCAGGGGCCATCGGCCTCTTGCCCACCTGGGCACCCCTGGGCTCGTGTCCAGCCGCTGTCCCCAGCACTCCCAAGGCATTTCCCAGCTTTCCAGCCCCTCTTGCCCAAACTGGAGCACTGCAGGAGGTTGTGGTGACCCAAGGGCAGGACCTGGCACCTGCCCTTGTGGGAGCCCAAGGCCCGCAGTGCGCTCAGGGCTGGAGGAAAGGGACAGTGCTCTGCCCTCACTGTCTGGGGGATCAGGGCATGGCCCCAGGTTTAACTCGTGCTCACCGAGGCTGTTCCCAGAGCTCACGCTGGGAAATGGGAGCCCTCTCCTCCAGGAGATGCCACGATCCAAGGGCTGGGGCCAGGCCTGGGTGTCTGTGCCAGGGCCATGCAGCTGAGGAAGGGGCATCGCCCACCGCCCACCACTGTCCCCATGGGCAGGGTCAGCCCCCGAGCAGGCCAGCACAGGATGGTTTGGCCCCTCTTCTCCCCACCTTCATTAAATATCCCAGCAGCACCCACCGCTCTCTGGGGGGACCTGCAGGCCCTCAGCAGCTCCTCAGCACTCACAACGAGCAGAAATGCAGCCTGTGGAGCTCAAACACGGGTGTCCTTTACCTCCAGCCCACTGTCAGCTGAATACTCTGAAGTGTCCCAATTCTGCACGGGCTGACCCAGGGACTGAGCACCCCCAGGCTGCCCAGCAGGTTTCTGCTCACTGTGGCTGTAACAGGCTGAAATGCCACCTTTTTCACCACAAATGTACACAAATCGCTCAATTCGTTACCTTGGAAAGAGATGGGAGACATTTAAAGGGGATCAGGCACCTGCTGCAGAACTGATGTGTCTGGGGTGGATTTTTGTGGTCCATCGTGTGCTGCAATTTGCATGTTCAGATCACAGAATTCCAAATTATTTGAGCTGGGAGGGACCTTAAAGTTCATCCCATTCCACCCCTACCATGGGCAGGGACACCTTCCACTGTCCCAGGCTGCTCCAAGCCCCAATGTCCAGCCTGGCCTTGGACACTGCCAGGGATCCAGGGGCAGCCACAGCTGCTCTGGGCACCCTGTGCCAGGGCCTGCCCACCCTCCCAGGGAACAATTCCTGCCCAATATCCCATCCAGCCCTGTCCTCTGGCACTGGGAAGCCATTCCCTGTGTCCTGTCCCTCCATCCCTTGTCCCCAGTCCCTCTCCAGCTCTCCTGGAGCCCCTTTAGGCCCTGCAAGGGGCTCTGAGCTCTCCCTGGAGCCTTCTCTCCTCCAGGTGAGCACCCCCAGCTCTCCCAGCCTGGCTCCAGAGTGGCTCCAGCCCTGGAGCAGCTCTGGGGCCTCCTCTGGACTCTCTCCAGCACTTCCATGTCCACCCAGAGTTAAAATATTCCCCCTCTGTGGACCCAGGATCTGTTTGGCATCCTGGTGCTGGGACAGACATCACCCACGCAGTGGGAGCAGTGCATTTGTTTATCATTTCTCTCCCTGGCTATTCCCAGGCAGCAGCTTCTCCCCCGTGATGATTCAGTCCCTGAAGTCCCAGCAATGAGTGATTAGGCAGATCAGCTTCCTTAAGACACAGAAATATTTCCATGCAGGTCCTTTTGCAGTTTGAGGAGAGAAGCAGTACTTGCAGGTGTTGTAGGTACAGGCAGGATCAGGTCATACATCATCCTGGGTATGTATTTTTTTACTTTTAACCTGGTGTTGGGGCAGTATTTCTAAGCGCAGTGCCACGCTCTGAGCCAAGTTCAAACTTTAGCCAAATCAAGGTGGAATATGAAAGAATCCACCCAGAAAAGCTGCTGGGCAGCAGTGCCAATACATCTAAGTGGGCTTTGTCTCTGACAGAGTTAATGAGTTGCTTCAGCACTTCCAGACACCCCAGATTTAGTGAATTTTGTGGTCAAGACCTGCCAGTCACATACCTGCAACCACCACTGGCTGCCTCATTTAGGTTAATTACAACAGTGCTAATTACCTGGCTCTTCCTTGGTTAAACCAACCTCAAACAAGCTGCAGACACGCAGGTGTGACATCTGCCAGTCCTGTCACCTGGGGTGACCTGCAGTTCCTGGCTCCCAGCTCTGGTCCCTCCCTCACGCTTGCACACGCCCGGGAACGGCAAACACCACTGGGAAGGGAACGGATGGCTGGGAAAAGTCACGAGCTCTGGTGAGATACAGGCTTGAAGCCAGGAAAAAACGCTGGGATGCGTGATTTGGGGAAAGTACAGAGTTATAGCAGTGGGAGAGCCCGACCCCAACCTGGCTGCACCCTCCTGCCAGGGAGTTGTGGAGAGCCACAAGGTCCCCCTGAGCCTGAAGGAGCAGCTGGTCCAGGTGTGATGCTTCACACAGGTCTGGGACCCGGTACTGGACACCTCTGTGTGTGACCCTCCCTGAAAGAGCGTTGATTTAGATGGGATATTGGGAAGGAATTGTTCCCTGGGAGGGTGGGCAGGCCCTGGCACAGGGTGCCCAGAGCAGCTGTGGCTGCCCCTGGATCCCTGGCAGTGTCCAAGGCCAGGCTGGACACTGGGGCTTGGAGCAGCCTGGGACAGTGGAAGGTGTCCCTGCCATGGCAGGGGTGGCACTGGATGGGCTTTAAGGTCCCTCCCAGCCCAAACCAGTCTGGGATCCTGTGACAAGGAAACAGGGCTGGAGCAACACTGTGAACCAGAAGGACCCAGTAAATCTGAGCCTGGTACTAGTTGAGCAGCATTATTTAATAACCTGGAGGGCTTTGTAACCCAGGATGAAGTGCAGAAACTGCTGCCCAGAGGTTCAGACAGGGAGGAGGGAGGGAGGAGCTGTTTTTTCCCAAGCTCGGGATTACAGGATCTCAGACGTGTTTGCCCTTTCCAAACAAACAATTCCAGCACGAGACGTGTTTCCTGCTGGAGTGGCTTGTGTCAGCTGCGGGTTCACAGCTGCCAGGCTGGGAACAGAGTCCTCTGAGCAATAAACCATCATCAACCCCATCATCTGGGCAGCGCTGCCACAATATTGGCTTTGCAGTGCTCGGCCTTGCGTGGCCAAGGGCGATGACTGAGCCAGGCTGAAAAGCCTCTTGGTTTGTGTCCTGGGGAGGACTCACAGTGGCTTGGAGGAGAGATTAAACTATTTCAGGGTCAAGGAAGCCAAATGCCTGGAAAGCTGAGGGGATGTGGTCTGGCCCTTTGGTATTTTGGCTGAACCAGAGAATACAAGTGCCTGAGAAACTTGCATCCCATTCCCAAACTGCCAACAGCCCAGTTTAACCCTTCCATGTCTGTGTTCCCTGTAGAACAGGACAAGTCACAGCACTTCTTGCTTTTGCCAAGGGCTGGAGGGGAGGGAGGTGCCCACGCTGTGGAGGGGACATGGCACTGATTTTCCTTTCTAACACAGGCACAGGGACCCCGTGGGTGGGATGCCCATCCAGAGAGGGGCTCCAGCAAGGTGATTTGGATTTGGGCTCCAGCAGGAACAGCCCCATAGTTGACAGTGCTATTTCGTTCAGAGCTCCAGGTCAGGGAAAGCCTCAGCCCCAGCCCATGTGCAGGAGCATCAGCTCTCACAGCAAAACCCCTCTGGGCAGCACATGCTGATGGTGCCGAGGAACATCCCGTTTCCCCAGGTGGGAGTCTGACAGGACACACCAGCCCAGAACACGGTGTGGTTTCCAGCTGCACAGGTGTGTGGGTGACCAGAGTCCCACTGAGCTCCATGCTCCAAGTGCTCTGGGTCTCCTTCTCCCACCTTACGTTTTTATACCGATGGAAAATAAATGTGCTCAACCTTGAGTTTGCATCTCCCAGAATATGGAGGGGAGGGATGGAGGCAGCAGCCAGGGGCCAGCCTGGGATGGGAGGAGAGGTGGGACAACTCCCAAGCGTTCGGGCTAAGACCAGGTGAGTTTGTGCCTTGCCAAGGACAGCTTGCTCTGCACTGGAAAGCTCCTGGTGGATGATTCTCCAGGCAATTTCTCCAGCCGAATCTGGTGTGTCAGCAGGATCTGGTGTGTCAGCACTGCCTGGTCTTTGCTGCTTTCTGGGGAGAAGCAGCAGAAAAATTTTCAGCACAAATGAAGGTGTAGATCCTGCCCACCACATTCAGACTCTTCTTGTCCCTCCAGGACAGTTCTCTGGAGTTTCTGTGTTACCTTCAAGCTTCTCCCATCAGAATAAACCCTCAGAAATTGGTATTTTCCTCTGCCTGCCTGCCTTTGCAGGCTTCTGTCATGGGCAGATGACAGAAGGAAGACAGAGCAGAAAAAGGGAATTTCATGATCACATTTAATGTCCCAGAGCACTGTTTTGCTCTACAAATTTGGAGGAATTTCCTGTGTTGGGCCCATTGAGGGAAGCCAGGGCTGGCAGCTGACCTTGCTCTCCTTGTTCTCTCCTCTTGCAGCTCATTTCAGGATGTCAGCTGAGCCCTGGCGAGCAGCCAACAAAAGAATTAGCCCTTCACAAGCAACAGACTAAAAGTCCTTTGGTTAGCCCTAGTGGCACAACCTGAAACATCAACTTCTTCACCTCATAGGAATTTCTAGCCACAACAAGCCCATTTATTCTGCATTTCTGACCCATTGTCCCTAGTTGGTGATCACAGAATCTCAGAATCCCTGAGGCTGGAAAAGCCCTCCCAGCCCATCCAGTCCCAGCTGTGCCCGATGCCCACCTTGTCCCCAGCCCAGAGCACTGAGTGCCACGTCCAGGCCTTCCTGGGACACCTCCAGGGATGGGCACTCCAAACCTCCCTGGGCAGCTCTTTCCAAGGCCTGAGCACCCTTTCCATGAAGAAAGGGTGATACGCTGTTTCACATTGTAATAATTTTGTGGATTCCTGATCTGGCTCTTGCACTGATGCAGGGTCCCCATCTTATCCCTCTGGCGCCTCAGGACTCAGAACTGGGTGTATTTTTTTAAACACAAATCAAGATTCTCCTTCATGGCTTCTGATCCCTTCAACAGCAGCTCCTCTTCCTTCATCCTGGTGGGTGTCCCAGGCCTGGAAGCTTTCCCCACCTGCCTGGGCATCCTTTTCTGCTCCACCTATGTCCTCGCTGTGGTAGGAAATGGGGCAGTTTTGCTGGTCCTTGGGCTGGACAAGGCCCTGCAGGCCCCCACCCATCGCTTCCTGGGCATGCTGGCGGTCATCGATGTGGTCATGGTGACATCCGTGGTCCCCAAGATGCTGAGCGTGTTCTGGCTGGACTCTGCTGAGATTGGCTACGTGGCCTGTTTTGTGCAGATGTTCCTTGTTCACTCCACAACAGCTGAGGAGTCGGGAGTGCTCCTGGCCATGGCTGTTGACCGCTACGTTGCCATCCGTCACCCTCTCAGGTACCATGCCCTCCTGAACAGCCGAACTATTGCCCAGATGGGCCTGGCCATCGTGCTGAGGGCTGTCCTTTTCATGGTGCCCCTGACGGGGCTGGTGATGTCCCTGCCCTACTGCGGCTCCCGCGTGGTGCCCCACTCATACTGCGAGCACATGGCCGTGGCCAGCCTGGCCTGCGCTGACCCCGGGCCCAGCAGCCTCTACAGCGTGGCCGGGTCCTCCCTGATAGTGGGGATGGACGTGGCTTTCATTGCTGTGTCCTACGGGATGATCCTGAAAGCTGTCCTGCGGAAGGAGTCCTGCTGCAAGGCGCTGAGCACCTGCGGGTGCCACCTCTGCGTGGTGCTGCTGTTCTACATCCCTGGGATCGTGTCCATCTATTCCCAGCAGTTCGGCGGCGCCGTGTCCGCGCGCACGCGGGTCCTGCTGGCCGATCTGTACCTGACCCTGCCCACCACGCTCAACCCCCTGGTGTACAGCATGAGGACCAGGCAGATCCGCCGGGCTCTGCTCAGAATGCTCTTTCCCAGGAAGGTTCGTGCCTGGTGCAGGAGTCCGTGATTTTCCAGGCGTGTTCATCTCTGCACAGGCAGCTCCAGCTGCTCTCCCAGGGAGTGCCCGGGGTGAGCAGGAGCAGGGAGGAGGGAGGACTCGTTGGCTTTAATGAAGCCCTACTCCGTGACGAGAGTTATTTGGGACTGGGAGCAAGAGCACACACCAGGTCCTCTTTCCCTTCCTCCTCTCCAGGTGATACGGAGCAGCAAGAACACACCTTTGAGTTTAGAGGTGTTCCCAGTGCCAGGAACATCCCTGTGACAATTGCAGGACTCCAGCTGCATTTGTGTCAATACACAGATCCTGATCCAAATGGGGAGATTTCTTCTGTGTTGTCTTTAGTCCCCCTGGACTATCCCAGAGGTTCTCCTCTCTGGGCCCCTCTTGCATGAAAGGCTGAGAGGATCATGGATCATGGCTGAGCCCTGACCAGCTGTTCCAGGTTTCTGGGTGTTGATGGAAACTGGGCATATTCAAAACTGAGCTCTTCAAAGCACTCTGTCCCTGCAGAGCCACAGAATCCCAGAATCGCCAAGGCTGGAGGACACCCCAGCTGGGTGGGAGGGTGGAAGAGGAGCAGAGGGATGAGGCTGGGGGCTGTGTCCACTGGGTGGTCAAGCACTGGCACAGGCTGCCCAGGGAAGTGGTGGAATTACCATGCCTGGAAGTTCGAATAGTGTGTGGATGTGGCATGTGGGGACATGTGTTAGTGGTGGGCTTGGCATTGCTGGGGGAATGGTTGGGTTGATGGTCTGAGAGGGCTTTTCCAAACTTAATGACTCCGTGATTAATGCAAGGATTCCCAAGGAAATCATCAGACATGGGGTGTTTCCTCTGGAGCAAAGCAGGGGGACAATGCCTGCCCAGACATATCTGGGGCAGAGCTCCACAGGGTCGCCCTCAAAGTCATGGCAATGGAGGAGCTGGGTGCAGCATAATTCCTCTGATCTCTTCGGAATGTCTTGGAGCAACCTGGTGATGTCAGAGAGCTACCACGATGCAACGACCCTGCCCAGAGCAGCTGTGGCTGCCCCTGGATCCCTGGCAGTGCCCAAGGCCAGGCTGGACATTGGGGCTTGGAGCAGCCTGGGACAGTGGAAGGTGTCCCTGCCCATGGCAGGGGTGGCACTGGATGAGCTTTGAGGTCCTTCCCAGCCCAAACCATCCCATCATTCTATGAACTGTGCCCTAAAATGACTGTTTGTGTCCACGGCTACAAAGGACATCTGAAGGACTGGTTCCAGCCACAGCCCAACACCGCATCTACAACAGCCACAAATCCCACCCAAAATACCTTCTTTAGTCTTCACTTCTACATTAAAATTAAAATTAAAACTCAGTGGATTGCTTTCTATTTCACAACTGATATGAATCTGTCATTCTTCACCTCAAACATATTGTTCCTGTCTTTGTGGTGTTTATCTGACTTTCTGCTGCACCTTCCCTGACATCTCAAAAACCACTTTGACAGAATGTTTCTGCTGCCCTAAATTTGCGCTTTTTTCTATGCTGAATTTGCACAATTTGGGTTTACACTGCCTGGGGCTTGGGAGGGCCTGGTGAGGGCACAGACAGCCCATTCCAAGGCACGATCCTTGGTACTGAAAGCCAGCAGAGGCTTCCAGCCAACAGTGCAGCAGAACTGGGAATGAAACTGCTCCGGCATTCTCCAGGCAAACACAAAAATGGCTTTTAATTCTGCGGGAGGCAACTTGTGCAGCACATTCCTGTCTGGCTGGGCCATCAAGGCCAGGCTGGACGGGGCTTGGAGCAACCTGGGCTAAGGAAGGTGTCCCTGCCCATGGCAGGGGTGGAATGAGATGAGCTTTACAGTCCTTTCCAACCCAGCCCAATCATTCCATGATTCCATGATCTCCTAGCACGCGCCGTTCATTAAAGAAACGAGATGGGAGAGAGCTGACGTGGGATTAAGGCTGTTTCCCTCCGGCCCCGCTGAGGTTGTTACAGGGGAGCCTGGAGAGGACTCGTGCCTTTGGGAATGCCCATCCCGAATACTCCCACCGGCATTTCCCGGGGTGATTTATGCACAGCCCTGGAGCACAGCAGTTGTTTCTTTCTGGTGTGGCTGTCCCCAAGGTGGAGCTGAGCACGGAGAGAGCCAGGTGGGTGCTGGTGGCAGCTCGGGCACGGCAGGTGTCCCAGGCCAGGGGCTGGGGGGACTTCAGCATCCAGCCTGGAGCCCGCACAGTGTGAGAGAGCCAGGAAAATGGCAGTAGCTGGAAATTTCTTCTAAAAGTAGTTTTTCATACTTTCTTATCAAACCAAACTGCCATTCTAACACAGCAGAATTCTGATTCTCCAAGTATTTTTTTTAGGTAAAAATAGGACTAGAGCTTAAAGAAGTAAACAAATAAACATCAAACCTTTTAACTAAACCCAGAAATTGCTGCAAAGGAGTCAACTTGTTTCTGATTGTATAATTAATCCATACTTAGCTGAATACACATTTTCTGTAATACAAACTGGATTTTCAACCATGGAAAATGTTCTTAACACCTTGACACAAGAGCAGGTATTGGGATGGAAAGCTGCGGGGCTGGGGGCTCACCAGCAGGCAGAATTTGGTGAAATAGGCTGGATTATGTCATGGGGGGCACCAGTCGGGACTGGGGGAGAGGAGAAGGAGGCAGGCAGGGCACTGGTGTCCTGGTTAGGTGTCAGGAAGAACAGGGTGCCCAGAGCAGCTGTGGCTGCCCCTGGATCCCTGGCAGTGCCCAAGGCCAGGTTGGACATTGGGGCTTGGAGCAGCCTGGGACAGTGGGAGGTGTCCCTGCCCTGGCAGGGGGTGGGACTGGAGGACCTGTAAGGTCCCTCCCAACCCAAACCTGTGTGTTCTGAGATTTTATGATGGTTCCGACAGCTTCATTTTGAGGTCTCTGAATCATCAGGTTCTGATGTTTCCCAGGAGTGTCCCTGTGCCAGCTCCTCACCTGCGAGCAGCGGGGCAGAGGCAGCTCTCTCTCAGACACCTCTGTGCTCACACCCCATTAACGAAACCTTTCACTCAGCGGAAAATGGAATCGGGTTTGTTTGGCAGCAGCTGTTTCCTGCAGCCCACTTGATTGCCATAATTTGATTTGATTCCAATCCTTCCATTCTTTATTGACCAAATCACCTGTTAAGTTCTCGGGCTTTCTGCTGGGCTCTGACGTCAGGGCGACACTTGCAGCTCATCACATCAGTGTCCCTGCTCCCCAGGGAATATCCCGGGAAGTGCCTGCAGCCCCCAGCGTACCAGGGCTCCTGGAAGTTGGGCAGGACCCACCAAAGACCTCTGGAGATGCTTTTCATGTAAATTATCCAAGCCAGCTGCTGTGTTTGTTTTCTATTTTAGCAGAGGGTGTTTAACATCCTTCAAAGCTGCCAGTCAAATAAATGACATTAAGAAATAAAGTTCTCTGATTGTCTTTCTCTCAGGGAGGCTGGGACCTCCCTCCTCCACGCAGAGGACAGATGCCTTTGTCTGCTCTTATCTGACTTCTCTACTTAGCAGCTTCCAACTCTCATCAGGTCAGAGAATCATCAAAGCAGAGAATCAAAAAATCATTGAATAAGAGAATCTTTGAATCAGAGAATTGAAGAATATTGGGATCATAGAATGGTTTGGTCAGAAGTCCAGGCTCGTCTCTGCAGAGGTTCCACAGTGTCTGGCTCAGGACTAGAAGTTGTTCTGTATGACTTTCATCAGTTGTCCCAAACCAGCACAAATAATGTCTCAAATGAAGTTTTCCCAGGGGAGCACCATGTCCTGGAGAGCTGAGGCTCTGGAGCAGCTGCCAGCACCTGGGAGGGTAATGCTGGCAGCCAAAGGGGCCAGAGCAGTTTGGGGGTGTATGAGGGAAATGGAAAAAGTCAGATTATTTCATTAAAAGGTGTCTAAATCTTGACAATGTGCAAAAAAGCCTCAATAAGAGATACTGGAACTGGCAGGTGGAGATGAGAAACTGCAGTGCTCTGGGCCTTCAGTCTGTGTTAATTTTATATCTTTCAGTTTATCAAGGGCTCTGCCATGAGGGCTCTCTGGCCAAGGGAAGGCAGGAGAAGGATGCCATGGCCGGGAGGAGCAGACAGACAGGGTTAAAGAGGAGGAAAAGCAGGGGGTTAGAACCCTGAGGGTGATTCGCACTTGTGTGCCAGTCAAGGGATGGAGATTCTCCTCCACCTCTGGATGCCCATGAGCCTGGACAGTCCAATTTCTTCCAGACCCACAAACCTGGACAGTCCAATTTCTTCCAGGCAAGCATAATTTAGTAAATCCTGTGAGCTCTGGTGCAGGGGCTTTGACAGGAACCTGCTCTGCATGGTTTGGCCTTCAGCCCCCCAGGTGGGTGAGCGTGGAGCAGGGGCAGCACTATTTTCAGTGTGCCCTGCATGACTGGGACTTGCAGCCAGAGCTGCCAGCGGTGCCCGTGTCCCTCAGGGAGCACCATTTCTCTGGCTGCAGTTTCTCTCAGCCCAGTTTCACCACAGACACGGTGCAGCTCCTGCATGACCCAGAGGAACATCAGGATGAACCTGTAGGACCTGGACATGGCCGGTCCTCTCTCTGAGCAGGACACAGGGAGGAAGGACTCGCTTGAGCTCTGCCACAGAAACGCTTCTGAAGGTTGGGCAGGGGTCAAAGAGCCTGGGGTCCTTGGTGGCCCCAGCAGTTCCGGGTTAAGGGTTGGACTTGATGATTTAAAGGTCATTTCCAACCTAAATAATTCTGTAATTCTGGGATTATGCCCCATTTCTGCCCACTGAGAGGGGCAATAGTGGCAGGAAGCCACAGCAGGGCAGGACACTGTGGTGCCAGCCTGCAGACAGACATGGATATGGCAAAGGCTGGAGAAGAGGAGACAGAGGGGAGACCTCACTGGGGTCTTCAACATCCTCCTGAGGTGCAGCACAGGGACAGCTCCGAGCTCTGCTCCTGGGACAGGGACAGCACCCAGGGAGCAGCTGGAGCTGGGCCAGGGCAGGCTCAGGCTGGAGATCAGGGAAAGGCTCTTCCCCCAGAGGGTGCTGGGCACTGCCCAGGCTCCCCAGGGAATGGGCACGGCCCCGAGGCTGCCAGAGCTCCAGGAGCGTTTGGACAGCGCTGCCAGGGATGCCCAGGCTGGGATTGTTGGGGGGTCTGGGCAGGGACAGGGGTGGGACTGGGTGGTCCCTGTGGGTCCCTTCCCACTCAGGATATTCTGTGACTCTGTGATCCTCTGGGATGTGCTGATCACAGCACCAGTTCAAAGCCTGACTGCAGAGAAGAGGTTCTGAAAGCTTTCCCCCAAAGGAACAGAACAAAATTCCCTGATGCCATGGGCACTGTGGCCACACCGACGGCAGCCCCAATCCCAACCTGTCTGTCACTGTTACAGGGAGCTGCAGCAGGGGACAAGGACGTAGCTTGGGCTGCCTGTGCCATGTCAGCCCCCAACAGATCCAACACCAACCCTCTGCCCTTTCTGCTGATGGGCATCCCTGACCTGGAAGTTTTCCACGTGTGGATTTTCCATCCCATTCTGCGTCACCTACATCATGGCCTTGCTGGGAAACACCCTGGTGCTCCTGGCCGTGGGCCTGGACAGGAGCCTGCACAAGCCCATGTACTGTTTCATTGCCATGTCGGCCCTCATCGACCTCATCTTCTCCACTGCCGTCATTCCCAAGATGCTGGGTGTGTTCTGGTTGGATTCAAGGGAGATTGGCTTTGAGGCCTGCTTCATCCAGATGTTCATCATCCACACATTCACGGCAGTGGAGTCAGGGGTGCTCCTGGCCATGTCCCTGGACCAGTACGTGGCCATCTGCCACCCTCTGAGGTACAGCACCATCCTGGCCAGCCCGAGGGCCATCCAGGCAGGACTGCTGTCTCTGGCCAGGGGAGTTGGTTTCATGATCCCCTAGATGTGGCTCCTCACCAGCCTACCCTACTGCAGCAGCAGGGCGATCCCTCACTGCTACTGCGAGCACACGGCCGTGGTGGGGCTGGCCTGCGCCGACACGGCCACCAGCCACCGCTACAGCCTCGGCGCGGCCACGCTGCTCGTGGGGACAGATGCTGCCTTCATCACCTTCTCCTACTGCACCATCCTCAGGGCTGTGCTGAGGCTGCCATCCCACAGGGCTCGGCTCAAGGCCCTCGGGACCTGCGGCTCCCACGTTTTTGTCGTCCTGATCTTTTACGTAGGTGGGCTCCTCTCCGTGTACCTGCAGATGTTCACTCGCAGCTTGGCACCTCACGTCCAAGTGCTGGTGGCTGATTCCTGTCTGACGGTCCCTCCCATGCTCAAGCCCCTCATTTATGGCATAAAGGTGAAGCAGATCCAGGAAGGACTCCGCAAACTGCCGGGGCAGCTGGCAGGACCCAGGAGCTCACAAGCTGCTAAAGGTGGCTCAGGTTCAGAGAGACAGAAAAAGATCTCTCCCATGCCAGAAGAAGTGTGAAGTTGAGTGCAATGAATTGTCCCCCAGAAAGGTCCATCTCTGTCTCCAGAAAGGGAACCTTGGCCAGATGCCTGATGCTGACATGGCAACAGCCGATCGACAGGAAGCCAGTGGGCCCGTGCAGATGGGTTTGGGCAACTGTCCCTTTGGCCAGTGCACTCCTCCCTACCAAGATACCACTTGGGAATCAAGGAATCCCAGGATGGTTTGTGTTGGGAGGGACCTTACAGCCGATCCAGTGCCACCCCTGCCATGAGCAGGGACACCTTCCACTGTCCCAGGCTGCTCCAAGCCCCAGTGTCCAACCTGGCCTTGGGCACTGCCAGGGATCCAGGGGCAGCCACAGCTGCTCTGGGCACCCTGTGCCAGAGTCTCCCCACCCTCCCAGGGAGGGATCTCTTCCCAAGATGTAATCAAAATCTCTCCTCCTGTAGTTTAAAGCCATTCCCCCTTGTTCTGTCCCTGTCTGTCCATGTAATGCCCACTACGCCCCAGTCTCTCTGGTACTGGAGAGCCCAGCACTGGGCCCTGTACTCCAGGTGTGGCCTCTCCAGTGGTGAGCAGAAGGGAAGGATCATCTCCCTCTCTGTGCTGGCAATGCTCCTCCTGATGCACTGTTGGACACCTTTGCTCCTGGTCAGCCTGGTGTCCCTCCTCTGCCAAGCTGTTTGTCCAGCCGGGTGGCCCCAGCCTGTGCTGGTGCTGGGCTCGTTCCCCAGTCCTGGCAGGACTTTCCACTTGTCCTGGTTGAACTCAGGAGGTTCCTGTTGGCCCATTTCTCCATCCCGTCGAGGTCCCTCTGGACACCAGCGCAGCCACCAGGTGAACCTGCTGCTTCTCCGTCTGCTTAGAAGGGCTGGTCCTGGCAGAGGCACCCCGCCGGTGGCGGTCAGGATGTGTCCCCAGCGCCTGTAGTTTCACTGGGAGAGCTCCCACTGCCGGGCCCAGGGCAGGACTGAGCTCTGTGAAGTCAGGGCAGAACACCGAGGACAAGCCAGCACTGGAGCAAGTCCCGAGTAGTTGGGGAGTGCTGGCTTTTGGGAATTTAGGGGGACAGCGTTTTCCCCAGCACCGTGGTAAGGGGGACAGGAGCCCCATTGTGCAGGTGCTTGGGACAGGGGTGACATGGGGCAGTGGCGACACGGGGCAGCTCCTGGATCCGGGCTCATCCACCCCAGGTTCCTCCATGAAGGAGCCCCAAGGAAAGAGGCCCTTCCTTGTTTACCTGCAGAGGAGCTGAGCCCAACAGGGACAGCAGAGTAACGAGCCTCAGGACGATTCCAGCTGGGCCTCAGGACGATTCCAGCTCCGAGCCAGGGCTCACTCACTAGTTTTGAATCTCTCCTTTGGGTGAAGTGTTCAAAGCAAACAACAGCTCACCCCTGCAGGTGCTGGGCGGGGGCAGGTGCCCGCTGTCTGTTCGGAGACAGGCAGGGGGACACACAGTCCCTGCAAGGGCGGGGTTGGGGCACTGGTGGCCTTGGGCAGTGACCCCAGTCCCGGCCATGCGTGGAAGGGTCTCTGCTCCCTCCACAGCTGGTTGCAGAGTTGCAAAGCCTTTGCAATGCCAGCAGCCCTCAACCACCACGGCACCTCGAGATCGTGGAATCACAGAAGGTTTAGGTTGGAAGGGACCTTAAAGCCCATCCAGTGCCACCCCTGCCATGGGCAGGGACACCTTCCACTGTCCCAGTTTGGTCCAAGCCCCTTGGCTGGGGACACTGGTTTGGCTGCAGCTCCCTGAGCAGTGCTGGGACAAACCCTCAGGCATAGTTCCCATACACAGAGCCAGCTGTGGGAGGGCAGGAAAGAGCTGGGTGAGCAGGAACAAATTCCAGGGTTTCAGCAAGTGCAGCACTGGCTGCTTGGGGCCCAGGCTGGGCACAAACCCCAGCTCCCACCCATCCTCCTGCCTGTTCCCCCCTGCCTGGACCAGCCCAGGACCTGCACCATCCCTCCACCACAGCCCATACCCCGGCCTCGGGTCACTCAGAATTAATGTTTACTTAATTCCAGCTAAATTTTCACTGTCCAGCAGCATGTCCCTGCATGCCTGTAGTGTACAACCTTCTTGGGACCTGCAGCACAAACAGTCCTGTATGGTACCACCCCAACTCCGGCTCTGGTGGTGGGGGCTGGAGCTGCCACCGGCACAGGTTTTCCCATTTTACCGTGGCATTTTTAGCCCCTAAAACTGCCGCAGCCCTGGGCTGGGTTTGGGGAGGGCGGCTCTGACTTTTACAGGAAAGCTTCTGCTTGGGTCCTGCTCTGGGCAGCAGGAGCTGCCCGCGGGCCCGGGGGAGCTGCTCGGATCCGCTCCCGCGGGATGGAGCCGCCTCCGGCAGCAGGAGGGGCCGGGGGTCCCCAGGGGACACCCCGGGACAGTCCCTGCCTGGCCACGACGGGCACCGAGGGACAGCGAGGCACAAACATCCCTCCCGCGGGAGAAGGGACGGGCAGATCAGGGAACAGAGATGTCCCGGTGCCCTCGGGCAGGGCTGGGGGCCCGGAAAGGAGCTGATTACCGCGGGAGGTTTGTCCGGGACGAGGCACCGGGGCCCTGCAGCCGCGTCTCTCGCTGCGACGACCGATGGGTGCGGGGCCAGTCCCCCAGCGCCGCCAGCCCAGCTCCAGCCAGGACGCTGATGGAAAGTCCCCAGGGAGCGTCACCGGTGACAAACCCGTTAATTGGCCCCTGGGCAGCGGCGGGGGGGCCCGGCCGCAGCCGCCCGGCCAGCAGCACTCAATGCTCCCGGGGCCAGAGCTGTAATTACCAGCCCGCTCGTTAGCGCTAATTGGACTCCTCCAGGAAGGGAACCTGATGGAAAAAACATAATAAACGAAGTTTAATCGCTTTTAACTTTGACTCCTCGGAAAGCCCAGGGAGGGAAGTGAGTCAGAGGGACGGCGGTGCCGGGGAGGGGCCGCTGCTGCCCCCCGCCACCGTCACACACCCCAAATCCCTGTGCGGGGACAGGGGACGAGGCCGATGGCACTGCCCTCCCGGGACAGCAGCAGCTCCCTGGGGCCCGGTGAGCTCCGTCCAGGCCAGCACAGCGATGCTCTGTCACACAGCAGCGTGCCCGGCTCCGCTCCCTGGAGTGACCCATGGCAGGATGTGGGGCTGGACGAGCTCTGAGGTCGCATCCAACCCAAACCATTCCGCAATTCCATGAACACCTCTCCAGCAGGACTCTGGCCCTTCGGAGCTGCCGGTGCCTCTGCAAGGCGGGGTTGGGTGGGGGGGGAATCACTGCTCTGCTGACGAGTGACCACAGAGCCCAGGAGGTCACCCTGCCCCACTGCCGCTGCTGCTGCTGCTGCTACTGCTGGTGATGATGATGATGACGCTCGCACTGCCAGGCTGTCTGCGAAGGAACAAAATAAATGGATGCCTCTCCCCGCCTCTTCCCTGTGCCGAGGGCGAGCAGCAGCCGGGCCGGGCCGCCCTGGGAGCGCGGCGGTGACACCGGGCATGGCACTAAGTGTGGATCGCAGGAGGCCCCACCTGGCCAGAAGGCAGCACTGCCACCTCGCTGCGCTGTCACCACCTCACTGTCACCTCCCTGCCACCCTCGGCCACCTCCTGCCACCTCCCTGCACTGTCACCACCTCACTGTCACCTCCCTGCCACCCTCGGCCACCTCCTGCCACCTCCCTGCACTGTCACCACCTCACTGTCACCCCCTGCCGCCTCCCCGCATTGCCATCCCCTGTCTCCCTGTGCCACTCCCTTGCCACCCCTGTCACCACCCTGAAGTGCCACCACATCCTCACTCTCAGGGCATGGGCAGCACCACCGGCACCCAACGGGCACCAGCACAGCGGCTTCAGGCTGGACTTTACAGCCAGGACTTGCCTGAGGACAGCTCTGATGCTGCTCTGGGAACAGCCCCGAGCATGGGACAGACCTTCTCTGCCCCAAGTCAGAATCATGGAATCACAGAATGGTTTGGGTTGGAAGGAACCTCACAGCCCATCCAGTGCCACCCCTGCCATGGCAGGGACACCTTCCACTGTCCCAGGCTGCTCCAAGCCCCAATGTCCAACCTGGCCTTGGACACTGCCAGGGATCCAGGGGCAGCCACAGCTGCTCTGGGCACCCTGTGCCAGGGCCTGCCCACCCTCCCAGGGAACAATTCCTGCCCAATATCCCATCCATCCCTGCCCTCTGGCACTGGGAAGCCATTCCCTGTGTCCTGGCCCTCCAGCCCCTGTCCCCAGTCCCTCTGCAGCTCTCCTGGAGCCCCTTTAGGCCCTGCAAGGGGCTCTGAGCTCTCCCTGGAGCCTTCTCTTCTCCAGGTGAGCACCCCCAGCTCTCCCAGCCTCATCTGATGCTCTGAGCTCTCTCGGCCTTCAGTCAGGTGGGGTCTGGGCTGTGGCTCACCTGTGGCAGGTCCCTGTCCCCAGCTGGGACCGGCTTAGGGACACTCATTGCATGGGAACAACCAGGAGCAGTGTCCAGGAGCCCTCTGGTGCTGTTTGACTGACTTTGCTCCCAGGTGTTCACAGGCCTGGCCAGGATGAGCCCCAGCAGGCCCTGCCTGTGTGAGAGGGGCTTTGGAGCCTCCCGCCCTCTGGCGATGATCACAGGGGACCCCAAGAGCAGAGCCAAACCTGGATTAGATGCTTCACGTTGTGCTTTTCCAACCTGCCCCGTTGCTGAGGCTCTCACGGATCCTGTGTGCTCCACGAGCAGCAGAGGAAGCTGTGGAGAGGCTGCGGGAACAGCCTCAGCTTCCATGGAAACCCAGAGTGAGCTCACAGGAATTCAGATTCCGAGTGTCAGTCAGGAGCCATTCCCTGAAGGTGTCAGATGCAGGGAGCTGGGAACGCAGAGCTGCCCAGCCTGCTCAGAGGTGCTGGTGGGAGCAAAAGCAGAGACAGAGATTGCAGGGGAAAATCACGAGGATTGTGGAGGAAAACCACAATCCGGTGGAGGTGACAGGGTGTAAAAAAGCACCTGAGCCTGGCACCCAGCCTGGGACACACTGTCAAGCCCAACATGAACCAAACAGCAGAGGACAAGAGACCTCTGGGCCAGGGAAAACCTCTTCACCTGAACATCCCTGGGTGGTGGTAGAGCTCTCCAGGAGCATCCAGCAAGAGGGCACAACCTCTGTTTTCCATTTTGGTGTTTCCTCTCAGGGGCTGAGGCTGCAGCACTTGGGGCTGGAGCACAAAGCAAATAGACAAACTCACAGAGCTGGGGTTTGTGAATCGGGGTTTGAGGCCCTCCGTGTGCTGCCAGTGGCAGATGCAGCTCACGGGGATCCAGCCCTGTGCTGGACACCTGACCATGTGCCTCTGGACAGGCACCTTTCCCAAACTCCCTGGCCGTGGGGCTTGTTCGACACCACGTCCTCGCTGCGCGGCCATCGACTGGCACCGATGTCCCTCTGCCCTCGGCGGCGTGGCCGTGGTGGCACTCGCTTGCCAGGGAGGGCACCCCAGTCACCCGGGGCTGGTGCAGCACTGGCACATCCCGGTGTCCAGATTTTGGGTCAGCTCCTTCTCATCCAATCCAAGGACAAAGAGGAACTGGACAGCTGGCCCAAGGCCAAGGCCCGCAGCAGCTGGCCACACTGTCCCCAAAGGGTCTAAAGGTGCTTCTGCACGTGCTGGTCATTCTGGGATGTCCAACCTCTCAACCACAACACTCACCCAGACCCCTCCCTTCCTCTGCAGCAGTTTCACCTCTTCCATCCCTTAATCAGAGTATTTGCTTTGGTTTATGTCAATTTTTAAGTATTTAATTATTTCCACAATATCTTTGGTTGGGTTATTTTACTTGAGCCCTCCCCCTGCAGTCAGGAATTTTCCTTCAGGATTTTGGCTCTTTTGTTCTAATTAGATTAATGTCATAATTAGCTCTCAGCCTGACTACCCCCAAGCACCCTCTATGTGTAATGTGTGTCTGTGCTTATAAACCCCCTGCCAAATCGGGGCTGGATTTTTCCCAAGTCGTGCTCCTCTGTGACTCACCCACTAAATCACGGAATGGCGGAGAGTTTGGGTTGGGAGGGGATGGACTGGTTGGTGTCTCCAGCTTCCATCCTGTTCTGTTTTCTGCAGGTCCTGGATTCAAACCCCGCAATTCCCCCCATCCCCTCACTGCAGCACAGCTTGGGGTGAGCAGGGACCCAGCAAGGGGCTCTCATCCACCTCTTCAGACCACTGGACTCAGACTTGGGGGGCCCTGGAGCCTGGGGAGGCCTTGGCTGTCTCTCTCAGGTGCTGAAGCAATTCAGACCTTTCCCAGCTGTTATCCCTTCACACGGCAGCCAGGTTTGCAGGGATATCCACAAGAGCCCGGGAGCAGCCCCCAGACAGAACCCTGCCCCCAGCTAACTCCCTCAGCCTCTTAAAAACCTCTCCAAGCCTTCCAGCACTTAATTCCTGCCAGGCATCTGAGCCTGGGCCGAAATTAATGAGCAGTTCCACGTCTCCACACCTACAAGGTGTTGCTGTGCGTGGGGACGAGGTTTGTAGGGAAGCAGGAGAGAGCGGGAGCTGCCAGATGAATATTAAACCCAAAGAGCTGCTCAGCAATATTTTATGCTTTTACTGAGTTTGACTTCGATGCTCGTGGGAAAAAAAAATCCCGGGCAATGCAAGGACTCCAGGGAATTAGTATCTTCCCCCGGCAGAAAAGCCTCATTTTTTATGGAACACAAATGAGTTCTGGGCAGACAGGGAGGTCTGGGAGCACCTCGCTGTATTTGCCAGCTGATATTTATAAGTGTCTACAGAAAGTTGGGAGGACTGCGAAGTGATGCATAAAAAATTGTAATTTTTAAAATAGGAAAATAGATGGGAAAGGGCCTGGGAGTGGGGGAGAGCTCCTTGTTTTCCTGCTGCATTGCGGCTGCAGAGTTAAGGATCTCCATTAGGCTTTGCTGCCATAAATTAAGAAACATCAAACACACAGAGACAAAACGGCAAGGAAAAAAGTCACAGATCTTACAGCTCCAAGGCAGGGCTCCGAGAGAATTCCCGGGCAGAGCCCACAGCTTCAGCGAGGGGGCAAAACCTGGGGCCAAGAGCCAGCCAAGGGCTGCTCTCACCTTGGAGCAGGAGGGACTTCAGGTGACCTTGACAATGGGACAGAGCCCAAAATCCACCGTGTGACACCCAGCTAAAAGCAGGAGAAGTTCCAGACTTCAAGGGGAAAAGCACAGATCCCAAAGGGAGAAGTCTCTGTGTAGGCAGCCACGGAGCATCCCTCCCCAGAGGAAATGAGGAGCAGGTTCAGTGGGCAGCTCCTGGAAAACCACCTGGATCCTGGCTCCAGGCACACATTCCCGAGGCCATGCTGAGCTGGGGCTCATGAGCCACGGGCTCCTGCCTGTGCCAGGTGTCCCTGGGACTGCAGGGACAGGGTCCCATCTTCTGACACCCCACCAGCTTTCCCTTCCCTGGATTCCACACCACCCCCAAGCCTCCAGCCCATCACCTCTGCCTGCTGACCAGCCTGACCTGAACAGACGGGAGCAGAGGATCCCATGGGAGCTGTGGTGTGGGGTTGAGTAGGATGGATGCTTTCGGTACATCCTGACAGCCAGAGAGGTTCACGTACCAGGCAGCTTTCTAACTCTGGGATGATTTCCCCAGGAATAAGTTGAAGCTACAAGACAGGAGAGATCCAGTCTTGGGAGCAGCAGAAATACACAAAGATGCTCAATGCCACAGGCTTTGGAGAGAAAAACCTGGGCAAGGTTGTCCATCCTGGGAAAGGCTGTGGTACATTAGGGGTGCTGCCACTGAGGACAGACAGTGGGACACTGACAGGAATTACCCTGCAGGTGCAGGTCCTGGTGTTACCACTCACCCAGATGTGATCAAGTTCAAGCCTCCCATGGACGTGTCCCACACAACTGGAGATGGGATAACTCCCACCTTCCACAAATGTCCCGTTCTGGGCCGTCATGACAAGGACCTGGAGGGGCTGGAGCGTGTCCAGGGCAGGGAACGGAGCTGGGAAGGAGCTGGAGCCCCAGGAGCGGCTGAGGGAGCTGGGAAAGGGGCTCAGCCTGGAGCAAAGGAGGCTCAGGGGGGACCTTGTGGCTCTGCACAACTCCCTGACAGGAGGGGGCAGCCGGGGGGGGTCGGGCTCTGCTCCCAGGGAACAGGGACAGGAGGAGAGGGAACGGCCTCAGGCTGGGCCAGGGGAGGCTCAGGGTGGACACCAGGAGCAATTTCCTCATGGAAAGGGAGGTCAGGCCTTGGAAAGAGCTGCCCAGGGAGGTTTGGAGTGCCCATCCCTGGAGGTGTCCAGGGAATGAGTGGATGTGGCACGGTGAAACCCTGATATGCCCGATGCCCACAGCGAGCTCTCCTCCATGGCCAGGAGGTCTGGGAAGCTCTGGGGAGGTTTGGGGAGGTTTGGGGAGCTCAGGGCAGGGCTGGCACAGCAGCCCGGGCACAAGACAGACACACAGACACACACACACACAGACACACACTCACACTCACACACTCACACACTCTCTCACACACACACACTCTCACACACACTCACACACACTCACACACACACTCACACACACTCACACTCACACACTCACACACACTCACACTCACACACTCACACACACTCACACACACACACACACACAGACACACACACTCACACACACTCACACACACACTCTCACACACACACTCTCTCACTCTCTCACACACTCACACACTCACACACACTCACACACACACACACACTCACACACACTCACACACACACACACACAGACACACACACTCTCACACACTCACACACACTCACACACACACTCACACACACACACACACAGACACACACACTCTCACACACTCACACACACTCACACACACTCACACACACTCACACACACACTCACACACACTCTCACACACACACACACTCTCACACTCACACTCTCACACACACACACTCACACTCACACTCTCTCACTCTCTCACACTCACTCGGGCCGCGCTCCCAACGCCCCCGGTCCCGCTGCGCTGCGGCCGCGCCACCATCGCCCCCCAGCGGCCGCGCACGGAGCTGCAGGAGCCGCGCCACTCCCGGGACCCGGGACGGGACAGGAACAGGGACCGGGACAGGGATGGGGACGGGGACAGGGACAGGGACAGATACCGGGACAGGGACAGGGACAGGGACATGGACAGGGACAGGGACAGGGACAGGGACAGGGACATGGACAGGGATAGGGACGGGACAGTGACAGAGACCGGGACAGGGACAGGAACGGGGTTCGTGAGCCGGGGACAGAACCGGGACCGGGGTTCGTGTGCTCGGGGCAGGGACAGGACCGGGGTTCATGTGCTCGGATCAGAACCGAGACCGGGGTTCGTGTGTCCCTGGAAAGGTGAGCTCGGGACCGGGGACGTTCGGGTGTCATTGCCTTTGTCCCCCAGTACCGGGGACTCTGGGGGAGGGGGGTTTTGGCAAAGCACAACTTGCGACGGCTCTCCCACCCCCAGCTCTGCTCTCGCATCTGTTTTGTTTAGATAAAAGATAAATCCCACCCACGGCACTGGGAACCCTCTGCTGATGCCAGTTCCTTCCTGTTCTCCACAGATCCTTGCCGTGTCCACAGCGTTTTCCATTTCTCCGGCTTTTCAAAGGCCAGGGTGCCCACCCGGGCAGGTCCGAGCTCCCACTGCCCTGGCCCTGAGGCACCTGAACAAAAGCCGGCTGTGGATGGACATTTGGCGGCTCGTTGTCCTCTGTCCTTCCCCTGCCACCTCGAAGCCCTGCACAGCCCGGGGGGAGCACGGGGCCAGCTCTCCTGCCTGAGGGGACACAGAGATGCACCTGCAACACCTGAGCTGCTCCTGTCCTTCCAGGGCTTTTGGGCTGACAAGATAAGCCAGCAGTCAGCTTCCCCAGAGGTCAAATGGGTGGTTGATTAGAGGATGTGGTTGGTTGTCAGCTGTATTTATCGTGGTGGACTTGCCTCAGAGGCTGCCTGAGGCGGTGGTCGGTGTGTTAGAAAAGGAATAAAGAGGAAAAGTTGATGGAATGGGAAATTCACCCATCACTCCACCTCAACTGTGCACTGGCTCAGCTTCACCGGCCTGCTACAGGCTGCATTTTGAAGGGGCCTGCAAGAGAGCTGGAGAGGGACTGGGGACAAGGGCTGGAGGGACAGGACACAGGGAATGGCTTCCCAGTGCCAGAGGGCAGGGATGGATGGGATCTTGGGCAGGAATTGTTCCCTGGGAGGGTGGGCAGGCCCTGGCACAGGGTGCCCAGAGCAGCTGTGGCTGCCCCTGTATCCCTGGCAGTGCCCAAGGCCAGGCTGGACATTGGGGCTTGGAGCAGCCTGGGACAGTGGGAGGTGTCCCTGCCCTGGCAGGGGTGGCACTGGATGGGCTATAAAAGGTCCTTTTCAAGTCAAACAGTTCTTTGTTTCTGTGACCAGTCTGGGCCCCAGTCCCTCTCTCATCCTGGAGATCAGCAGCTCCAGCTGGCAGGTGAGAGTTTCTTGCTGTCAAAGAACACAGAGAAGCTGCCCCATGTTGGGGTGCACTATGTGAGGGTAGAGAGACAGGCCCTGAGGGCTGGAGAGAGAGCCTCTTTCTTGGCCCCAGAGGTGATCCTGGGAGTGCATCCAGGTCACTGGGGATGGGCTGAGAGAGGATTGTGGGTTTGTGGACAGTGTTGGGCCTATGAGATGTGATAATTGTAGTTTGTGACCTTATAGGGCATTGTTTACCTGTTACCATAATAGGCAATGTCTGTGCACTACCCCAGGTGATTGGGGGACACTGAGGTGAACATCTTTCCTGTTTATATGATGTGATATCCTGTTGGGTGCTGGTATTTAGGGAATATTCACTGCGCAATAAACGCTTGCACTTTTCCACCTTGTGTGCAGAGCCGTGCCCTTGCATGATTACTGCAGCCCCGCTGGCCTGGCAGGCACAGAACCCCAGCAGTGTGGTTCTCCTGCCTGGCATGCACAGAACACCACCAGTCTGGTTTCCTTCATTACCTTTAGGCTCCTGCATTCCGTGGGAGGTGGGGAGAGCTGGGCTTTGCTGGGGATGTGCACCTGCTCAGCTGCAGTGACATCCATAAAGCCACGATCAGCAGAGACAGAGGGCTCTTGGCACAGCCACCCAGCTCCTGGATGGTGCCGTGCAGGAAACCAGATGCAGGTTTTAGCCCAGCTATTAGGGGATGACTCTCTCCACACCAAGAGCTGTAACCATAAATGATGGCACAGTTCCTCTTGGGAGCTCCTCTCAAGCAGTGTGGCATCACTGTGTAATCATAGAGTGGTTTGGGTTGGGAAGGACCTTAAAAATCACCTCATTCCAATCCCCCTGCCATGGGTAGGAACACCTTCCTGCATCCCTGTAGGGATGGGGGGGCAGAATTGAAAGGATAAAAGTAAGAAACTCATGGGTTTTGATAATTTATTAATTAGAAATGAATTCCAAGGCTCTTGGAGGGGAATATCCCCAACCCCTCTAGTCAATGTACCTCACTGTCACCAGGGGGGTGGCGAAGTGCACGTGGCGGTGGCTGCGGCGGCGCTGGATGTGACGTGTCCACCAGCCCACCACAAATTGCCTCAGGGAGGAGCAGAGCTCCAGGAGGCCACATCCTGCCCTCCTGCCACGCTCCCTGGCCTCGGGCACCTGCTGCTGGGGCCTGGGCAGTGACAGGGATCTCCTGCCCCGAGCAGGGGTGACGGTCCTGCCCAGCCCCAGGGAGCTGGTGCTGCCCCTTGGTGCCATGGAGCCAAAGGTCTGCACTTCTCCAGGGGGGATGAACCAGGTCTTGGCCGTGGAGCTGCTGTGTTGGGGCTCCTGGGAACTGCTTCTGCCTCGTCCCTTGGCTTTGGCT
The DNA here is from genome assembly GCA_014706295.1 of Lycocorax pyrrhopterus obiensis. Classification (NCBI taxonomy): domain Eukaryota; kingdom Metazoa; phylum Chordata; class Aves; order Passeriformes; family Paradisaeidae; genus Lycocorax; species Lycocorax pyrrhopterus. Next base: position 350,119 of record JACSVZ010000001.1, read on the forward strand.
TTGTCCTTTTTGGGTGCATTGTCCATGCCTGCCTTCGGCCACTCCTCTCCAAGGTCCTGGGCAGACCCTTTGCCCCCCAGCAGCCCCGGCTCCGCGGGCACCTCAGTCTGGGCCACCCTGCGGCCCATCCGTATCCCTGGCCACCGGGGCAGCTGTGCCTCCAGCTCCTGGCGGTGCTCCTCGAAGAGCGCCTGGGAGTCCCGGGAGCTTCGGATGAACCTTGGGTGAAGGTCTTGGGGCACCCCATGGCACCATCCCTGGAGCTCCAGGTCACCAGCACAGGCCAGTGAAAAGGTTCCCCAGTGGCCTGCGGGGTCCCAGTGATGGGAATCCAACCCTGGTGGGGTGGCAGAGGCTGAGGCTGTTGTCTGCCAAGACACTGCCAGACTGCTGTGCCCAGCAACCACTGTCTGTTGCTGTGGGGCCCCTTTTATAGCCTGGCAGAGTCCCCTGTGTGACATCATGGGGCAGCCAGAACCCTCTTTGTGACAGCGTGGGGCAGGCAGAAATCCCTTTGTGACACCCGGGAGCAGCCAGGAGCCCAGGGGAGAGCCCTCGCTGCCTTGGGCACATGATTGTGAGAAAGAGACTTGTGAGATAATAGAAACAAATTGCAAAAAAATTGGAAGGCAAAATACAAACATACAAAGAAAGGAGAAAAGAAGAGAAAGTGCTGTGATGGGGGGAGGCTGTCCTGGGCACAGCGACCACTGAAGGAGGAGTTTTGGATTCCCAGGGAAGCAAGGAGGGAGGCAGCAGAAATGGAGAGGGATGGCCTTTGGAGGAAGGGGCAGCAAATCAGGAGGCGACAAGGATGTCCTGGGGTCCTGCAGGGGGAAAACGAGAAGGGCCAAAGCCCCTCTAGAACTTAATGTGGCTGCTGCTGTGAAAGACAGTAAAACTTACTTTTACAAATGACAGCTTAGGTTTGGTTGGGTCTTGGTTTTTTGGGGGTTTTGTTGTTTTTTTTTTTCATTGCTGAGAGGAAACATTGAGACAAAGAATGAGGGAAAGTCTGAGGAGCCGGGGGATCAGGCCAGGCCAGCGTGGGTTCGGGGGAGTCAGTCCTGCCTGACCACGCCGCTCCCGTTGCAGGCCGGGTGCCCGCTGTGCCGGGAAGGGCTGGGGCCGCGGCCGGGGCTGGGGCGGGCCCGGCTGCCCGGCACGGAGACTTTTCGCTCCCGCGGCGGCAGCGGGGCTCGGCGGCGGCAGCAGCCGGGCGGGCGGCGGCGGCTCCACCAGGCCCCCAGGCAGCCCCGGAGCCGGGCGCGGAGCTTCCCCAGGGCCCGGCCCGGCTCCCGGCCCGGCTCCCGGCCCGCGGGCAGCGGCTGCGGCTGAGGGGCGGGCGGCCGTGCCGGGCCCCACCACGGGTCGGAGCTCGGGATGCTGAATCCCAGCCCCAGGGAGCTGCTGCTGCTGCTGCTGCCCTCCGACCCCGCGGCCTCGGCGATCTCCACGTCCCTGGGGATGAACCAGGCCATGGCCGTGGAGCTGCCGCCATCCAGCTCCAGGGAGCTGCTGCTGCCTCGTCCCGCGGCCTTGGCTTTGTCCTCTCTGGGTGCGTTGTCCACATCTGCCTTCTGCCGCTCCTCTGCAGGGCCCTGCGGGGACTCTTTGCCCCCCAGCAGCCCCGGCTCCACGGGCACCTCAGTCTGGGCCGCCCCGCAGCCCCTCTGCACCCTTGGCCACTGGGCCAGCTGTGCCTCCAGCTCCTGGCGGTGCTCCTCGAAGAGCGCCTGGGAGTCCTGGGAGCTTCGGATGAACCTTGGGAAACGCCTCCTGGAGCTCATGGAACTGCGTGGGGCGCTGCCACGGGGCAGCTCAATGTCTGCGGATCTCTGTGCCCTGTCCACGTTCCTCTGCCCCTCCAGCCGGCCTCTCGCTGTGCTTGGATGCTCTGAGTTCTGACGGATCCTCTGCAAGAACCGCAGAGGGGTGAGACAAGAGCAGCTCCCCAGGATGCTCCACACTGTCCTGCCACGCACGCCACACCAACCCCAAAGCCACATGGCCCAGCCCAGCCCAGCCCAGACATCAGATCAGAGGCCACCTACCCATAGACACTTGTCCCGTAGCATGACGGTGGCCAACATGAGCTGCAGCACCACCATCGTGATTGCCACCAGCTCACCCATGGTGAAGATCTTGAGGAGCCCCATGGCACCGTCCCTGGCAGTCCAGGTCACCAGTACAGGCCGGTGAAGATGTTCCCCAGTGACCTGGGGGGCCCCAGTGAAGGGGCCCCAAACCTGCTGGGTTGGCAGAGGCTATGGTGATGCCAGTCTGCGGTGTCACAGTGTCCCATGGCCCCTTTTATACCCCAGCCAGTGGGCAGAGCCCCCTTTGTGACAGTGTGGGGCAGCGAGGGCCCCCTGTGTGACATCACAGGACAGGCAGAGCCCCTCTGTGACGTCTGAGTGCCACTTGACGAAGGGGACATGCCCGCGTGCCAGGCTGTGGCAGTGGAGCCGCGGGGCCCCCAGCAGCACACAGCGGGTGCTGGGCAGCTGCAGCTCCCCGTGGCAGCGCCCCGCGCACTTCCATGAGCTCCAGGAGGCGTTTCCCAAGGTTCATCCGGAGCTGCCGGGACTCCCAGGTGCTCTTTGAGGAGCACCGCCAGGAGCTGGAGGCACAGCTGCCCCGGTGGCCAGGGATGCAGAGGAGCGAAATGTCTCCGTGCTGGGCAGCCGGGGCCATCCCAGCCCCAGAAGCATCCCCAGCCCTTCCCCAACCCAGCGGACACCCTGTCCTGGAAGGGGAGCAGCTTGGTCAGGCAGGACCTGACTCTCCCGAACCCACACTGGCCTGGACTGATCCATACAAACCAATACAAAAACCCCCAAACCTAAGCTATCATTTGTAAAAATAAGTTTTACCGTCTTTCACAGCAGCGGCCACATTAAGTTCTAGAGGGGCTTTGGCCCTTCTCGTTTTCCCCCTTGTAGGACCCTAGGACATCCTTGTCGCCTCCTGATTTGCTGCCCCTTCTTCCAAAGGCCATCCCTCTCCATTTCTGCTGCCTCCCTCCTTGCTTCCCTGGGAATCCAAAACTCCTCCTTCAGTGGTCGCTGTGCCCAGGGAAGGGTGTGGGGTGCAGGTGTGGGATGTTGGGGTGCAGGTGTTGGGGTGCAGGTTTGGGGTGCAGGTGTGGGGTGCAGGTGTTGGGGTGCAGGGGGACATTTTACCTGGAGCTGAACCATGCGGTGCTGCAGAGCCACTGTCCCTCCCCTGGCCGGGGTCGCACATCCTGTGGGGACAGGGGGTCTCCACTGCCCTGGGGCCGGGCAGGGTTCCCCGAGGAGCCAGGCTGCCATGGGACAGTGGCTGCCACAGGCTGGGCTGGGTGGGCCCTGATGGACCACGGGACCAAGCTGCCCTGGCCAGGGTGGGCAGCAGCTCCAGAGCTCCTGCTGGGCCCTGTGCTCCTTCCCACGGGGAGTCCCCCATCTGTCAGGGAAGGCTCAGGGGCCCGATCCCTCCATCCCTCCCAGGGCCACCCTCACCCCGGCCAGCACCCCTGTCCCAGGCAGCGGAGGCAGGACACGTTCCATGGTTTATTTCCAGTCTGATGGATTTCTCAGGGGCAGGACGCCACAGGGGGATGTGGGTGCCCATTCTGGTACAGTCAGACAGGGGCTGGGACCCCTCAGCACTGCAGCTGTGCAGGGGTCCTGCTGTCAGGCACCTCTTCCCCAGTGATGGTGCAGCTCCCACCCTGCGTCTCTGGGGGGCCCAGGGGCATTTTGGGACGTGTCGCCCTCATGAGGCACCCGCAGCCCCGCCGTCCCTGGGAGGGTCGCAGTGCTGGGTCCACAGAGCCATCAGGCAGCGTTGCCCAGGACCAGCACGCTCATGAGGAAGACCATGAGGAAGAAGACCCACATGAAGAAGCGGTCCATCACCTTGGCCACCTTCTTCCACTCGCCGGTGCGGCGCTGGTTGGCGCGGTGGCGCCGGAAGCAGCCGGCAATGTACCCAACGTTCCTCAGCAGGGCGTCGTGGTGGCACAGGCAGTGGTCCCAGGGGCAGCCCCTCACCTCGGTGCCCACCTGCCCCTCCCCGGGGCTCTCTGCTGGCCCCTCGGCATCCCCCGCACCCGCCCGCCCACCCAGTGCCCGCTGGGGGCTCTTGCAGCTCTCGCCCACCTCGTAGACGCAGCAGAGCCGGGCCATGTGGTGCAGGATGAGCCAGCGCGCCCAGGGGGGCACCGGCCGGGCCCCCGGCCCGCAGTGGTGCACGTTCATGATGAAGATGGTGAGCGCGGTGGAGGCCGTGATCATGGTCATGGTGGCGATGTAGTACTTCCCTGCAGGGACAGCGGGCACTGACAGGGGGCACGGGGGGTCCTGCACCCCACAGGGGGTCCTGCTCCCCCCCCCACTGTGCCACAGCCCCGACCCCAGCACTGCCCGGCCCCAGCACAGACCCCCTGGTCCTGGGCGCCATCGGGGCTCACCGATGAGCGGGACGCTCTCCGAGGGGGGCATGCTCTCGGCCACCAGCAGCTGGAACACGGTGAGGGCCAGCAGCACTGTCACCCCCAGCGACACCTTCTCCCCCGAGTCGGCCGGCAGGTAGAAGCCGAGGGGTGCCAGGAAGGAGACCATGATGCAGGGCAGGAGCAGGTTGAAGATGTAGAAGGAGGCGCGGCGGCGCAGGAGCAGGGTGTAGGTGACGTCGGGGTAGGGCTCGGAGCAGCAGCCGTAGGTGATCGCATTCCTCGTGGCCGGCATGCCCAGCACCTCCCACTCCACGTTCTCCACGAAGTCCGTCAGGTCCCCGGTGCCCAGCTGGTTGCGGAGGTCGATCTGGTTCCCGTTGTAGGTCCAGGAGCCGAAGGTGAGGCGGCACTGCTGCCCGTCGAAGGGGAAGTAGGACACGTCCACCTTGCAGGAGCTCTTGGTGATGGCGGGCGAGTCCCACATGATGTGCCCGTCGGAGCGCAGCACCACGTTGGTCTCCATGGAGCCGCCGAAGTGCTCATCGGCGCTGGGCAGGGAGGGGTGGCCGTGGTGCCACGTCCCCTCCCCGCGCCACTTGCAGCCCCCGGCTGTCCCCTCGGTGGTGGGGTCAGTCCCAGGCACAGCTGGCTGCTGCCAGCACCCCCTGCCCCCCATCTCCCTGCATCTCCCACTGTAGGACCCTCCTGCTCCCACCCCAAGGTTGGCACCACCCCGTGCAGCCCCCCAGCCCCAGCCGGGGCCCCCCTGGCTCCGGGAGCAGATGAGGGGCCAAGCACAACCCACTTGTTGTAGAGGATGATGTCAGGCCGCCAGACGTAGCTGCTGGGGATGCGGATGCTGTCGATGCCGCCGTACCCGTCCTTGTCCCAGGTGAGGTGGGCATCCAGCCAGGTCTGGCGGACCCACAGGTAGGAGGTGAGGACCTGGTTCCTCTCGTCCTGCCGAGGGGAGAGGGTGGGCGTGGGGAATGGACCCCGGTGCCACCCCCACTCCCCTCAGCCCCCAGCCCAATGGCCTCTCCGAGTGCCCCGCAGAGCTGAGCTGGATTCGAGGGGGTCGTGCTGGTTTTGGGGGGGAACCGGGCTGTCTGCAAGGTGGTCTGAGCTGACTCGAGGGCAGCTGTGCCGGTTTGGGGCTGGATCCGGGCCGGTTTCAAGGGCTGAGCCGTCAGCGTGGGGTCGGGCAGGAACCGCCGCGGGGGAGCAGAGCGCGGTGGCGGTGCCGAGCCCGGGCACTCACCATGTCGATGATCTGGGACAAGGTGACCTGGAGGGTGACGTTGAGCGCCCGGTCCGTGTCCTCCACGGGGCGCAGGGCGCTGGAGTAGTTGGCGAAGAGGTCGTGGAGCAGTTTGTAGGCGAACCTGCCCTGCGCCCCCCGGCAGCCTGGGGAGACCCGGAGCGGGGGCTGGAGGGGCCGGGGTGCAGCCGGACCCCTCCCGAGGGATCCCCAGGACGCGGCCGCGGGGACGCTCCGGCAGCTGGGAGGGGCAGGGGAGCACGACGGGACCCCCGCCCCTCCTCACCGCCAGCCCGAGCCCCCCACCCCCGGCATTCCCTGTGTGCGGGAGATGCTGCTCCAGGGCCCCCCCGCACCCGGAGTGGGGGTCCGCGCCCCTCGAGCCCCCCCTGCTCACCCGGGGCCGGGAGGACGCCGGCGAGGCAGAGGGCGAGGCACAGGCGAGCTCCGGGCTCCATCCCGCCGCAGGTGCGGGGACACGGGGGGGCCGGGTGACGTCAGGGCGGGGACAGGGCGGGGGGGCACGGCCCCCCAGGCGCCCACGGCGAGGGCTCACGGGGGGGACCCCCGGGGGGCCCGGCTGGGAGGTGGCAGCGGCCGGGATGGGCTCCGGGTGCAGCCGAGCGCCTTTTGGGAGGGCTTTGGGAGGCACTGGCGGCAGCCACGCGGTGCCTGCGGGCTGCCAGCAGCTGCCCCAGCCCCGGGGACACCGCGCCCGCCGCTCGGGGACACCGGGGCCGTGCAGGAGCCGGGGGCGGCCGCTGCGGCCCTGGCGTGGAGTGACCCCCGTGCACGGCGAGGGACGTCCCGCTCTCCGGCCTTACAAAAGAGCAAGGGGAGGGAAGAGGCAGATTATTCCCATTCGGTGAGGAGAAAATCCCGGGAGGTTGAGGGACACGAGCCAGGAGACAAAGCGGCGAGGGGCAGCGGCGCCTGGCACAGGGGTGCCGGAGCATCCCCAGCTCCAGCCCCGGGGAATCCGCCGGCTCCGCTCCCCCGGCGCCTCCTGGCACCTTTCCCACGCCGAGCCCCGGCGGCAGATGCCGAGCGGTTTTGAGGCCGGAGGTTTTGTTTCCAGGCGGTGAATTATTCATCCCAGCCCGTCCCGCCCGGGCCGGAGCCGCCGGGGCCGCTCAGGCCCAATTACAGTAATGGAAGGAGGCGAAGCCGCAGTGACCCGGCCCCTGCCGCAGCCAGTGTCACCTGAACGTGCCACCGCGGCCAGGGACAGGGACACCTTCCACCACAGCAGGGGCCTCCAAGCCCCAGTGTCCAGCCTGGCCTTGGGCACTGCCAGGGATCCAGGGGCAGCCACAGCTGCTCTGGGCACCCTGTGCCAGGGCCTGCCCACTCTCCCAGGGAACAATTCCTTCACAATGTCCCATCCATCCCTGCCCTCTGGCAGTTTGAAGCCATTCCCCTTGTCCTGTCCCTCCAGGCCCTTGTGCAAAGTCCCTCTCCAGCTTTTACACGAGCCCCTTTCAGGACCAAAAGGCCACAATCTGGTTTATCTGGGTTCCCCAGACCCCATCCTCGAGATAGGGGTGAGTTTTCCTCCCAAGATTCTGAAGGAGCCTTCCCTGATCCCCACCGAAGGCAGGTGGGATTGTATCAGACACTCCTGGGCTGGGCTGTGCCCCCACCCAACCAGCCCAACCACCCCGGGGTGACGCAGCAAGGGACACGCACCTACAAACCCAAACCCTGCCTTATAAAGCAAAGGAACGCATGGGAGTACTATAAACATTTTATTTATTGTTTTCAAAAAGACAGGAAAATAATCTAGAGCATTTATTTATATTTTTTTGATAAAAACCTTTCGATACTCCTCATGCATAAAGACCTTCCGTGAGCACGGGGCAGTGACAGGGCCGAGGCCGCTGGGGCAGGACCCCGGAATCCGAGCGGAGCAATTTCCGACCGAGCGTCTTTGCATTCTCTGCTTGTCCCAGAGCTAGTCCTGGTTCAGTCCTGGCCAGGCGGAGGCCCGGCCGGCTGCTGGTGCCGGCGGTCAGTGCGCGGCCAGGGCCAGCTCCCGCAGGTAGGCCTGGGTGAGGCCGCGCAGCTCCTCCAGCGCGTAGTCCTCGGGCATGGGCAGGCGGCCGATGTGCGGGGCCAGCAGCCGCAGGGGCACGCGCGGCTCCGCCGGCTCCGGGCCCGGCTCCGGGCCCTGCTGCAGGCTCAGCACCACCCGCAGCACGTTGGCCACGCGCTTCGCCATGTCTGCAAGAGAGGGACAGCGGCTCTGCGTGTGCTCTGCTGCGGGAGCGCTCCACAGCGAACCCGGAGCAGGGCACTGACAGCGGGCAGGCAGCAATTTGGGAGTGGATGCACGTGGACCGTGCTGTCCTTTCCCCATCCCCTCCCTCAGCACAGGCAGTGCAGCCACAGGGGGAGAGGAAACAGCCTCAGGCTGTGCAGGGGGGAGGTGTTTAGGTTGGACACCCAAATTATTTCCCCCGAAGGGCTGAGGGGGCTCAGCCTGGAGAAGAGGATGCTCAGGGGGGACCTTGTGGCTCTGCACAACTCCCTGACAGGAGGGGGCAGCCGGGGGGAGTCAGGCTCTGCTCCCAGGGAACAGGGACAGGAGGAGAGGAACGGCCTCAGGCTGGGCCAGGGGAGACTCAGGTTGGATACTGAGAAAATTCCTTCCCAGAAGGGCTGTCCAGCCCTGGCACAGCTGCCCAGGGAGGTGGTGGAGCCTCCATCCCTGGAGGGATTTCACAGCCCTGTGGAGGTGACACTTGGGGACATGGGTCAATGGCAGCCTTAGCAGTGCTGGGGAATAGTTGGACTCAATCTGAAAGGTCTTTTCCAACCTCAATGATTCTGTAAATTTGGGATACAGCTGCAGCCCAGGTGTCAGCCAGGCTGTTGCAGGGAGCTGCTGGACAGGGATGTCACCATACCTGACTGAGCCAGGCGGTCCTTGGCGCTGTGGCACTGCAGCTGCTCTATCCTGTTGCACAGGGACGTCACTTTGGTGTGTAACCGCTCCAGCTCGTAGGTGGAACAATCCAGCTGCAAGCAAACAGGAGTCAGCTCCAAGGCAGCATGGCCAGAGCCAAACTCACCCACCAGGTGACACTACACCAAAACCTGCCTGAATTAACACCAGAGCAGGGAAAGGGGAGGCCTGGACCGGAATTCGGGGGAAGCCTGGACCAGAATTCAGGGGGATGGACAGGGAGACTGCTGGGTTTGTCCTGTCCCTTTCACTTGTCACTGTCACACACCCACAGAGCACATCTGCAGGGCACAGCCCACCCCTGTTGTGACAGCAGATAGCAAAGCCCTGGTTTTAGAGATGCCCATGTTCTGTTTGAAGTGCCTGCCAAAGAGAAGCACCAACTCCCCCTCAGCAGTCAGAAACAGCTTCAATCCAGACTCTGTGTGAGCTTCCAAACCCCAGGGAAAGCAGCTGCCCGTTACCTGCTGAATCCTGTCCAGCATCTCATTCACACAGATGTAGTCGAGGTAGACCAGCCCCGCCAGCTCCCAGTCCTGGATGAGCGCGCTGCGCTCTGGAGGCGCGAGGTCTTCCAGGAATCCTTTCAGGTACTTGTAGTTCTCGTTGATAATTGCATCTGGAGAGAACAGGAGTTAGGAACAGAGGCCATCCCATCTCCCACAGCAGGGACACCCACAGGATCAGGGAACAGGGAGGTCATTGCTGCCCTTGTTCCCAGAGACCCCTGTGCTCCAGGAAGGTGGGGCTGTGCAGAGGGAAAGCACCGCCCTGCTTCCCTGTCTGCCCAGGAAAAGCACCACATCAGGTATCCAGGGAGAGTTGGTTTGGAACTGTCAGGCCCTCTGTGCTAACCTGCTGCTCCAAACCCAGCCTGATCCCTTCACTGCCCCCCCCCCCATGGCTTGGAATCATGGAGTCACTCACTAGTTTGGGTTGGGAGGGACCTTAAATATCATCCAGTCCCACCCCCTTCCACTTGTCCCCAGTCCCTCTCCAGCTCTCCTGGAGCCCCTTTAGGCCCTGGAAGGGGCTCTGAGCTCTCCCTGGAGCCTTCTCCTCTCCAGGTGAGCACCCCCAGCTCTCCCAGCCTGGCTCCAGAGCAGAGGGGCTCCAGCCCTGGCATCCCACTCCTATTCCTGCTGTGCCTGTGTGTGCTGCTCAAAGGACAGAACGCAAGAGGGGCAGCACAGACCCACCTGAGGCCAAGTGCCTGACAACCAGCTTGTGGCACTGGTTCCAGTGCCCAGCCTTGAACAGGAAAAGGGCCTCTTTGTGCTTGTCGCCCTCCATCCTCGCCCGAACCGCCTTGGCCTCGTGAATCCAGTGTGGGGGGACGCAGAGCCTCTGTGTCAGGAAGGTCTCCTTGGCCCAGGACTCGGGGGTCTCGGCGAGGGCGCAGTGCCGGCCCAGCAGCTCCCGCACGGCCTTCTCCCGGATGCTGGGGAGAGAGGGCAGCCTGTCACTGTACAAGCTCCTTCCTGTCACCCACCGCAAGGTCACTTCAACACAAGGAGCAGGACATTGGAACGAGACGGTCTTCAAGGCCCCTCCCACCCCAAACCAGCCTGGGATTCTGGAGTTTTCCCAAGTGGCACAGAGCCCTCTGGGTGCACAGGTCCACGTGGGGGAAGCCACAACAACCACAGGTCTTTAGAACTGACCCCACGTTATTTCAAGGCCCAGAACAATCACACAGGGTCACTCACACCATGTCAAGGCCCAGAAGAGTCACACAGGGTCACTCATGGTGTGTCAAGGCCCAGAACAGTCACACAGGGTCACTCACGGTGTGTCAAGGCCCAGAACAGTCACACAGGGTCACTCACTGCGTGTCAAGGCCCAGAACAGGCAGACAGGGTCACTCACGGTGTGTCAAGGCCCAGAACAGGCAGACAGGGTCACTCACGGTGTGTCAAGGCCCAGAACAGTCACACAGGGTCACTCACAGTGTGTCAATGCCCAGAACAGTCACACAGGGTCACTCACGGTGTGTCAAGGCCCAGAACAGTCACACAGGGTCACTCACAGCGTGTCAAGGCCCAGAACAGGCAGACAGGGTCACTCACTGCGTGTCAGGCTCGTGCAGCATCACGAACACGGCCCATTCCCACAGCCCCTCGCTCTCCAGCTGGGCAGCATAACTGGTGTTCAGCACCCCCCAGCTCTGCTGGGACAGGTGGGAGTAGTTCAGGGCCCTGAGCACCTCCCACAGGTGCCAGCTGAGGCGGAAATCCAGCGGGTCAGAGGTGACACTCCTGGGATCCAGCAGCTGGTCAAGCTCATAGGACCTGGAGAGGAAAACAGTGGTAACTCAAAGAGCTGATTGTGCCCACAAAATCGAATCCAATCCCTTCCCTTCACCCACCCTCATGGGTGTGATTTACATCGATGTGGGGGTTTGGTTTTTAAGAAGAAAAATAACAGTATTTACTGCTAAAATTCTTTTGAGTCTGCACCTAGACTGTCACCCCTTTTCCTCTGTACGTGCTCCCCTGCAGATTTCTCACTTCAAAACAGGCAGCTACAGAGAAGCCTTCCTGCACTCTCCAGACACAGAAAGGACCTAAAACCCCACAAATGTGCCCCAAAGCCTAAGGTTCCCCATGTCTACCATCCTCAGGTGTGACACCACCTTCTGTCAGGGGGTACATGCGGGGCTGATTTTGGACTGCTCTAAGCAGTTCAGGCTGATTTCATAGCCCTGGTTTGTGAACTCAGGAAGTCACTGAGTGATCATGATTTTTCTGAACACTTATTGAACTCTTTGCCCACTTACCTGTCACTGTAGAGCTTTAACAAATGGAAGCAGACATCTCTCAGGGGCCTTCCTGCATTGTCATCTTCTTCAATGACACACCCAGAATCTTCCAGGTAAGGAGGCAGAGGACAGCAGGCGTATTTTTCACACTCTGAGGTGTTCTAAGGACATAGTTTTAACAGTAAGTTTAAAGATAATATTCTGACCAAAACTGAACTCCACAGCTCAGCAGGCTCAGGAGAATCTTTCTGCTCCAAAGAAGGTGCAACCAACTGCACCTGCAGTTGGAACCTCCCCAGAACTATGGACCAACATGAAAAACCTGAACCCAAAATACTTTGGCAGGTTCATGTCTCACACTGAGCTCTTACAAACCCCTGCCTGGAGGTACAGCCAGCTCTCACACACAGCCTGTATTCCTGAAGGATTTTGTAGCTGGAAAACCACGTAGGGCTTGATGGAATGAAGCAGGTGCATCCCAGTGAGCCTTCTCTCCGTAGCTAAGCAGGGTCTGGGCAGCCAAGAGCAGCACTGAACTCGCTGAGTCAATCAGAACAATCTAACTGAGAACGTTCACTACAGCTGAGCATTTAGAAGTGCTGGACACTGTACACGGAGAACACTAAATATTGAAGCAAACACCAGTGACAAGTTTCCAGACTTGCTGCTCTGCTTAGGCTGCCTTGAGAATGGAGGGCTGAGCTGGCTTTAGTTAAATCATTAAACACGTTTTCCAGCAGAACCCTTTGTCCTGCTGCACACAGAGCTGAGAGCTCTGCAGCAACACACGGGGCTCTGCATAATGCATGGAGCCACACGGGGTGTGGGACAGTGTCTGGGGGGGCTGGGGGGCACACACGGGGTGTGGGACAGTGTCTGGGAGGGCACACATGGGATGTGGGGCACCATGGGCTGCTGGACAAGGCAGATGAGGATTAATGATCCCAGTGGGAAAACAGGCTGCCCCTCAAAAGTGCCTTCCTGCTGCTGGCCACTGTCCCTCTTCCTAATTTTGTCCAGCTGTCAAACAGCTAGACAAAACCTGGAAACACTCCACAAATGAGTTTTCTCCACAGAATTTATGATTCTATAGAATCACAGAATGGTTTGGGTTGGAAAGGACCTTAAAGCCCATCCAGTGCCACCCCTGCCATGGTGACACCTCCCACTGTCCCAGGCTGCTCCAAGCCCCAATGTCCAACCTGGCCTTGGGCACTGCCAGGGATCCGGGGGCAGCCACAGCTGCTCTGGGCACCCTGTGCCAGGGCCTGCCCACCCTCCCAGGGAACAATTCCTTCCCCATATCCCATCCATCCCTGCCCTCTGGCACTGGGAAGCCATTCCCCCTTGTCCTACACTCAATCCCACATTCAGCAATTCCTGGCTGCTCACAGGAGCCTCTGTGCCCCACCAGAGAGGCAGGAGCACCCTGAAGGGCTCCTTTTGGGCAGGAGGGAGTGACCCACCTGGAAGGCCGACTCGTACATGGCCAGGGCCTTGGAGATGGAGGCCGTGGGGGGCAGCAGGTACCAGAGGTGCACGGCCACGCAGCGCTTCCAGTCCAGCAGCGAGCACACGTTGACGCTGATCCTCTCGGAGAGCTGCCACACCTGGGGACACACACCCTGCTCAGCCGCAGGCCTGCCACACGTGCCGGGTGTGCAGCAGCAGGAGGCGGCACTGGGAGAGCAGCCCCCTGCCCGCACTGCCCCTGGCTGCGTGGGGAGGGCTCTGAGGGGCTCGGGGCGTCCATCCTCACCGGCTTCCCCGCCAGCAGCGCGAAGAGGCGCAGCCGCTCCTCCTGGATGAAGCGGTCGCTGTGCAGGCGGTGCCAGTCCACGAGCTGCAGGGTCAGCAGGTCCCGCACGGGCTGGCTGCCGGCCAGCTGCGACAGCAGCAGGGCCAGGCGGTGGTCACCTGCGGGGACACGCTGTGAGCCTGGGACATGGCTGCACACCCGGACTTCGGGCACAGCTCAGAGCCCCAGAAGGCTCTGGGTTGGGGGGGATCCTAAAATTCATCCCGTTCCAGCCCCTGCCATGGGCAGGGACACCTTCCACCAGACCAGGTTGATCCAAGCCTCATCCACTGGGAGATGGAACACTTCCAGGGGTGAGGAGGCCACAACTCCAATATTTATTACAAAATAAACCACTCCATAAATGCCTGGGAAAACGGGAGCAGGAGGAGGAGACAGAGGAATGGGTAGAGCGGTGTCCCCAAAGGAGACAAATGAAGTTTAATGTGAGCTGGTATAACAGACAGGGATAAAATCTGCCATAAGGCTCTGAAAATACACATTTTTAACCCAAATGTAAAACGTCTGAACAGAAGCTCAATCAAAAAGAACATTCATTAAAAATTCAAAGGAGTGACTACAAAAACTCCCAGTTCCAAATGCAATCCAGCAGCACTTCCTAACTGGGGGTAGCTGACAGAGCCAGAGTGAAGAAGACCGGGGACACCAGCAGCTGCCCCTACCCAATCTTCAAGGCCAGGTGGGATGGGGCTTAGAGCAACCTGGGATAGTGAAAGGAGTCCCCGCCCATGGCACGGGGTGGCACTGGATGATCTTTAAAGTCCCTTCCAAGCCAGCGCATTCCATGATTTTGTGGTCACTGACAAGGGAACATTCCACATGCAGAGCAGCCAGTGACTATGAGCTCTCCAAGTTTAAACTCTCTTTGTGCATGTCCTTCCTCCTCTACACAAAAGCTGAGATTTAGGAACCTTAAAGAATCACAGAATATCCTGAGTAGGAAGAACCCACAGGGATCACCCAAGGCCGAGCTCTGTCCCTGCCCAGACCCCCCAACAACCCCACCCTGGGCATCCCTGGCAGCGCTGTCCAAACGCTCCTGGAGCTCTGGCAGCCTCGGGGCCGTGCCCATTCCCTGGGGAGCCTGGGCAGTGCCCAGCACCCTGGGGTGCTCACCTGCCTGCTGTGCCAGCCTGCAGGCCTCGCCGATCCTCTTCCCCGTGAGGCAGCTGAACACGGCCTCGACGTGGCTGCCGTGCCGGGACAGGGACACCTCGTCCTCGATGCGCCCGGCCGCTGTCTCCGACAGCCAGCGCGAGAAGGCCCTGCGGCGCTCCAGGGCCAGCACGTACTCACTGGGCTCCTCCAGGCTGGCCTCCAGCTCCTTCAGGTTGCCCCAAATGGCCTCACATAACGTCCAGGCCAAGCACCAGTGCTTCACAACAGCTGTGGGGACACACACCCAGCATCAGGAGTGAAAGCACAGAACTCAGAGGGGCTCATGTGATGGTAACCCTGGTGGGTTCACTATCCCCACCCTGGAGGGTTCACTATCCCCAGTGTGTTTGGAAGGGGCTGCCCAGGGAGGTTTGGAGTCCCCATCCCTAGAGGTGTCCCAGGAAGGCCTGGAGGTGCTCTGGGCTGGGGACAAGGTGGGCATCAGGCACAGCTTGGCCTCGATGGGCTGGGAGGGCTTTTCCAGCCTAAACTCCTCTGTGAAAAGAATCATTCCATACTCACTCTCCGCCACAATGGGATCCTCAGATGCTTTCCTGGCCCAGTCAGCATAGTCATGGATAGCAGAGACTCCAGGGTTGGGGGCCAGGAGGGGACAGGGCTCATCCATATGGACAGTGCTGTGCTTCAGCTTTATCTCCAGAGGGGTGAGATACAGCTCCTTGTCTCTGTCCATCTTCCATTGTTCCAAGCTCAACTTTTCCACATGAACCTTGAAAGGGGATTCTGTGAGTCTGGAGGAAAACAGAAGATAAACCAGGTGGCAAATGTCCTGCATGTTCTCCATGCAAGTGGAGCAGCTCATCCTGCAGCTTGTCCTAATTAACATGACAGTAAAACATGACCCAAGGCATGAAGATCCTGGTGAGATTCTGGGATCTGGAGCTAGGCTTTGGGACCCTGAACAACCTGGGGTAGTGGAAGGTGTCCCTGCCCACAGCAGGGGGTTGGATCAAGATGGTCTTTAAGGTCCCTCCCAACGCAAACCTTCTGTGATGTGGCAAATAAACCGTGACTCACTGAGCTCTCCAAAGGCAGCGAGCACACCTTCACCCCAGCTCATTCCTCAGCACTTCAGATATGCTGCAGAACATCCAGACACGATTTTTGGAGCACTTAAATGGTGGGACTGGGCTATATTCCAGTCAAGTTCAGGTATGGAGACCCTAAAGGCTGTGTGCCGCTGGATGCACAGGCAGAATTGAAGGTGTCTGGGAACTGAGAAGCTGAACAAGCACTTCCTCAGGTAGGGCAGATGTCCTCAGGGAGAACCAAGAGACTGGAAGCTTTCTGGACAACAACTTTGAACTTTTTTAACCTTGTTCTGGGTGACAGTGCTATTTGTTTGGTTAAAAAAAAAAATCCTCTTACTATGCTATTGCAGGATTTGACAAGAGATATTTTTGTGGAGAAGGGCCATGAAGGAGATCTCCACGGCTAACACCATCTTGCACCACTCCTGCATGTCAGAAGGAACAGCTGACAGGATTCTGTCAGCCCCGAGGAGCGAGCATGCCACACCCACCCTGAAGGAAACCACTACTCACGATTTGGGAGCAACGGGAGTCGGCAGGAATCCATATTCCACGGACTCCAGCTGAGGATCTTCCACTTCACTCAAGCCACTCAACTGATCTCCACAATTGACCAGCGTCCAGTTGGGTCCCCAGCCAACCCGGAATGAGCGCCCCATGAAGAGTCCCATATCCATCAGGAGCTTCCCTTTTCCATAGGTGATGGACCTCTCCAGAGGGACGAGCCCGCGCTGCCTGCGGACCCCGACTGTCTTCACCTGCACCTCGGGCACTGCCGGGGGCACGGCGAACGCCGAGGCCAGAGGGGACACCGCTGACCACAGGGCAGCAGACGGGGGACTGCCCAAAGTCCTCGGGCCCTTGGCATCTGCCACAGGAGCACTCGGTGCTTGGAAAAGGACATTGGCAAACTTGGATTGCAGCAGCCCAGCAACTGGTGGGGAGAAGCAGGAAGAATGTTTCAGTGGAAGGGCACCTGGATTTCAGGGGACATTCTGGCACATTGGGACACTGAAAGGGATTTCAGGAATTCCTGGAATTCCCAGAGCAGCCAGTGGCAAAAATCTGGATGGTGTGATGGGAACATGGAGCTAAGTGTGACTGTCTGCAGTGCTGAGTCCCACTGACCCTCCAGCACTGCCCAAAGGAACACATGGGGTGTTCCCAGGAACGGGAAAGGCACAGCCCCCCCAAACTGGGCCGTTCTCAAAGCAGTCCCGAATTTAATGTTGGAATCGGGACATCAGACCAGAAGTGAGGTGTCAGACATGGATCAGCAGGGCTCACGCTGGCCCCACACAACCCCTCAGGTCTGTTCCTGTCAACCACATGGGCTTTGAATTGATTAACAGATATGAATTAATGGGTTTCCTCAGTCAGGGAGCATCCTCCTGCTTGTTCCCAGAGGTATTCCTCAATATCCCTATGGAAAGCACCACTTAGTGGGTGCACTGGGTGTAAGGGGCAAGGTTTGGGCACTGGGGGAATCTGGCAGGGGCTGCCCTGTGCTGGGCACAGCTGGTGCCCACAGCAGACCCACCACAGGCCACCTCCAAACCAAGCTGCAAAGTTGGTGCCTCTGGGAGATCTTAAAGGGGAAAAAAACCCATGCAGGCATTAAAAAAAAAAAAAAAAAAAGAAAAAAAAGTGAAAAGAGCAGTGCAAGCATTAGAGGAGGAGGTGAGGAGGTGCTCCAGACACTGGAGCACTCGCAGCCCTCAGGGCAGGGCTCGTGCTGGAGCAGGGGATGAACAAAGGAGGAAGGAGTGGCAAGAAGGAACTGCTGCACACACCGGGATTTTGCCTGTTAATGTTAAAATTCAACTTTCTTCACACAATCTGTGGTTTCTCACCATACCTGTGTGTCTTTTCTGTCCTTGTGATTTTGAAATGGGAAGCCTCGGGGAGCAGATCTCTTGGGAAGTGTCCATCTTGACAGGTTGCTTCCCAGGATAATCCAGGATCAAATCCAGGTCATCGTCATCAGCAAGCAAGGAAGCTTTCATGATCTGAGGATGTGGGAAGCCAAGCCAGAACATCAGCAATCCCTCCCACAGCAGCAGCTCACTAAGCTCATCAAAATAGCTCTTCCCACCCAAAAAAACTCCTACGTGCAGCACATGACCAAACAACACAGCCATGCTGCAAACATTCCAAGAACGGTGGAGGCACAGCTCAGGCTTGTCGCCTGATGGATGAGGTTTTACAACTACTTGTTGAATCAGTGCACAGGACTTGTTGGGGATGGGGGTGACATCCCAAAATAATCCTGATTTCTTAGATCTTAGCTCTGTGTGCTGTTTGTCAGCTTAAGGAATAACTTCTGGTCTATTCATTATTACAGGTAGAAGCCCAAAAGTGCTCAAGGTACTGTCCTTCCACAAAAATTACAAAGGGCTGGAGGGCCAGGACACAGGGAATGGCTTCCCAGTGCCAGAGGGCAGGGATGGATGGGATATTGGGCAGGAATTGTTCCCTGGGAGGGTGGGCAGGCCCTGGCACAGGGTACCCAGAGCAGCTGTGGCTGCCCCTGGATCCCTGGCAGTGTCCAAGGCCAGGCTGGGCACTGGGGCTTGGAGCAGCCTGGGACAGTGGAAGGTGTCCCTGCCCATGGCAGGGGTGGCACTGGATGGGCTTTATGTTTTTTCCCAACTCAAACCTTCTGTGGTACTGTGAAATAAAAGCATCAACACCAAGCCCCAAACCAAGACCAGTCATCCCAACACCTTTTTCTCCACCAAGGGAGAAGGGGCCCAAGGCAGCTGCTCTGGTATTAGTTCAGCTTATCCCAGTGCCCACACTCCAGAGTTCTGAAATCTGAGTTCTGGCGTTAAGGTGTTTCACGTCAGCACTGAGCTTCCCATGTGTGAGGCTTCCCCCAGAAGAGAGATGCGGTGTGTGAGCTCAATCCCACTCTGCAGGATCATTGCAAGCTGGTGTGTGAACACCCTTGGCGAGGCAAATGCATCCTTGAGAAATGCTCCACTTCCCAAGCCCTCTCCTGGGGAGGAGAAGGGGCAGGAGGACACTGACCTGCAGGACGTAGGGGTTGATGCCCTGGGTGGATGCGATGTGGGTGGATGCCGGCACTGCCTCCTGCTCCTCCGCCAGGGCGTCCTCTGCCAAGGGCTCCTGGGCTGGCTCCTGGGTGATGTCGGCCATGTCACTGTCCAGCTCCACCACCCTGCCCAGCTGCTCCAGCTCCGGGGGCTGCGGATACAGAGGCCACGTCACACCCAGAGCACAGCTTTGCCAGGACAGTCACAGCCCCGACCATCACCTGTGGGCGCTGCGGAGCATTCCTGGCTCTGCCGAGGTTCCACACCAAGGTCAGGGATGGACACACAGAACCTTCAGGGTGTGCCATGCCAGGGAAGGAGCAGTCTCAGATTAGCGGTGCCCTCCTGGAGTTTTCCCAGTTCTGCCATTCAGTTTAGGAAACTGTTCTTCAGCTTTCCAGTTCTCACGTGCCCAGCAAAGGGAGAGCTCTGTGTGTCCTGCCTCCCTCCCCTCCTCCCGAATCCATCCCATGTGGTACAAATTCCAATCACGGAGTCTGCTTTCCACAAAGAACTGCGTTTTACACGGTTACTGTGAGGGTGGGCAGGCCCTGGCACAGGGTGCCCAGAGCAGCTGTGGCTGCCCCTGGATCCCTGGCAGTGCCCAAGGCCAGACTGGACATTGGGGCTTGGAGCAGCCTGGGACAGTGGAAGATGTCCCTGCCCTTGGCAGAGGGTGGGACTGGACGGGCTTTTAGGTCCTTCCATCCCAAACCATTCCATGATTGCATGGCCAACTCTGCTCACTGTCATGGGCTGTACTTTTGCCCAGCTCACTCTGGGACCTGAGCTCCCACGTACTGGTTTGGCTCCAGTTTAACCAACCCATGGACTCAGCTTTGTGTCCTGTGAAAGCCTCATGCTTCCAGCTTCCCAGAAAAAACACAGCACAGACCGCTGAAGTGATGCAAAAACAGGAGTGAGGAAACCCAGGCAGGGAGTGTCCTGGGAATCCTGCTCAGGAATTAAGGAGCACATTCACAAGGCTGTGCTTAGCTCTGTAGAATCAGCCAGGATGAGGTGAAGGTTCTCAGCTGAGGCAGATAAAATCACCCCAGGGGTCTGTGAGGACAGAACTGAGTGGCAGATGTACAATCTGAGCCTGGCCCCACATGTGGAACAGATTTACAAGTCAAAATATGGTTACAAACACACAAGTTTCACTGCTCCCTTCATTGGGCTTTAATGCAGCAGGTTCCCTTGCAACATGAATTAATAAATTCATTTATATTTAAGTTAGTGAGGGAAGACAAAACAAAAACCAAGTCTAGATATGAAATGCTTCTTAAAGCCCAAATAATAATATTGTCAGATGTGTTCTACACCAAGAGTTTGGAAAGCTTTAAGTGATGCTATGATGTTTCTTAGGGTTTTGGGAAACCAAATGATGTTTTTCCTAATTTCAGAAATTAAAACCTGAGTTAATGTTATGCAAGTCAGAGAGGTTAATGAACCTGGAGGGGTTTTTGCTAAGTACACTGGAATGTGTAAGAATGTTTGAACATATCAGAGATATTTCCAGTATTCCTGCAGGTTTAAAACCTCAGCTCTGGTCCCCCCAGTCTGAACATGAAGCAGGAAAGGGAGCTGAAGGGATGCTGTCGGGCAGCCACGTGTGCAGCTCAAAATGCAAATAATTAAGGATCTGCTCCAGCAGGGGGATGAAGGAGTGGGTTAAGGATCTGCTTCAGCTGGGAGAGCCGGAGCAGCAGCTGGCCACTACTCTGGGATTCTCCATGCAGAATCCAGCAGAGCTGGCAGCCCCGCTGCCTGCCCCAGCAGCAAGATGTCCTGCCCAGGGAGCAGACAGTGCTTCTGGAATTGCTGGACAGGGATCAGGGTCCTGATGGCCCCTCTCACCTGCCTGGAGAGCTCTGCTCTCCTGCCACCCAAGTGGCCAGCAGAGACTCATAGGGAATACCAGGGAAAAGTTCTTCTGTGTTAGAAACACAGAACTGTTGGGGCTGGAATAACCTCTGAACCCACCAAGTCCAACCGTTCCCCAGCACTGCCAGGGCCACCACTGACTACGTCCCCAAGTGTCACATCCACAGGGCTGTGGAATCCCTCCAGGGATGTGACTCCACCACTGCTTTGGGCAGCCCCTGCCAGGGCTGGACAGCCCTTTCCAGGAAGGAATTTTCCCAATATCCACCCTGAGCCTCCCCTGGCACAACCTGAGGCCATTTCCTGCTCCACCCTCCTGTCAGGGAGTTGTGCAGAGCCACAAGGTCCCCCCTGAGCCTCCTTTGCTCCAGGCTGAGCCCCTTTCCCAGCTCCCTCAGCCGCTCCTGGGGCTCCAGCCCCTTCCCAGCTCCGTTCCCTGCCCTGGACACGCTCCAGCCCCTCAAGGTCTCTCCTGCCCTGAAGGCCCAGAACTGGACACAGCCCTTGAGGAGTCTCACAGTGCCCAGCACAGGGGACAATCCCTGCCCTGGGTCTGTGGCCACACAATGGCTAGGACAGCCGAGGGGCCATTGGCCTCTTGCCCACCTGGGCTCCTGGTATTCCCAGTGAATTGGATCAATCACTGCCTGTGGATCAAACATTCCTGTGTAAGATGGGCCCAGTACTGAGGATGTTTTGCAAAGGTTTAAAGCAGTCACATCCAACACAAATATGCTTACAAAGCCAGCATATAGCCAGCCTTACAAAAAGTATTATTTTAATAAAAATAGAGCACATTCTTAAAATAGAAAGCAGACAGTCTTGCACACTAATGGTGGTAAAGGCAACTGAGTGCACAGCATCACTGTCCAGGCAGGCAGCACACGGCGTTGGCATTACGGGCGTGCATTTAATAGTCACAAAAACAAGGGTTCTTCCAGAAGAGGTGCAAATCTGCCAAACTCAGACTAGAATTCAAACAAGAAACAAGGGTTGAAAGCCTCCCCGCCCCATCCTCAGTCTGAAATGTCAAGTGTCTCAAAGGAAAACAACATGCAGCCACTCAGCCAGAGTTCAGAAGAGTTTCTGTACGGCTTCACTCTCCAGATTCCAGGTTACTCCAACCACCCCCTTCCCAGGCACCAGCTACTCTCCAAATTCCACGTCATCAACCCCCTTTAGTCACTGTTCTCCTTCTACCTGAGCTGGGGGCGCTGGTTTGCCGTTCAGGGCCATCTGCTGGGGCGGCAGGTGCCCTGGGGGTGGCACAGGTGTGGTCTTTAACTTCTTGGTGTCCACTTTTGAAGGATGATCTTCCTCTTCCTCATCTGAATCTTGCAAGCCATACTTGGAAAAGTGTGCTACCTGTGTTAAGGAGAAGGACAAACATGTCACAGCTTGGAAATGAAATTTCTGGAAGGCCTGAACACTGATCAGGTGTAACTGTGCCCTATACAGGTGTCCTAACACACACAGCTTTTGGGACACCTGCAAAAAATTCAGCCTCTCCACAGACCAAAACCCCTCTAGACAGGTCTGGGGCCACAGGTTTCACCACAGAACCACATCTGGTTTGGATTGGGAGGGACCTTAAAGCTCATTCAGTCCATGGGCAGGGGCACCTCCCATTAGTCCAAGTTGCTCCAAGCCCTGTCCAACCCAACCCTGAACACTCCCAGGAATGAGGAGCTGCTTTGGCGAGGACAGTTCTCGCCGGAGCCAAGGGACGTGGCACAGTTGTCCCAAGTTAGCAAATCACTTGAATTACAGATTCTCAGGAGATTCCAGCTTCAGGGTGCGTGTGATGCCCTCACCTTGAAGACCCAGGAGCCGGTCTCCGGGCGGTACTCCTTGAAGCGGGCGCCCTGCTTGCGGGACACGGCCTCCAGCCGGCCCTCGTAGTTCATCTCCGCCAGGCGCTCGGGGCTCTTGATCAGGCACCGCGACGTTTTGTCCGTGGGCCACACCCCGTCCAGGGTGACCTCAGCTCGCCTGCAAGGGCACGGAACAGGCTCAGAGACAAGGGGCTGAGGCAGAGCTGCTCGGGAACAGGGATGGGGAACCTGGGCAGGGGAGCAGAGCCCAGCCCTGGGCAGGGGAACTCATATCAGCTTTTAAACCCAATTTGTAGTTCAGAAATCTGCAAGTAACTCAGTAACACTGCAAAATGAATGCACATTTGGATTCGTCTCTTGGTTGCTGCCTGCAAACACAGCAGACTGTCAGGATTTTAAAAATCATCCTTATCTAACACTGACCTGTTTAACCCTTCCCCAATGGGTGGTTTTCTTTCATCGTCAGGGTAAACAATAACTTCTTTTCTCCGGATGTGTACGATCTCATCCAGGTTTAAATTTGTTAGATTTACTTCTCCTTCGAAGTAAATCGATCCATAACCTGCAAAACAACCCAAAAGGTCACAATTAAATTGTCTATGAAAAGTCATGTGCCAGAGAGCCCACATTCCTGCTGTGCTCCTCCTGTCCCCACCCAGCCCCATCCTGTCTCCCAAGCAAAGTGACACCTCCTTCCCCAGGAAAACCCTGGAGGAGCAGTATCAACTTTGACACTGATATCGAAACGCTGGGAGAGCTGGGGGTGTTCGCCTGGAGAAGAGAAGGATCCAGGGAGAGCTCAGAGCCCCTTCCAGGGGCTCCAGGAGAGCTGGAGAGGGACTGGGGACAAGGGCTGGAGGGACAGGACACAGGGAATGGCTTCCCAGTGCCAGAGGGCAGGGCTGGATGGGATATTAGAATGGAATTGCTCCCTGGGAGGGCAGGGACGCCCCAGAGAAGCTGTGGCTACCCCTGGATCCCTGGAAGTGTCCAAGGCCAGGTTGGACAAGGCTTGGAGCAAGCTGGGATAGGGAAAGGTGTCCCTGCCCATGGAATGAGATGAGCTTTAATGCCCCTCCCAAACCAAACCAATCTTTGATACTGTGATTTATTCTATCCTAAAATCCTACAAAACTTTGATGCAAGCTGCTCCCAAAGCAAGGGCACTGGTTACAATCAGACTGAGGGTTTGGAACTCGGGTTCCACAGATCCCTGGATCAGGGTGAAGCCCCTGGGAGGGCCGGGGGGTCTCACCCTTGCGGCCGATGGTGAAGTCTGTCACGATACATTCGTTCCTGTCGTTGGTCAGCCGGGCCAGCTCCTCCAGGGAGGGGATGGTGTAGTAGCCAGCTCGTGTCAGAACAATCCCTGCAACACAGCATTCCCTGAGCACAGGGCTGGCAGCAAAGTATCAACACTCCCAGACTGTCATCCCATCCCATTTCTTTTGCCAGCCTGAACAGCTGGAAGCCTAAGAGGAACTGAGAATCGGTGCACCCAAAGCCAACAGACAGCAGAACACCTTCATTCCACAGCCTCCAGAGCACATTTAAGCCAACTGCTCTGGCAGGTTCTTTCAGCCCACGCACCTGCCAGAGGGCAGCAGGTGTGCAAACAGGAAGGAAGAAGGTGCACAGGGGAAAAAAAAATTGCAAATGCATCGACACTTGAAGGAAACACTCTCCCAGCTTTAGTAGCCTGGGGCCTCAGGCACTGCTGACCAAGCTGCAGCTTCTACATTTAACAGGCTCCAATTCTTCTTCATCTATTAATTTGTCTAATGATCTTCCTATTTCCCAAAAGCATTTTGCATTTACAAAATGTCTAGAGACATTTCTTTTGCACATGTCACCTGCCAGTTTCATTACATGCCACATAAGTAGTATCTGGAAGGATTAACAAATATTTTCCCTTTACCTTCTCAAGTTTAAAAAACTCCAACACATATGATATAAAACTGGGGGATAAAATTTAAATCCTCATTGACTCAGCAGATAAAACTTCTGCACTAGGTAAGGAAAGCAAGACTTGTATTCTGGTGAAAGGAGGAGGGGAAAAAGCAAAAGCTGAGGGTGTCAAAGAGCAGAACACTTGCATGAAACGCTGCCCCCGCCGGCCTCACCTGCAGGATGCAGCTGGTGCACGGCTTCCGCCTCCTTGTCCTGCTCATCCTGCAGGGAATCCTCCTGGAAGGAGGCGTCCTCGCTGCTGCCCTCCAGCCCGTTGCGCAGGGCCGCACGCATGTTCAGCGCCACGATGGTGTCGTCCACGCTCGAGTGGGGCTTGTGCCCGCCGCCCTCCAGGGTCTGTGGGATGGGCTTGGCAATGGGATTGGTGTAAAACCTGGTCACCTCGTGGGCCTCCTCCTCCTCCTCCTGCTCCCCGTCCTGCCTGTGGTTCTCCTCGGGAGGCACTGACAGGAAGAACCTGGGCACAGGAAGGAAAATGTCAATTATTTTGTTCTAAGGGACCTACACCAACATTCCTGTGCAGGGCCAGGAGCTGGACTTGGATGACCCCTGTGGGTCCCTCCGTGCTCAGGAGGCTCTGTGATTCGATGACTAGAATTCTGCTCTTTCCATGCAAAGAGCCAACAGGACCACATGAACTGCAGTGTCAGTGATTATTCCCCTTCCCTCTGCTCCTGCTTGACCACCTCTGCCACTGAGGCTCCCACTACAGCAAGGACAGTGTGACACTGGGACAGTCCCCACGGTGCTGGGGACTAAAGCACATGCCCTGTGCAGAGCTGAGTGCAACAGGGAGCTCAGGCTGGAGAGGAGCCTCAAAAGGGGCTGTAACAGCAACCCCACAGCTCCAAACCCTCTGCCCACAGCACCAGGGTGACCTCACTCCCACAGCAGCTCTTATTTTAGTAGCTTTCAATAAAACCAACGTGGTGAGTTGGGCAGGAGGTTCTTTCCAGACCCTGATTAAAAGAAAACCAAGGCAAAATCAGAGTTCAACTGAAATATAGCCACAGGTTTTTTAGAGGAGGTTGGAATTCTGGCTTTTGGGGACAAAGATGTAGCTTTAGAGGTTCCTCATTGTAATCCGTACAAAATACATATATAGAAAATAGAAATGTGAGGCATGAGGATCAGTGGAGCTTCCTTGCAATTCCCACATCACTGAGGACTGATCAGGAGAGGGTCTTCTCCCCTCAGAGTCAGGTTTAGCACTTCCCTCAAGGAACGTCCTGGTTTCCTGCTACAGGGCATGTAGAGAGACTCATCCAGAAAACAAGTCCCTGCTCTCTGACCCGGATTTTGGGTGGGGTGACCTGGCAGTGCCCACACAGGAAGAACCCATGGTTAGTCCGGGAGGAAATGAATCTCCCAGCAGCTCAATTGCTTTCAACGAACAGTGAAGTGACATCCCTGAAAAGAAGTCGCTGCTGTACAGCAGGAATTTAGGGACAGGCAGAACCAGTTTGCATTGCTGAGGACAAACCCCTGCAGGGTGACTCCTCACCTGTCCCCGTTCTCAGGGTACTCCGACGGCGACGCCAGGTCCTCGTTCTCTCGGCTCACGGGAGAGAACAGGTTGCTGCTGCTGAGGTTCTTCAGAACCAGCTTCTTGATGCTCTTCCTAAAAACAAAACACACCAAGGAAGGGAAATTTGGATCTGTCCAGTGCATAAATATGTATTTTGTACTTATTCAGATGCTCCGGGGACCAGGAACCAGCTCTGAGACCTGTTCCCACACCCAGGACACATCAAGTCTCCTGTCAGAGATCCTACAGTTTTTTGGGGAATTCCATTTAAGGCCCTGGTTTACGTGGAGATGTAAAAAGCACAAGCCAGTGAAAGGCTCAACCACAGTGTTCTCTGTTTCCCAAATCACTTTTCTAGAAGCATAGAAGGTCTGGCCCACAGGTGCAGGTTCATTTTACTGCAGGGTCACTTTAGTCTTTTGCTCTTTGTTTTCACTCAACTCCCAAGCCTTTCCAAACCCCTTTTCTATTTGATTGCCACTGATGCACATAAAATCTGAACCCAAAGCTTCACTCAGGCAGATCCATGATTTATTTCTCACAGAAACACCTGTGGATCTGAAATAGAACCAGGGCTGGGGTAAAACCACTAGAAATCTGCCCCCATAGTAAGGGCATGAGCAAACCTGATGACAATCCCAGTTCGGGAGCAGGAAGCATTACCCTGTGCAAGCTTTCCTTGTAAGAATTCCTAAATGACTTTATAGGACCTTTGCTCCCATCATGGGCTGACCTCATTTTACAGCTTATTTGCCCTTAAGAGTTTAAGCTGAACCTTTTTACCTCCTCTACAGAAAACAGTTCTAGTGAATTCTTACAGACAACTTGTTATTGTTCTTCCTATCTGAACCAGGGCACAAAACCATGGGATTGAGGATAATATACAGGAGTTTACAGAAGATTCTCACACAGAGACAAAGGAGAAGCTCACTTTGGCATGAAGGCTCCGTTGGACAGGGAGGGTTCATCATCATCCAGCCCATCGAAGAGCTGGGACTTGGCCGAGCCCGCCGACTGCAGGGCCTTGGGCCGCACTCTGGTTGCGGGGCGTGGGGTCAGCTTGTAGTGGGTGGGGGTTGTCAAGGCCTTCTGGGCTGCTGGGTTGGTTGGCTTCAGCCTCTGGAACAGAAAGATGGACAGCTGGAACCCTCAGGGCACGGGGACAGAGCTTTAGGGTGCTCCAGCCCAGGGCCCTGAAAGGTAAAGGAGAAGCAGTAATTGCACCCAGGTTAGAGGGCTCCATGCACAGCTCCATCCATCAGCCCAGATCCACGTGCCCCTCCAGGCTTCAGCTGCCAGGCAGGACTCACCTCCAGCCCCTGGAACCTGCCGGGGGCAGCAGCCACTTAGAACCACGCCTAACACTTCAAAAGACTGGGAAGTGTTTGTCATCTTTTGAACAAAGCAACAGAGAAAGGTTTACCAGAGACTCTCAGAGATATCCTAAGCAAAGCACTGCAATTATTCCAAGCATTAACAATGATCCATCTTTATTCCCAGCCAGCAGCGGTGAGCACAGGAACTCCATAGCCAAGGCTGAGATGCAGGCAAAAGCACAAAATCATGGAACAGTTTGGGTTGGAAAGGACCTCAAAGATCACGCAGTTCCAACCCCCCTGCCATGGGCAGGGAACTTCCCACTGGAATAAAATCAAGCACTTTGTGTCCTGGAGGGTAAAAAGCCCCTGCAGCACTGGGAGAGCACAGAGGGAACTTACTCAGCTGCTCGCTGTGCATTTAGGTGAAGACTGCACACAGATCAAGGTAATTGCAACTGTCACCCACAAATGAGCTCAGTGCAGATGTGCACTCACCTCTTCTTTCTTCTTTGGGTCTGACATGGGGTTTCTGAAGAGTGGGGAGTCTCCAAAGGGTGAGTAGGTCAGGCTGTTGAGGTGCTGCTGGAGGACAGCTTGCTGGGCTGCAGAGGCGTTGGGGTCTGTCAGAGCTACAAAAGGAGCAGCATTTTGGTTTTAGAGCTTTGGGAACAGAACCAGGGCAGGCAGAAACACAACAGCTCTCGCAGCATCTCCTTCCTCCATCAGAGAGTGCAACCATATTCACTGAGTTCTCATGGGTGAAAAGCTGAGGGCACAGAGAGCTACAGAGCAGTGGAGAGAGCCTGGCCTGCCAGAATATTCAACAAATCCAGCTGGCTTCTGAAAGGGTGTGCAGGGAAAGTATTTCATGCAGAGTTTTGACATTCCTGCAACCACAACCAAACATACAGGCCTAGAGTCCCCTCTACAATGGATTCTAAATCTTGTCTCTCCATCTTACACCACCTAATTTTAATTCCTATCAAAATGCTCTAAGAGTTCACACCATGAAACATTCAAGCCACCAAAAGCAGCTTAATTCTAATTCCAACTAAACCAGGGTGAATGTGGGCATTCCCAAAGAACAGCAAAACCATTCTCAGAACAACAGCTTACTGTCAGGGTCTGCAGGAAGTCAGGAGGAGAGCTGGGGACAACTGGGTCTTATTTTTGTCCCAAAGGCACAGCATTCCTGCTAATACAGGCCCTCCAGGCCTCTCCTATCTGAAAAAGCCAACGCTGCAGTTCCCTTACTTTTTTTTGTGAATATCTATTCTTGCTGCCCCAAATTCAATGATGGGAAATGTTACCAATCTGTTGGAATCCTGGGTTTTAGGTTTATGGAATATAGTAATATATGTGTGTAACAATATGGAGGATTTTGGGTGTGGGTTTTTACTTCGTCTTTCTTTTTTCTTCTTCACAAATCTGTGTGATCTGGTATTGGTTCAAAAAATCCGCAACGTGGGACACGAATAGTTAGTTATTGGATTATAAATAAAAATAATCTACATGGAAATCCGTAATTGGGTGATATGGGCCTTAAAAGGCCTTGAAAGTTGAAGCTCAGGGCCATTTTCCATCTTGCCAACTAAGAAGCACATCCTGTGCAGCTGTACCATAGATAAGAATATAATAAACATCAATTAGAAGAAGAACCCCGGCATCCCTGCGTCTTAATCCAAACTCTGAGTACAAGAACTCAAGAGAGCAGAAAACAAAACGAAAAAATTAAGAGATTTTTTGCACCAATCTTGAAAACAACACTCTAAAATACGTGCAATTATTGGGCATGTAAAGCAACTTTGAATTCCTTTAAAAATACACATATAACTAGCAAAAAAGGGTCATTAACATGGTCTGCACTGTGACTGAGAACAGCAGTGACCTCAAGGAGATGTTTTGTCATTCCAAACCCTTTGGGAGGGGTGTGCTCCTGTGTTCAGGCACATGGGAACAAGGCAGCAAGCAGCAGGTTCATGGACACTCACCTACAGCAGGCTGAGGGGCCCCAAAGCCCAGGGTAGCTGTGGATGTGTTGAATCCTGGGGCTCCGAATGCTCCCGTTCCCAGCGTTCCCCCCAACTTTGGCTGGGTGTTCCCAAACAAGGACGTCTGTCCTGCCCCCAGAGCTGTGACACGAGAGGTGACTGTCATTTACTACAAGACGGTGACAAGTTTACAAGCACAACAAAGAATCAATTCCTTATCAAACTGCAGGAAACACTCTCCATGCCCATGGATGCTGCAGACACTCAAGCTTCGTCATCAGACCAGAGGCTCTGAGCACAGAGAACCTCACCAGTCCCACCAGTGTAACCAGTGCTGCCCAATTTCTATCAGGTCACTTGGCACTGTGCTAAGAAGTTCCCCTTGGAGCTGCCCCAAGGCATCCTGGCTTGAAGCTACAACATCCCCAGCCTTTCCTAACTCAGTTACAGGCAATACCCAGGCTGGACCAGCACTGCAGCCTGAGGGCTTAAGCAGCCGAGAAGTGAGCTGGGAAACTGCTTACCTGTTCCAAACCCTGTCCCAAGCCCAGTTCCCAGAGTCCCAGTCGCAGGCTTATTTCCAAACAAGCTATTTCCAGCAGTGCTGGCACCAAAACCTTCAAGAGAACGAGCAGCTCATTAGAGATGAAATTAAAACTGAAATAAATAAGCATCACAGGGTTGAAAAGCCCTGCCACAGTCAAGGTCAAATTTCTCCCTGTTTCCAGCAGTGCAGGCTAAATTGACAGTCAGCAAGAAGGGACTTCACTGGTAATAAACATATTTTAGTTATAAATACAGCATTAAAGCAGCACAGAAAAACGCTGGTCTGCCTTCTTAAGCTTTTCAGTTTGTTACAAACTTCCAAGTTTCCCTGAAAGCAGAGCTGTCATGGTGCTGCTGTATCTGGCAACAGAGTATAATGTGCTGGGGTTTTTTAAGTGCCTGAAGGGAACAGACCTCATTTCATCCTGTTTATACCACACACTCATTTCTTTGACCCTCACCACAGAACAGGTGGGAACTCAGATCTGCACAGTTCAAGGACACAGCTGTAGCTGCAACAAGGCCACCCCAAATCTACCATGAGCTCAGTTCTACTGCAGATGCTGACCCCATCCCGTGCTCGGTTAGCACACAAAGCCAGGATTAACCTGAAAAACTGCAGGTGTGCACCAACCCCTTGGACTCCAGCTCCATTCCTCCTATCAACTGCTACACAGGCAAACCAAAACCACACACTGCAAAGGTCAGTCTCCACCAAACAGTGCCAACACACTGGTGGGGCCATGGAGATCCTGACCAGCAGAACAAGAACTCGGAAGCGCCTTTCACACCCCTTGGAAGATTTGCCCAGGACTGGTCACCACAGTCAAACCCTGCTTGCCAAGGTGCTGCCCTGGTTCAGAGCACTGAGAACTGCACAGAGCTCGGTTTGGGAAGGACCTTAAAGATCACCCAGTTCCCTCAAGTTCTTCCCTGTCTATCCTGGCAGGCTGGCACAGCAGGCTAAAGGCATGGCAGGCCCCACCGCCTTTAAATAACCAACACAAAACAGCACCGCAGGAAAGGGATGTCAGGATCCAACCCCTGCCTAGTCACTTTCAGAGACACAGTTTTGTTGCTCTGAAATCCAGGATTAAAAAGGCACAAGAGATTTCAGAGTCCCTTGAAAAGAAGCTGCCACTCCCTTCCTACACATTCCTCCTGCTCAGTCACACACTCACCCAACGCCAGTTCTCACGTCAGGGTCAGAGGCCACCAGGAACACAACACCCAGTTCCCTCAGGACTCTGGTCCTTCACACCACCAAGGACAACAACAGCCACCAGCTAAACTGGAGCTGACTCACTTCACCTTCACTGCAGTGCAGGATCTCCTGACACCTGCCCAAGCCCAGGGATCACTGGTTTTACTCCAATTTCCCCAGTGCTGCTGTGCCAACACAGGGTGTTCACAGCCTCCTAACAAACCCCTCTGCTCCCCAAATCTTTGATTTCAGGAGTTTTCAACCACAGTATTACAGAATGGTTGGGGTTGGAAGGGACCTCTGGAGATCACCCAGTCCAACCCCTGCCCAGGCAGGGGCACCTGGAGCAGGTGACACAGGAACGTGTCCAGGGGGGTTTGGGATGGCTCCAGACAGGGAGACTCCAGGCCCTCTCTGGGCAGCTGTTCCAGGGCTCTGCCCCTCCATGGAAGGAAGTTCTTCCTCAGGCTGGCCTGGAATTGTTGTGTTTTAGTTCCTGGCCATTGCTCCTTGTCCTGTCACTGGCACCACTGAGCAGAGTCTGGCACCATCCTGACAGCCCTTGGAGAGATTTGTGTGGATTGATGGATCCCCTCTCGGCCTTGCCTTCTCCACACTGACCAGGCCAAGCTCCCACAGCCCATCCTCATCAGAGATGCTCCAGACTCCAAATCAACTCTGTGGCCTTCACTGGACCCTCTCCAGTAGCTCCTGGTCCTCCTTGAACTGTGGAGCCCAGAACTGAACAGGACACTCCAGATGAGCCTCCCTGGGGCCGAGCAGAGGGGCAGGATCCCCTCCCTGACCTGCTGGGAAGGCTCTTCCCAATGCTCCCCAGGACCCCAGGGGCTCTCCTGGCCATCACAGGCTGAACTTTCCCTTAAGGACTCACCAAGACAGTGGCACTTGACCATCTACTTCCTGAGTCAGGGAGTCCCACCAAGAGCAAAGGCACAACCCAGCACCCAGCACATTTCCCTGCAGCAGGGCCGTGGCTCTCCTGACAAATCCAAACCTGCAATACTTAGCACATGCTCTCAGCAGTGTGTGGTACACACAGCACAGCTTTAAATGACTGAAACCCCATTTTTTTTTCCCTGTCCCCAAACTGGAAGGGTTTGCAGGGGTTCCTAAACTTGGAGCTGGTTTGTTACCGAAGAGGCCACCGCCTGTGGTGGTACCGAACGAGGGAGCGCTGGTCGTGGTGGCTCCAAATCCAGCAGGCTTGTTCCCAAACAGGGTCTGAAAGGAAAACAACAGGAATTTGGAAACCTGAGAGGCTGATACCACAGGAATCGTATCAGTGTTTGGCTGCAGGCAAGGAAGCAGAACTAAAGCCAAGCACAACTGAGCCCCCCCAGCCCACCCTCCCGTGAGTGGGAGTTATCCCAAGCCGCGTGCAGGACCCCCCAAAAGCAGCTGTTAGGGTCAGACTCGAGGGGCTTAAGGGACTTTCCCCATCTCAGTGATCCTGTGATTTTCACTCCACCAGAACCAAAATGACTGAGTATCAAAAAACCAAGGTTGGTTTTGGTCCATCACACCTTACAATGTGTATTTCCAACCCTATGCTGAGGCACCCCCAGGCATTGAGAACCTCAGTCTCTCCTGCTGCTTTCATCACTCCACACACCACTTGTTACAAAAAGGACTCTACTACACCTGTTTATCCTCCACTTTACAGCAACCACCTGACTTTTGCATCTCAGACATCTTAATTCCTATGCTAACACAACTCTTCCATGAAGGTCAGCACCCCAGAACAGGGCTCTGCTTGGTTTTCTCTCTTTATCATGAAGGCACAGACATACCGAACCACCAACACCAAATCCTGTGTTGGCTTGTCCAAAAAGGCCAGTTCCCGTTCCAAATCCAGTCCCAGCATTTGTATTGGCAGCTGTCCCAAAAAGGCCTCCAGGCTGAGAGGGCTGGGTGACCCCAAAGAGACCCTACAAATAGGAACCAGGTTAAGGTAATGCTCCCAGGCTTTTCCAAGTCCAGCACTGACGACAACAGATCCAACACACAAAATCAGGCAATAAAACAACATTTGCCCTTGTGCTGGGGGAAGAGGAGGGGTGAAGAGCATTCCAGAAGCTTTAGTCCTCCTCCAAGAAATCAGGTACAAAAAGGAAATTTTAAAAAAAAAGCCAAAGAAGTTATGCTCCAAGCTTTAAAGAATATTGGAATTTCCTCGCTGCTTTGAGCAAGGGAGATGGAAAAGAAACATTTCACAGGGTTTTCTGGGAGAAGTCACAACAAATTCACAAAGAACACAGGATATTTGGAGCCAAAGCCTCTACTTATGCAACAAGTTACAACTACGTAGAATCTTTCTGTCACAAAAGCCCACAAATGCTGCTCATTTGTCACCAGAAAGCCCAGGACTTGAATTCCCACAGAAGGTTAATCACGGAATGACATTATCTGCATGAAGATGATCGGAAGCACAGCGGTTGCTAGAGAGCAGCTGCTTGAGGAGGTGAGTGGGTACATGATTTGTGAACAGTTGACTGCTCTCCAGTTGTCAGGAACAAAGCTGACTGGCAGGAGGCTCCTCTCTCCACTGTGGCCTTCAGAGCTCAGCATCCTGGTTTTACCACACCGTACTGCAATCTGAGGAACACCCCAATCCCGCAGCGTCCCGTGTCCCACAGGAGCAGCTGCAGCCCCATTCCCAGCTTGCAGCCTCTCTTACCATGGTGTTGGTGTTGGGCTGGCCCAGGGTGCTGGTGCCGCCGAAGGAGAAGCCGGTGTTCTGCGTGGTGGTGGCCTGGCCGAAGGGTTTGTTGAACAGACTCGTGGTCTGGGACTGCTGCCCAAAGAGCCCGCCTGTGGTGCCGGTGCCAAAGCCGGTCGTACCTGGGACACCACACGGGGATTAGAGACCAAAGCCAACAGATCTCACACTCCAGCATTCAAACAGGGAAAAAGGTCACGGAAGGTCCTGAGCTGGAAGGGTCCCACAGGGATCATCCAGCCCCACCCTGGCCCTGCACAGACCCCCCAACAATCCCAGCCTGGGCATCCCTGGCAGCGCTGTCCAAATGCTCCTGGAGCTCTGGCAGCCTCGGGGCCGTGCCCATTCCCTGGGGAGCCTGGGCAGTGCCCAGCACCCTCTGGGGGAAGAACCTTTCCCTGCTCTCCAGCCTGAGCCTGCCCTGGCCCAGCTCCAGCCGCTCCCTGGGCGCTGCCCCTGTTCATCCAACAACCACTTCCATTCCTATAGCCTGGAGGATTTGGATCTGTTTACAGTCAAATTCCACAAACACAAATATCCATTATTAGGAAAAAATCCTTCCCTGTGAGGGTGGGGAGGCCCTGGCACAGGGTGCCCAGAGCAGCTGTGGCTGCCCCTGGATCCCTGGCAGTGTCCAAGGCCAGGTTGGACATTGGGGCTTGGAGCAGCCTGGGACAGTGGAAGGTGTCCCTGCCCATGGCAAGGGTGGCACTGGATGGGCTTTAAGGTCCTCCCAGCCCAAACCATTCTGGGATTCTATGATCTACTTACCTTTCAGTTTGCACTAAAAACTAATAAAAATCCAATTGTTGTTTCAATTTTTCCAAGGAAAAGTAAGAAAACAGATTTCTATGGCAAAGAGCCCCACCAGTGAATGCTGGCAATACAACCAGTACAACTCTGAGCTCACAGCGGCGTTTCAGCATTTTGCACCACAAAATTTTAAATGGTTTAACAGAATATTTGCACTCCCAGGAATGCCAGGGCCAGGCAGTACTTACTGGTTCCAAAAGCAGTTTTATTCTGTCCATAGGAAAAGCCTGTATTGGTAGTGGAAGAGCCAAAAAGTCCTGTGGCTGTGCTGGACGTGGCAGTGGAAGAGCCAAACAAGCCAGCAGTTGCTCCTGCTCCTACAGGATTTGTGGGCCCTTTCCTATTTGCCTGGTAGTCTTCCAAACGGAGTTCCTAGAGGAAAATTCAGCTCTTTTTACATAGGACAAGGGCAGGCAAGTGTCCTTACCACAGTCACACAGCACCCAATCTTCACCAAGGTGAAGGCTCAAGAAAAGCTGTAACATCTATGTTTTTAATAATAAGGACACCAAAAACACTACCTGAACCTAGATCAATGTTCAGACTTCAATTTGACTCCCCAGAGGTTTTTCAGATCTTTTCATAAAAGATCTTGTTTTGAAAGGCCAAATAAACCAACCCGAATGGGAAGGCCTCAGGTTAAGTCCTTGGGAACACCAGTTTATTATAAACAAGTGAGTTCTGCCCAGAATCCTGCTGTTATCTCAGCAGAGCAGGGCTGCTCCCAAGAGGATCTCATGTCCTTCTGACAAGATGGAATTTCAGCTCTTCCAGACCTGCATTAAGCATTTAAACCCAACTGCAATTAACGTGGTGTTGCATTAATTGTTTTACTTGACAACACCTCCTGTGTGTGATGCAGATATTGAAGGTTCATTAATATTCTTCCATTAACGAGCACAGACTGTAATTATGGCCCAGAAAGGCCCAAGGTAAGGCGGTGTCCCCCCCTGCACTGACCTCGAGGGACTTGCTCTCGTACTCCTTCATGGCAGTGATGCACTGGTGCTTGGTGTTGATGTTGGTGCTGACGCCGGATTTCACCATGGTGTCGGTGCCGGTTGGGGGCTGCCGGGAAGGGAGGAAGGGCCACGT
This sequence comes from Lycocorax pyrrhopterus obiensis, assembly GCA_014706295.1. Lineage (NCBI taxonomy): Eukaryota > Metazoa > Chordata > Aves > Passeriformes > Paradisaeidae > Lycocorax > Lycocorax pyrrhopterus. The sequence goes on from JACSVZ010000001.1 coordinate 385,567, forward strand.
TAAAATCCAGATGGATTTGGGGGAACACAGCGAGAACTCCCTGCAGACCCTGGGAAATCCTACACCAAGCACAGATCTGAGGCTCTGTGTGACTCCTCTGCTCTGCTCAGGCAAGACCCCACCTGCAGAGCTGCCTCCAGTCCTGGGGCCCCACGATAAGGAGGACGTGGAACTGTAGGAGCGAGTCCAGAGGGAGCCACAGAGATGCTCCAACAGCTGGAGCCCCTCTGCTCTGGAGCCAGGCTGGGAGAGCTGGGGGTGCTCACCTGGAGAAGAGAAGCTCCAGGTTTAGGCTCCTTCCAGGGCCTAAAGGGGCTCCAGGAGAGCTGGAGAGGGACTGGGGACAAGGGATGGAGGGACAGGACACAGGGAATGGCTTCCCAGTGCCAGAGGGCAGGGCTGGATGGGATATTGGGAAGGAATTGTTCCCTGGGAGGGTGGGCAGGCCCTGGCACAGGGTGCCCAGAGCAGCTGTGGCTGCCCCTGGATCCCTGGCAGTGCCCAAGGCCAGGTTGGACACTGGGGCTTGGAGCAGCCTGGGACAGTGGGAGGTGTCCCTGCCCATGGCAGGGGTGGGACTGGACGGCCTTTAAGGTCCCAACCCAAACCTTGTGTGATTTCATGGTTTTATGATTCCATCATTATTTGTACAGCTGAGGCCTCACCCAGGTGTGTTCAATGACAATCAACAGTGGAATTTGCCCCATGAGCACTCAAAACAACTCCCAGCAATTCTGCTTTTGGTTTCACTCTAAAAGCAGTTTACCTCAGTTACTGACACAAATCCTGGAGCTCTGCATGAATTTCACTATCCTCCCTTTTTTTAACAGTGCTATGAAAGTACGAATCAGCAGCACTGCAAGAGCCCAGGCAGCACCACAGCTGTGCCCCCAAAGCCTCAGTCTTACATCAGCTCAGTCCGGAAATGCAGAGGGACGAGATCTGCATGAACAAGTTTTTGGGGAAAGGAGTCCCTCTTCCAGCAGGCCCCAGTTAGCCCAGCTCCTCAAGGCCTCTCTGCTGGGCCTCCCTCCAGGTCCAACTGCCACAGAACTTTGTAGCAGTTACTGAATCCTGTCTTAAAGGGGACTCGTCCAGAGGAGGCAGGACACCACTCCTCTCCTTCCAGGTCCCATTCCCAAAGCCAGGCTAGCTCAGGAGAGCTGCCCTAATCCTGACCCATCCCAAGATGTCTCTAACCCTTACTGCTGCCAGCATTTGCCACGGATCACCTTCAATTCCATGGCACTTCCTGGGAAGGCTCAGCTTTAGGAGCTCCTTTACCCCTTCAGCATTAGCACAGCTCTAAACCCCGCAAGTCTGAAATTGTACAGCGTTTGAGAAGTTTTTCAAACCCTGGATAAAACCTGGAGTTAGTGACACTTATTTCCACTGCAACAGTCCCTCTAAAGGGATGTTTTCAAATCATTTCAGAACACTTGCATATAAACTCCTCATTTTTTCACCTCAGTGACCAAGATCACACAAACAACTGCAAAACTGAATGCTTCCCACAGTGAACGGGCTGGATTAAGAAAAAGCACAACTTACATTAAATTTAATAGTCGTGCCAGTTGGAGCAGCAGTAAAGCTGGTTGGGCCAAAGAGAGAGCCAGATGTGCTCCCAAAGGGGTTGGAAGTGGTGTTGGTGGTCCCAAAGAGCCCTCCACTGCTGGTGCTCGTACCAAAGTCTGAATAAAGCATAAAAAAATAACAACATCAGTACTAAAACAAACCTGAAGTTTAAAACTTAAACCCTAATATTTTACTCAAATTAGAAACTGGTTTTGAAAATGGAAAAAACAGCTGAGAAAAATAACTTGACAGCAGAACTGGAAACTGGTGGTGCTGCTAACCCAGTTCTCTGCTGTAGAAGAGAACCCCAGAAACACCAAACCACAGCAGTCAGTTTTCTATTCCTGACAAGTAGAAAGAAAATAATACAATAATTCTGTAATAAGGAGAATCAGCAAGACTCCCTGTCTCTTCTCAGAAGGGGCTGCAAGCACTTGCTTTTGCTTCATGGAATTACAGAAGAGTTTAACAGCATTCCCTGTCTTCTCCTGCCACAGACAAACCCAACTGTAACTGCTCTGCCACAGGATAAAAACCTAAAACCAAGCAGCACCAAAAGAGATTTCAGAATAAAAAAATTCCAGCCAATTGCCTTTGGCAATTTACTTTCAGATTTAGGGCTGGAATCACAGCTACAGACTCAGGAGCACATGGGCTGCCCCTTGGCTGCTGTGGGCCCAGGGATGTCACTGTATCCTCCAAGAGAAACCCCCCCAGCCCCACCCTGACCCCTGTCCCAGCCCCCAGGTATATCCACTCCCCCTGCTCTCTCATCAAACAGCAGAGGGGCACCAGTTTCACTCACTTCCAAAGCCAGCTGGCTTGTTCTGTGCAAAGGCATTATTCTGGGATGAGAAGAGGCCTCCACCAGTGCTGGTGGTTCCGAAGAGGCTGTTTGATGTCCCAGTGGATGTTCCAAACCCAAAGCCAGTGCTGGTGGAGGAGGTGGCTGGTTGGTTGAACGTGGTTGACCCAAACAACCCTCCTGCAGACAGAAACAGGCTGTTAATCCTTCCCAGCCTCCTTGGCTTGGGGGCTTTGACGGGTTCTTGTTCTGGGCTTGGGAAGGTGTTAGGGAAAAACCCCCAAACCAAGGAATCCTCTACAAAAAACAACCTTTCTCTCCCTGCCTCCCTCCCTTTTTTATCAACATTCCCCCTCCAGGCCCCCGTTCCTCTCCACTGGGGCAGTACCTGGCTTTGTCTGCGTGCTCCCGAAGAGGCCCCCGGTGTTGTTGTTGGAGCCGAAGGCCGACGTTCCGAAGGCTCCTCCGCTGGTCGTACCAAAGCCGGCATCTGCGGAGCAGAGCCCAGTGAGCCCCTTCCCAACGCCCGCGCTGGGAACCGCGGCTGGAGCGCCACAAGCACCCCTCACAACACACAGCTCTTCCTTCCAAGCCTTCCCAACAAACCCAGTACTGATTTCAACCCCAAAAAACCCCAGCGAGACCACCTTCCCTAAGCAGTGCATTTTCCACTCTTCTACAGAAGGAAGCTTCCACAGCAGACGTGGAATCCTGGTGTCTGCCCAAACTAGAAGCTTGGTTAAGGGTGAAGCCTCAGGCTCCTGAACCTCATCCAAGCCAGCTGGAGCACCCAGCAGCTCCCGAATTCCATCCCATGAGGGATTACCACTTCCATGGGACGCTTTGAGCTGCACTCCAGGAAAAGACACCTCATTAAAAACCACCTTAACACCGCTTTAGATATTTTACTTACTTTGCCCAAAAGTTGAAGTCGTCCCAAAGCCGGTGCTGCCTCCAAACGGAGTTCCAAAGGATTTGTTAAACATTTTCAGGATATATCAGGTTTTCTCCCTAGACCTGGAAAGCAGAATTCAGGTTTTATTGAAAGCTCATCCTGCAAACTCATTTTCCATCTCCCTCATTGCCAAGGGCAGCAATCCCACAGGAATCTTTCAGCACAAGCCCCATGGCACTGCACGATTCCAAACCCCGCCAGAGCCCTGGGGGGGTCAAGGACACCAACATTCCAGTGACACCACAGGTAAGGAGGTGTCACTAAACATCAGTGTCCCTAAAATTATGGTGTCAGCCCTAATTTTGGCTGGAGTTCCTGCACATCTCAGCCTGTGTCCTGGGCTGTGGCGATCCCACAGTAATCCCGGGGGTTTCCAGGACTGATTTTCCTGTTCAACCCTATTTGCCAACTGCTTCAAACACGACAAAGGGGAATGCACTGCACTGGGATTACAGGAATCCACCCTCCCTCTGCTTCCCACTTCAGCACTTCCAAGCACCTGCTGTTCCAGGGGAGTTTTGCCAGGCTCAATTCCCTTTCCCCCCCCCATGGTTTATTTACAGCGCATTCCCTGCTGCCTCTCCTTAATCTCCTCCCCGAGCACAAACAGGTACAAACTCTGCTCCAACTCACTGAGTTTGTCAACAAATCCAGCACAATCCCCACCGCTCCTTGGGCACACTGTCAGGGAACTGCATGGTGTTTTCCTGCAGCTCCACCACTGATAATTCCAGATTAGCCAAGAACGTGCCAGATCAACAAAAAACCCAGTACTACCTCAAAAAAATGTTCATAGTACCCCCAAAATGGCAATACTAACAAACAAAAAAAAGGTAGAACTAGCAAAACCAAAATGCCATATTAACCCAAAAAATGCCAATGTTAAAAAAACCAGTATTACCCCAAAAATACCACATTAACCAAAAATAATAGGCATAACAATCTGAGAAAACCCACACCAGCCAAAAGAAACTGACAATATTGACCAGAAAAAACATGTATTACTAAAATAATGCCTTATTAACCAGAAAAATGCCAGTATTACCCAACCCTCCTCCATATTCAGCAGGAAATGCAGGAATTCCCCCACACTCCCAGGTACTCCCTGGCAGCAGTAGCTGACACACAGCAGTGCAGAACTAAGAACTTCAGCAATTCAAGAATGGCCCACACCAGGAATATTCCCAAAGCCAACAATTCCAGTTAAAGCCAAGGCTGCCCTTTCCCTGTGCCCAGGTTTGGCAGATCCCCCATGCCAGCTCCCTTTACCTCCTCCCAGCCAAGGGAAGCACACAGGGACTGGGCACTGCCCAGGACAGCCTCCCACAGGGAGATCACTACATCCATCTGCCCATCCTTGAAACTGAAGTGTTTGTTTCCCTAAAACCAACAGCACTTTCTGAGAACGGCCAAGTCCAGGCTGGGAGCAGCCACAGCCTTCCACCATCCCTGAACAGCTGGAGACTAAATCAGCCCAGAACAACCAGTATCCCACGCTTCCCTGACCAAAGAACTAAAAAGATGATTTGTGTCACCTCCAACTACTCCAACAGACACACACCACAATTCTGGAGTGTTAAGGGGCTCCACACACCCACAGGCAAATCCTTATGGACTTCATTTGTCACAGGAAGAGGAATTTCAGTGAAATGATCCTGGTAAAAGCCAGAAAAAGCTGCTCTGACAAACTCTCAGAGCTCCCCAAGCTGAGAGGAGCGCCTGGGAGAGCTCCTCTGGCACAGGGTAACATTGCACCCTGAGCCCTCCTCACCTTCTCCCTCAGAATCCCCAAGGCTGGAAAAGCCCTCCCAGCCCAGCGAGGCCAAGCTGTGCCCGATGCCCACCTTGTCCCCAGCCCAGAGCACTGAGTGCCACGTCCAGGCCTTCCTGGGACACCTCCAGGGATGGGCACTCCAAACCTCCCTGGGCAGCTCTTTCCAAGGCCTGACCTCCCTTTCCATGAGGAAATTGCTCCTGGTGTGCAACCCTCCTGTCAGGGTCCCCCCTGAGCCTCCTTTTCTCCAGACTGACCCCTCGAGCTCCCTCTCCACCAGGACCTGCTCCCAAACACACCTCTCCATTCCTACGGAATATTTTCAGCCATCTCCCCTTGCCCCAGTGCAAGTCTCCCTTTCAGTCCACAAAAAAATCACCTGCACTTTCCAGTTGTCCGATGTTGTGACTCTCAGCCTTATCTGCAAATTCACAAGTCCCTCATTTTCCATGGTTCCTCTTTTTTAAGTCACTGCTCTCACATTGTCCTGAGATCATTAGACTTCAAACCCTACCTAAGAAGAAACCTGAAATATCATTTTCTAGGAAAAAAAGAGTTATGGAAAGATTTCCCCCTCCCACAGTGTGCATTTCATTGTACTTCACACCCACCCCCCCTTCCTGCAACTCGAGGGCTGTGTCCAGGGCAGGGAACGGAGCTGGGAAGGGGCTGGAGCCCCAGGAGCGGCTGAGGGAGCTGGGAAAGGGGCTCAGCCTGGAGCAAAGGAGGCTCAGGGGGGACCTTGTGGCTCTGCACAACTCCCTGACAGGAGGGGGCAGCCGGGGGGGGTCGGGCTCTGCTCCCAGGGAACAGGGACAGGAGGAGAGGGAACGGCCTCAGGCTGGGCCAGGGGAGGTTTAGATTGGGTATTTGGAAAAATTTCCTCCTGGAAAGGGAGGTCAGGCCTTGGAAAGAGCTGCCCAGGGAGGTTTGGAGTGCCCATCCCTGGAGGTGTCCCAGGAAGGCCTGGACGTGGCACTCAGTGCTCTGGGCTGGGGACAAGGTGGGCATCGGGCACAGCTGGGACTGGATGGGCTGAGAGGGCTTTTCCAGCCTCAAGGATTTCAGGGTTCTATGAACTCAAGAAGTGGAGCAGAATTAGTGAAACTCGAGGGTTTTACGCAACATCCCTCTCCCATTCGCTGCATCCCCCACTGAGGAGGGACCCCCTCGCGCCAAAGAGCTCTAATTGAACTGTAACAGCAACAACACAAAGTCCCCGTAAAACCACCGAAAAAACCCCAAGTCATCAACATAACTTTAACTCCCATATAGCCAACCTAACTTTAAACTACACCTAATTAACACGACAGTAAGTACCTCCCGGGCCCGGGGACAGCCGGGCCGTTACCCGCATCCAGAGCCACGTATCCCCCGTGGAAAACACCCGGAATCGCCAACCGGACCCGCACCGGTACCACCAAAAAGGCCTAAAAAACCTCCAAAGCGGGCAGGTATACCGGAAACAGCCAGGGCAGGAGGACCCGGTCCCTCCGAGAAATCCCACCCACTCACGGCCTTCCCGCCACCCCTCCGGCCCTTCCTCCGTCCCGAGGCCTTCCCGCGCCGCCCCCCCCGGGACCGCCGGGTCTCCCGGCACAAAAGGCCTGGCGGCGGCGCCACAACCGTGCCACGCACGGCAGGGTGGCCAGGCGCCGGTGCTCACCGCAGGTGCGGGGCAGGGCAGCCCCCCCAGGCCCCGGTGCTCACCGCAGGTGCCGGGAAGCGCCGCTCGGAGCGGCCGGGTCGGGCCGGGCCCGCGGTGCCGCCGCCGCCGCCTCACGGGGCCGCAGCTGCGTCACAGCCCGCGCGCGCACTCCCGGCCGCCACCGCGCGCCGCCTCAGCCCCGCCTCAGCCCCGCCCCGCCCTCTGCGCTTCCGCCTCCCATTGGCCACTCCCCCCGCTCTCTCCCTGCCCTCAACGCTGATTGGGGGAAGTGGCGCCCCGCATCGAGCGCCCATTGGCCGGAAGCGCGGGGGGCGGGGCTTGACGCCGCGGAAGGGTCCAGAACGGCCCGTGTCGCGGCATCGCCCCGACATCCGGGGCGTTTGAGGGGGCGGGGCTTCTGCCTCGAGGACCAATCGTGTGTCGCGGCGCGCGGGAGCTGGCCCCGCCTCTTAAAGGGGCCGCTGCGAGGTTGGGGGGCGGGGGAAGAAGAGGAAGAGGTGGAAGAAAGGGAGGAAGAGGAGGAGGCGGAAAAGGCGGAGGAGGCGTGGTGGTGCTGCCGGGCCGGGACATGGAGCAGTGCGAGGGGGGCTGAGCGGTGAGGGGCGTGTCGGGGGTCTGTCGCTGCGGGACACGCGGGTTTTGGGGAGGGGGACCCAGGGAGGGTCTCTGTGGGATGTGGGGTGCCCGGAGGGGTCACTCACTGCGAGACCCTGGGGGGCTTGGGGAGGGCGGCACCTGGGGGGATCTCGGGGGAATGCGGGGTGCCCGGGGAGGGGTCTCAAGGAGGTCTCTAAGGGGGTGTGGGGTACCCGGGGGGGTTCTCAGTGGGTGTGGAGTACCCGCGGGGATCTCGGGGGAGTCTCTAAGGGTCTGTGGGGTACCCAGGGCAGGTCTCGGGGGGGTCTCTAAGGGTCTGTGAGGTACCCGGGGGAGGTCTCGGGGGGGTCTCTAAGGGTCTGTGGGGTACCCGGGGGAGGTCTCGGGGTGGTGCAGCCCCTGTTCTGCAGGATAGGTCGGGGCCACTCAACACGTGATACAAAATATTTGCCTTTTATTTGCCCTCTTTGGGCAAGACCCTCGGGGGGAGGGAGGGCAGAGGCTGCGGGGTTCCTGCTGTGGGATCCCCGGGGTAGCCCCACGGCCGAACCCCCCGAGAGAGGGGCAGGGTTTGGGGGGCTCCATCCAGCCCCTTGTGGGGCTCCTCGGGGTCCCGGGGAGGGGAGCTTCGGCCGGCCGGGGAACCCCCTCCACACTCAGTCCCGGCCCTTGGGAGCTTCCCTTTCTCTTTGCTTTGGTCCTGGAAACAATTCCCTCTCTCCCTCCCCAGCGGCCTGGATGGGGCTGAGCTCTGGTTTCTGTGGCCCCTCGGTGCCTGGGGTCGGTCCCTTCACTGGGGGCTTGGTCCCCCATTGTGGGGGTCTTTTGGTGCTGGCAGAGAGTGGCCGTGCTGCCCTGGGGCACTGCCCAGACGGCTCGGGGATTGACCGTAAATCGGATTTGTCCCGCAGCCGGGGGGTGGCGAGGTGGGATCCATCCCAGCCTGATCTCTTGGGGCACGACGGGGAGCCCTGGGCTGGGGGGACCCCTGTTCTGGGCGTCTGCCAAGTTCCAGAGGTTCCCGACCTGGCAAGCCCCGGCTTCGTTGGTGTGTGGTGCTCGTGCTGCTCTGATGCTGCAGCCGGGGCTTGATGGAATCATGGAATGTCCGGAGTGGGAAGGGACCCCCAAGGATCATCCAGTCCAAGCTCTCTCCCTGCCCAGACCCCCCAACAATCCCAGCCTGGGCATCCCTGGCAGCGCTGTCCAAACGCTCCTGGAGCTCTGGCAGCCTCGGGGCCGTGCCCATTCCCTGGGGAGCCTGGGCAGTGCCCAGCACCCTCTGGGGGAAGAACCTTTCCCTAAAATCCAGCCGGAGCCTGCTCTGGCCCGGCTCCAGGCGGTGCTGCCCGCAGGGCCGGGTGCGGCGGGGCGAGGGCGGGCTGTGGGAGCTGGGATGTGCCGGAGCAGCCGCGGCTCCCGGCGGGACCCACAGCAGTGGCCCGGCTGCGTCAGCGCTGCCCCGAGCGCAGGGAACGGTCTGGATGGATCCCGCGGGGCGGATTCACGTGCCCGTCCTGCCCGATCCCTCTGGAGGCCTGCGGGGAACGGCCCCGCGCCGCCCCCGCTCCCTGCTGCCCGTGAGTCTCCGGTTCCTGCGTCCCCGGAGTGAGATTTTCTTTGAATGCCTCTCCGTGCTGCCCACCCTGGGGCTGTGGGGTCACACGAGGTGTGAGGGGTTCAGCCGTGGGGTCACAGGGGGTGTGAGGGGCTGAGCCGTGTGTCTGTGTGGGGTCACACGGGGTGTGAGGGGCTGAGCCGTGTGTCTGTGTGGGGTCACAGGGGGTGTGAGGGGCTGAGCCGTGTGTGTGTGGGGTCACACAGGGTGTGAGGGGCTGAGCCGTGTGTGTCTGTGGGGTCACACAGGGTGTGAGGGGCTGAGCCGTGTGTCTGTGTGGGGTCACACGGGGTGTGAGGGGCTGAGCCGTGTGTGTGTGGGGTCACACGGGGTGTGAGGGGCTGAGCCGTGTGTCTGTGTGGAGTCACACGGAGTGTGAGGGGCTGAGCCGTGTGTGTGTGTGGGGTTGCAGGGGATGTGAGGGGCTGAGCCGTGTGTCCGTGTGGGGTCACACAGGATGTGAGGGGCTGGGACATGTGTCTGTGTGGGGTCACAGGGGGTATGAGGGTCTGAGCCGTGTGTCCGTGTGGGGTCACAGGGGGTATGAGGGTCTGAGCCGTGTGTCTGTGTGTCATGCACGCTGTTGTTATGAATTAGATGTGAGGGGTTTCGATAAGTCCCTGCCTTTTGCCCAGGCCTCTGGCAGCAGGCAGTAGCTTTACAGGGATGGCCAGCACCCCAAAACCCACTCTCCTTCACAAGTTCTTTAATAATGGCTGATTCAGTCTGTTATAGAATGAATTGTTTATTTAATAGACACAAAACTAACAGACATGAGACTTTAAACAGACTATTACCACACAGGAAAAAAGACAAAAAAAGTTCTTACTAGCTAAACGTACAGTGCACGATAAGATACCATTTTTAATATGGCTAACGACACAATCGTATAGATTAGCAGTCAATGTATCTTACCACCAAGTTGTTGAAGGGGCACACATCTAAGTCCTTTCCCTCAGTTTCTAGAAAAGTGACTGCAAAGTTGCGTCCAAGCTTTGGGGAGAAATCGTCTCACGCATTCCCAGGGAGTGTGCAAGAGACTTCTGCCTCTGTGATAATCTGTAGTACTTTTAGAGTGTAAAACAGGCCTTTTGGTCACCTATGGTTTTTATCCCTTCCCACATCTCTTAAGCTGGCAGACCTTTTGGTGCCAGGAGATGATACCTGCTGGGCCTTGCCTGCTTGGGTTATCTCCCTGTCTGCACCGGCCACCTGTGGTGGGGAGAGGGATGATATGCCCTGCCACAGGTGTGAAGGGCTGAGCTGTGTGTGGGGGGGTCACACAGAGTCTGAGGGGCTGAGCCGTGTGTGTGGGGTCACACAGGGTCTGAGGGGCTGAGCCGTGTGTGTGGGGTCACACAGGGTCTGAGCTGTGTGTCCATCCTTGTGCGGGGCTGGACAGAATCCCAGCATCACTGAGTTTTGAGAAGCCCCCCAGGGTCATCGAGCCCAGCCTGTGACTGATCCCCACCTTGTCAACCAGCCCAGAGCGGGAGGGCAGAGCACCCAGGTCAAACATTTGTTTGTTTATTTCCAGGTTTCCAAGATGTTGCAGGTCCCGCTGCCGCTGGATCGGGACGGGATCCTGTTCCGGCTGCGCTTCACCACGCTGGCCCTCGGGACTGTGTTCTGCCCCCTCTTTGGGTTCCTCTTCTGTGTGATCTGGTCTCTGCTTTTCCACTTCCGTGAGACGACTGCGACCCACTGTGGGGTGAGAGAGTGCCATGGGAAAAACCCACACTCCTGCAGGGCTGGGGCAGGTGGGAGGGTGACAGAGCTCCTGTGTCCTCGTGGGCTACTCTCCCTCCTTCTGGGCTCCTCTCTCCTCTTGGACTTCTATCCACCTTCTGGATTCCTCTCTCTTTTTCTCTGTCCTTCCGGGCTCCTCTCTTGGGCTTTCCCACCAGAAGTGTTACAGAGTCCAGAACAAGCTGCATTATTTTGTTGTCCTTGTGACACCTCAGGACTGGCAGCAGCAGGTTTGGCTTTGAACTGGGACTGAAGGAAGTGCAGACTGGTCAGGCTGGTGTCTGGACTGGGCACATTGGGGGTTATTGCAGTGAGGAACAAAGGTGGGGAAGCTGAAGCGAAATACATTGTCCTTGGAGGAGTTGGTCCAGAGCTGCTGCCCCCAGGTCTGCTGGAGTTCAGAGGAGTCTCAGGTGTCTGGGGAGGGAGGGAGGGCCTGGAGTTCCATACGGGGGGAGATTGGGCTCCTCCCCAGGGTTTTCAGGCTGCTGGATGAGCAGCTGGATACGAGCTGGGAATGGAGGCCAGGAGTCATCTCGCACCAGCAAGAGAACTTTAGCAGGGCCTGGAGGGACAGGACACAGGGAATGGCTTCCCAGTGCCAGAGGGCAAGGATGGATGGGATATTGGGAAGGAATTGTTCCCTGGGAGGGTGGGCAGGCCCTGGCACAGGGTGCCCAGAGCAGCTGTGGCTGCCCCTGGATCCCTGGCAGTGTCCAAGGCCAGGTTGGACATTGGGGCTTGGAGCAGCCTGGGACAGTGGAAGGTGTCCCTGGGCTTTAAGGTCCTTTCCAACCCAAACCATTCTGGGATTCTATGGACGATCAAAAGTGCAAAGGCAAGAAACCCAAGCAGGTCCCTGGGCAGGGCCCCCAGCACCCCGGTACTGTCCCAGCAGGGCTGTGGGGTCCATGACCCCGTGGGATGGACCAGGGGCGGTGCCACCACGATACATTCCCTGGCTGTGGGAATAGGAATAAACTCATTTAGAATTAAAAAAGAGGAGAGTTTTGGTGTCTGGGTGAGGATGACTGTGAGGCTGTGACGTGTGCCTGTCCCCACGAGCCCGTGTCCCTGCAGGTGCCCAACTACCTGCCGTCCATCAGCGCGGCCATCGGGGGCGAGACCCCGCAGCGCTACGTGTGGCGCCTGTGCATCGGCCTGCACTCGGCCCCACGCGTCCTCGTGGCCGTGGCCTACTGGAACCACTACCAGAGCTGCCACTGCCCCCACCCCCGCTACCTGCGCCTGTGCCACATCACCCTGCTGCTCAACCTGCTCGAGAACTTCGCCCTCCTCATCCTCACCTACGTGTCCTCCACCGAAAACTATGGTAGGTGCCACCCCCTGCCTGGGGCCCTGCCCTCCTGAGCCCTTCCTGGGACCACTGCTTTGGAATGAGGAAGTCTGGGGAGGAAGAACAGTTAAAAACCCCCAGAGATTCTATTAAGGTTAATAGTTATAGAGGAAGGTTATGTACACAACATGCAAACAGCTGTGCTCTTCCCACAGTTCTAGGTTGCTGGTACTTGGTTGAAGCCGTGGGTTCGGTTTGGGGATGGAGCCGGGACCAGGCCTCGGCACTTGGTTCCACCCGTATGCGAGGCCCTGCTCCAGGGGGTGAGGGCAGGGGAGCCAGGTGGGCGAGAGCTCATCCTGCTTCCCCTCCATCCCCACAGCTGGGCTGGGCTGGGCTCAGAGCTGGCTCTGCTCCAGCTGCCTTTGGATACCCTCCCCTGGAATTTCTGGGGAAAATTTCATAGAATCACAGAATCCAGACTGGTTTGGGTTGGAAGGAACCTTAAAGCCCATCCAGTGCCACCCCTGCCAGGGCAGGGACACCTTCTACTGTCCCAGGCTGCTCCAAGCCCCAATGTCCAACCTGGCCTTGGACACTGCCAGGGATCCAGGGGCAGCCACAGCTGCTCTGGGCACCCTGTGCCAGGGCCTGCCCACCCTCCCAGGGAACAATTCCTTCCCAATATCCCATCCAGCCCTGCCCTGTGGCAGTGGGGAGCCATTCCCTGTGTCCTGGCCCTCCAGCCCTTGTCCCCAGTCCCTCTCCAGTTCTCCTGGAGCCCCTTTAGGCCCTGGAAGGGGCTCTGAGCTCTCCCTGGATCCTTCTCTTCTCCAGGTGAGCACCCCCAGCTCTCCCAGCCTGGCTCCAGAGCAGAGGGGCTCCTGCCCTCCAATAGTTCCTGGGAACAGAATCAGAGTGTTTCAGGTTAAATCCATGTGTCCAAAACCTGGTCAGGCTGGGAAATTCTCTTCCCTCTCAGCTCAGAAGAACTTAAGTGCCAGTGCCGATCTCCAGCTGCTGTTTCATCCTAAAATCTGGAGGAGGCACCAGGGGTTAATTGGAGAGCACTGAAATCCGGGAGCCAGCAAGGTGGTGCTGTTGCAGCGGAACAAACCCCGTGCTGGGATGTATCAGCAGGGAAGTAATGTGTTGGCTTTCCCTGCACAGCTGGATGGTGATGATGGATATTGTGTCCAGCTGTGGGCTGGAGAGGGACTTCGAACAAAGAATGGAGTACCAGGACAAGAGGAATAGCTTCCCACTGCCAGAGGGCAGGGCTGGATGGGATATTGGGCAGGAATTGTTCCCTGGGAGGGTGGGGAGGCCCTGGCACAGGGTACCCAGAGCAGCTGTGGCTGCCCCTGGATCCCTGGCAGTGTCCAAGGCCAGGTTGGACATTGGGGCTTGGAGCAGCCTGGGACAGTGGAAGGTGTCCCTGCTCATAGCAGGGGTGGGATGAAAAGATTTTTAAGGTCCTTCCCAACCCATTCTGGGATTCAGGGCTGTGGTGCTGTGAACAGAGTCCCAGGATCTCCCCCATCCTTTGGGGTGAGGATGATCTGTGGTGGGGCCCAGTAACTGGGATGGCAGGACAGGAACCTCCTCCTGATGGAGGTCTGTGGTGTGGGACATGTCCCTGCCCAGCTCACCCTCCTTGTCTCCTGCCAGCATTCCGTGTCCCCATGGAGAGGTGTCCCAGTGCCCCCCTCCTGGCAGTGTCCCCTCATGGCAGGGTCTGCAGCCTAACCTGACCCAGGGGCTTCTCCAGCTTGTCTGGGCTGGGCCCCTGCCCTTGGAAATCCAGCTGCTCCTTTGAGGTCTGGGTACTCAGCCAGCCTGGCCTGGCCCCGTGAGGAGCCCTGGGAGGGGGAGTCCGAGTGGTGGCTGGGCAGAGTGGCCCGGAAGCCGAGGCTGACCCACTTCCTGGGATCCTCATCCCAGACTAATCCCACGGCTGTGGGGAAAGTTTCAGCCCTGAGCTGCCGTGCTCAGGTTAATCATCCCTGCGGGACAGCCCGGCCTGACCTCTCCCACCTGCTGATACCTCACGTGCTTCCCTTCCCCTGGGATGAGAGGGCAAACAGGGACGGGCATTTCTGATGTTCAGGTGTTTGGGAATTCAGCCTGAGGTTCAGTTTCTGGAGAAGGGGCTGGGAAATCCTTTTCAGAGCAGCACTTACGAAAATCTCTCACTTGAAGGTGCAGGGGTTGTGTGGGGTTTGGGGCCTGGGGAGCAGCTCTGGCTCAGCTCCAGCTGCTTTCCCAGCCGGATCCTGTACCTGGGCTAGTCGAGGTACGCACGAGGCAACCTCAGTGCTGGAGATGAGGCTGCTGATGGTGCTAATGGGCAGGTAGGTAATACAGGGGCCAGAAGATGGACTTTTCTGGATTTTGGATTGGCTAACTCTGCACATCCCCCCCCACCCCCCCATGCCTCAGTTTCCCCATCCCTAGAACAACAGTGGTGATGCTGAGCTGCTTCCAAGGGTCCCTGAGTTTACAGCTGTGTGAAACGATGGTCCCAGAGCACATAAACAGCCTCCTGGCACTTTGGGATAAGTCTTCCAGGCACTTGTATCCCCTTCCAGGGGGCCCTGAGGCACCACGAGCAGGTTATGGAGCTGTGCTGCGCCTGTCTCCTGCAAGGACCCCACTGGAGTCCCAGCATCAGCGGGATGCTGGCGCTCCCAGCAGAGCACAAAGCCCTCCCAAATCCTGCCCCATGTTCCCCTGGTGCTCCTGGCTTGGACTGAACAGGAAACCTGTTGTTTGTCAATCCAGCAATCCACGAAAATGCCTTCATCGTGTTCATCACGTCGGCCCTGGGCCACATGCTGCTCACCTGCATCCTCTGGAGAATGACTAAGAAACACACAGTAAGTCCCGAGGTACAGACACTTTCCTTTCTTCTCTCTGTGCTGGGAGCTGGGAGGGGGCTCTGGGGCTGTGCCACAACTGGGACAGGGCTCTGGGACCATGCTGGGAGTTGGCAGGGGGCTCTGGGCTGGCAATGAAGGGCTTTGGCTGCCCTTGCTTGTGGAATAACCCTGAGCACGTGCTAAAGGGGCCAACAGCAGCAGGTGAAACAGAGGAAGTCACCAAAACCCATTATTTACCAAAGCAAAGTGGGGAGGAAGCTTTTAATTTCCTATTTTCTGGTTCTGTCATAGAATCACAGAATGGTTTCGGTTGGAAGGGACCTTAAAGCCCATCCAGTGCCACCCCTGCCATGGGCAGGGACACCTCCCACTGTCCCAGGCTGCTCCAAGCCCCAATGTCCAACCTGGCCTTGGGCACTGCCAGGGATCCAGGGGCAGCCACAGCTGCTCTGGGCACCCTGTGCCAGGGCCTGCCCACCCTCCCAGGGAAGGATTTCTTCCCAGTATCTGATTAAGTTTTCACTGAGAGATCATACTGAAAACCACTATTGGCATCCCTGTGGGTTGGGATTGCTCATCCCTTCTCCGTGCCTGTTTCTAAGCTGAAGTTGGCTTCCCTGTGCTGGGAATTGCTGGTCCTGCAAGCTGGGAGCAGTAGGCAGCAGGAGTTGTTCTCCCTTTCCTCCAGAATGACTCTGTGGAGCAGGCTGGCTCTGGCTCTTTCTCTGGAGAGGGGTCAGGAGGTGCAGGGAGTGGCTGGGGGGGCAGCGGGTCTGGTGGAGGATCCGCCGCTGCTCCTGGCTCCATTGCCTGGATGCAGCTTCTGTGCTGTGCTGGCTTGTGGTGTGAGTCCTGGACCGTGGGCAGGACATCCAGGTTGGTCCTGGATTATGGGGCAGGTGGGCAGGAAATCCAGGTTGGTCCTGGACTGTGGGCACTGACAGCCACGGGCAGGACAGGACATCCAGGTTTGAGGCTGTGAGAGAGCTGCTTCTGTGCCCACATGGCTCCTGCATGGCTTGGCTTCACCTAGCCCTTAGCTTGGGTCTGGGCTCCCTGGATCTCTCTGTCCTTTCCCCTCAGGATACTTCTCCCCAGCCGATCCCAGTCCAGCCCTCGTGGTCCCAGTGTTAAATGGGGAGGGGTCCCGGGGCTGTGTTGCCCCAGGAGGGTGACAGTGTGCAAAGCAGAGCCCTTGGAGGTGTGTGCCTGTGTCCCAGGGCTGGGAAGCTCCGAGGGCTGGACAAGCCTGTCCCAAGGCACGGTGTGCAGGGCTGCGGGGCGGGTGCTGTGCTTGGGGTCCGTGTCCCAGCAGGATGAGTGCTGGGGGGCCCAGCTCCGGCAGTCCCCGAGCAGCTCCTGCTCCGTCACCGCTGTTGATCCTCCCCTTCCGCCAATTCACCGAGCCTGTCCCCTGCTGCCTTACTCCAGAGACCTGGAAGGGAAGCTTCCAGCAGTTGTTTGGCTGTAAAATTCCTTAGGAAAGGGCCTTCTGGAGAGGCTGGGGTTCTCCTCACTCGCTGGAAGTGATCTGTTCTCTCTGGTGATACGGGAATAGCGGGAGCTCACAGTCAGTCCTTGGCAGCTTTCCCACGGCTTCCTTTATTTATGTCATACTGTTTTGGCTTGTCTTTTTCCTGGGTGAGACCTCCAAGGCCCCGGATCTCCTCCCCTGCCACGTCACCTGCTGGGGCTGGTTCATCTCCCCTGCAACGGGCAGGGGTGAGGCATCCCGAATCCTGGGCTCAGCTTTGGGCCCCTCAGAGCAGGAGAGACCTGGAGGGGCTGGAGCGTGTCCAGGGAAGAGAACAGAGCTGGGAAGGGGCTGGAGCCCCAGGAGCGGCTGAGGGAGCTGGGAAAGGGGCTCAGCCTGGAGCAAAGGAGGCTCAGGGGGGACCTTGTGGCTCTGCACAACTCCCTGACAGGAGGGGGCAGCCGGGGGGGGTCAGGCTCTGCTCCCAGGGAGCAGGGACAGGAGGAGAGGGAACAGCCTCAGGCTGGGCCAGAGGAGGCTCTGGTTGGGTATTGGGAAAATTCCTTCCTAGATATGGCTGTCCAGCCCTGGCACAGCTGCCCAGGTCAGTGGTGGAGTCACGTCCCTGGAGGGATTTCACAGCCCTGTGGATGTAGCATTTGGGGACATGGGTTAGTGGTGGCCTTGGCACTGCTGGGGAGCAGTTGGACTCTGGTCTCAGAGGGATTTTCCAGCCTCATGGATTCTGTGACTCTACCCGAGGACTGGAGGAATCTGCACATCCCTGGGGGGAAGGGCAGGGGACATGGTGACACCTTGGCTGAACATGCCACCGCCCGGCACAGTGACACCACCCGCCTCCTCCTCCCATCCTGGAACAACCCTGCTGGTGGAGGGGAGCTGCCCTCGGGGGTGTGTGGTCCCCCCAAAGCTGGGGGCTTCCCCAAGGGGAGAGGAGCCCTCCAGGGCCAGACCTGACCTGAGGCCACCGGGGGTGCAGTGTCCCTGCACCAGCTCCGGTGTCCCTGCCAGCTTCGTGTGGGGCCACAGGATGGAGCTGTCACCCAGAGCGTGAGGGTGACTGGTGAGGGAGGAGGAGGAGGAGGAAGGCGCTGCCGGGTGACACAGCTCCCAGACTGGCTGTGTCGGAGTGAAGAGGGCACAACGCTTGTCACGCCACCAGGTGTCATCTTTGGCTAAGGGGCTTCTGGTGACTCTGCAGGTGCCGTGTCCCCGTGTCTGGTGATGCGCGTTGGGCTCCTGCTGCGAATCATTCCCACGGATCCTCCGAGCTGAGCGGGGTCTCCTGGGGCTTGTCCCACTCTCTGTCTGGATTCCTTGGGCTCCAAGCCCTCTGCTCATGGCAGGTGGCCCCTGGCAGGCTTGGCGCAGCTCCTGTGACACCCACGACTTGCTTGGCTCGGCAGGGCAGGACAGTGGGACACGGGAGCTGCTGCTGCCACAGCCTGGCCCCATCCAAGGGCTTGGGCAGTGCCAGTGAGCTGCCCAGCCGCGCTCGTGGGGCTGCTTTAGGCCAGGGCACAGCTGATCCCTCCGTGTGCATCACGGCACCTTGGGGACAGGTTCTGGCTCCGTTTGTGTCCCTTGCGGGGACCTTTGTTCACATTTGCTCCCCCAGCCCTGGAGCTGGCGGTGGCAGGAGGGGACAGGCGAGGAATGGCTCCCATCCCACCGTGTTCCATCCTTCCCTCCTCCTCAGCAGAGGGTCCCCACAGGGTTCAGGTTCTCCAGGGCCAGACCTGGGACCATCTCCAGGACAAACTCCGTGTGAGGCGCTGGAAAGCTGGATCCGTCTGGAGGAGGGAACAGGGGGGCTGTGCTTTCCCAGCCCCATGGCTGGCACCTCTGTTAGTGCTGCTGGAGGGGGTGAAGCTCCCCAGGTCTGGCAGCGTAGGAGGGACGGGAATTGGTCTTGCAAAAGCTTCTCGTCTGGCAGGGCTCCTGTTGCAACTGCTGTTCTGCGAGGGCAGGAAGGTGCAGAGGAACTGGTTTGCAATGGGGAAGTACAGGCGGTTTCCAGTTACGAGGTGGCAAATGGTGAGAGAAAGGAAAATAAAGCTCTGCGGGAGGGGAGAAAACAGAAAGTGGGAGAGAGAAAAGGAGGGGAAGGGGCAAAGCAGAGGAGAGAGATTGTGTGGAAAAGGGAAATGGAGCCTGGGAGCCTCCAGCTGTGGCTGATCACTGCACCCTGTGCTTGGTGCTTGGCTGTGGTGTGGCAGTGCCCACCTGGGCTGGCAGTTCTGCTATTCCTGGCTGGCTGCTCGCCCTTAAAACCCTCCTTCCCCCCAGCCCTGAGGCGCAGAGCTAGGCAGTGGGGCAGAGCAGTTTCACTTCTTGTTTGCAAACACATTTTTTCCCCCCAGCTCAGGGCTGGTGGCCCCAGCAGACACCAGTGTGTTCATGTGATGGCCACTGGGCTGGCTGGCTCAGGCCCATCAGAGGAGGCCATGGAGATGATCCAGGGCTGGAGCTCTGGAGCCAGGCTGGGAGAGCTGGGGGTGCTCACCTGGAGAAGAGAAGGCTCTGTGAGACCTCAGAGCCCCTTCCAGGGCCTAAAGGGGCTCCAGGAGAGCTGGAGAGGGACTGGGGACAAGGGCTGGAGGGACAGGACACAGGGAATGGCTTCCCAGTGCCAGAGGACAGGGCTGGATGGGATCTTGGGCAGGAATTGTTCCCTGGGAGGGTGGGCAGGCCCTGGCACAGGGTGCCCAGAGCAGCTGTGGCTGCCCCTGGATCCCTGGCAGTGCCCCAGGCCAGGTTGGACACTGGGGCTTGGAGCAGCCTGGGACAGTGGGAGGTGTCCCTGCCCATGGCAGGGGTGGCACTGAGTGGGCTGTAAGGTCACTTCCAGTCCAACCCATGCTGTGGCCAGTGGAGCTGGGTCCTGCTCTGCCACCGGCCCCTGGGCTCTATCCCACACCATCCCGCTCCCCCGGCATCTGCAGGGCACGCGGGCTGAGCCCAGCCCAGGCTGCAGCCAGTGCAGAGGCACAGGAGCCGCTGGGGCACAGCCCCCCTGGGCCCAGCTGAGCCCCCAGAGCTGGAGCAGGGTGGCTGAGCTGTGTCCCCGCCGCGGCAGAGCCGTGTGAGCAGCAGGGACCACAAGCGCCTTGGTGACCACGCGTGGTTTCACCCCAGCTCCTCGCAGCGCCCCGGGAGAGCTGGCGGTGCCTCAGACAAGCCCTCTATAAATAGCTGAGCTCTCTGTGGGGCCCTTTGGCTCCGGGCTCTCTGCACAGACCCGGAAACCCTCGAGGGGAGCTGGGACTGGTGTGTGACACGGAGCCCTGCAGGTGCCACTTGTCCGCCAGAAAGAGATGGTGGCTCCAGGGCAGAACCAGTGCTTGGGAGCTCCCTGCAGAGTGAGCTGTTGCCTTTTGAGTTAAGATTGCTTCATCCTTGTCCCCACCAGGAACTGGGGTGTGGGCAGAGTCCTTCTCCCTCTCTGGAGATAGTGGAAGAAGCAGGAGGCTCCTGTGCCTCCATGCTGGTGGCTCACAGCAGCCACCCCTCAGCCCTCGGAGCTGCATTTACAGGGCTTGGGGCTCCCCCGGGGTGGGGGAAGGAGACCCCCAGTGCCTTCCGTGGGCTGGGAGCAGCATCCCCGAGTGTGCCCTCCGGGCTGGCTGCTGCAGCCGCTCTCTCCTGCCCCCATTGTCCGGCCCCTGCTCCTGACTCACCTCGGTGTGCCGGGAATGTGCCTCAGCTTCCGGCCCGCCAGCTGGGCACTACATATCAGCTGGGCACTAAATATAATTCCCCTGTGGTTTTCTGGGCCAGACACACGTGCAGCCACGGAGGGCTGGGTGGCCGTGTGACAGTGGGCGGGCTCGCAGGGGCCGCGGGTGCCCCGGTCTGTCCTGCCAGGAGGAAATTGCACAGCTAGGCTTGGCAGCCACAGCTGTGCCAGCCCGGCAGCCCCAGCCAGGCCACACAGGGGAGCCTGGCACCAGCTCAGCTTGGAGCACGCTGTCCTTGGGATTTTCTTACCCCTTTTTTCCTCACAGGCAGCCGGAGCATTGTGGCCTCCTGCCAGGCTGCTTGGAGCGGCCAGCTCCTCTCCAGGGCTCTGACCTGGGGGGCTCCTGGTCCTGTCCAGGCTGAGCAATCCCAGTTCTCCCAGTCTTTCCTCACAGCAGAGATGCTCCATCTCTCTAATCTTGGTGCCCTCCTCTGGCCACCGTCTGGCTCCCTGAGATGTCCCCAGGTGGGGGTTCCCCACAAAGCTGGGGCCAGGGGAAGCAGGGGACAGTGCCTGGCACTGGCTGAGCTGTGAGCAGGGCAGTGAGGGGATGGGCAGCTCCTCTCCATCCAGCAGTCCTGGAGCTGCCACCATGCTCCCCGAAGTCCAGGCTGGCCCTTCCCTCCTCCTCCTGCAGCAGGGCAGGGGCAGCTCCCACATTCCACTGTGGTCCCTCCAGCTCCCACATTCCACTGTGGTCCCCATGCACCCCAGTCCCCCTGCTGTGCCTGGGCATCCTGCCCGTGCTCCTGCAGGGACCTGCCCCGAGGTGCCACCTTCCAAGCCAGCGCGGCTCAGCACTGTGGCATGTCACCATGTGCCACCTCCTGGACCCTCCTGCGGACCCTGCCCTGTGATCCCCTGGCACTGGGCCGAGCCAGCCATGCCCTGGCATTAGGGATTAACATCTAATTACCCGTGTGATAATCCGCCGCCCAGACTGGGAGAGGGGGAGCTCAGAGGGCACCCAGAGGTGCAGGGTCACTGTGGTGAGCCCGGGGTGGCCGCTCCTGCACGGACAACTCGGGGTCCTGCAGCAGGACTGGGGGTTGGCACTGGATGAGTTTTAAGCTCCCCTCCGCCCCGAACTATTCTCTGCCTCGATGATCCCGGCAGGTCCCTGGAGCCCCCGGGAGGGCTGTGGGGTGCGGCGGGGCCGTGCCGGGGCTCGGCGCAGCCGTTGGCGCTGCCGTGGGAGCGCGGTGACAGCGCGGTGACAGCGAGGTGTTTGCGAGCCGCTTTTCCGGTGTGAAACTCGGCATCGCTCCCCAGCCCTGCTCGGGGCTCTGCCGCTGCCGGTGGCACCGCTGCTCCTCACACCCCGCGCTCGGCTGAGCTCCTGCTGGCGAGAGGGACCCCGCCAGTGCCAGCAGGAAGGACCTGCCCAGGCCCCGTGGGCTGGAGGTGGCGTCACCCGCGTGTCCCCACATGGTGAGGCGCCCGTGAATCCGTCCTTCCTCTCTGGGTTTTCCTCCCTGGCCGGGCCCCTGGCACGCGTTCCGGGGGTAATGGAAAGTGTGATGGGGCAATTTAAATTTTCCTTATTATCAGCACTCCCTCGGAATGGAATTTTTGTCTCACGTGAAGTGTCAGACGAGGGGGAAATTCCCCTCCCACCTGTAACAGCCTGGGCTGTCTGTGGCATCCCCCTTGTGTGGGGCTGACCCCCCCCCCCTTGCAGCCCCCCTGCTCCAGGGCCCCCCTGCACCCTCCTTGGGCTCCAGACATGGTTTGGGGTTCCTCTGCCCCCAGGGCTGTAGGATCCTTGTCCATGACCCTCAGTGTGATGGGAGAAATAGAGGAAGGGAACTGGAGCCAGTACCTCCCAGGGGTCACTGCACCCACAGCCCCCAGCTTTGGGGTGCTGGGTGGTGGGTCGGGGGAGCCCGTTGTGGGGGACAGGCCTGGCCCCTGGGTTGTCCCCTCTGTGGAGGCTGAGCTCTGGGGCACAGAAGCAGTGAGCTGAGGGTGTGGGGCCGCTGGCAGCATCCCTGTGCTCCGTTCCTGCCCCGTCAGAGGTGGTGCTGGGAGGCAGGATGGGGCCCCTCCACGCCAGGACGTGTTGGGCGAGGTCTCCAGCGCAGCACCCGCCCCGGCTGCCACCGCTTCATGTGGTTTCCTCCTCCCTGGTGCTGTTGTGGGTGGGGGGTTCTGCACCCGGTGAATTCCCTGTGCCCCAGGGCCACCTGCAGCCACCGGGGCCGTGGGCTCTGCCTCTGGTAGAGCCGTTGGCCCGTCCTTGGGGAGTCCCCTGTGCACCCCAGCGCCGGGGGGCTCCTGCCCCGGGGCCCCCACATTTGCTGGGACCCCGTGGCTCCCTCACTCCCTGTATCTCCATGTAGGTGTGAGCCCTGTGTGCCCCTGGGCACAGCCCTGCCAAAGCCTTCCCTGGAATGGGATAGGGATGGGGATGGGGATGGGAATGGGGATGGCTACTCTGGCATCACCCAGCCCTTGGCCTCTTCCAGGAGCGCAAGTCGTACAAGTGGAAGCAGCTGCTCTTCTTCTTCACCTTCATCACGTTCGCGTTCGCTGTGTGCGTTTACTTCCACCACAACTGGTACTGCGGCCCCGGAGGTGAGGGGGCTGCCTGGGGGTGCCTGTGGGGAAGGGGCCGGGTGGTCACTGAATCACTAAATCACAGGATTTTTAAGGTTGGAAGGGATCCCCGAGATCAGTAAGTCCAAGCTGTGCCTGATGCCCACCTTGTCCCCCACCCCAGAGCACTGAGTGCCACGTCCACTGAGGGCCTTCCTTGGACACCTCCAGGGATGGGGACTCCAAACCTCCCTGGGCAGCCTCTTCCAATGCCTGACCACCCCTTCCGTGGAAAAAATTCCTTCTGATGTCCAAAAATTCTCCCTGATGTCCAATGTCCTCCTAATGTGATGCCTTGCCTTCCAAATCCCAGCCGAGGGCAGCTCCAGGTGCCCGGCCATGCTTCTTCTCTGGTCAAGGCTCCCAGCCCATGCCCTGCTGCCCCAAGCAGGTGGCTCAGAGACCCCCCAGCCCCCGAGGCAGATGCAGCTGTGGGTCCCCCTCACCTGCTGTGTTTCCTTCCCCAGTGTACACCGTCTTCGCCTTCCTGGAGTACCTGGTTGTCCTCTCCAACATGGCCTTCCACATGACTGCCTTCTGGGACTTCGGCAACAAGGAGCTGGTGGTGAGCTCGCTGCTGGAGGACAAGCACTTCTAGCCAGCCCCGCTGCTGGGGGCTCCTCTTCCCTGGGGGAGGCAGAGAGCCCCTTCCCTGTCCTGCTGGGGCCGGGGTGTTTGCTGTGGAGCTGCTGCGAGGATCATCAGAGATCCCAGGAGTGTCTGTCCCTGGCTGCACCTGCAACTCGTCCAGGGGAGCTGCGGGCTCTTCCCGGAGCACCCCTGCCCTGCTCCCTGCCAGTTCCAGGAGGGCAGGACAGGAGGGACAGGGACCTGCTGCCTGTTTCTTTGGAGAATGCTCCAGGCAGGGCAGGATGCTGCTCCTCGTATCAGGGCATGGGTCTGGCCCTGCCCTATCCTTTCTTGGCCTGGGGGGGGGTCTCATGGTTCCTCCTCCAGGCTGGGGGTCCTGGGGCAAGACTTCAAAAAGGGCTGGTGGCCTTTTGAACTGGCTTCAGGCACTGGTCTCCCATTGGACTGGGGCAGGGTCCTGGCCCGTCCGTGCCTGAGTTCCCGGGAGGGGAGCAGGAAGGTGCTGGGCCATGCAGGGACTGCCTGGAGCAGCGTGGGAGCACATGGGGCAGAGCAGGTGCTGGGAGCATCCACATCTCCCTCCTGCCTTTCCCAGAAGCCCCCCCAGCAGCACAGGCTGCTCCCAGGGGTGCTGTGCCTGTTCCAGCTCAGTTTGGGAAGGAAGAGTGAGTGTGCTGGTGCTAGAGGTCTTTGCTCCAATGTCCCCATGGATTCCCCTGTGCCGTGGGGCTGGAGCTGGGAACTGCTGGGGTCCAGCAGTGCCCCCAATGTGCAGCTCTGGCTGCCAGGGCACGGGGGACATGGCTGGGCAGCAGCTGGGGGCTGACAGGGTCCCCAAGCTCCTCCTGCAGTGCTGCTGGAAGGGGCACCTGGAGCTGTGTTGATTTTGGGGAACTCTGCACTTGCCAGGGCTCATCCCACCCCACACTCGGCCGGGAAGGACCAGCGTGGGTCCCTCCCTGCCCTTCACCTGAGCACAGCCACCACTGAGAGTCCCGTGGGATGTCCCAGTGCTCATCCCTGTGTTCCCAGGGCTGGGCAGAGCCTCCTCCAGCAGGAGCTGCGGGGCCCTGGCAGAGCTGGGGCCGGGCTGGCTTTGAGCGGGTCCTGCCGCACGTGTCCATCGTCAGTGTCCCCATCCATGGGCTCCATCTGTGTCCCTGCATGCGTGTGACGCGCTGCCCCGCAGCGCCTTGGCTTTGAGGTGGAAATAAAGCACTGAGTATTTTTGTGAGCTCTCGGCAAACTCCACAGCATTCCCACCTGGCACAACCCAGCACGGCCCTGGCGCAGCCCCGGCACAGCCAGCGGGGCCAGCCCAGCACCCTGGGCAGGGTGGGGGCTGGAATGGGGTGCAGGACATGGACCCCGGGCACTGGGGCTGGAGTGTGGGATGTGCCTCCTGGGCATTGGAGCTGGGGTGCAGGACGTGGACACTGGGTTCTGGGGTGTGAGGTGGGGATCCCAGGACGTGGGATCCTGGCACTGGGGCTTGGGATGTGGGGTGCAGATCCTGGGTGTTTGGGCTGGTGTGCTGGGCACTGGGGTGTGGGATGGGCATCCCTGGGGCACAGGATGTGGATTGCTCAGTGTGGAATGTGGATCCTGAGGTGTAGGACATGGTCCCCAAGGGCTGGAATGTGGGATGCAGATCCTGGGTGTTGAAGGTAGGGTGCAGAACATGCACTGGGGTGTGGGGTGTGGATCCCTGGAGCTGAGGCTCAGGATGCAGATCCCTGCAGAATGTAGATCTCCGGGGTGTGGAATGCGAATCCTGGGTGCTGGGGTGCGGGATGTGGATGTGTGGAATGTGGGTTCTGGATCCTGGCTCTTGGGGCTGGGGTGTGGAACATGGCCCCTGGGTGCTGGATGAAGCCTGGGAAGGTTGAGCGAGGCTGGGAACTAGCCAGGAGCCGGGCTGGAGGCGTGGGACTGAGCCCACCCCGCAGCTGGCGGCCCTGCTCCCCACCCAGCCCCAGGGGCCGCTGCCTTGGCTGCGGATCCTGTGGATCTTACGGATGCTGCGGGGCCAGGGGCCGGCACAGCCCCGGGGACAGAGCCTGGAGCCAGGAGGGCTGGGGCTGGCACTGCCGGGGCTAGGCAGGGGCAGGGGCAGGGGGCGGGAGCTGCTGGGAGGGCTCGGTTCCCCCTCTCCTGGGCCATGGTGGGGCCCTGCCCTCGCTGCAGCCGCCCCGGGAGCAGCTGGGAGGGGAAGAGCCATGAGCTCATCCCACTGTGCCGGGCCAGGGCAGGGCCGTGTCCCGCTCGCGGCAGCACGGGGTCCCCTCCTCATCCCAGCACCCCCTTCTCCACCGAGCCCCACCGGGGTGGCACCTCGCCAGCCCCACAGGGGGACCAGGACATGGCCATAGAGATCCACCACAGTGGGAGCAGGACATGGCCGTGAGGATCCCCACAGTGGGAGCAGGACATGGCCATGGGGATCCCCACAGTGGGAGCAGGATGTGGCCATGGGGATCCCCACAGTGGGAGCAGGATGTGGCCATGGGGATCCTCCCACGGACAGACGAGGACAGGGCTGTTGGATGCCCACGGTGGGAGCAGGATTTGGTGCAGCCGGGCCCCACGAGCCCGTGGCTGTGCAGCCCTGGGGCCGTGTCCTCTCGCTGCGGGCTCCCAGGGTGGGGTCTGGAGGGGCCACGCTTTGCAGCGGCCGTGGGTGGGGCTGTGGCCGGAGCCCCCCGGCCCCGCCGCCCACGCCTGCCCTCGGCTCTGGCCGGGAAGCGGGAGCTGGGAACAAAGGCGGCTTGTGGCAGGCGCCGGGTCTCTGCCCTTCCTGCAGGAAGGCCCCGGGGCCGGACAAGGGGCCCGTGTCCGGATCCGGCCGCCCGCCAGCACGTGCCGGGGGGTGGCGAGGGGGTGGCGAGAGCCGCTGCGAATGCCACCGGTCCCTCGCTGCTGCCATCGCCAGCCACAGGACACAGGGACCCCCCAGGACACCCCTGAGCACGGGGACACAGGGCTCTGTCCTCCACCTGCCACTCCAGAGGCAGCACTGGGGTTGGGGTGGCCGGGGGCTCCCCAGGTGGGGACCCCACTCGTGTGCCAATTCCTGCAATGTCCCCATCCCCGGTGTCCCCATTTCCACCCAGTGCAATGGCCCCGTGGCCACCTCCTGCAATGTCCCCATTCCTGTCCTTTACAATGTCCCAAGCCCCCAGGCGGGAGCTCAGCTGGGCACAGGGATGGTGGGGTCAGGACTGGCCATGGCAGGGACACCCCAAGCTTCCCCTGGCTGCAGTTCCCCCTGGAACAGAGCCCTGGCAGGCACCATGAGCACTCTCGCCTTGGCCCTGGCCCGGTGAGGGGTCCCAGCCCAGCTCGGGCCAGTGATACCCGTGTCCCTCCAGGGAGTGTCCCCATGCCCAGGAAAGGTGGGCGCGCGCGGGAGAGCACAGGACACGGGGGGCCTGGGCAGGATTTTATTTAAGGAGAAGCAACTCTGGGGGCAGCTGGTTACAGGCGAGTCCCACTGCCCTGCAGAGCTCCAGCACCAGCCAGGGCAGGAGCTCTACTCCAGCCACACCGGCTCTGCTCTCGGCAGGGCTGGAGGTCTCTGGTGTGGGGCTCAGCCCAAACACCCCCCAGGAGACGCTGGCACCACCACCGGGATCCCGGGGCAGGAGGGGGCAGTGCCAGCGAGATGGTCCAGGCTGGGCGAGCGCCAGGGCTGGCACAGAGGGGCCGGGGACCCCTGTGCCCCAGCTGGTGTAGAGGGTGGAGGTGGCAGGTCCCCACGGAGGACTCGGGGTGGGGTGGCAGGTCTCTGTGGGGTGCTGAGGGCTGGAGTGGGGTTTGCCCACCCCGGGCATCCCCTTCTCAGGAAGCGTTGCTGTGCCGGGACCGGAGAGGCGTCACCAAAAGCGACCGCTGACAGCCGGGGCGGGCCAGCCCCGGTGCCCCCGGGGCGGGCGGCCAGTTAGTGCAAACAAGGTCTGTATTATTAAAGCTGGAGGCTTCGGGCTGGCGGCCCCGGGCCCACCGAGGCTCGGGGAGGCACTGGGGTGGCTGGGGGGCAGGAAATGTTGGGGGGCGGCGGGGCCGGGGCAGGGGCAGGATCGTCTCTCGCCAGCCCTGTCACAAGAGCACACAGGGCTTCTTGGGCTTGGCCGGGACAGGGTTGAGCACGGCCCTCACGGCCTCGGTGAACACATCCTTGATGCCCTCCTGGTTGAGCGCCGAGCACTCCAGGTACTTGACAGCACGGATCTGCTTGGAGAGGCTGATGCCCTGCTGAGTGGTGATGGGTGCCTGGTTCTGCTCCTTGAGCCGCTTCATGGTCTCGGGGTTGTTCCTCAGATCCTTCTTGGTGCCGACGAGGAGGATGGGCACGCTGGGGCAGTGGTGGCACACCTCAGGGTACCACTTGTGCTTGACGTTCTCGTAGGAGGGCGGGCTGGCGATGGAGAAGCAGATGATGAAGACGTTGGTCTGGGGGTAGGAAAGCGTCCGCAGGCGGTCGTACTCCTCCTGGCCGGCCGTGTCCCACAGGTTTAAGTTAATAGTCCTGCCGTCCACCGTGTTCTGGGCGCTGTAGTTGTCGAACACGGTGGGGATGTACTCCTTGGGGAAGGCGTTGGTGGTGTAGCAGATGAGCAGGCAGGTCTTGCCCACCGCCCCGTCACCCACCACCACGCACTTGATGCTCTGCATCCCAGCGGCCCTGGCGTCCCCTTCAGCAGCCTGCGGGAAGGGGAGAGGCTCAGGGGGGACACTCCAGGGCTGGGTCACTGTGGTCCCCCCGCTCCGACACCCCGAGGCCGGAGGCTGCATAGAGGTCACACCCCCTTGGTTCACCAGCCAACCCACCACCCCATGAGCTTCCCAGGCGGGCACAACCCCCCAGCAGAGACCCCCAACGGGGATCTGCCTGCCACGACCCAGGGACAGCATGTGTGCCACCGTGGCCAGCGTGCACAGGGACCGGATCATCCCCAGGGTGCTGCATCCACAGCAGCCAGGCTGTGGCAGCATCCCATGCCACCCTGTGCCATCCCGTGCTGTGCCATCCCATGCTGTGCCTCCTGCATGGGAGCTGTGCCTCCAGACGGCACCAGGGCAGGGAGCAGGGCCATATCTGCGCTGTGGCAGCTTGTGGGCTGTCACCATTTGTCCCAGCCCCGATTGTGCCCGCACCAAGCAGGGCCAGCACTGGTCCCGGCAGGCGGAGGCCAGGCTGGTGCTGTGGCTGGAGTGTGGCCACTGGGCTGGCCCCGGAGCCAACGTCCGCTCCGGCAGCTGTGTTTATCCCCAGTCCCAGCGCGCATTTTCCTTCCTCAGGTTCCCTCTGCAATTCCCATTAAGGGCTGCATCCTGCTCCCCTTCCTGCTGCTGGCCGGAGCCCAGCGCTGCCAAGAGCCCTGCCCGGCCGAGGCGAGGGCACCCCACAGTGCTGGGGGGGGAGGTGCCCACCTTGGGGCCGGCAGCCCCTTTCCCACCGGGATCCAGCCATGGGCAGCTGGTGCCCACCCATGGATCACACCGGGAGGGTGGGAGCCCCACTCCTGTGCCAGTGACAGGCAGGGAGCAGAGGCGCCGGCCAGAGAAGCCGCAGTGTCCCGGAGTGCCCTGGGCTGGGAGTCCCCGTTCCCCGGAGCCCCCTGGGTCTGCAGGGCTGGGGAAGGGGGAAGGGACCGAGCCCCCGCCCCGAGCCCCTGCCGGTCCCTGCCCCCTCGGATGGGGAAGTCGCTCTTCCTCTTCCCGCCCTGACACGCGGCTTCCTGCGGCCGAGGCTGTGCCCTGACCCCCGCCCTGCCTGCCTGTGCCGTGACCCCCAGACAGGCACAGGGGGCTGCCAGGAACACCGTGCTGCTGTGCCTCAGCTTCCCCACTGCAAACCTGCTTCCCCGGGCAGGGGATCCCCGGCTCCTCGGCGTGTGAACGGGGAGCAGCACAGGCGGCCCCCCATCCCCACCCCCGCAGGAAGCCGCTTGCAGGGTCCCAGGGGGCCACAAACACAGTCCCGGCCTTTGGCCTCCAGTTCGGGAGCAAGCACAGCCCAGAGGTTTCCTCACACCAGTTTGCGCCAGATGCTGAGCCCGGGGCAGCGCAGGCAGTGGGACCCCCGGGGGCTGCGGGGCTCAGAGGCACACGAGAGAGCCGGGGCAGTGGGAGAAGGGACACGGGTGGGAACAGGAGCAGGAGCAGGGGAGCAGGAGAGTGATGGGGACAGGACCAGAATCAAGACAGTGGGATCAGGATCAAGGAGAGCAGGACAGTGGGAGAAGGAACTGGATCAGAAGGAGATGGAGCAGGACAGGGGGAAAAGGAAGTGGATCAGGGTGATGGGAGCAGGAGCAGAGGGAGAAGGAGCAGGGCAGTGGGAGCAGGACAGTGGGAGGAACAGGATCAGGGTCATGGGACCAGGATCAGGGGGACCAGGATCAGGACTATGGGAGACCGAGGTCCCTCTGTGGCTGCACAGGGCCACCCTCAGGGACGTGCACGTTCCACAGGGGCTGTAACTGCCACCCACATCCCCTGTGCCCCTTCTGTCCTGCAGCCGCCCCATCTCTTTGCCCAGGGCTCCCAGGGCTGGGGGTACCCCAGGGCAGCCCCTGGAGCAGGACACGGCTGCCCCTGTCACCCCAAGACCCCATTTGGCCCATCTGACTCAGTCAGAACCTGAAGCGGCCCTGAGCACCAGCCTGCCCCTGTGCCCATCCCACAGTGGGACATGGCACTGGTCATGCCGAGCCCAAACCCTGCAGCCCAAACTGGCCGTGGGCACCCTGGGATGAGCTGGCACCCGGCAGGAACCATCCCCATCCTCATCCCAGCGCAGAGGAAATCCGAGAGGAAACACTCGTGCCCATGAGAGCATCACCACTGGGACATGGAGAGGAGGAGGGAAAGGAGGTGGAAGACGAGAAGGAGGAGGGGACAGAGGCCGGGGGTTACTTCTCCATCACGCAGCACCCCTGGGGGTGTGGAAGCCCAGAGCAGCCCCAGGTTTGTCACCAGCACACAGCAAATGTGGGCACATGTGGTGCCCGTGGAGGGGCCACGGCAGGACCTGAGGGCTCACACAGGAGCGTTTTGCCTCCCGCCAGCCCTGGCACTGCCAGCACCAGGTAGGAGGTGCTGGTGGCACGACGAGGGGACCCGCAGGCACGGCCCACACTCACAGGGCAAATGTCTCGCTGAGGAGGGGGCTTTGTGTAGGGCAGAGCCCCCGCAGCAGCTCCAAGTCTGTCTGGGTGCCAGGGAGGGAGATATGGGTGCCAGGGGGCTCCGGCTCTGTCACAACCAAGATTTGCAGCCACAGCCACCACATCACAGTCCCAACCAGTCCCCACAGCCCCAGCCGAGCCCCCGACCCACCCTCATCTTCCCAGGGAGGATGAGGAGGGACCCGTGCCCCGACTCCTGACCCCCTGGGCCCCTGTGTCTCCCAGCACGGGACAGGAGGGGAGGCAGTAGCCCTGCCAAGGGGACCCCATTCCAGGACAGGGCTGGGGGCTGCCCGCTGGCATCCCCGTGGTGCCGGGCAGGGGCTGGACATCACCCGTGTCCCGGCAGCCACGCTGGGGCTCCGAGGGTCCTGCTGCCCTGGGGGCCTGGGTGGGCCAGTCAGGGGACACTGGGGGGATGCCTTGGCTTTGGTGTGCCCCCCTGCCTGCTGCCAGCTCCGCTGCCAGCACAAGGCCAGCTCTGTTCTCCCAGGAAATCCGCGGCCGGCAGCGCCTTTAACCCCTTCTGGGCCTCGGGATGCGGGGGACAAAGTGGCCTCGTGGGGCTGAGGGCACAGCCCGCGGGGGACACAGCCCATGGGGGCACCTGCCCCTTCCCGGGGAATGAAGGGTGGGAGCACGGGGGGCTGCACCGTGCCCAGCCCAGGGCTCAGCACCCCGACCCCGGCGGGACCCTGCCCCGCTCCTCACTGCAGTGGCACTCGGGTGTTTTTGGGGTGCTGGGGAGAGGGCGGGGGGGGCAAGGGGGGCTGTGGGTGACACACAGAGGTGCCCCCCTCCCATCGCCACCCGCCGGCACGGGAAAAGCGACTCATCTCTTCAGCAGAAAAGGGAAGCAAAACCCTCTGCCAGCGCTCCCGGCCGGGGCAGCCCCCGGGGGTTTTCCGCCGGGGAAGTGCAGCAGCCGCCCCCGTGAGCTCCCTGTCCCACGGCTCCCAAACCTGATCCGAGCTCCCTGAACCGACCCTACACACCCAGGCACCCCCTCCCCGCCCCACAGCCGCCGGCACACCCCACTTCGGGCATCTCACACCCCACCGTACCCCACCCTGTGCACCGCACCCGTCCCCGGGCACCCTTCCCCAGCCGCCGGGTCCATCCCGGCCCGAGGGACGTGCCCAGGCCCCCCCAAGGCTGGGGCTCACCAGCCCCAGTCACTGGGGTCCCTCCTGCTCTGCGGGACCCCAGCACAGCGCTGCCCCCCGGCCCTGCTCCCAGCTCAGCAGCACAAAGAGGAAATTACTAAAATTACTAAAATCTCTAAATGCCAAGAAGGGACCCCACGGGGGTCCATGGCCGTGGTGGGGACCCAGGGGCCGCCCAGCTCTGCCCCAGGCTCTGCCGTGGCAGCTAAAATAACTTCCATGCTGAGTCGGAGGATTTTGATTTCCCTCATTTTCCAGCTGTCGTGACTAATTTCCTCATTTTATTTCCCTCCCAGACCGGGTCCCGCTCTGCCGCTGGCCACGGCCACGGCCACTCCTGGCCCTTGGCCTCTGCTCCAGGTGCTGCCAAAGCTCTGCAGCTCCAGGGCTGGAGCCAGATCCAGGCCCCTCGAGGGGATGTGGTGACCCCCTCCTCGACCCAGCCAGTGTTCCCAGCAGCCACAGTGCCAGCATCAGGGGGATCCTGGAGTGGAGGGACGGATGGATGGACGGATGGACGGATGGACGGATGGATGAGTGGATGGATGGATGGATGGATGGAGGGATGGATGGATGGATGGATGGACGGACAGACGGACGGACGGATAGATGAGTGGATGGATGGATGGATGGATGGATGGATGGATGGATGGATGGATGGACGGATGGATGGATGGATGAGTGGATGGATGGATGGATGGATGGATGGAGGGATGGATGGATGGATGGATGGACGGACAGATGGACGGACGGATAGATGAGTGGATGGATGGATGGATGGATGGATGGATGGACGGATGGATGGATGGATGGATGGATGGATGGATGGACGGATGGATGGATGGATGAGTGGAGGGATGGATGGATGGATGAGTGGATGGATGGATGGATGGATGGATGAGTGGAGGGATGGATGGATGGATGAGTGGAGGGATGAATGGAGGGAGGGATGGATGGATGAGTGGATGGAGGGAGGGATGGATGGATGGATGGAGGGAGGGAGGGATGGAGGGATGAGTGGATGGATGGCTGGATGGAGCCAGCCAGGCTCCATGGCCTCCTGACCCCCCTGCTGCCGGCCGCCGGGTCCCAGTGCTGGGCAGCAGCACGGCACTTCCCCAGCACCTCTCTGTGCCATGGCCAAACCAAACCGAACCGAACCCGCTGCCACGCACGAGGGCACAGCCACACCTGCACCCGCGGCCAGCACCTCCTGGCACCACCACAACCGTCCACAGACACTCCCGGCACCCGCGGTCCCAGTGCCAGCCCCCTCCCACCACACACCCACCACAGCCCATCCCCGTGGGCCCCCTCCCACCACACTCCCACCACAGCTTGTCCCCACAGGCCACCAATGGTACCTCAGTGGCTTCTCCTTCCCTCGAGCCAAGCGGAGGAAGCCCAGCAGCTCCCAGCCCTGGCACCCATCCACACCCCCCACAGGCTCTAGGGGACCCGCGGGTGTCCCCACGCTGACTGAGTGACCCAGTGATCCTGGAGGAGACCCCGGGGGGGCCCATGACAAGCACCCACCGCAGGCACCCCCACCCTGGGGACAGCCCTGGCATGTCCTGGCTGCTGCACACGTGACAGCACCTGCAAGGGATGTGTGGGGTCACTGCAGGGGGGGAAGAGCAGTGGTGAGGGGCGGAGAGCAATGGGGGCAGTGGGCAGCGTGGTGCCAGAGCAGGGGTGTCAGTGGGGTCAGTACAGAGGGGTCAGTGGGTCATTGCAGTGGGGACAGTGCAGGGGGTCAGTGAGTCAGTGCAGTGAGCAGTGCTGGGGAGGTCAGTGGGGTCAGTGCAGTGGTGGTCAGTGCAGGGGGGTCAGTGGGTCATTGCACGGGGATCAGGGGGTCAGAGCAGTGGGGAGTAGTGCAGGGGGTCGGTGGGTCGGTGCAGGGGGGCTAAAGGGGGGGCAGTGCAGGGGGTCGGTGGGTCAGTGCAGGGGGTCAGTGGGTCAGTGCGGGGGCCGGGGGTCCCGCGGGCCGTGCAGCGCCCCCCGGTGTCAGCGCAGCCCCGGCAGCGCCGGGCCCGGGAGCGGGGGCGCGGCTGCAGATTCGGCGGGTGCGGGGCCGGGGGCGGTGAGGGCGGGGGTCCCGCCGAGGGGGTCGCGCCGGGCCAGTTTCTGTCCCCGCTCTGTCCCGGCAGCTGCCGGCCCCGCTCTCGCCCAAAATTCCGTTCCTCCGGGACCCCGTTATCCCTGGACCCCCGTTATCCCTGACGGTTCCGTTATCCCCGGCGGTCCCGTTATCCCCGGCGGTCCCGTTATCCCCGGACCTCCGTTATCCCAGCCCCGTCCTCCCCGGCGGCTCCGTTACCCCAGGCGGTCCCGTTATCCCCCGCTGTCCCGCTCCGGGCGGGTCCCGCTGCCACCGCCCCCGCCCTGGCCCGGACGGGCGGCTCCTCCCGCCCCCCGACTCGGACCCCGGGCGGGCGGGGACCCCCCGGCCCTTCCCGATGCCCCCGGCCCGCACTCACCCCGGGGCATGGCGCGGCGGCGGGCGCGGGGCCGGGGCGGCAGCGGCAGCGGCGGCAGCAGGAGGACGAAGAGCAGCAGGACGAAGAGGAGGAGGAGGAGGAGGAGGAGGAGGAAGTCTGCGGCCGCCTCCTCCGCCGCCCCGGGCGGTCCCGCGGAGAAACTTCCCCCGCCGCGCCCGGCCCCCCGCGCCCTCCGCTTCCTTCCTCGGCCCGGGCCGGTCCCGGGACCGGGGCAGCGCAGCCCCTGCGCCCTCCGCCATCGCCCCGGGCTGTGGGCACCGGGACGGGGCTGCGGGCTGAGGCTGCGGCGGGTTTGCGGAAGGACCCCCGCGTCCCCCTGCGCCCCCCGGGGCCGGGTTGGGAGCAGGGACCCTCCTCCTTCGCCGGCTGCCTGGGCCCCCCGACCCCCCACCCTTGACCCCACCTCTGACCACCCCACCCCTGGCACTCATCCCTGACCCTCACCTCTCAACTCCGACCCCTGACACCCCCCTCGGCCCCCCCGCCACTCACCCCGACCCCCACCGCTGGGGACAGGGCTGGGGACAGGGACACACTGGAACGGCCACTGCCAGCCCAGGGGGACCAGAGCTCTGGGGGGTGCAGGGGGGTGATGAGGGAGGGGAGCCCATCCCACTCGGGGTTCCCTGGGGACTCGGGGGCTGATGGTGGGGGGGTGACACCCCCTGCCCTCGGGCTGCTTCGGGGTGTGGGTGGGGATAGGGTAACAGCACAGTGGGGACCGGCTGCCCCTGGGGGAACTGGGGCACCCCAGGGGGGTACAGGGGGGTCCCGGGGCTACTGTGGCAGTGCCCCCCACCCCCCCGAGCACAGCCTTGTTATGCTGGGTCAGGGCCAGAGGAGCCCAGGTGCTGGGAGGGTTCCCACAAGGGCCGGATCCCCCAAGCTGGGAGTCCCCATAAGGGCCAGCTCCCCCCCAACAGCACCTGCAGCCCATGAGGGTCTCTGGGGCAGGAGGGGCTTGTGGGGGTCACCCAGGGATGGAGGGGAGGCAGTTCCCAGGAGCGAGTGGCCTGTCCCCATCCTCATCTCGGGGTCTGCAGGTGTGGGACCCCCCACCCACACCGGCGTCTTCCCCAACGCCAGCACGGGGACCAGAACTGGCACCCAACGGGGACCCCTCATCAGCCTGGACATCAGCCAGCCCCGTGTCTCAACCTGGGCACCCGCCGTGGCCGGGGGTCCCCACGAGGGGCCAGCCTGGGACCCACATCCCAGAGTGGGGGCGTGGGGCACCTGGCTGGGAGGAGACTGCTCCAGGGACAAGGATATCAATTAGTGCAGCACCCCGGCTGGAGTGGGACAGGATGTGAGGAGCGGGACAGGATGTGAGGAGTGGGACAGGATGTGAGCTGCCCGTCCCCTCCGTAGGCTGCGGCTCCGGCCACTGGTGGCACCAGTCCAGCGATGCCACCGGGAGCACGTGGTCCTGGAGGTGTCACAGCTCTAGGAGGTGTTGAAATTTCCTCAGCCGCACTGCGAGCGAGGAACCACGTGCTGGGACCTCAGAAAGTCTCTGCCCAGAGGGCGGGGGTGCTGTGGCATGTCGGGGCGCTCTGACGCACCGGGGTGTGTGACATGCGGGGTGTGGGACATGTCCGGCTGTGTGACATGCCGGGTGTGTGACGTATCCCACTGTGTGACACGCGGGTGTGTGACCTGCCGGGTGTGTGACATGTCGGGCTGTGTGACATGTCCCACTGTGTGACATGTCCGGCTGTGTGACATGTCCCGCTGTGTGACCTGCCGGGTGTGTGACACGCCCTCCCGGAGCCGGGGCGGTCCCCCGCGGTCTCCCCTCCGGCCCTGCTGAGCTCCCGCGCCCGGCCGGGCCCTTCCCCGTTGCGCCGCCAGAGGTCGCTGCGGGCCAGGGCGGCGCGCGCGGGCGGCAGCGGGGGCGGGGGCGCGTGCCCGCGGCGTTGGCTCCGCCCCCTGGCGGGTGTGGCCCGGCGGCTCCAGGCCACGCCCCCTGTCAGCGCGCGCGCGGCGGCGCCAGGGCCCGGTGCGTAGGGCGGCGCGCGGGGGGGGCGGACGAGACCACCGCGGCGGGGGGGGGGGGGGTTGCGGAGCTACCCAGGCACAGACAGAGCGGGGTTTTCCGGGGCGCACCGCTGTGAGAAGGCGGCGGAGGGACGGAGCGGGCCGGGGAGACGTTAGCGAAGGTGGCGGGGAGAAGGGTTATCCCGGCAGAGAGGCGAGGGGCCGGCGGGGTTATCCCGGGAAGAGACCACTGAGGGCGGGGGGACTGGGGCTGTCCCGGGAGAGACCACTGCGGCGGGGGGGAGGCTGTCCTGGGAGAGACCACTGCGGGCGGGGTGGGGGGGGGCAGAGGGTTCCGGTTGCCGGTGCGCGACCGCAGCTCGCGGCGGTGCCGGGATAGCCGGGATAGCCGGGATAACCGGGACACCCCGCGGGCCCGCAGCCGGTGCCGATGCCGAGGAGCAGCTGACGGCGGCGGGGACGCGGAAATGGAGCCGCGGCCGGGCCGGGCCGTGCGGGCGCTGTGCGGCCTCTTCCTCCTCCTTCTCCTCCTCCTGCTGCAGCATCCCGGCCGCGCCGAGCGGGCCCCCGGCTCCCACCTGGACGACTCGGCCATCGCAGGTGAGTCCCCGCCCGACACCCCCGGTGTTCCCCTGCCCGCCCCGCTGGGCTCGGGCGCTGCCCGGGGAGGGCCCTGCCAGCCCCCCCCAACTCCCGCTCCCCGGTTTGGGGCCATTCGTCCGGGTTTCGGGCAAGAGCTGCGGTGATCCCCGGCTCGGCCCCGGTTCGGGGTTTCGCAAGGACCGAAATAACCCGTGTTTGTTATTGCAGCGGGCTCCGGCTGTTTGGGTCAAAAGTTTTAAAATTCAGCTCATTTAGAATATTGCGATCTTCTTCGTTAAATCGCATCGACTGGGACCAGTTCGCGGGATTTAAGATTATTCGTGTTATTTTACTTGTTTACCCTCTGGTAATGAGAGTCTGGCAGGGACTTCGGGACCGTGCCGAAAATTCCGGTGTTTAGTTGTTCTTTAAGGACATTCCCGGGTGTGGGACCCCCAGACTTGCTTCGCCTCTGCTCCAGGGACGAGCGCGTCCCACCTGGGGACCACGGGCAGCAGAGCCCTAAGGCCCAGCCACTCTGCTTCCCCCCATTTCCATCCCCTCCACCCCAAAACCCAGCCCCCAGCCAAGAAGGCAGGAGAAGCCGAGCCCCCCGGGACGCTGCCCGCCCGGAGCCCCGCTGTGGCCGCCGCTGGGAGCCGGTGACCCCTCCGTGGGCTCCGTGTCCTTGTGGCAGTGCCCGAGGTCAGCGCTGGACCCGCTCCATAAATCCCGCTGTGAACTTTAGGAGCGGGCCGGGACCCCCAGCCCGCAGCGGGGCCGTGTGCGGGGTCCGGCCCTGGAGGGGCGCGGGGTGCCCGGAGCCGGGAGCAGCTCCCGGGAAGGGCAGCGCTGAGCCCCGCTTGCTGCTCCGCCCCGGGACCCCCCGAGCCCCCTCAGCCTCCCCGCACCGCGCCGGGGTCCCACCTGCACCGCCGTGCCGCAGGACAGGCGAAAAGCTTCCTCTGGGGCCGTGGGAGCGGGGCCGGGCTGCAGCTCGGGGGGATTTTGGGTGCAGGGGAAGGTGTTTGGATGGTGTTTGGATGTTGGGTGTTTGGAGGAAAGGCGCCGCAGCGGCGTCCTGGGAAGGGATCGGCTTTGTGCGCGGGGCTCGGTGTGGGAACAGGGCAAGGAGCAGGCCCTGGAGCGGTGGGATCAGCAGAACCACCGGGAGCTCGGTGTGTGAGCCCTGGGCAGGGAGATTGCTCCGTCCTGGCCAGGGATGCGTTCTGTGGCTCGCTGTTTTCTGTCTCCGGGAGAAGGGGCTCCTCATCCCCTTCCCTTGTGCTCCCAGACCCTCGGGCCAGTTCGCATCCAGTCTGCTCCACTAAGGAAACTGGATCTCTGCAGTCCTTGTGAAGCAAGGTTTGTGCCTCCAAGGAATTTCCAGTGGAGTTATTTTTGGAGGCCCTGCAGAAGTGTGGCAGCCTGGGTGATTCAGCTGCTGGCTTTGCTCTTGGCGGCGAGCGGAGGCAGCCCCGGCACCGGGCCGGGAGCGGCCCCAGGCCCTGGGCTCCCGTGAATTCCGCCCCGGCACGGCTGTTCCTGCAGGACAAGTGCTTTGGGTCACTCTGGGCCGTGTTTGGGTTACTGCTGGCTTCCCAAACCTGCAAGGGATTAATAACTGGCTACAGGTTGGAGCCCCAAACGTGCAGGAACGTGGTCAGGGAGGGATTTGTGTCCCCTGCTCCGTGTCCCTCCCCGGGGCAGCCGGGCGGGTCGGGAGGGCTCCTCGCCCTCTCCCACCGCAGCTCAGTGTGTCCTCCGAGGTCTCTTGGCCATTTGGTTTTGAGCTCTTTGAGCTGTTGCTCCCAGTTCACAGCAGGGAATGTCCTCAGCCGGCACAGGAGACACTTCTGATGTTTTCCCTGGAAGCAGAAGGTGCCGGCTGTGTTGGCTGCTCGGTGTGAGGCAGAGGTGAGTGTTGGACGCCGTTTTGAAAGTGAAAGTGCTCGTTTTTGACACGTTTTCCGGGGTGCAAAGGTGCTTTTTAAAAATTCTTTAATTAGGATGGCGGGATTTTAATGATAAAATGTCAGCAGCGGGGAAGTTTTTCAGGCGATGCAGGGAAGTGTTTGCAGAGAGCAGAAGCCTGAGCTGCAGCACTTCTCGGGCTGCTGCGATTCCTCTGCACACTCAGGGGATGCATCAGCAGGTTTTATAGAGGATTAGTGAATGATCCCGATTCCTGGGATATTTTTTTTTTAAGCAAGAGTTTGAAACTGGTGGGTTTATCTGTGCAGGAAAATCAGAGTTGGTGACTGAACCCCGGGGAAAACCAGATTTTCTCCTGGCTTTGACTCACTCAGAGGCAAATTGAGGCCTTAATCTTTGATCTCTAATCTTTTCCTGCCGGGATCAGATTGAAGTTTGGTTCCTCTCGGCAGCTCAGGAGCCATTTCACAAGGTGTGGGGGGTTTGGAGGCCAGGCCAGGCAGAAGGGGCCTCTCGCAGCTCCCTGGCTGTGCCCTGAGCCCGGGTTTGGGATCGTGCCGGTGCCGGTGCCGCTGTCACAGGATGTGTGACCGGCCCCACGTTATTGTTTGCACCCGCCCTGGTTATTTTTAGCCCGAATTTGTCAGGCTGCAGCGCTGCCCCGGGACCGTTTCACACCCCCTAGAAGGGGCAAACGAGGCTCCTCAGGAACAAATTGGGCTTTCAGGGATTTTTTTTTTCCCCTCTCTTTCTGCTCATTTGCTGTAATCTGGCTGTTGCCTCAGTCAGCCAGGTCTTGGTCCTTTTTCTGGTCCTTATCAGAACATCCTCCAGGGTTGTGGCCAATGTTTTACACAAGTTTTATGTGACCCATCAAATATGTGACCCATTGTTTGGGTCAAAAGTCTTAAATTTCGTCTTACTTAAAATACTAACCTTGCTCAGTTGGCTCTTCCTCCTTAAATCACATCACCTGGAACCAGTCTGTGGGATTTAGGGTTATTATTGTTATTTTAACTGTTTGCCCTCTGTGCAGCCCAGCACAGGTGGGCACTTTGAGGTGTGTTTGTAGGAGATCCAAGGAAAACTGAC
Source organism: Lycocorax pyrrhopterus obiensis (assembly GCA_014706295.1). Taxonomy (NCBI): domain Eukaryota; kingdom Metazoa; phylum Chordata; class Aves; order Passeriformes; family Paradisaeidae; genus Lycocorax; species Lycocorax pyrrhopterus. The sequence goes on from JACSVZ010000001.1 coordinate 425,387, forward strand.
CATGAGGAGGCAGGGATTTGGACGACTGGGATTCATCCCTTGTTCCCTTCATGGTGACACCTTTCACCTGCAGATCCAGACCTGCCCCATCTCCCTGCAATAATATGGAAGTGATGTGAGTCTGCATTGCCCTGAGCCTTATTTCATTTTATGTGGAATTCCTTCCTGTGGTCTGGCATCCACAGGGATGTGGGGTCGCGTCTCCATGTCTGGGGTCTCATGTGAGTCCCCGTTCTGGCATCCTTGAGGCAAGTCAGGGATCACGGCATGGATTTTCCCTGTCTCTCTTCCCTGCAGCAGTTCAGGGATGGGCTCTGGATTGTTAGGATTGAGGCATTTTTGGGTGATGTGGAGTTTGTGTGTGAGGGGGTGGCGAGGGCTGGACTCCGGTAGGGCTGGCACAGGTCAGCAGCTCCTCTTTCTCTTCCTTTCTCCTTCTCCTGCCCTGTCTCCTGCTTCCCTGTCTTGATTCCTTGATCACAACATTTCTCGAGTCATCTTTGCTCTTGTCTAAGTGAATTAAAAAACAATTTAAAAAATATCCTGGTAGTGTTGGTGTCCGAAGCTGGAGGGCTGTGCCCAGGGCTATTTCTGTGTTTGCCTGGAACACCTTGAACCCAGGGAACATCCTGTGGGACAAAGGTCAGTGTGAGGAAAGGGGGCTGCAGCCACAAGCTTGTAACTGTCACAAATTCATTCCAGAGGGTGAGAACATGAATTTCTGTGTGAGGGGGCTGTGCCCAAGCCCTGTCTGTCCTTGCCATCACTGGAAGTTCATTGGAAGTGAATCCTTCGCTGCAAAGCCTCTGCCTTGGGAAGTGATGGGTTTGGACTTGAAACTTGCAGTGAAAGCTTTTGGCATCTGAGCAGGACTTGGCCTCAGTGGAGCCTTTGGGAGCTCAGTGATGGCTCATCCTGCAGGGTGGGAACAGAGCTGACTTTCCTTGATCTCCCCAGTTAAACCCTTGTGTCGCTGAGGGAGCAAAACGCGACGTTGGTGCAGCTCCCTGGTGCTGCTGAGTTTGCGTCACTGGGAGCCACGTCCAGGCTCTGTCCCTGTGCCAGAGCCACTGATTCCACGGCTGCAGCGAGCAGGGTGCCACAGGAGCTGCCCCTGGAGAGGCCTGGGTGGTTGGAGGCAGGAGGTCAGACAGGATCTGTGATGGTAATCGAGGTGCTGCGGATGGTTGCACTCGGTGATCTGGGAGATCTCTTCCAGCCTTCATGATTGCAGGATTCTGTGATCCCGCTGCTCTCTGACACTTGGTACCCTCCCAGTGCTGTGGGAGCGGAACCAGGGCAGGATTTCATCCCGATATTACTGTGCTGGAAACCTCCAGGCCCTGCCCTGGACCCCAGCCCCCGGGAGGTGCCTGCTTGCTCTGACCACACCTGCCCTGGAGTAACTCCTGCAGCCCGTCCTTCCACGGGCCTGGCAGAGCCCATGGGACACAGCGACCTGCTGTGCTCTCCTTGCTTTGATAAAGTGCCTTTTAAAGGAGGTTTTGCTGTTAAATTAATTCCTTTGAGGGGTGCACGTTCACTGAGTAGAAGTTGCACCTGCGAGTAGCAGCTTTGGGTTGGGCAAGGGAGACAAGGCGGTTGTGAGAATAGTTGGAAGACTCTGCCAGGAAATAGTCCATGTTCTTCCCCAGCTCGGTTGGAAGCCCCAGTGGATTGCACAGCCTTGGCTTCCTTCGGGAATGAAACTCATCTCGAGGAATTGCCATTCTGAGAGGTGGAAAAATTGTGTTTTGGCAGCAAACTGGCCTCATGTGGAGGAGGAGGAGGAGCAGCGGAGGCGGCTGGGCAGCACTGGGGCTGCTGGGGAGCTCCTGGCTCCCTCCAGCTCATTCCCTTCCCTGCTTGGCCCAGAAACTTAGAGTAATGCTCAGCTGGATCAGAGAGAGGATCTTAATTTAATTTCTTGTTAGATTTATTTGCTGCCTTGGAAAGCGGCTCTCTCCATGTCTCCTGTGCCCCTCGGGTGGTCCCTTCCCAGGGGAGCGGTGCACGGGGAGCTGCTGGGACACTGCCTGGCCTGGAGGGAGCTGGATCTCCTGCTCCAGACTGGCCTTTTGGAGTTGGCCTTGCCCACACTGGGGCAGGGAGGCACATATCCACGTGGGAAGTCCAGGGCAGCAATCCTTCTGTCCTTTTCGTCCTTTGCTCTCAGGAGGGGGTGGAGCAGTAAACATGTGAGGAAGGAGCCTCCTGACATCCCTGGCGCTGTGGCCGCAGGGTCTGGGGTGCTCTGGTGGTCCTGGAGCGGAGCCTTATCCCAAAGGGAGCAAGAAGGAAAAGCACTCTGCTTTCCTCTGGCCTGCTCAGTTGCTGTTTGGCTCGTGGCTGCCTGGGTGTGTTGGTGCATCACAATTCCCTGTGAGAGCTCTCTCCTCCTCTGGGCAGGGGATGGAGGGACGGGTCAGTGTCCAGGGACAGCCCGGGGGGCTGAGTTACCCTCCAGTGAGGGGTAGTTCATGATTTGCCTGGGCTTTGGGGAGGGAAGGGACTTAAAAGGCCATCCTGGTATAATTCCACAGGGATTTAGCATTGGCAGGGGCTGCCCAGGGAGGTTTGGAGTGCCCGTCCCTGGAGGTGTCCCAGGAAGGCCTGGACGTGGCACTCAGTGCTCTGGGCTGGGGACAAGGTGGGCATCAGGCACAGCTTGGCCTCGATGGGCTGGGAGGGCTTTTCCAGCCTCAGAGATCCTGGGATTCTGTGGTTTGTTAGTTAGAAATCCCTTTCTATGAGCAGGTGGTTGAAAAGCAGCCCTTTTCCCTGAGGTTATCCCTCTCCTGCTGCTTGTCCCACTTGGAGGCTGTGCCGATGGAAAAGGCGCCAGCGGTGGCTCGTGTCCCTGGTGGTTCCAAGCCCAGGGTCAGTGCCAGGCCTGGGCACCCTTTGGTGCTGGACTGTGCCCAGCCTGGCATTCTGCTCCCCAGAGCCCTAATTGCACAAACTTGTTAGTGTTAAGAAAGCTGTTTCCTTCATTAATTAGCTTTGCTTTAAATCCAGAGAGGGAGAAACAAACTCCTGAGCAGGCAGAGCAAGTGGGAGAGCTGCGGCTCTCACTGGGCAGCTCTGGGATTCCCACTGGAAAGGCCCTTTGGGAGCTGGGGATTCCTTTTCCCGGTGGTGCAGCTGTGTGGAGCCCTGCTGTGGGTAACTGGAGGGGCAGGAATGTGCTGGAAAGGGCAGATGAGACCTTAACTGCTCTTGGCTGAAGGCCTGGGAATGCCCCCTGCCCCCAGCTGGAGAAGGAGATTCCATCACCCCTCCTTGTGTTCAGTCAAGTGCTACTGGGGAGAAATCCTTCCCTGGGAGGGTGGGCAGGCCCTGGCACAGGGTGCCCAGAGCAGCTGTGGCTGCCCCTGGATCCCTGGCAGTGCCCAAGGCCAGGTTGGACACTGGGGCTTGGAGCAGCCTGGGACAGTGGAAGGTGTCCCTGCCCATGGCAGGGGTGGCACTGGATGGGCTTTAAGGTCCCTTCAAGCCCAAACCAGTGTGGGATGCTGTGAATAATGGGGGTTTTGGCCTCTTTTCTGCCTCTTCCTGTTACCAGGTGCAGCCCTGGGCCCTGCTGCTTCCCCCTCCTGCCCTCCAGACTCTTTGCTGCTGGAATCTGGGGGTGTTTCCCACAGAGGCAGTGCTGTCGTGCTGAGTCGTCTGCTCTGCTCCCGTGGCTGATCCAAGCTGGGCTCTCTGGAACACTTTAATTTTCCCTCACCTTCGTTTCCCCAGCCCCTGCAGCCGTGCCTGATTAATTTTCTGGCACCTCCAGAGCTCTGGTTCAGCTTTAGGAGCTGGTGCTGGTGGGAGCGAAGGACTCTTTAATTAAAGCCATTGCTCTGCCACTCCTGCAGCACATGAGAGCCTTGAGGAGCTCCTGCCTCACGCTGTGCCTGTGCCAGGGCCTCCCCACCATCCCAGGGAACAATTCCTTCCCAATATCCCATCCATCCCTGCCCTCTGGCAGTGGGAAGCCATTCCCTGTGTCCTGTCCCTCCATGCCTTGTCCCCAGTCCCTCTCCAGCTCTCCTGGAGCCCCTTTAGGCCCTGGAAGGGGCTCTGAGGTCTCTGCAGTAATCCTAATAATACAATTAATGATAAGGAGTGATGGCAGGACTGCACCCAGGAGTTTTTCCTGGCAGTCCTGGCCGAAGTCCCCACCTCTGCAATCGATGGAGAACCTTCAGAGGAGCACAAGGAAGTCATTAGGGAGCCGTGCGTGGTTCTGTCCCTGGATTGTCCCTGCTTACTTGTTTTCCCTCCATGAAATAGTACCGGGATGCTTGTTTGTTTGGATTATGGGCCTATTTTTAAGTAACCTATTTTTCCACTTTGGAAAATGCATTAACTCACTGTGTGTCACGGACATCTGTGGAGTTTGACTTTGGGAACCACCAAGTGCTCCTTGGAAGTCTCTCACCAGCCCGAGTGGTTGCCTCTGGCATGTATAGATATTTTTATATATATATGTATATGTATATATTTATCTACACCTTGCTGAGATTTGCTGTAAGAGACATTTGTGGGACTCACAGAGGCAAATACAGCACTTCCCTGGAAGTGCACTTTATCCCACCAAGGAGCTGTGCATGCTCTCAGTTCCACCATCCCTTCACCTCCTCCGGGATTTGGAAGCTGCTGATCCCAGCAGCTCTCAGAAAGTGGAAGCAGCAGCAATGCAGTTGGAAACGGGGATGTTTGGTAACACACACACACGTTTTGCAGGGAAAGACACTATTTTTGTAGCCAAGTGTTTGTTTTTCCCTGAAGGACGGAGTTTTAAGGTCAGTTTAATTCTTCTCTGCAGGTTTGGAGCTCTGGTGCCGTAAATTTGGCTGTTCTGGGAGAATAAAAACACAATAAACAGGAGAACTTGAGGAATGTTCCTCTCCGAGTTACAAAGGAACAGCTTGCTGGTTGGAACAGCCTGCCCCTTCCCAGGCAAGAGAGGCTTTGGATTGCAGGGAAGGGAGGAATAATTCAGGATTAAAGCTGCTAAGCAATGTGTGTGTTTAGATCTGTAAGAGTGCCAGGACATAATTAATGGCTGAGTAAGCCAAAGGGGAAAAAAGGGTTTTTTTAACTAGATAGAGATGGATGGAGGATAGAAACTAATTTTTGAGGGGAGAGAAATAGTTCTGGAAGTATTCTGCTCCAAGCAGCTGCTGTTGGTGAGGGTGCCTGGGTGGGTTTGTTCCAGCTGCTTGGCAATTGGAAGGCAAAAATCCGGGTTTGGCATCTCGTGCTGGCCTGGAGGCCTTGTGCTTGTCACGGAGCAGCTCCAGGACTGCAGGTGAGCTGAGGAGACCTGCAGGCCAGGCAGGCTGTGATGGGTTACTCCCTCTTAATCCCATGTGTGATGGCTTCTCCTGCCTGCTGGGGCTATGCTTGGGGATTGCTGCTGAGGGAATTGATCCCATCTCTGGCAGGGCAGATCCTCCTGGAGCCTCCCAGCCTCCTCCTCTGGCTGGCATTCCTGGAGCTGGATTGGCTTGTGGGAGGTGAAAGGAAAGAAAGCAGGGCTGGAGTGTTGATGGGGCAATGACTGATGAAGGGTCTGAGCATCTCGGAGCCATTTGATGTTCCCAGGGTTGGGTCTGGCCTGCAAACCACAAAATCAGGAGGAGGTTTTGTTTTCTTTTCAAACCTGTGGAAAGCATCAGGAAGGAAGTTCTTGTCCGTGCCATGCTCTTGTCTGTGGGATATGTGGATCCAGGTGGCTCTGCCTGGAGGCTCAGTTTGTCCCCAGCCAGGACTGGGGCACAAACGCAGCACAGCCGGTGACGCTCCCAGGGGATTTGGGGGGTTGGACTGTGCCAGGCTCTGCCAGGGCAGCCCCATCTCTGCTCTGTCCTGATGCCCAGTGTCTCAGACTTTTTAGCTTCCCAGCTCCCTCCCGGGGCCCAGGCTGGCTCTGGCTGTGGGTGTCCCGAGAGGTGTGAGTGGGACCCTCTGCTGCAGGGCTGGGAAGATGAGGAGGTTCCTCAGCTTCCCTCAGGGATGGCAGATGGAAGTGGCACTCCTGCAGCCTGGCCTGCTGAGGGGACAGTCAGTTAATTAAGCTGTGTCCTGGAGGGCCTCTGGATGAAAGGACACGCTCCAAAACTGTGAAACCGGGAAGTGTGGAAACTGACTTGGAGACGCTGATGGTTTTGTGGGAATGATGATGGCAGCACACCTGGCAGAGGAGTCTGTCGGTGGGGCAGTGATGGGGGCTGTCCTCGTCCCATCTCATCCCAAGGCTGTTCTCATCCCACCATGGGGGCTGTCCCTGTCCCACCCCAAGCACTGTCCTGCTGGCCTCTGGTCCTGCTGCTCTCAGAGGTTTCTCAGGGACCATGCTGTTTCCTGGAGATTTGCACTCTGCATTTTGGAGATAAACAGGTTTTCCTGTTCCTCATTTCATTTGCCATGTAATTAACACCAAAAAAAGGGTGGAAAGGGATATGGGGGGCACTCAGTGCTGTTCTCCCACACTGCAGAATGATTCCTAGAGAAGTTTCCCTGACAGCACTTGGTGTGAGAAGTGGGGTTGCTGGTTATTTTTTCTCCCATCTTTTATTTTTCCTCTTGGGAAAGGAGAAAAAATGTTTCATGCTTCAAAGGGTGAGGCTCAGCCCTTGGAGTTTGTCATGTCGGAGCCCGTAATGGGAATGTCTGGCATTCTTGTGCCATCCTGCGAGATGGGTATCTTCAAAGGTGCTGGATGGAGCAGTGCTCTCCCTGCCACCCCTCCCTTCCTGCGGGCAGTGACCCCTCTGGAGCTCCCTGTGCCGGGAGCTCGGGGCAGGACAGAGCTGACAGAGCTCCGGGCAGGGGCAGGACAGAGCTCCGGGCAGGCAGGACAGAGCTGACAGAGCTCCGGGCAGGGGCAGGACAGAGCTGGCTGACAGAGCTGACAGAGCTCCGGGCAGGCAGGACAGAGCTCCAGGCAGGACAGAGCTGACAGGGCTCCGGGCAGGCAGGACAGAGCTCTGGGCAGGACAGGGCTCCGCTCGATGCTGGCCAGAGCCTCCGGCTTTGGAGAACTTGTCCAGCTGGTTTGTTTTTCATCCCGGGGCTATTTTCAGCTACTCAGCCTAACAAGGTGAAATGGCTGAGATGCTTTCCCATCCCTGGGACTCAGCTGGGAGGAGGTATCCTGCTATCCCGCTGTCCCACCTCATCCCAGCCAGGATCTGTGCAGTACCTTTGGCTCTTTGCTGTGTTGGCACCACTCAGAGTTTTGGAAGAGCAATCTGGGCTCTGCACAGGGAGCCCCAAATCCCAGCATCGTGATGGCCCTGGTGCCCTCCCGAGGGGCTGAGACTGGGAACGTGGGGAGGACCCAGGACACAGCCAAGCTCCACGTGGGAGAAGCAGCAGGAAAGCCAGGGATCAGCACAGCCCTGCTGTGCCCACAGGGATGTGGGATGTGCTGCTCTTGGGTCCTGCCAGGAGCGTTTGAACTGGGGTGGAGGTTGCCTGAGATGTGGGAAAAGGGGGACATTTCACCCCACCTCATCCTTATTCCCACTGAAAATGTGTAATGGGTTCATTCTCATGATTCCTTTGGGGTTGGGAAAAACTCCAGCTGCTGTTCACTCAGGGAACAGGAATTGTTAAACCACACCCAAGTCTTGCTCCATGGTTCAAACTCAGGTGGCTTCTCCAGCGTCTGCCAAACGCCTGCGCCGGGAATGTCACATCCAGCTCCTCGGAGTTCCTCACAGCTCTGGTATGTTTAACCTTGTGGTGCTGTGGGATGTGAAGGCACCAGGCTTCCTGTTCCCAAGGAAGGATTGAAGTGCAGAGATGTCACTGCTGTGCAGGAAGTCACCTGGCAGAGCAGGGACTTGGGACTCTCTCAAGGGCGGCGTGGTGGCCCAGCCTGTGGCACATCCAGCGTTCCCGGGAGGGTTGGGAGTTCACTGAGACCTGCCCTGGCTCTGGGAGTTAATTGAGCACCTTGGTGTGGATCCACTCATCCCCTGGGCCAGAGTCCTCCCACTCCTCTGGAGACATGCCTGGATGGAGCAGCAGGCAGGGGCTGGGAATAAACACTTCCCAGGCTGAGCTCTGCTGCTCACTCCGGGGTCCCAGCGGGGCTGGGGACGCGTGGATCTGCCTGGAATCTGCCCCTGGTGGGATCGGGCACCTCGGACCTGCCGTGTGTGTGCCAGGGAGGGAACGGAACAGGAATTCAGTGGTTGAGCCTTAACAGCCAAAAGGGGGGATCTGTGACACTTCAAATCAGCACATCCCGGCCCTGTGTGCTGTGATCCACAGATCTCCAGCGTGGGCAGCAGGAAAGGGATTGGGATTCTGCCCCTCTGCCCTGCTTGGGTGAGACCCCACCTGCAGAGCTGCCTCCAGCCCTGGTCCTTGTCAGAAGGACATGGAGCTGCTGGAGTGAGGTTGGACTTGATGATCTAGGAGGGCTTTTCCAATCTGAGTGATTCTGTGGCTGAATTCCTCTGAAATGACCAAATCCTTAAGGAAAGTCACTTGTGCCCGCTCACGGCAGACCGGGTTGGTTGCACCTGCACTGCTGGGGTTTCTCAGACATTGCACCAGGGCACAACTGTCCTAAAGAAACAAGGGAATTTGTGTTGGAAAGAAGGAGGAAAAAGGTTTTATTGTTCAGTAGAGTCTTCATGTGAGCATTGGTAGAAATACTCGTGAAGGCTTTGGTGCACAAGGTGAGAAAGGGCTGGGTTTAGTGGAGAGGATCATGGAATTATTTAGGTTGGAAAAGCCCTTGCAGAGTTCAGCTAACCCATGTCCCCAAGTGCCTCATCCACAAGGCTGTTAAATTCCTCCAGGGATGTGATTCCATCCCTGCCCTGGCAGCCTGTGCCACTTGTAAGTGGTTTGGACAAGAATTTTCAGGGAGGCTGCAGCGAAGTTGCCTGTTTTGCAGCAGAGGAGGGAGGAAAGCTCATGGCTCCTCTTCCCCTTCGTGCTGCTGCTGGAAGGAGTATTTTCTGCCTGGAGGGTATAGAGTGTTTTTTTCCTGATTAATGAGGTATTAAAAAAGATCCAGAGGAGTCTGGGCTCGTCTTCCTGAGTCGCCTGTGTGTTTGTGTTAGGATTTGGCAGGGAGCTTCCCTGGTAGCCAGAGTCATCCCTTTGGTAAACACGGTCCCTAAACGTGGCTGTGGCTGGTGCTGAGCGCTGAGTCAGCACAGAAATAACCCAGAATTTCACACACTGACAGGATTTCTGCAGCCCAGCGTACTCAAGTGTTGCTGCTCAGATCCCAGGGCTGCTGCTCCTCTGGTCCTGGAAGAGCTGCAAGGAATTAGCCCTGAATAATAAGTTTAAGGAGTCAGATTTGGGTGAATGCAGAGCTCTTTGCAGAAGGTTTGGTTTGCTGGTGCCTCCTTGGCCCTGGGAGAGGACAGGGGTTAGGAGGGATTTATCTGTGGCCTAACGATGGCTAAACTTAGTCCTGTGTGTTCTGGCTGGGGGGGAAGTGCTGCAGAGGTGACACTTCTGCTCTTGGGAAAGAAATATCACCAGTACAGCCAGTGGCTGTGTCCTGTGCTGGTGCTGGTCAGGAGAGCTGATAGAGAGAAACTCACCTTCCTTTTTTGGGTTTTGGAAATTTTTTTCAGATCAGCTGATGTAGCCTGAAAATATGAGACTGAAAAAGTAGCATTAATTTTTCCCCACAAATGCTTTTTTCCCTCCAAATGAAGTTGCCGAAACTCTTGGCAAATAGCTTCCAGCAAAGTGATCTGGGGAGTGGGATTGGCTGGGATGGGCTCTGCTCTCCTCTAGCAGGAACAGCAGCTCCAGCCCCGGAGTCCCCTTGCCCTGGGCTGACCCCACAGCAGAGCTGCTCCAGCTTGGGGCTCCCAGCACAGGAAGGACCTGGAGCTGCTGGAGAGAGTCCAGAGAGGCCACAGAGCTGCAGCCAGGCTGGGAGAGCTGGGGGTGCTCACCTGGAGAAGAGAAGGATCCAGGGAGAGCTCAGAGCCCCTTCCAGGGCCTAAAGGGGCTCCAGGAGAGCTGGAGAGGGACTGGGAACAAGGGCTGGAGGGCCAGGACACAGGGAATGGCTTCCCAGTGCCAGAGGGCAGGGCTGGATGGGATCTTGGGCAGGAATTGTTCCCTGGGAGGGTGGGCAGGCCCTGGCACAGGGTGCCCAGAGCAGCTGTGGCTGCCCCTGGATCCCTGGCAGTGCCCAAGGCCAGGTTGGACATTGGGGCTTGGAGCAGCCTGGGACAGTGGAAGGTGTCCCTGCCATGGCAGGGAGTGGGACAGGATGGGTTTCTGTGTCTCTTTCAAGAAGAGAGCGGGTGCAGGTTTTTTTAGAATTTAACTTCTAAGCTGTTCATGACAGTAATAACATTCTGTTAAGTGTCTTTTTTTGTGCAGTAATGACAATATTTTATTTTTAATTTTGCACATGGAAAGCTGCTGTTTTCTCAAGTTTGGTGGTTGATGTCATGCAGAAAGTCTTGGTCCCTCCCACATGTTTGGGAATAAGAATCCTTTTAAATAAGTCAAGGCCACTTTCTCTGATTTGCAGCACATCTCGGAGGCAGCCTCAGCTCGCTGGAAGCTGTGCTGGTCTCTGATTAACCTCCAGTGAACGAAGGGTTCTGTGTTCATGGCAGCCACGGACACTGCGCTTGGTTCCCGGCTTGGTCCCGACTCTGCCAGGCTGCTGTTTGATCCAGCTTGGGCTCTCTGTCCTGCGGTCTGTGTGTTCCACACTCAGGCTGCTTTGCTGAGGAGCTTGCAAGTTCCAAGACAGCTCCTTGAGAGAGAGCTGTTATTCCAAGGGCACTGTTCCCACAGGGAATATTCCCAGTGCAGCGTGTCCAGCCCTCAGGATGGGATGGGAACAAGGAGTGGGATCTCGCTCCCTGAGCCCCCCTCCATGGCACTGAGCCCCCCTCTGAGCACACACAGCTCTTCCATTTGTCATTTGTGATCCCAGGCTCTGCCGGGGGCGTGAGGAGAGGAGAGCCATTGTGATCCCAAACCAGGCCTAAAGCTGTGCTGGGACTGGCTCCGTGAGCGGCGGCTGCTGGGGCTCAGCAGTGCACAGAGCTCCCACCTTCTGCCTCCGTGTGCCTGCAGGATTTATGGAGTGCTGAGGAAGGTGCCTGAGGAATTTATTTGTTTGCCCTGGGAGTGCTGCTCCAAGCACTGGCCGTGCCATGGATTCATGCCGGGGCCACCGGCTTCGGGAGCGCAGCTTGGGCCCCTCACATCAGCCTCTGCCATCCCCTTCCCGAGTGATTTATCCTCTCATTGAAACTCTGTGGGGCATTTTCTTACCGAGTTACTGGCTGTGGGAAGGATCTGTTTGTTCAGCTCCAGTGGTGACGGGGTCAGACCCAACCCTGCTCACCTGGCTCCGCGCCCGGGGTGCTCCGAATGGCTCCTCGGCGCTTGGGAATAACGGGGGGACATGGATCACGGAGCTCTGTGGGGAAGGCAGCAGGGAGAGTGGGGTCTGGGCATGCAGTGAGCTGTGGGGCGGGTGGAAATAGCACCTGGAACCCCCATCCCACAGCCCTGGGGCCTGAGGGGGCACTTGGGGCAGTAAAAGGTGCATGTGCAGGTACAAGGGACAGAGGGCAGGGATAGATTAGAAATTCTTGGGAAGAAGTTCTTCTGTGGGAGGGTGGGCAGGCCCTGGCACAGGGTGCCCAGAGCAGCTGTGGCTGCCCCTGGATCCCTGGCAGTGTCCAAGGCCAGGCTGGACATTGGGGCTTGGAGCAGCCTGGGACAGTGGAAGGTGTCCCTGCCCATGGCAGGGGTGGCACTGGATGGGCTTTGAGGTTCCTTCCCAGCCCAAACCAGTCTGGAATTCCATGGTTGGGCTGTCATAGTCTGACTCCCGGTGACTGGGGTTTGGAAAATTGCCCCTTTCCTGCCTCCACTTCCCTAAAACTGACTCCTCTCCGCACAGGGCTCTGGACAAGGGCACATTCCCAACCCTGCAGTGCCTCTCCAGCTGCCTGGGGGAAGCCACAGCTAAATCATGGTTTAGGAATGATGGGGAAAAGATGAGCTGCCCTTCTGGGAGAGAACCCCAAATCTGCTCAAATTTGAGGATTTTCTGCACATTCTACACTCTGGGCAGGCTCAGGGAGGGTTAAGCTGGGTTTAGCACAGGCAGTGGAGCAGCAGCTGTGGTGGCACTAGAGCTGGGCTCAGGAAAGGTTTGGGGGTTTCCTTCCTTGGGTTTTTGCTTACACAGCATCAGTTTAAAGTGCTGAACTGAACAGGGATTGCATCACGCTGGAGCTCTTCCCTGAGTGCTGAGGGTTGTCCAAGGAGTTCCTAGCTTGTCTTTTAAAGCCTCTTTATTACTGCGAAGAGCCTGGAGGATTTTGGAAAGTCCGTGTTCAGGGAAGGAGCATCTGAGGTTTGGGGTCACTCTGAAATCCCTGCTGTTCCTAAAGCACAAGTGTCCATGTGTCTCCTGGTCCTCAGGGAAGCCAGGTGTGGGAACTGCCTCTCCATGTGGATTTTTCAGGCCAAGGGTGAGGTTTCAGGAGCTGCTGAGCTGATGGAATCACATCTTGTCATAACTGGAAAGCATTCCCTCCTTCCCTCTTCCCTTCCTTCTCTCTTTCCTTCTTGACAGGACAAGAGGGAACGGCCTCAGGCTGTGCCAGGGAAGGGGCAGGTTGGACACCAGCAGGAATTTCTCCATAGAAAGGGTGTTCAGGCCTTGGAAAGAGCTGCCCAGGGAGGTTTGGAGTGCCCATCCCTGGAGGTGTCCCAGGAAGGCCTGGACATGGCACTCAGTGCTCTGGGCTGGGGACAAGGTGGGCATCGGGCACAGCTGGGCCTCTGTGGGCTGGGAGGGCTTTCCCAGCCTCAGGGATTCTGGAATTCCCTTCTGGTTTTGGCAGCTCCTTCTCCCACCCCTCAGGTTTCATGGCCTAGAGCTGACACCTCGTGTATTGTGTCACCTTCTGCTGGTACCCTGCTGGAACGAGGAGCCTCAGGGCTCCAGTGCTGCTCTTGGTCTGTATCTGTTCTAGCAAGTTCCTCTTTCCCTGATCGCCCTCAGAAAACAGCCACTTTAGGAGAGGTGTTTCTTATCTGAGGAGTGAATCTCCCCACTCTCTCCTCCAAAAGGAGCATTTCCATCTTCCAGTGTAGCAAAGCATAAAATTCCTGATTTAATCCTGATTCCACAGTGACTCATTTCAAGACTTTCTTTTTCAATTGTTTTTTTAGTAACAACCTTTTCAGTGAGGCAGCACCAGCTCAGCTCCAGGCAGGCAGGGCTTGTTCACTGCCAGCACGGTGCTGCTCGGAGGGGGGGCTTCTCATTTTCCCATTGGATTAAAGAATAGCAGCTCTCACTTTGGGGCGAAAGGATTCGAATTCAGGAATGCCTGCCTTGTGCCAGCACCTTTGGGATCATTGCTGTTTGCCCATCCTATCCACAGATGTTTTTTTCTACCTGAGGGAGTGGCTGGAGCTGGGCCAGGGCAGGCTCAGGCTGGAGAGCAGGGAAAGGTTCTTCCCCCAGAGGGTGCTGGGCACTGCCCAGGCTCCCCAGGGAATGGGCACGGCCCCGAGGCTGCCAGAGCTCCAGGAGCGTTTGGACAGCGCTGCCAGGGATGCCCAGGCTGGGATTGTTGGGGGGTCTGGGCAGGGCCAGGGCTGGGACTGGGTGATCCCTGTGGGTCCCTTCCAGCTCTGGATATTCTGTGATTCTCTTGTTCTCCTGGCCCTGATGTAACCCAGAGTGCTCATGTTTGGTTGGCAGGGAAGGAAAAATATTTTAAAACTGCTGTTTTCCTAATGTGAATGATCTTTGCCAGCTACTACAGGGATTTATTTTCATTTGTGCCACTGGTGCTGCCCCTGAATTGCTGCTTGTCACGCTCTGTGCTGCGTGGTGTCCCCTGGCATGGACTGGTTGTGGGGAAAGGAAGTACCTGGGGCTCAGTGTCGTCTTTTATAGTGACACTCAGTGGAAAAAAGATGTGTGGGGTTTTCTGGGAAGAGCCTTTTTCCTACTCACAGACGAGTGGAGGTCGGGATTCTCCCTCGGGAGCAGTGTGACCACTCTCCTGCAGCCTGTCCTGCAGAGAGATGTCACTTCCCTCCTCATTTACCTGTAATCTCTTGTCCTGCCGTGTCATGAACTTGTCACACGTGGGAGTTGGTAGCGTTCCATTGCTGAGGGCACTGCACAGGCAGTGCCTGGCACATCCAGGATCTTGTTCTTGTTCCGGGATTCCCGACTGTCGCTGTTTTGTGTCTGGAACCGAACAGGTCTGTGAGCACCAAGAATAACAAAACTTGGCTTTTCTGCAGACTCGTGTTCGTTATTCACAAGCTCCTTCCTCCTCCTGCTCCTTTCCTCCCCTTTCTTCCCATGCCTTTGGCTTTCTCCTCCACTATGTGCCGGGATCCACGTCTGCCTTGGGTCCCCCTTTGCTGCTGTCCTGATCTTTGTGGGAAGGGAATTAGTACAGGAGAGTGGCTTTGCTTGAGTTTGGGGAAGTAGAGGATAACGAGATCACTGGGGAGCGTTTTTATTCCCAAAGAAGTCAAGCTGATTGTCGCAGGCTGTTGTTGAGGTTGGATAATTGAGGTTAGGGTTAGGGATTTCCTGTGGGATCAGCTGTAGGAATCTGGGGACAGGCAGCACCTCGCCCTGGCAGGGCCTTGCCCTCTTGGAGTCCTGTTCTTCAGTGGAAGGGAAAGACTGCTGCTCGTGGCTGCAGCAGGGCCGCATCCCACAGCGTGGGTGGTTTGGGAGCAGCTCATTCCTTCTGGCCGTAGGAAAGGCAGATTGTGCAGCGTGTGCCATGGCCAAGGCAGCAGCTGTTGTCACCCTGTTTCCTGCTCTCCAGGGTTCCTGTGAACATGGAAATCATCAGTTCTTGGTGAGACACATGAGGGATAAATAAGGCTAAAACTGGGAGAAGCTGTCCTTGTACGGCAGCGTGGGAATGGTGCCTCTTCTCTTGGATTAATTATGCAGCAGCGTGTCTGGGAAGGGACCAGGGGAGGAGGAAGAGGCCAGGAAATGCAGGGAAGAGCCCTTCTGGATGTCCATGTTGCTCGTGCAGCACTGGGCTCCATCAGCCATCACGTGAGGCTGTGAAGGTGAGACAGAACCGGGCTGTGAGCCTGGATTTTGGGTCGGCTCTGAGCTCTCCATCCCAGGCCTCCAGCTTGGAATGGACATGGAGCTGCTGGAGAGAGTCCAGAGGAGGCCACAAAGGTGCTCCAAGAGCTGGAGCCAGGCTGGGAGAGAAGGAGAGAGAAGGAGCCTTCTCTCACCTGGAGGAGAGAAGGCTCCAGGGAGAGCTCAGAGCCCCTTGCAGGGCCTAAAGGGGCTCCAGGAGAGCTGGAGAAGGACTGGGGACAAGGGCTGGAGGGACAGGACACAGGGAATGGCTTCCCAGTGCCAAGGTCGGGTTGGATGGGGCTTGGAGCTTCCTGGGATAGCGGAATGTGTCCCTGCCCATGGCAGGGGGTGGGACTGGATGGGCTTTGAGGTCCCTCCCAGTATGAGCCTTTCAGCCGTTCTATGATTTCTCAATAAATTCTGACAGCAAGAGGGGAATTCCGTATTTCTATCACCTTGTCAGAGCTACCAAAATTTTTGCTTCTGTATCTCGGGCTCTTCCTGCTCCTGGTGTTCTTTGGCGTGGGTGTCACACACCCTGTGCCCAGAGCTGGCACTGGGAATCCCTGGCTTTGGGCAGGCAGTGCCGCAGCAATGGATATCCTGGCTCAGGGATGGTGGGATGGAACCGCGGGAATGTTGTCTTTGACTTCTTCTAAGCTTTCTCTGGTGTCTTCAATTTTTCAGGCAGGGATGACTCACTCATCCATTATGTGGTTTCCTGACTTTCAGCAATTTCTCTTTCACTCAGTGATTATGAGCTTGGATCCCGGTGTGCGGCAGCTGGCGCTCGGCACCGTGGGCTGGGGCTGCCTGGAGCGGTGACTCACGGCTGGGACAGGGGCTCAGAGGGACTTGGATTCCTTCCACCCCTCGCTGGGAATCTTTCAGAGTACACAGAGCAGGAGCTGTGGCTGCCCCTGGATCCCTGGCAGTGTCCCAGGCCAGGCTGGACATTGGGGCTTGGAGCAGCCTGGGACAGTGGAAGGTGTCCCTGCCCATGGCAGGGGTGAGACTCGATCTTTGAAGTTCTTCCCAACCCAAACCATTTTGGGGTTGTGTGAAAATCACTGGAAAGCTGGTGTGGGCCATGGGATAATCGTGTCTCTTTGCAGAGCAGGAATGTTGGTCCTGGGAGCTGGAGCAGGTGCCTCAGGATTGTCCAGTCCTGTGGATTCCTCTGTTGCACAGCTCTGTCTGTGCCCCCACCTGCCCCCAACACTGCCAGGGTTCTGCAGAGCATTCCCAGTTCATGGAATCACAGAATCCTGCAGTGGTTTGAGTTGGGAGGAACCACAAAGTTCCTGTGGTGCCACCCCCTGCCATGGACGGGGACACCTTCCACTGTCCCATGTGGCTCCAGATCCCATCCTTGGACACTTCCAGGGATGGGGCAGCCACAGTTTCTCTGGGCCAGGGCCTCACCACCCTCACAGGGAAGAACTTCCCCCCAGTCTCCAATCTAACTCTCTCCTCTCTTAGTTTAAAACCATTCCCCAGTGTCCTGTCACTGTCTGCCCTTGTAAAAAGTCCCTCTCCCATCAATTTTGATGGCCCTGGCTGTGGCTGCAGTTTGAGTGATTCAGTTTTGTTCCACACAACAGGGCAGGAATGTGTCAGCAGCAGTCAGATTACTTGGTTTACAGTTATGAAGTAACCCAATCTCCAGTTATTTCAGCTCCTTAGAACTTCCCTGCCCACGGGATATTTTGGCTTCTGCTGCTTCTCCAGAGAGGCCCTGACGTGGTATTCTGGAGCTGCCTGTGGGCAGAGCCTCTGTGCCTGACAGGGTGGTACCAAAACAGCCTCTATTATCTTATTTGTTCAGCCCAGGAGAAGTACCCACAGTCCTTGGGCCTGAGGAAAGCAAACAAAGATCCCTCCGGAAGGAAATGGGTGAAGTTGGCACTGTGAGGCTGGAGCACCCAAGCCAGGATGCCCAGATCTGCTCTGGGCGGGTTTGGGAGCCACAGGGAGGGTGGAGTCATTCCCAAAAGCTCTGCTGGAGATGGGGTGGTTGTTCACAGATAAAGTGGATTGTGTGTTGGGACAGCATGGGCGGGAGGAGGGGTGGGCACTGCTAGGACAGGCAGATCCTGGGATGGGATGGGATGGGATGGGATGGGATGGGATGGGATGGGATGGGATGGGATGGGATGGGATGGGATGGGATGGGATGGGATGGGATGGTGGCATGTGCTTCCCACTCCAACAGAAAACAGCCTTGTTTTTTGGGGGTTGTGTCTGATTTGGGGGTTGTATCTGATTTGGGGGTGTGTGTTGTTTTAATGGGGTGGAAAGAGTGAAGCACTTGAAGAACAGGAGGGTGACAAAGTTCTGGTGGAGGAGACTGGGTGGAAGGTGGGGATGAAAGGGCTGTGCTGCTGCGGGGAAGGGGGGAGGATGCTGGGAAGCAATGGGCTGGCATTAAATCGGTAGATTGGTGCATGGAGAGGATGAAAAAGGCTGATTGCACTCGGTGATGAGAGAATTGATGGTAGTAAATAAATGCAGAGCGTGTGCCAAGGAGAGGAGCCCATTTGGGGAAGGAATTTTAAGGTTCTAATTGAGTGTAAGTTCATGACTGTACAATAACCTCGCTTTGCTGCTTAATTCCTTCGTGTGGCTGTGTTCAGCTGTGGTGGTGCCTGGAGGCTCCCCGGATCACACAGGGCTTCCTCCTGCGTCTGTGTGACCTTGTGTGGCTTTGTCATGCTGATCCTGAGACATCAGGGGACTTCCAGAACGGAGGAGACAGATTTGGCCCCGGGAACTGGGTACAGCCTGTTTCCCTGGGCACTATTATTAAATGGTTTGTGAATGTGTAGGGTTGGACCTTCCAGCAGAGACACCCGAGGGCGTTGGTACTTCTTTGAAAGTCTCTCAGAGATCAAACAGTCCGACCTCTGCTTGGATTTACATTTTTTCCAGACTGTTTAATCTGAGTTGGGTACAAGAGTTTGGTTTTTTGTGTCGTGCGAGGTGCTCCCTTAGAGGAAAAAAGCCTCTTTGAACTCCTGCTAAAACTTCTGTAGTCATGGATGGTTGGAGCAACCTGGGGGTGGCACTGGATGGGCTTTAAGGTCCCTCCCAGCCCAAACCAGTGTGGGATTCCATGAAGTGAAAAAAATGAGTGCAGTGAATTCCTGTTGAACTGCTCCAGACCCCGCTGTCCTGGGGGCGATGGGAACACAGGAGCAAGAGCACGGGAATAATTCCTTGTTGAGCAGATGCTTGAATGCTCTCCTTTGTCTGCTGTGAGCAAACTCTTCAGCTGCAGGTGCTACATCCCAAAAACTGCTGGGAGAATCACTGTTGGAGTTCCCAGGCTCTAAGGGGGGTGGGGACATGGATGAGATCCATGTTGGTCATGGAATCCCAGGTTGATTTGCGTTGGAAGGGACCTTAAATCCCATCCAGTGCCCCCCCTGCCATGGCAGGGACACCTTCCACTGTCCCAGGCTGCTCCAAGCCCCAATATCCAACCTGGCCTTGGACACTGCCAGGGATCCAGGGGCAGCCACAGCTGCTCTGGGCACCCTGTGCCAGGGCCTGCCCACCCTCCCAGGGAACAATTCCTGCCCAATATCCCATCCAGCCCTGCCCTCTGGGTTGCTGCCTTCCAGGGCAAGACTTGGTGCCTTGGCTCTGCACCTCCCAGGGAAGGAGCTTGCCAGGCAAAGTAGGTCTAAAGGAACAGGAAAACGGGCATGTGCTGAAATCCCAATTCTGTTTTATAAATCCATATCTTTAAAAAAAAAAAAAAGGATTTATATTTGAATTTCACGTGCTTGTGGTGGAGTGTGGCACGTTAGACCTGGAGTCTGACAATTCTGTCTGTAGTAAACAATTTCCAGCTGTACAGTGTCAGCTTGAAGTATAAAAACACTCTGAGTACTTTCCTGACAGTGGGAATGCCTGGATACTCTCATAGCTCCATCAGGCTCTGCTGTTTGGGAATTAGAGCTGGAAACCCAGGATTATTACTGTGCCCTTTTAGCCTTGTTCTGTGTGCTGCTGCTCTGCAGCCTCGCAAGATGTCAGGGTTCCCAAGGTTCCCCTTGCTATTCCTTACCCCTCCAGAGGGAATGGAAATCTCTGGATACATCTCTCCCAGTTTAATGCTTTCATTAAAATTCCTGAAGCTGTCCTTGGCATTATTTAATTGAAACCCGGAGTTCTAGGGGAGGAACCCTGAGCACGGAAGTTCATCCGAGCCCTTGTTTACACGGGTGAAATATGTAAACAGTCCTTTTTCCCCAAATATAGGGCTTTTTTCCTTGGCTGCCCTCCCGGTGTTTATAAAAGCCAGTTATGTAAATGACAACTGTAATAATTAAGCTGCTGCAGAGCTCGGAGCTGCAGGGCCGAGCTGCCGTTAACGAGCTTGGGGCGTTATTGAAGATAATGGGACCTCGCAGAAGGAAATCAGGAGAAGTTAAACAAACAAAATTCTCGCCAGAGAGAATCTCCCATGAGAAAGGAAAGGTCTGGAATGAAGTGGTGTTACAGGGCAGCTCTGGAGATCGTCCTCTCCAGCCCTGCCCAGGCAGAGCTGCCCAGAGCTGCTGGTCCAGGGCCGTGTCCCATTGAGTTCTGGTTGTCTCCATGGCTGGAGCCTCCGCAGCTTCTCTGGGCAGCTTGTGCCAGCCGGGACCACCATAAGACACATCTTTGTCATCTGTTATAAAACCACCCCAAACTGCCTTCCGTGGTAGATGGAAATGGCTTCAAATTGCGCTGGAGAGGTTCAGGCTGGATATTGGGGAGAATTCCTTGATGGAAAATGTTGTCCAGCCCTGTGGATGTGGCACCTGGGGACATGGGCACATGGTCAGTGGTGACCTTGGCAGTGCTGGGGAACAGCTGGGCTCAGTGGTGTCCAAGGGCTTTCCCAGCCTCGATGATTCCATGAAATTCCAGCTCTACTTTAGCACTTAGGCTTCAGTGTCCCTTGATGGTCTGGGTAGTGGCACCTTTGAGGCTGCTCCTTGCAAAGTGCCTTTGGTGGGGACAGCGAGCCCCGAGGGGCTGGGTGGATGTGAAGGCGGCAGGAGGGATGTGGGGCCGGCAGGAGGGATGTGGGGCCGGCAGGAGGGATGGAAGGGCCGGCAGGAGGGATGGAAGGGCGGCAGGAGGGATGGAAGGGACCGGCAGGAGGGATGGAAGGGCCGGCAGGAGGGATGGAAGGGCGGCAGGAGGGATGGAAGGGCCGGCAGGAGGGATGGAAGGGCGGCAGGAGGGATGGAAGGGCCGGCAGGAGGGATGGAAGGGCGGCAGGAGGGATGGAAGGGCGGCAGGAGGGATGTGGGGCCGGCAGGAGGGATGGAAGGGCGGCAGGAGGGATGTGAGGGCAGCAGGAGGGATGTGAGGGCAGCAGGAGGGATAGAAGGGCGGCAGGAGGGATGTGGGGCCGGCAGGAGGGATGGAAGGGCGGCAGGAGGGATGTGAGGGCAGCAGGAGGGATGGAAGGGCTGCAGGAGGGATGTGGGGCCGGCCCGTGTTGATGTGCCCAGGTTAATGGCCCATCAAGGACACCCCTTGGGAGGGACAAGGGACTCTTTGTTCTGCAAGGCCGGGCAGATGCAGCCACTGAGTTGATAGTGGGGAGATAAAGACCAGGCCTGGAGCCACCAAACAGCGAGATGGAGACAAAAGGTTCCCGATGACTCAGAGAGGCGGGGCGGGAGTGAAGGTGATGGTGTTGTTCCTGAGGATGCCAGGAGTCACAGCCCTGGGGAGGACCAGGCAGCAAGTGTCTCTTGGGGAAGCTGCTGGAGCAAAAACCGGGGCTGGACGTTGTGGAAAGGGAGATTTACTTAAAGCCAATTTCACATTCATTTTTGAGGTGTTTTCGCTGAAGGTGTGCTGGAATAGCCTGATAGCAGTATTCCAGGCCCGGTTGGACAGGGCTTGGAGCAGCCTGGGACAGTGGGAGGTGTGGATGAGCTTTAAGGTCCCTTCCCACCCAAGGATGATTTTGTGCTATGATCTTTAGGCTTAATCTTCCATCAGTCTTAGGCAAAGTGGCTGGTGCTGGTCTTTGTTCCTTCATTTGGGTATTCCTGCAGCTGCAGCCGGTGAAGATAACAGGGAGAGGAAGGGAGATAACAGGGAGGGGAATAGCCCATCCTGGCTGCTGAAATTCTGGGACCATTCTGTTATCAGTTCAGGGTCATCTGCTGATTAAATCGCTTGTGCCGCATATTCAGGCTCTTTCTGGTCTTGATGAAAGCACCAAATTCCTCCCTGGTTTTGGTTTGATTGCTCTTTTGTAGTTGGTTATCAGCACCTGGCAGCTCTTAACCCTTGTTTTATTGCTCTTGCTGCTGCTCTCAATCTTCACTGCTGGCATTTGTGCTGGAAATACCCCGGGGTTGTCCTTGGGGTGCCAGGAAATCTGGGCAGGATCCCCTCAATCCTTGACTCCCCCAGTCCTTCATCCCTTCCATACTCATCCCTTCAGGTCTCTTGCCCTGGTTGAACCCTTTGGACAGATGTGAGCCAGGGCTCAGGAGTTCCGTGGTCAGGAGGGTGTTAATCTGAATAAATAACACGACCTTCCCTTCCTGTAATCCAAACTTTGCTACAGCGTGCCACGCTCTGCCCTGTAACAACAAGCACAGGCTCGGAACAAGATAACCATGGAATATTTTGGGAGATATCTTTTAGCCTGGCTTCATTTTTCCTTCTGGAGTTGGGTCCAAGGGCAGCATAAACGCAGAGACCATCTCGTGTCCCTGCTCGCTGCCTCGGAGATAATGGGAGGAGCCAGCACAGCAGGGCCCAGCCCGAAGTTCTGAGCTCTTCTTGCAGTGACTGTGGAGAAAACTCCTGCAGGGTAGGAAAGGAACCCCAAATCTCTCCACATCAACCTCAGGGCCTCCAGTGTTCTTCTGAGGTCCATGTGATTCCGGGTGTCCCTTATTGCGGCCAGCATCCTTCAGCAGCTGGCCAGGAGTGGCCTGGGGGAGAGGAGAGCCCTGGGAAAGGTTCCCAGTTCACTCACCAGTTTGGTCACCAGTTCACAGGTGCTGGACTCCCCTGGCCACAGGGACAGCTGTGAGTTAGCATGGAATAAACTTGCCGAGGTTTGGGAAGCAGCAGGACATCAGCCCTGCCTCTGCAGGAGGCTTCATCATTGTCCAGGTCATCTTGTCAGTGGGAAGCCATTCCCTTGTCCCAGGTCCCTCTCCAGCTCTCCTGGAGCCCCTTGAGGCACTGCAGGGGGCTCTGAGGTCTCTCTTCTCCAGGTGAACACCCCCAGCTCTCCCAGCCCGTGCAGCACCTTGCACTTGGCCCTGGTGAGCTCCATGGCCTTGGCATGGTCCCAGCTCTCCAGCCTGGCCAGGTCCCTCAGGTTTCCCCATCACGTGTCACCACCTGGCAGTGCCCTGGAAGGGCTGGATCGGCCCCCTTGGGTGCTTGCATGGACTCGGGCACGCAGCAAAACTTAAAGCGTTAGTCTTGGAAAACGATGTGAAAAGCAGCCAGAAAAGCCCCTTCCATAATCAGGAAGGAGGGAAGGGTTTTTAATTGCCGTGTTTTATAAACACAGAGCTCATCCTCCCCAAACATCCCGGCTGCAGCAGTGCCAACACCAACAACCTCCAAGGGAGATGTGGAGCAGGGGGCATGGGCAGGAGCCAGCCCCTGCTGGGGGAGCTGTCCCGGGTGGGAACGCAGAGGGATTGGGGTGAGAGGAGCAGCCCTGCCCTGCCCGCCGTGGCTCCCACACCGGCCCAGCTCCCCGGGAAGTGCCGGTGGTGTTTGTGGCTTGTCCTGCTGCCTGACTGCTGGTGTTTGCTCCCAGCAGAGTTCTGCCGCATCGACAAGGCCCTGTGCCACGACGAGGACGAGCAGCTCAGCTTCGAGGCCGTGCGCAACATCCACAAACAGATGGACGACGACGCCAACGGCAACGTGGACGTGGAGGAGAGTGACGAGGTCAGTCTGGGGCCGGACTGGGCCCAGTGCCCTGGCCAGGCCAGCGCTGGGGGCAGCTCTCACAGTCAGGCTGGTGTGGCTGGGGCCTGGAGCTGGGCTTGGTGCCTCCTCCTCATCACAGAGGAAGCCATGTGTCACCTCGAGATGATCCAAGCAGTCTCAACACTGTCATCAGTGCTGGCTGGGGCTTTTCCTCGCTGCTGGGGGTTTGTAGCCACTTTATTGTTGCCCAGAGAAACTGTGGTTGCCCCATCCCTGGCAGTGCCCAAGGCCAGGTTGGACATTGGGGCTTGGAGCAGCCTGGGACAGTGGAAGGTGTCCCTGCCCATGGCAGGGGTGGAATTAAATGACCTTTAATGTCCCTCCAAACCCAAACTATTCCATGATTTTATGTTTACTACGTTCTTCCAGCACCCAGCTAAAACAGTTCCAGCCCGTGTGTGCTCACTGCAAGAAAAAGGAGTAGCTTTTTGTTGTGTCATTTTAGCTGATAAAGGATTGAAGAGAAAGGAAGTTGTTGTTCTTTGTTTACACGAGCACCGATGGAAATAAGAGTCTGCTGGAAAACGGAAAGCTCTTTGTTTGTAGTGTTGTCTCAGTTGTGGTGGGTGCTCGTTGGAGGTGAGGAATTCTGTCTTCCAGGGAGAACTGGCAGCGAAACAGGAAAGTCAAAGTGTTGGAAACTGAGAGGAAGCACGTAGGTGCAGGGATCTGCTGGCACTCACAGGTAGTTCTGCAATCCCGGGTCACGTAATCCCAGACTGGTTTGGGCTGGGAGGGACCTCAAAGCTCATCCAGTGCCACCCCTGCCATGGCAGGGACACCTCCCACTGTCCCAGGCTGCTCCAAGCCCCAATGTCCAGCCTGGCCTTGGACACTGCCAGGGATCCAGGGGCAGCCACAGCTGCTCTTGCAAATCCAGCTATCACAATGTCCCTCTGGAGCAGTGACAGTCCCCAGGGACACGGCACAGGCCCCTCGTGCCAGGAGCTGCTGGTTTTGGGTGGCTGTTCCCAGCTTGGAGGGCTGTTCCCTCTGCCTCAATCCCACTTGACTGAGTAATGAAAACAATTGAAAAGCTTCCAGTTGCATTTCCTCCACCACATGAGGTGTTTTCCCTGGAGGCAGTTCCCTGCACTGAGTGGCTGGAGCTGCAACTCAGCCTCTCCCAGCGACTGGGGCAGCCTCGGGCAGCCCAGTTCAGCCCATGTGTGCTGCTCCTTGGTGTTAAATTTGGAATAAGCCTCTTGTCCTTAGGGTGGGCAGAACTGGCAGTTTTATGTCTCTGAGCAAGTCTTGCCCTCACTCCCACCGGAGTTGCTGGGAGCTCTTGGTACATAACGCTGCTGGGAATGTGTGCTCAGAGCCTTGGCACAGACACAGCCAGGGTGGGAGGGATCCAATGGGGTTTTCTAAGAGGCTCCAGAATCGCGGCCTTGGTGCTGTTACAGCTGCTCTTCAATCCCCTCTGAGCTGGATCTGAGCAGGGCTGAGCCCTGGCAGGGCTGCTCCTGCTCCCAGCTCCTCTCCTCTGCTTTTAGCGGGCAGCAGGGCTGGAAAAGCATCTGGAGCACCAGGAGAGGCTGAGGGGGCTCAGCCTGGAGCAAAGGAGGCTCAGGGGGGACCTTGTGGCTCTGCACAACTCCCTGACAGGAGGGGGCAGCCGGGGGGGGTCGGGCTCTGCTCCCAGGGAACAGGGACAGGAGGAGAGGAAACGGCCTTAATTGAACCAGGGCAGGTTCAGGTTGAGTATTGACAAAATTCCTCCTGGAAAGAGCTGCCCAGCCTGAGTGGGGCACAGGGGCAGAACCCAGTCCCTTTCCTGCTGCCCGCACTGTGAGATCAGCCCAGGGCACGGGGATTTAAGGTCCCAGCGCTCATGGCCAGGGCCTGTGGAGCTTCTCCCCACCAATCCCCAGCTCCTTCTCCCCAGGGCTGCTCCCAGTCCATCCTCCCCAGCCTCTGTTTGTGCTGGGATTGCCCCGAGCCAGAGGCACCTGCACTCGGGTTGTTGCATTTACAGCTGGACCCAGTGGTTTTAGAGGTCTTTCCACCCTCAGTGATTCCTGTCCCTGGGATTCCATACATGCAGTTGCTGCTTTACCTCTGCTAAGCTTTTATTGAAGTTGCATTAAGTTCACCTTTCAATAAACTCTGGAGCCACTGAATGAGGCATTCCAGGAATTTCCCTCTCTGAGCTGGCTCCTGCCGGGTTCTCCCTGTCAAGGTTATCACTCTCCCCCCACATGGACCCTGCAGTCAGGTTTAACTCCGGGCTGTGGTGGGACAGCTGCCGGGGGATTATTGGGAAGAATGCAGGAGGCTCAAATTTAAACCTTTTATGGGGTTCATGGAATCCCAGAATGGTTTGGGTTAGGAGGGACATTAAACCTCATCCAGTGCCACCCACTGCCGTGGGCAGAGACACCTTCCACTGTCCCAGGTTGCTCCAAGCCCCAGTGTCAAGCCTGGATTGGAACACTTCCAGGGATGGGCATTTTTCTGGTTGGTTGAGAACTTCATATTTTCATTTACTGATTTGGCCCCTGCCCTCTGGGGGTAAATGATGGGAATATTTTGTTTGAAATGAAACCCCTGCCTGGGCAGAAGGGGACAGACAGACAATGGTATTTTTAAAATAAATTGTGGGTGGAGTTTTGTCCCACAATTTCACGCTGTCCATAAATCATCCTTGCAGTTTTCCTGTTGGGAAGTGAATTTTCAATGAAGTTTCAGATGACATCAGTGGCCTCGATTAAAGTGAAAGAACTGTCCCTCATGGGGAAATCTTCTAATTAGGGATCTATTCCTGTCTCCATGCTCACACCAAAGGCAGCTCCGGCTGTTTGGGATGTAGGTTCCCGGTGCCAGGGCTCTCGGATGCTGCCAGCCTGGTTTCCTCAGGAAACAAGGTTCGTGTTGCTTCTCAGTCTTTCTCTGGCTCCTCCCAAGCCCTGGTCCCGCTGCTGGGGGTCACTGAGTGGGAAGAGGCATTGGAGACAGGAGTTGTCTGCAATTCTGATGGAGTTGGTGGCGCAAAAAAGCTGTTGAAGCTGGGGAGCAGCACAGTGAGCTCCCGGCACGTGGCCGGGTCTGGCCCTTGGCTCCGGCACAGCGGGAGCTGGTGCTCGGGAGGGAGGGTGGCACAGATCCAGGGATGTGGGAGGGATGGGAAGGTCTGAAAAATCACTTCAGTAGTTGGAGTTTCTGCAGATAAAAAACCCACAAAACAGAGTTCAAGGAGAGCTTGGACAACGCTCTCAGGCACAGGGTGGCATTGTCAGGGGTGTGCAGGGCCAGGACTTGGGCTTGATGATCCTTTTGGGTCCCTTCCAGCTCGGGAGGTTCTGTGATTCTGTGGGAAAAAACCCTCCAGAAAATCCCATTTTGTGGATCTGCTCATTTCTGAGCATGCCTTCAGCCAGCAAGTTTGTCCCCAGTCCCTCTCCAGCTCTCCTGGAGCCCCCTTAGGCCCTGGAAGGAGCCTAAACCTGGAGCTTCTCTTCTCCAGGTGAGCACCCCCAGCTCTCCCAGCCTGGCTCCAGAGCAGAGGGGCTCCAGCCCTGGAGCATCTCCATGGCCTCCTCTGGACTCACTCCAGCAGCTCCACGTCCTCCTGATGTTGGAGGCCCCAGAGCACCAACATCAGCATTCCCAGGCCGAGTCTTCCCACTGCCATCCCAGCTCATCCTGGTGTTTGGAGCAGTGGTTCTGGTCCCGCTGCTTTTGGCTGGTTTGGCCATGGTTTGTCTCTCCCTGAACTTGGTGGGGAGACTCAGGATTGACTCAGTTTCCTTCTGTCCTTGTGGGTTGACAGCCTGGCTGAGGCTGGGGTGATCTGGATGGGATCTTGGAGATGGTCCGTGTGGGACTTTGGAAATGGTCTGGTCTGGCCCCTGCCCAGGGCTCGGAGCTTTGGGTGACTCCAGGCCTGGGATCAGTGGGATCTTTAACACTTGGAAGTGCTGCTTTTTAGTGGTTTGCAAGTAGGTCAACATTTTGCACAGGGGTTCTTGTGTCTGGGGTTTGGAATATCTGGTGATAGTGGAAGCTGTCCCTGCCCATGGCAGGGGGTGGGACTGGGTGGGCTTTAAGGTCCTTCCAACCCAAACCAGTCTGGGATTCCATGATTTTGTCTTTTCCCCAGAAGGCACTGATGGAAAATCTGCTTTAAGGTCTCTTTGGGCTTTGGTGGGCGCAGCCCAGCTCCCCCAGCCCCATCCTGCATCCTCTCCCTGCTCATTTATCAGGACATCCCCCCAGCCGAGCTCTGTCCCCTCTGCCGAGTCCTTGGCGTTTGTTGTGGCGATGGTGAGCCCAAGGGAAGCTGAGGGATCACTTTTCCCTTCTGTGCTCCCCGAGCTAAATATACAGAGCAGCAGCTGGTCCCGCTGCCGGCCGGAGCTAGAGCAGGGCCGGTGACATCGGTGACATTGCCGCGTTCCTGCTCGGTCACGGCGTCACCCACCGGGGGGACAGCATCGCCTCTCGGCCAGGGATTGGCACAGCTGGAGCCCCGAGTCACAGCCCTGCTGAAACCACAGCTTCTCCCAAATTCTCCCATTTTCCATGTTTTCTGCCGGGCGGGAAGAGCCATGGCAGCTTTTGGGCAGCAGAGCGGGGAGCTCCAGGTGGAGCTGCCGGGACCTTCAGTGGCCTCGGCAGCACCTGCGGTGGATTTGCAGGGAGCCTGGAATTTAAAGCTGCCCAGATCTTTGTCCTGCCCTGTCTGATGTTAAAGCACCATCTCCAGATCCAGAGATGTTCATTGGGTGTGGATATAATCCTGGTGCACGTGGAGGAGCCCGGGGATGAAGCTGCCTGCGTGGGGATCATGTCCTGAGGGGCGGGAATGGGGAATTACCCTTTGGTTCCATCTGTTGGGCACTGGAATGTGAATGGTTCTCCGGGGGATTTCACAGGCTGGTTTGGGATGGGGAGGGACCTTAAAGCTCATCCAGTGCCACTCCTGCCATGGCAGGGACAGCTTCCACTGTCCCAGGCTGCTCCAAGCCCCAATGTCCAGCCTGGCCTTGGACACTGCCAGGGATCCAGGGGCAGCCACAACTGTATCACTGAGCTATGATACAGATATTTAACTATATTTTGCAGTGGAACTGCCTCCCCTCCTGCTTGTGGCATTTGTTCCAGCTAGGATTTGAAGGTGCAGATCAAATCCAATAATAATTTTTGGTTTCTTACTCCATTGACATAAAGCTGGTTCCATTGTGCCATTTAGGTGAATTTTTGGTGATACTATAATTAAAAGAAGAGTCTGGAATCCCAAGCCCCAGGGTTCTAATTAATTATCCCTTCTCTGTATTGAAATGAATTTAACATATTTACTTACTGAGTATTTCCTGGCTGGTCTTCCCAGGAACAGAAATATTCAGGGATACAGCAGGGAATATACTTATATCTATGTAAAAATAGATGTGTGTATCTTATATATCGAATATATCCTTTATATTTATGTTTTTTAATTTATTCAGATTTATTAGGACTTTCCCATCAAAATTATTACTATTCAGAATTTTTTTTAATGCTCCTCATGTCCCTAAAAGATGAACCAAAGCCTAATCCTGCTGTTAATTCCTCTTCTAGTTCTTGAGGGAAGACTTGAATTACCATGACCCTGCAGTCAAGCACAGCACGTTCCATGGAGAAGACAAGCTCATCAGTGTGGAGGATCTCTGGAAGGCCTGGAAAACATCTGAAGGTAAAAAAAAGGGCAAGAAGCCAAGAAACCCTTTCCCAAGAGTGCCAAAGAGTTTGGATTTCCGATGCCCTGGGCAGAGTGTGCAGCTCTCAGGAGGAATACGCTGCTTTTCCTGCCTTGTACTGGTCCTTGTGCTCTTCCAGCTCCCTTTCTCAGGTGTGGGTTTCCAGGATTTCCTCGGGGTTGGTACTTCCAAACTGTCAGTGCTGCACCTGAGCGTGGCCACCAAAGTATCAATGATTGTTTTGTTCCTCTGCCCTAGACACGTGTGTTCAACAGAGCCAAATGCTGCCCAATTCTGGGTTCTCCTTCAAACACCCGGTTTCAGATGGAACTTTAATGAGGTGATAACATCCTAAGTATTCAGTAGAGCTGCATGGGAGCTTTCCTGCAGATTGTGTTTTCCTGAGGAAAAACTTTCTGAACCTGGACATCTCCTTCAGACAGTGAAAAGAAGGGAGGATAAAATCCGGGAAGTGTCATAAGTACAGTCCATGCAGAAATAACTTTAGGCTGTTCCAAAATGCTGTTACTCATCCCAGCACCCAGGGACGTGGTGGGAGTTCAGCCTCTGGTGAGTAACTTCCTGAAACCTGGGAATCTTGGAACAAACTTTGAAGGTTGGCAAGTGCTTCCCCAGTGCTTTCACACAGAATTCCACAGAAATTAATCTGTTTTTTTTTCAATGCTCTCATCTCTAAAAGAGTTCTGTCAATGTCCATTCCTTGAAATTCTGGATTTTAGTCTTCTAATCAGGTCATCAGCCGCAGAAATTTCAGTTTCTCATTTGTGTCCTGTTTGTGTTTGATTTTTCTGTCTTAGCCCTTAAATTACTCTGCATGGGATGCTCTGGGTGTTTCCAGAGCTCTGTGGATCCAGCTGTAGGGAGTGCAGCAATCCCTCCCATTCCCAGGGGAGCTCAATGGACACTGAGGTGCAGCATTTACAGGGTGGATTGAAAACACAACAGGGCTGTGCTGAGAAGAGAAAGCTCCAGGGAGAGCTCAGAGCCCCTTCCAGTGCCTAAAGGGGCTCCAGGAGAGCTGGAGAGGGACTGGGGACAAGGGCTGGAGGGCCAGGACACAGGGAATGGCTTCCCAGTGCCAGAGGGCAGGGCTGGATGGGATCTTGGGCAGGAATTGTTCCCTGGGAGGGTGGGCAGGCCCTGGCACAGGGTGCCCAGAGCAGCTGTGGCTGCCCCTGGATCCCTGGCAGTGTCCAAGGCCAGGTTGGACATTGGGGCTTGGAGCAGCCTGGGACAGTGGGAGGTGTCCCTGCCATGGCAGGGGTGGCACTGGATGGGCTTTGAGGTCCCTCCCAATCCAAAGCAGTCTGTGATATTCTGTGTGATGATTCCAGAGCTGTATGTCCCAGACCAGAGTCTCTCCCCCATGGACTTGGACAGGGGTGTGTTGAAAATTCTTGTCCAGGTCACTTAGGAGTGGCACAATTGCCCAGGACAGGGATGGAAGCACATCCCTCGGGGATTTCACAGCCCTGTGGATGTAGCACTTGGGGACACGGTCAGTGGTGGCCCTGGCAGTGCTGGGGATGGTTGGACTCAGTGGGCTCAGAGGGCTTTTCCAGCCTCCAGGATCCTGTGATTCCATGACTCTAACAAGTCCCTGTGTGTCCTGTGTCCAAGGAACACCTCGTGTAAGAAATATTTATCCCATTGCAGGGCTGTTTACAGATGGCTTTGCCTGGCATGTATCTTAATGTCAGCTGGGAAAGGGTAGAAATCGTTAAGGGATGGAGGAGAACATCCCTTGATACTCCCCAGGCGCCTTAATTACTGAGCTGCCTTGGCTCTGGCCCTGCCTCTGGCACACACGGGACCTGCCACGTCTCTGGCAGAGCTGCCGTGGCACAGTGGGTGTCCCAGTGCTGGATTTAGTTCCTGCTCTTGTTTTCCTTTTCATCATCTTGTAGATCTGGCTGATAGAATAAGTTACTGGTTTCTGAAGGGTGGTCTGATGTCATGGAATCACAGAGAGTTTGGGATGGGAGGGACCTTAAAGCCCATCCAGTCACACCCCCTGCCTGGCAGGGAACCTTCCACTGTCCCAGGTTGCTCCAAGCCCCATCCAGCCTGGCCTGGAACACTTCCAGGGATATTTGAAGCCTAGTATTGGAGCTTGAACTGAAGTAATGAAGCTGGAATCAGGCTGGTAGGAAAGGTCTGCTCCTTCCTGTGGGTGTGGAAAGCAGCTGTGAAGGGCACTGACATCCCACAGGGATGGCTGGGCCTGTTGCGTTTATTTTCCAGCCATTGCCTTTCCTGCCTTCCATTGCTGCTGTTCCTGGTCACATGTGGAAAGTAACCCATCTCTGAGCTCCCTCATCTCCACCAGATCCTTCATCTCTCTCATCTCTTTCACCTCGTTTCTCTGAGCTCCATTTCCCTCATCCCTCTCAGCTCTGTGAACTCCCTCGTCTTTCTCAGCTTCATCAGCTCCCTCAGCTTCATCAGCTCAGTCATCTCTCTGAGCTCCCTCATGTCCCCCAGACCCCTCATCTCCCTCAGCTCCCTCGTCTTTCTCAGATCCGTCATCTCTCCCAGATCTCTCAGCCCTGATCCCTCAGCTCCCTGTGGGAGGTGTTGGGCTCCCTGGAGCTGGGGCAGATGTTTCTCATCCTCGTGGGCCCAGTCGGCGTTGGCATTGCAGCCAAGCCGTGCAGCCATGCCCGCGGCAGTGATGCCGTCCCCGCAGACGGGGAAAAGGGAGGATCCGGGGCTTTGGGCACAGGGGTGTCAGGAGGGGACTGTCACCAGTGGGTGATTGCCAGGGCAGCTCCAGGGCTTGCTGGAGCTGGGGAGGAGCGGCTGGAGCTGAGCAGGGACAGAGGATGATAAATTAAAGTGTAACAAAGCCCCCTCTGTCCAGTAAAAACATCTGCTGTGTCCCAGGCCAGGTTGGATGGGGCTTGGAGCAGCCTGGGACAGTGGAAGGTGTCCCTGCCCATGGCAGGGGTGGCACTGGGGGGCCTTTAAGGTCCCTCCCAATCCAAACCAATGTGGGATTCTGGGATGGTCTTTGCCTTCAGAGCATTGCTGTAAGTACAACACAACAAAGTGGCAAAGGCAGAAGCTTGGTTTCCTAAGGTTTCCTCATTTATGGCTGTGGAGCTGTGTGACAGCTCCAAAAATAATCCACAGATGCCCTGGGGAGGAGGTTAAGGAACAAAGTTCACCTGGTTCACTTGGGCTGCAGCACCTGCTCCACCTCCTCCCACAGATCCTTTCTCAAGCTGCTCCCAATCGGTTTTTTCCGGCATTGCTCCATGTGTGGTTTTTTTTGTCAAAGCTCAGAGGGAATCACAGAATCCCAGAATGGTTTGGGTTGGAAGGGACCTTAAAGCCCATCCAGTGCCACCCCTGCCATGGGCAGGGACACCTTCCACTGTCCCAGGCTGCTCCAAGCCCCAATGTCCAACCTGGCCTTGGGCACTTCCAGGGATGTGGAATCCACAGCCTCTCTGGGCAACCAGTCTGTGGGTCTGGAGCAGGAGATGAGGCTTTTGGAGCTGACCTCAGAATTCCGGGGCTTTGGGCATGTGATGAGGATGAACATTCCCTGTTGGGAGTCTGGAGGCAGCAGGATCACCTGGCTGATAGGAATCCAAGTGATTCCAGCTTTCCCCTGCCAGCGCTGTGGGTGTTGGCCCTGCCAGGATGCCAGGCCCAGGCCCTGTGGTGCCATGGCAGGAGGTGGAGCCTCCCCTGCCCTTCTATCTGATGGCCTCGTTGCATGTTTTAATTTCAGGAGCCGGGAGCAGAGTGTAAAACCAGCCCCAGGAAAGGTGTGTTGTCACAGGGAGAGCTCCAGGCAGTTCCTCCCACAGCATGTGGTGTCTGTGGGGCTCAGGTGCAGCAGAACCTCAGGAGTTCCTGCAGTCTGTACGGAACAGATGGGCAAAAATAGTCCCACAAAGGAGAGGCTGAGCTCCTGCCTGGAGTGTCCCAGTGCCAGAGGGCAGGGCTGGATGGGATATTGGGCAGGAATTGTTCCCTGGGAGGGTGGGCAGGCCCTGGCACAGGGTGCCCAGAGCAGCTGTGGCTGCCCTGGCAGTGTCCAAGGCCAGGTTGGACATTGGGGCTTGGAGCAGCCTGGGACAGTGGAAGGTGTCCCTGCCCATGGCAGGGGTGGCACTGGATGGGCTTTGAGGTCCCTCCCAACCCAAACCTGTGACTGTGGTATTTGATGACGATGCCAGTGGCTCAGTACCCCTAATGAGCTGTTTGTGCTCTCCTCAGTGTACAACTGGACGGTCGACGAGGTGGTTCAGTGGCTCATTTCCTACGTGGAGCTGCCCCAGTACGAGGAGACCTTCCGGAAGCTGCAGCTGAGCGGCCACGCCATGCCCAGGTCAGTGCCGTGCCCAGGTCAGTGCCATGCTCGGGTCAGTGCCATGCCCAGGTCAGTGCCGTGCCCAGGTCAGTGCCATGCCCAGGTCAGTGCAGTGCTCGGGTCAGTGCCATGCCCAGGTCAGTGCCATGCCCAGGTCAGTGCAGTGCTCGGGTCAGTGCCGTGCCCAGGTCAGTGCAGTGCTCGGGTCAGTGCCATGCCCAGGTCAGTGCCATGCCCAGGTCAGTGCAGTGCCCAGGTCAGTGCCGTGCCCGGGTCAGTGCAGTGCTCGGGTCAGTGCCATGCCCAGGTCAGTGCAGTGCTCGGGTCAGTGCCATGCCTGGGTCAGTGCCATGCCCAGGTCAGTGCCGTGCCCAGGTCAGTGCAGTGCTCGGGTCAGTGCCATGCCCGGGTCAGTGCAGTGCCCGGGTCAGTGCCATGCCCGGGTCAGTGCCATGCCCAGGTCAGTGCAGTGCTCGGGTCAGTGCCATGCCTGGGTCAGTGCCATGCCTGGGTCAGTGCTGTGCCCGGGTCAGTGCCATGCCCGGGTCAGTGCCGTGCCCGGGTCAGTGCCATGCCCGGGTCAGTGCAGTGCTCGGGTCAGTGCAGTGCTCAGGTCAGTGCCATGCCTGGGTCAGTGCCATGCCCAGGTCAGTGCCATGCCCAGGTCAGTGCCGTGCCTGGGTCAGTGCCATGCCCGGGTCAGTGCAGTGCTCGGGTCAGTGCCATGCCTGGGTCAGTGCAGTGCTCGGGTCAGTGCCATGTCCAGGTCAGTGCCATGCCCGGGTCAGTGCAGTGCCCGGGTCAGTGCAGTGCTCGGGTCAGTGCCATGCCCAGGTCAGTGCCATGCCCAGGTCAGTGCCGTGCCCGGGTCAGTGCCCAGTGTTCCTATGGGACATGTACAGGGAGAGAACCAGGGCCTGGCAGAGGTCAGCTTCTCTCATCACCTGAAGTTCCTTGGCATGTGCAGTGCCCAGCCTGATTCCTGTTCTGCTCCAGCTGTGAGTGAAAAGAGGGGAAATTTGGGTTAGATACAGGGAAGGAATTGTTCCCTGGGAGGGTGGGCAGGCCCTGGCACAGGGTGCCCAGAGCAGCTGTGGCTGCCCCTGGATCCCTGGCAGTGCCCAAGGCCAGGTTGGACATTGGGGCTTGGAGCAGCCTGGGACAGTGGGAGGTGTCCCTGCCCATGGCAGGGGTGGCACTGGATGGGATTTAAGGTCCCTCCCATCACAACCATTCCAGGATTCCATGTAAGAGAAACAGTGGCTGGGAGTTGGCCTAAACTTGTAAAAGGTTTGAAAAAATCTCAGTGAAGCTCTTTGGATAAAGGTTCCTGTCACTGAAAAAGGGGCTTTTAAACTGACTGGGAAGGAGGGATTAACTGGGAATAAAATGAGGATGTTTTTGAGGCAGCACAATGTGTGTCCACATTTCTTCCAAGGGAGAGCTGTGGTTTATGGTCTATGTCACAGGATGTAAAGGCAATGGAGATTTGGTTTAAAAATAGTTATAAGTGATTGGTAGGACACCAAAAGATGGGTTTTGATGGGAAATCAGTCCCTCATGCTGTCAGGTTAATGAATTAGGCCTGGCCTTGGTTTCTCCTGCTCTCTCCCAGTCCTAAAAATGCTGCTGCAAAGTGTCCTAGAGACACCGTGGCTCAGAGACAACAACAGTGAGGGCTTTGTTCTGGTAGCAGGGAGCTCCTAGGCCCTGCTCCCGTGTCTCCCTAATCCCTGGTGTGTTCCTGGTGCTGGTGGATGTGCCCACAGCTCGTTGTTTTCCCCTGTTGTGCAGGCTGGCAGTGAACAACGCCACCATGATGGGGACAGTGCTCAAAATGACTGACCGCAGCCACCGGCAGAAGCTGCAGCTCAAGGCCCTGGACACGGTGCTCTTCGGGCCTCCTCTGTGTGAGTACCCAGAGTCCCATTGCCAGCACTGGGACAGACCCCCGAGGCCAGCAAGGCCTTGGACAGGAGGATCTGTGTCTGCTCAGACTGGACACCAGAGCCAGGCCTGGGGGACCCAAACTGCCCGGTGCAGCCTCACCCAGGGAACTCATCCCAGCAGTTCCCCTGGAGCAGGAACAGGTTGTCTCTGGATTTATGGGAGCAGCTCTGCAGCCTGGAGGCATCCTGGGCTGGCATTCCCATCTCAGAGGGCTGCTCCCAGAGGTGCAGACCGACCTTCCTGCTGGGATCTCCCGTGTGCACAGGGTAAAGCCTGCTGGCCTTCTGTGGTGCTGAGGGTGGGGGGTGAGCTGCTGGAGGGCAGCGATCCTGCCTGCTCCCAGAGAAGCTGCTGCCGTGTCCTGGAGCTCTGTCACTGTGGCCTGGGGCTCTATCACTGTGGCCTGGAGCTCTGTCATCGTGTCCTGGGCTTTCTTTGGGCTCCACTGTCATGTCCTGAGGCTCTGCTGGTGACTCAGGCTGTGAATTACCCATCTCTGGAGGAGGGAAGGAGCAACAGGCTGGATGGGAAGGAGTTTAGGATGGCTGATATGAGGGCCTGGGCTCCTTTGGTGCTTTATCAGCATCTCAAGCTCTCTGATGCCAATCTCCACGCTCCAGGTGCTCCCTTTGCATCCCTTCCCTCTGGCTTGTGTCTGCTCCCTATTAAAGGTGCTTTTGTCTCTCTCGCTCTCTGCCATGGCTTTCTCCTGGGCTTTGGGTACAGAGGGGTAGAATCCCCCCTTTCCTGCCGCCCATGCTGGAGAATCAGCATGGGAATTTCGGGGTCCCATGGCTTGTGGCTGGGACATGTCCGGCCTCTCCCACTCCAGCACCCCCAGGTCCTTCTCCCCAGGGCTGCTCTCCAACCATTCCCACCCAATCCTGGGAAAACTGCCTGCACAGTGTGAACCACGGTGTGAGGCTTGGCAGAGCCATGGGAAGGGAATCACAAGCCTGGGTTGGACAATCAGCTCACAGTTATTGGAAAGCCTCTTTTTGTGCAGGCACAGTTTGGTTCCTATTTATTGCCCATGTTAAAAGTGAAGCTTTCTGGTGAGTTGGTGGCCTGGCCAGGGCTGGTGGAGCCGTCCTGGGTGAGCTCCTCCAACAGTGGCTCCAGCCCAGCGACTCCTGTGCTGGGGGTGGAATTTCTCTGGAGTTCTTTGTGCTGTGTAAATGGCAGAGTGAATGGCTTGTACTGGCTGGAATTAATGGCTGTTCCCCACACTGGAGCTGTTCCGTTCTGCCCTGCGGCTCCCTTGGCTCTGGAACCTGACCCTCCCTGGGTCACGGAGATCAAAGTGTGCAGGGAACCGCGGCGGTCAGGCTGCTCCGGATCGAGGGCTGCTCACACACCTCTGATCTCTGTGCCTGGAAGCTTTTCACGCCAGGCTGGGTGGGGCTTGGAGCAGCCTGGGCTAGTGGAAGGTGTCCTGACCGCAGCAGGAGGTGGAATGGGATGAGCTTTAAGGGTCCCAACCCAAACCATTCTGTGATTCTATGACTATGTGATATGACAGGCTATGTGAGAACAGGAAATACACTTTAAATCTACAGCAGAGGGAGAGGTTATCCCTTTTCAGAAGGTAAAATTTGCTGGTTTCTGGTCATCTGAATGGCTTTGTTTCCAGTCATGGGGAGAGGTTGTTTATCTAAACCAATTCCTTCGGGAATGGATTGCAAAACACCTTTCAGGAGCCACCAGCAATCAGCAGCTTCAGGAAGTGCTTGGTGACCTTTTAAGCTGCAGAGGCTGCTTTTGCACCGTGGTGTTGTGGTGGTCTCGGATGTGTTCCTGCTCCAGCTCCTTTCTCGTGGTCGGGGAGGTGGCTCTGGGGGTAAAGGGGGCTCTGGAGGGGAGCTGGGCTCTGGGGGCCTCTGAGCTGCTGGCAGGGGGATGTGGTGCACAGGTACAGAGTTCTGAGGGTTTGTCTCCGCTCTTGAAGCTCTGTTCACCACAGATATAAAAGTGTTGAATCAAAGCAGTCTAGATTGGAGCCCCAGTGCTCCTGCAGGCTCCTGAATCCAGAGACACACTGCTGTCCATGGGATCACAGCAGGTGGGCATGGTGCTGCTCCTGCTGCTGGGTGAAGCTTTTCCCACTCCAGGGCTCCAGGGTTGGATGCCTGGCTCGTGGCAGAGGTTTCAGCCAGTTTGCGTGGCCAGTTGCCGTGTGGATCTGCAGGCTCCTGCCATCCCTCCAGGTCTGGTTCCTGCTGCCAGAGTCCAGCCCTGCCATTTCCTACGGCAAACAGGTCTGACCACTTCAGGTCTGTAATTAATCCAAGTGCGAGGGAGTGTGGTACAATTATAATCTAAGCAAGGTGAGGTGATTCCTTCTTCTGTGTCTGTCCCTTTGGGGTCCTCTTCCTGTGGTTCAGGAATTTATCCGACACAAAATAACGCAACTTCAGTGAAACATGGAATCCCAGACTGGGCTGGGTGGGGAAGGAATTAAAGCCCACCCAGTGCCACCCCTGCCATGGCAGGGACACCTCCCACTGTCCCAGGCTGCTCCAAGCCCCAATGTCCAACCTGGCCTTGGACACTGCCAGGGATCCAGGGGCAGCCACAGCTGCTCTGGGCACCCTGTGCCAGGGCCTGCCCACCCTCCCAGGGAACAATTCCTGCCCAAGATCCCATCCAGCCCTGCCCTCTGGCACTGGGAAGCCATCCCCTGTGTCCTGTCCCTCCATCCCTTGTCCCCAGTCCCTCTGCAGCTCTCCTGGAACCCCTTTAGGCTCTGGAAGGGGCTCTGAGCTCTCCCTGGATCCTTCTCTCCCCCAGGTGAGCACCCCCAGCTCTCCCAGCCTGGCTCCAGAGGGGCTCCAGCCCTGGAGCAGCTCCGGGGCCTCCTCTGGGCTCTCTCCAGCAGCTCCACGTCCTTCTGCTGTTGGTGTCCCAGGACTGGAGGCTCTGCAGGTGCAACTTTGCTGCTTTTGAACTTGGGAGAGAACTTTGTGTAATTTCAGCTCTTTCCCTGCTGCTCCTCTCACCCTGGGCCAGAGACCGACGGCACCGCGGCCACTCCACTGCGGAGCCTCAGATTGTTCCTGTCCAGTTTATTGTGATTTAAATCCCTCTGGATTTGTCCCTGGCCTGCAGCGGGGCTGGCACAGCCTGTCCTGCACCCGTGTGGCCTCAGCTGCTCGCAGCACCAGGCCAGACCTGAGCACACGTTATACCTGCAAAGGCTGCGGGAAAAGCCACGTACACCACAGCAAACTGACTTCTTTCCCTTTCTTATTTCCTTTTTTTGGGGGAAAGGAGGGAGAACAGGCACAGTTTTATCACTGATTGTTCTGCTCGACTGCAGGACTTGATGTCTTGTTGGGTTTGCAGCTCTGCCTGGGCTTTGTGTTTGAAAGAAGATGAAACGATTGAACAAGGGGGGAGGAACTGCAGGAGGGTTGATTTGGATTTGATACCAGAAAAAAGCATTTACAATGAAGGTGGGAAAATGGAGATGCTCCCAGTGCTGGAGCTCCTCTGCTCTGGAGTGCCAGGACACAGGGAATGGCTTCCCAGTGCCAGAGGGCAGGGCTGGATGGGATCTTGGGCAGGAATTGTTCCCTGGGAGGGTGGGCAGGCCCTGGCACAGGGTGCCCAGAGCAGCTGTGGCTGCCCCTGGATCCCTGGCAGTGCCCAAGGCCAGGTTGGACATTGGGGCTTGGAGCAGCCTGGGACAGTGGAAGGTGTCCCTGCCCATGGCAGGGGTGGCACTGGGTGGGCTTTGAGGTCCCTCCCCATCCCAACCCAAACCAGTCTGGGATTCCATGCTTCTACATTCACACCCGAGCTGAGTTTTGACACAGTTTCCTCATCCACGTGTCTTCGGAAGCGCTGGTGAAGAGGCAGGATGTGTCCAAGTGCTGCTGTGCTGGAGCCGAGCGTGGCTGGCACCGGCAGCAGGAGAGGGGTCAGGGCAGGGTGGGGCTGGCAGGGATTGCTCCAGGCAGCTCCTGGACTCAGTGAGCTCTGGCTGCGGACAGGGCACGGCCCTGGGGGGGCAGCGGGGCAGGAGAACAAAGCTGTGGTGGCTGTGGGAGGGCGGAACACAAACCACCTGAACTCGTCAGCCCGGCTGCTCTCCACATGGGAGCTGAGAGGATTCAGACTGAGAGATCTGCAGCCACTTGCCAGGATCTGCTCCCTCGGAAGAGGATGTTGTGATAATCCATCCGGGAGGGGAAGCGGCGCCAGCGCGCACCTTGTTTAATTCTGAGTGTTGAATTTACACTGCGTGTTTTCAGGGAGTGATGGATCACATGTGGTGGGGAGATGGTGCTTGGGTGTCTCCTGGGCCTTTGGGGAGGGGTCCTGGCCCTGTCCCTCCGCAGGGAAAGCCCCTCCATCGTGGGCAGGGGAGCAGCATCACTGTCCCCACGTCTCTGGCTGGTGTGGGGCTGCTGGGCAGCCCTCGAGCCAGGTCATTCCGTGCTGTGCTCTGCCTTTCCAATTCGGGTTTCCACCTCCCAGGTCCCCTCCCGTGTCCTCCCAGCTCTGCCAGTGTGGCAGATGTGGTTTAGCTGTGATCAGAGAACGGCTTGGCTTGGGAGGGACCTTAAATCCTGTCTAATCCACCCTGTTCCACTACCCCAGGGTGCTCCAAGCACCAGCCTGGCCTTGGACACTGCCAGGGATCCAGGGGCAGCCACAGCTGCTCTGGGCACCCTGTGCCAGGGCCTCCCCCCCTCAGTACAGGTATTTTTTTCCTGTATCTGGTGTGAATCGCCTGTTTTTTGGTTCAAAACCAGTGCATACTGATCGTTGAGTCCCAGCTCTCTGGACTGGGCTGCTCTTTCATTTGTGGCTCTTTCAGCACACACTTGGTTGAGTTACAGGAAAAAAATTCTGCTTGACTCATCTTTTTGGGCTTTGTTTGGCACTCGAGCCCCCACTTAATTACCTTCATCCTCTCACATGCATCAACACCTTTCTTTGAATTAACTGTTGAAAAAGGGAGTTTCCACATGGAGTTGTGATTCTGATGGAAAGTTTGGCAACTTGACAGTTGGACACTTGAGCTGCCCCTGCTCTGTGATCTCAGCAGGGTTTTTTTCAAGTAATTATTTTGTTCTTAGTTACCTGTGCTGCCCTGTGAGATCACAGCTGTTCTGGAGGGGTTCCTATGTGGAGTTTCCCCTGTACCACTTATTGCCAGGCAAACTGGAGCTGGAAGATTTGGAATTTAATCTTTTGTTGTTGTTGTTGTGTCTCTAAATTGAATAAATGTTGCCAAGCTTCTGGTTTTCCCCTTAAATATCAACATAGCTCAACTTTTTCCTTGGTGAATCCTGTGCCACAATTCCTTGTAAGACTCCCCTGAGTTCTCCTGTCCCACTGTGGTGCAGGCAAAGCACTTTGGAGTTAATCACCGTGATCCTCTGAATCCAGCAGTGTCTCTGGTCTCTTGCAGTGACCCGTCACAACCACCTCAAGGACTTCATGCTGGTGGTGTCCATTGTCATCGGCGTGGGCGGCTGCTGGTTCGCCTACATCCAGAACCGCTACTCCAAGGAGCACATGAAGAAGATGATGAAGGACCTGGAGGGTCTCCACAGGGCTGAGCAGTCTCTCCATGACCTACAGGAGAGGTAGGTTTCCACTGTCCATCCAGCTGGAGCACTCAGTTCTTCCTGCACGGTCCCTATTCCTTTGGATTTCAGGGAATACTTTATTTTAGCTGTTGTGGTGCCTCACACCAGAGTCAGCCCCTTCCTGAGGGACTCTGGAGCTGGGATGGGGGCCTGGCTCCTGCAGGGGTCCGTGGAGCAGGCCGTGTGTAAAGATCTGTGTGTTCTTTCAGAGTCACAGAGCCAGGGAGTGCTTTGGGTTCAAAGGGCGCTTAGAGCTCATCCAGTCCCACCTCCTGCCGTGCAATCCAGCTCACGTGGAATTTGTCATCCAAGGTTGCTTCACCTTGGCTTTTGATGGGGAAAAAGCATGTTGGAACAGTGGAGCAATCAGAGGATTTACACATCCCCTCTTGAATTCTTGCAGCTGTGTGGGGAAGCAATACCTAAATCAAAGAGTGTTGCTTGGAAAGTGAAAAAAACACATCATTTTGAAGTATTAAATAGGAATATCTGGGCTTTTGGCATATGGATCAAATCCTGCAGCCTCGGGAAGGGGGTCTCTACTCCCAGGAATTACTGCGATGGTTCTAGTAAAGCTACTGATGAGAGAACGTGCTCCAAGAGACCCTCTGGACACAGGATCTTCTGGGACAGGGAAGAGCCTTCAGCCCTGGTGATGGCAAACCCATGGGGTGCTCTGGCAGTGGAATATTTTAAGGGCAGATTTAGCAAATAACAGAGCAGGATAGTCTGGGGCTGGAACAGTTTTCTGTGAGGTTGCAGTGGAGTTTGGGAGGATAAACCTCAACTAGGCTGCCCTGTGAGCTGGTGGCTGCATTCCCAGTGGCTTCTCTGAACACGGGGTTCAGTCCCAGGTGCTCGTCCTGGCCGATGACGGGGGTGCAGTGAGTGCCCTGTGCAGGCACCAGGATCCCGGGGATGTCAGGCTGCCCTGGAGACCTGCAGGCAGCCAGGTTTTGGGGATCTGTGCAATGTATCCCCAGGTCTGCAGCCCCATTTCTTGCCTGCATGCTCACTACAGCCTTCAGGGATCCATCCTGCCTGTGAGTGTTGCTGGAAAGGCTCCTCCTGTTCCCCCAGTGAGACGGGAGCAGTTGGGGTCTGTGAGGAGAGCGAGCACCCAAGGGAGCTCCCGGGTGATGGAGCCACCCTGGGCACGTTCCCCTGGCACAAAGTCCACTCTGCCAGCTGCAATCCACAGCTGGCTCCACACAGCCTCATGGAGTTTTGTTACAGCTTGGAAATACTCCCAAAGAAAGTTTGATTTATTTTTTTCTGCATCTGGAAGGAGACAGGAATCCCTTCTCCATGTCCATCCCCTGGAGCAGCAGTGACCGGGGCAGGAGGGCTTGGCTGGGCTCACCTCCGAGCTCCAAACCGGGAATGTGCCTGTGGGGAGTGACCTTGGCCCTGCTGCCAGGGCAGAGCCACGTAAACAAGTGGATGTTCCTGGGAAGTTCAACTAATGCTCTAAAGCCCCTCAGGAAGAAACACAAAACCGCTTGTGCTCGGCACAGCCTTAAGCCAGAGCAGCTCAGGAGGGCCTGTCCTCCACAGAGGGCACCGAGCAGGAGCTCAAGGACTGCGAGGTGAACTGGGGACCTCGGGAGGCCTCCCAAGGGGGAGTATTCCTTCCCTTCCTCATGCTTCCCCAGCGGGGTTCAGCTGGGGTCCTCAGCTGCCATGGGAACAGCAGAACCCCCAGACAGCCCCAGTGCTCCTGGACTTGTGGAGAAGCTGTGCTGAAGTTCTGCTCAGAGACTTCTTTTCCAGAGCTTGAAGGACCCTGCTGTGCTGGCTGGGTGAAGTTCAGTGCTGAACAGACCTCTGGAAGGCACGGGATGCCTCTCCAGTGCCAGTGCTGCTGGAATTTGCTGAGCAGCTCAGACACGCTCCCGGGGAGTTGGGAATGTTCATACAAAAGCCCAGCTTTTATTCCTCTT
Source organism: Lycocorax pyrrhopterus obiensis (assembly GCA_014706295.1). Taxonomy (NCBI): domain Eukaryota; kingdom Metazoa; phylum Chordata; class Aves; order Passeriformes; family Paradisaeidae; genus Lycocorax; species Lycocorax pyrrhopterus. The sequence goes on from JACSVZ010000001.1 coordinate 468,025, forward strand.
CAAAGCACCTTTGAGAACATCCTTCAGCAGTGACACTTTCCAGTCCATTAAGTGACTCATCAAAATCATCAAGTCTTGGCACATCCTACTGATGCCTGAAAGGAGTGGGCAGGTCTGTTTTGGAGATGTGTGGGTTGTATGGAAGAACTGATTGTGTGGAAGCTCCTGAGCCGTGAGCCCCTCGGTTGCCCAGAGCAGCTGTGGCTGCCCCTGGCTCCCTGGCAGTGCCCCAGGCCAGGTTGGACACTGGGGCTTGGAGCAGCCTGGGACAGTGGAAGGTGTTCCTGCCATGGCAGGGGTGATCTCACCTGCTGGTTCCTGGTGCTGGGAGTGGTCTCTTCTGACCTGGAAGAGTCGGTGACTCAGGCATTGCCCCGACCCAGGTGCAGCACAGGCCTTGCTGGGAGCCTCAGTGCGGGTCAGCTCCTCATGTAAGGTCCTACAGATCCATGGAGATCCAGGGTTTTGTTGTTGCCACCATTTCTCAGTTGTTGCCATATATTCCTACTGATTTAAATCTGTCATGAGGAAAAATAGGAACATCCAGGCAAGAATAAGACATATTTGAATTTGCGGGATTTTGTGGAGGGAACGTGGAGCCATCCTGTCTGGGTGGTCTGATGTGCTCTGGCAGATCTTCCCCTGCTTTGTTTTATCAAAGTCTTTACTTCGGTGAAAACACCGAAAATTCAGCTTAATTTGAGGCTCATTAGAGGAAATCCGGATGTGCTTTGGAAAATGAAGAAAATGCATCCTGAGTATTCGGTGAATGAACAGAGCTGAGACTGAGCAGTTGACAATTTCCTTTCTTGCCAGCCATGGTGAACTTTCTCCGTGGCATCCCCGTGGACAGGCAGGAGCAGGGCTGGGCCATGGCGGGCAGCCCCGGTGCCCGGGCGCGCTGCGGCGTCCGGGGAGCCGGCCCGGCACTGGCTCTGGCTCTCTGTGTGCTGCAGGCTGCAGAAGGCGCAGGAGGAGCACCGCTCTGTGGAGGTGGAGAAGGTGCACCTGGAGAAGAAGCTGCAGGACGAGATCAGCATTGCCAAGCAGGAGGCACACAGGCTGCGGGAGCTCCGCGAGGGCACCGAGAACGAGCTCAGCCGGCAGAAATACGCGGAGCAGGAGCTGGAGCAGGTAAGGGCTCGCCTGGGGGGATGCATGTCCACAGAGACACGGCACTGAGGGCAGTGCTGCTTCATCCCTCTGGGAAATCATGGGAACACTGAATGTCTGCGGTGGGAGGGACCTCAAAGCCCATCCAGTGCCACCCCTGCCATGGCAGGGACACCTCTCACTGTCCCAGGCTGCTCCAAGCCCCAATGTCCAACCTGGCCTTGGGCACTGCCAGGGATCCAGGGGCAGCCACAGCTGCTCTGCTCTCACCTGAGCGGGGCACAGGGGCAGAACCCAGTCCCTTTCCTGCTGCCCTCACTGTGGGATCAGCCCAGGGCACGGGGATTTAAGGTCCCAGTGCTCATGGCCAGGGCCTGTGGAGCTTCTCCCCACCAATCCCCAGCTCCTTCTCCCCAGGGCTGCTCCCAGTCCATCCTCCCCAGCCTCTGTTTGTGCTGGGATTGCCCCGAGCCACGCACAGGACGTTGCCCTTGGCCCTGCTGAACTCCATGAGGTTGGCACGGCCCCACCTCTCCAGCCTGTCCAGGTCCCTCTGGATGCCCCCTCCCTTCCTCCAGGGTGTGACCACAGCACCCAGCTCCGTGTCAGTGGCAAACGTGTAGGGCTGCCCTGGATCCCGGTGTCTGTGTTACCCACAAAGACATTTCCCAGCGCCAGTCCCGACCCTGGCTCCCGAGGGACACCAGTCCTCACTGCTCTCCACCACCCTTGAACCCAGTGATGCTGCTGCTCTTCTGCCTTTGCTTTCCCACTCCCCTTGGTGGAGGAAGAGCCCCCAGTCTCTTTTCCATAGTGTCCATTACACGTCCCAGTTGCTGTCACCGGACAGGGCAGGTGCTGGCACCTTGTGAGGTCCCAGCAGGAGCAGAGGGGTTGGACTTGCCCTGGAGCTGCACTCTCTGGGATTTCTGACTCCCTCTCCAAGCCATACACTCTTTCTTTGTTTGTATTCGTGGTTTTAGGACAGATTTAGCGTGAGTTCAGTTATGCTTCCCATGTTTTCTCATGGATCAGAGGGGTGTGTAGGGGTTGGGCTGGGACGGCCCTCTGAGACCATCAAGTCCAGCCATCCCCAGCACTGCCAAGGCCACCACTGACCCTGTCCCCAGTTGCCACATCCTGTTAAATCCCTCCAGGAATGTGACTCCAGCATTGCCCTGGGCAGCCTGTGCCAGGGCTGGACAACCTTTTCCATAAGGAAATTTTCCCAGTGTCCAACCTTAACCTCTCCAAACCTACAAGAAAGTCCAAACCCACAATTCCAGTAGCTGCTTCCTCTCTCACCTGAGGGACCTTTCCCACCTGACTCTAAGTTACAGATCAGTTTAAACTCAAACTGGGAGGCAGAACTGCATGAGCCGGGCAAGTTCCTTGGATATCCCAAGGCCATGGGTGTATCCTCCCATCTGTGTCCAGTCTTTGTTGCCACCATGGAGGATGGGGAAGAAAACAAGGCAGGAATCCAGAGTTTCCCCTGGCAGGGCAGGACCAAGAGTCCTGGGAGCCCCGGGGCAGTGCAGGGGTGCAAACAGCAAATTCCCTTCCGGCCTGGAGCAGCAGCAGCCCCGAGCCCCACGGTGCCTGTTCCCAGGAGTGCTCTTATCCAGCCTCCCTCCTGTGGCCACCTAGCCTCTCCACGGGGCCGCTGAGCTCCCTTCCAGGACACGCCCTGGGATGTCCATCCTGACACAGACATTGGGGCGGTGTGCTTTGGGCCACCAGATCAGGCTGGGTGGCCTCAGGTGCCCCCGGCCCTCGTGCCCGGCCGCCTCCCGGCTCCGGGGAAGCCCAGCTCTCATCCCTTCCACTTCCCCCTGCATTCCCACCTGTAAGGAGCCCGGGAAGCCGGAGCTGCCGTGGCCTCTGTGGTTCCTCAGTCCGTCGGGAGGTGAGTACTGGAGTGTCCCACCTGACACTGTGTGACTGTAACCCCAGCACCGTCCCAGCAGCTCGAGGACACTCGTGACATTAACCAGTCACCCCCCCTGACCCCACAACTCCTCCCAGTTCAACATATTCCCTGCTCCCAGGGATTATTAACCAAGACCTCCTTCTGCACCAGTTGATTCTTATCACTAAAGCCACACTGGAGGGTTTGGATGGTCCTGCTGGAGTTGGGTGTATGGGATGGAGAAGTGTCCTGTTCCCAGGCTGTTCATCCATCCCTCTCTCCTCACTGGGTTACCCTCCCCAGACCATGACCCCAGTGGGGCCACGGGCCCAGAGAACACTGAGAGAATTGTGGAATAGAATCCCAGACTGGTTTGGGTTGGAGAGACCTTAAATCTCATCTCATTCCACCCCTGCCATGGCAGGGACACCTTCCACTGTCCCAGGCTGCTCCAAGCCCCAATGTCCAACCTGGCCTTGGGCACTGCCAGGGATCCAGGGGCAGCCACAGCTGCTCTGGGCACCCTGTGCCAGGGCCTGCCCACCCTCCCAGGGAACAATTCCTGCCCAAGATCCCATCCAGCCCTGCCCTCTGGCACTGGGAAGCCATTCCCTGTGTCCTGGCCCTCCAGCCCTTGTCCCCAGTCCCTCTCCAGCTCTCCTGGAGCCCCTTTAGGCCCTGCAAGGGGCTCTGAGCTCTCCCTGGAGCTTCTTCTCTCCAGGTGAGCACCCCCAGCTCTCCCAGCCTGGCTCCAGAGGGGCTCCAGCCCTGGAGCAGCTCCATGGCTCCTCTGGACTGGCTCCAGCAGCTCCACGTCCTCCTGATGTTGGTGTCCTAGGGCTGGACCCAGCACCCTGGGGGGTCTCACCAGGGCAAAGTATAACTCTTGTATAAATTTCGTTATGAATTGTTGCTCTTAGTGATGCAACTGGGATCTTAAAGATCTTCCCAAGAGAATGGAGACACACAAAATAACTCCTGTTTGCACGGATTCCCTGCAGAACCACAAGGGTTTGGGTCGTGGACACTCATTTTAGCCACTGGTCCCTGCCTGTTCCACACCACTTCCCTTTCCCACAATTCCCTAAAAACATTGTTCCTGTAAATGTTACGAGCACTCCTCTACCCCAACCAACCAGTGACAGATTCCCTATCCGCTCTTTCTCCGTATTCCCAAATCCCAGATGCTTGTGGGTGATGGTCAGAGTTCTGCTGAGGTGGGAGCAGCACTGGATGCTGCTGGTGTTCAACGGGAAAAGCCAGGAAAAACCCGAGGTCTGTGACTCTGAATTTGGCACTCTGGGACTGATTTAGGCAATTTTACACTGGACAACCCTAAATCACACACAAGTGGTAGAACTGTTTGACCTCTTGTGTGTGGTGCCTCGGGGCTGCTCCTGGGTGGGTGGTCCTTCCCAATAAAATAGGGAATTTCAGAGTATCTGCCTGTACCCCGGGGCTCCTGGCTCCCTAAACCCCGCCGGGCTGGGCTCAGTGAGACGTGCCCGAGTTAAAGAACACATCCAGGGAAGCGCTCCGAGTGTGAGCAATCCTTCACAGAAACGCTGCTCTTCGTCCGCCCACCGCTGGGAGGGAAAGGCTGCGGCCGTGGGCTGGGATGTGCAGGAGCAGGGAAAGCTCCGGGAGCTGCTCTGGGTGGGAGGCAAAGCTGTTGTGCAGTGTGAAACCACACCCCCCGAGCTTCGAGGTGCTGTGGTGGCACAGGGGCCCCGTCCCTGGAGTGAGTCCCGGGATTGCGCTTCCCATCCTTCCGCTGATCCGGGGTGGGATATGTGTCCTTCCTGCAGGGCTTGTCAGGCGCCAGGGCTGTCAGAGCCTCTCCACAGGGTGGGCACCGCAAGAGAGGAGTTAATTCTTGATGGTCTCCACCACTAAAGGCTTTTCTGTGAGGCTGGAGTGTCCTCAGCTGGCTTCTCACCCACTCCCTTCTAATCCTGTATCTCTGTGGGATGTCAGGCTGTGCAGGAGCCTGGGCTGGGGTGGAAGGAGAGACCCCAGGAACGGCTGATCCAGCCAGGCTGTTTCTTTTCCTGACCAGCAGCACATGTTTTGTGTCTAAATATTTTTCTCACTCGCTCCAGCGTGGAAGTCGTCTCCTGACAAGCTCCCTGGGCTTGGCTCGGAGCTGTGGTGAGACAGGGATCGCCTGCACGGTCCTGTCAGGGATTCTGCCTCCGCAGGAGGATCTGTGGGATTTACCGACAGGCAGGAAGCTCTGCAGAGGTTTCTAGAGGCTGCAAAAAACCCCCTGAGCGTCCTCACTGCAAACCTAATTCCCTTTTAACAACTTGTGCACCCAGCCATCTGCTCCAGAGGATTTTCCTGTGGCTCGTGGCAGAAGAGCTGATGTGGAGGGGTCGAGAGGGAGCACAGCATGGTGCTGGCTGGGAATTTTTGAGGAAGGAGCTCAGCTGTAGGATGGCAGAAATTGTCCGTGGGTGGTTCTGGTGCTCGGAGCAGCAGCCTGGCATGTGGGTGGCTCCTCTCCTGCAGTGCCCAGGATGCCACCGCTCCTCCAGAGGACTTTTCCTGCTGCCAGGACTAAGATGAAGCTGCCTGGGAAGTTTTTTCCTGTTTCCCGGCACCCAGGAAGTGGGGCTGGGAGCAGAGGGGGGACGAGCTGCGGGAGGGCCGTGTCCCCACGGCGGCTCCACAGTGTCCCGGGCGTTCTCCCCAGGTGCGGATGGCGCTGAAGAACGCGGAGAAGGAGCTGGAGTCCCACTGCAGCTGGGCCGCCCCCGAGGCGCTGCAGAAGTGGCTGCAGCTGACCCACGAGGTGGAGGTGCAGTACTACAACATCAAGAAGCAGAACGCAGAGAAGCAGCTGCTGGTGGCCAAGGAAGGGGTGAGAGGTGGAGCGGCCTCGTGCTGGGTCCGTGGGGAGTTTTGGGGAGTGAAGCCTGGAGAGTTTGGTTTCTCTGCATCTTCTTTGTTTTGTGGAATCATGGAATCCCAGAATGGGTTGGGTTGGGAGGAACATTAAAGTTCTTGTCATTCCATGGGCAGGGACACCTCCCACTGTCCCAGGCTGCTCCAAGCCTCACCCAACACTTCCAGGGATCCAGGGGCAGCCACAGCTGCTCTGGGCACCCTGTGCCAGGGCCTGCCCACCCTCCCAGGGAACAATTCCTGCCCAATATCCCATCCAGCCCTGCCCTCCCTCAGCTCAAGGGCAGTTTCTCTTTTCATGCCTTAAATTTGCATCTTGTGCAGCACAAGCGAGGTGTGAGCAGGGGCTGAGCACGAGGATGAGGATGAGGATGAGGATGAGGATGAGGATGATGCTCCCATGGGCTCTTGGGGCGGGCACGTCCTGCCCTGGGCATTGTCAGAGCCTGGAGCCCTGGGAATGAGGGACAGGGATTGCTGCACTGGGTGCTTGGTGAGGAGAGGCTTTGCACCTCTCCAGTGCAATCCCACTCCAGGTGATGAGCATGCCCAGGCAATGAATCCCGAGATCCATGTGATGAATCATCGCTGCATTCCCGATCTGGGATGTTGCGTGCCAGCCCTGAGGGATGAGCCCAGGGAGCTGTTGTGACACATCCTCGTCTCTGTGGCCCTACAGAGCCAGCAGAGCTGGCAGGAGGGAAAACTCTGTCTGCCTTAGTCTGCTTTTATTGGGAACATTTTAACAGTCCAGCAGTTTTCCTTTGGCTGTGTCAGTTCTTGCATCTACATCTTTGGCCTTCCCAAGTCCCAGGTTCATGCCACTGGAGCTGGGAATGGCAGAGCTGCGGGCAGAGACTTCAATTTTTGATACAGTGACACAAACCCAACCTCAAACCAAAAATCTTCCCCAACCCAAGATCCCTTGGGCACTCCTGGGCTGTGTTTGGTGGTCATTCATGGGAGAGACGAGCCAATGTGTGAGAGCCCTTCACTGTGTAAGGTACCTGGGTCATGGAACTGTGGAATGGTTTGGGTTGGAGGAACCCTCGGAGACCTTCAAGGCCACCACTGACCCATGTCCCCAGGTGCCACATCCATAGGGCTGGGAAATCCCTCCAGGGATGGGGACTCCAACTCTGCCCTGAAAGTTCAGCCTTTTCAGTTCAGTTCCCTCTGATTTTTGGGAAACTGGGAGAAGGGAGCATGAAATCCCCAACCTGCTACTTGCTGCTGGTGAATTCCTCACCCCAATGTCAGGGAGAACAACATTCCTCAGTAACACCACCATTCCCACTATTCCCATGTGCACAGGCAGCTGCAGGGACTATTCCTGTCTCAGCCCATCCAGGATGTTCATGACCTGGAGGAAACGTCAGGTTGTCTTCTTCCTGTGACCTTTCTCTGTTGATATTCCAGGCTGAAAAGATCAAAAAGAAGCGAAACACCCTTTTTGGGACGTTCCATGTTGCTCACAGTTCCTCTCTGGATGATGTTGACCATAAAATCTTAACTGCAAAGTGAGTGTCTGCTCAACATCTTCCCCTTCCCTGCCTCCCTCCTCACCCCTCTCCTGTCCCAGGCAGGAGTGTCCTCACCTCCACAGGGTCTGTGGGGCTCACTTTGCTGAACTTCTGTTGTCCTTAATGACCTGGGCTTGCACTCCCTCCTCTTCATCAATAACCTTCTCATTTTACCTGTGAGAAACAAGGGGTCACAGTTACGTGGAGCAATTAAAAGTCCTGTCAAAACGAGGTTTCAGGAGGCTGCAGGATGCTTAAGAGATTGTCATGGAATGGTTTTGTTTGAGAGGGACCTTACAGCCTATCCAGTGCCACCCCTGCCATGGGCAGGGACACCTTCCACTGTCCCAGGCTGCTCCAAGCCCCAGTGTCCAACCTGGCCTTGGGCACTGCCAGGGATCCAGGGGCAGCCACAGCTGCTCTGGGCACCCTGTGCCAGGGCCTGCCCACCCTCCCAGGGAACAATTCCTTCCCAATATCCCATCCATCCCTGCCGTCTGGCACTGGGAAGCCATTCCCCCTTGTTATTATCCCTGGGTACTTCAGCTGCTGCTGCATTTTTTAATCCCTGTATTCCTGGAATTGGAATGAAAAGTGTCTCAAATTTCAGGATACACAGCTGACCCCATGGACTCTATTCCAGGTGATTCAGGGGGTGTTTTCCCTTCATTGCCTCCGTTGTCCCTGTCTGTCCCTGTCCCCAGGCAAGCGCTGAGCGAGGTGACGGCGGCGCTGCGGGAGCGGCTGCACCGCTGGCAGCAGATCGAGCTCCTCTGCGGCTTCCAGATCGTCAACAACCCCGGCATCCACTCCCTGGCCTCGGCCCTCAACATCGACCCCGGCTGGATGGGCACCCCCCGGCCCAACCCCTCCCACTTCATCATGACTGATGACGTGGACGACCTGGACGAGGAGCTCGTGTCGCCCATGTCCATCCAATGTACGTGAGCCCTGGGAATGGGGGCTCCCTGGGAGTGGGAGCGCTGGGAGCTTCCTGGGAATGGGGCTCCAGGGGCTCCCTGGGAATGGGGGCTGTGCCTGCTGGGGTTGGGGGCTGTGGCACAGAGCAGACCTGGATCCATAGTTCACCTGCATCAGGAGGGATTAATTGATCCCAGTTGGAGTTTCCATGCCCTGAGACCACAGTTGGTCCATCAGGGTCAGGAACATCCCTACGGGCCAGGCCCCACTGCCAGGCTTGCTTGGAGTCTGTAAATTCCAGCAGAACTGGTAATTTAGAAACTGTTTATTATAATTCCATTCTATCTGTGCTGTTCTCGTCAACTCACTGATTTAAGCATTTACCAAAAAACCCCAACCAAAGGCATGGGTAGCATGGCAGTGAGACAGGAAAAGGGATTATCCTGATGTCCCCTTGGCCTGAGCACTTTTATGGGATTTAAAGGACTCAAAGCCGCCCCCTCTTGAGGCACAGCTGGACCTGCATCCTGCACCGTTCCAGGTGGGAGCAGCAGTGCCAGCCTCAGGGACCTGTTAAACATTCCCTGGAGCAGAGGCTGAACCCCCAGTCCGCAGCTCTGTGCAGGGCTTGGGGTCACCCAGGGGGACCTCCCGTCCCTCTGTGTTGGTGACAAAGAGCATCAGCTCCCCGGGTGGCTGTCCCTGCTCCCCCGAGCCCAGATCCCACGGAGGGAGGGCTGAGCATGAATCACCCCATGCCTGTGACCCCCCAGTTGCTGAGCTCCTGGGCTGGGTGGCACTGTCACCTTCTCTGCAGCAGCTGTGAGTCAGCCCTGGCTGCTGTTCCTGCCTTTAGCTGGCCCAGATCCTGCCTTGCTTCTCTCAGAAGGGCATTTTCCAAATAGCTTCCCATCTCCGGCTATTGCACCAGAGACTGGGAGAGCTGAAGAGCAGTGACAGGGATCTGGGGGCACAGGAGCAGCACCTGGCCAGGGCACAGCACCCTGATCCAGGCACTTTCATGGAATCACAGAGTGGATTGGGTTGGAAGGACCTTAAAGCCCATCCAGTTCTATCCCCTGCCATGGGCAGGGACACCTTCCACTGTCCCACGTTGCTCCAAGCCCCTGGCCTTGGACACTTCCAGGGATGGGGCAGCCACAGCTGCTCTGGGCAGCTCTGGACAACTTAATCCAAGCCAGGGCTGTTTGGGGGAGCAGGAGGAGGAGGGAGGAGCAGAAGGGTCTCAGGGCTGGCTCCGTGTGCTGCAGGAGGTGCCCTGTGTGCCATGGCCACGACCCCTCGGCCTGGGGCTCAGCTGTGGTGCTGGGAAGGTCTGGGGGCAGGTGCTGAGGGGGGCTCAGGGCCGGGGCCAGGGGGAGGCAGAGCTGGAGGGTTTGGGTAAGGCAGGAGGAACGGGTGTACCTGCGTGTTCCAGGGCTCAGCAGGCACGGGGGCTAGAGCCAGAGTTTGTGGGATCAGGTGTGCTTGGGGCCATTAAAGCCTCAGGGAATGGAGACCTCCAGCTCTTTGTCATTACCAGTCACCACCAGAATCGAGCTGGACAGCTCTGATAAAGCCCTGGCACAGCCCCAGCTGGGCACTGGTGGCAGGGACGCTTGGGACAGTCCCAGGTGACACCTGAGGACCTGAGCTGGGCCAGATGTGAGCCTTCAGCCCCAATTTCAGCCTCGGCTTCTTCGCGCTTGAGACGCCTCGAGTGCGACATTTCCAGGGAGCACTTCCAGTTCCATCAGCCCAGAGCTGGGCAGAGAGCCTGCCCACCCTCCTGCCCACCCTCCTGCCCACCCACCTCCTGCAGGTGATGCACCCTGCAACAAGCACTGGGCACTCAAGGTCTCAAAGCGAGGGAGCCTTTCCCTGTAGGATTTTTGTCCTTTGTGTACAAACCCTGCCTCAGGAGAGCAGTGCTGAGTTTCTCCTGCCCAGATGAGTTACTGAGGACCCATGGTGCTTCTCCCAGTAAATCCCATCTCTCTCTCTCCTGTTTCCACCTGGCTGTCCCCCCCAGATGCAGCCTGGCTTTTCGGGCGCAGGTTCAGCGACCGCTCCTCGCTGTCCTCGGAGGATCAGTCCCTCTGGAAATACCCTGGTTTGGTTCTCTTCAGTTATATTTTCATTTTTTTATTCTGCCCTCTGGCTTCTTTCTGGACTAAAATACATCCACCAATTTTCCTTCTTTCTGGCACGGGAGCTAATGAACATATCTCTCCTCTCTGAGCCATCACCACCTCTACTAACCCAGGAAGAGTCTGGTGGGATGAAGAAGAATCTCAGCTGCAGCTCCTACGTGCTCCTGGGTGCAGTTAGGGAATCTAGAGAGTTGGACTCACTCCCATTTTACCCCTGAGGTGGAGATGAAGGACCCAGTGAGGCCAGGAGGAGGTGGCAGCATTCCCTGTCCCATCCCACCTCCTTCCCTGCTGCCCCGTCCCTCCCCGCAGGTGCTGCTGATGCCGGGTTCCCTCAGAGTCCTTCAATAAACTGAGCAGTGCCACCCCTTGGGGACACCTGTCCCCCGGTGCCACGGGGATGGCACACAGCCTCCTGGCCTTGGCTTCCTTTGGAAGCCTTCCCTTTGGGAGCCGAGCCCCAGCTGTCGTGGCATGGGGGAGGAGGAGGAGGAGGAGGGTGTCCAGCCTCGTGCAGGGAGGGCTTTTCCTTGGGATGCTGGGCAGGTAATTTGGGGAGTGTTGGTAAAACGTGTGTCTGGAGGGAAGTGGTGGGTCTGGGAAGTGAGGCCCCAGCCTGTGCTCCAGAGCTCATCGCAGGATAAGTCTTGAAGAAGGAAAGCACAAAGGTGGGAGGTCCTGAGTTGGTAAATGAGGGGTTGAACACCAGGAAAAAAATGGGGAATCCGTGGGGAAAAAAGCGTGGCCCAAGGGAAAGAGAAACCTGTAGCAGAAAGCCATCACCCCAGTGAGTTACTCTGCAGTCAGGTTCCTGTGAACCCTCCACAATGGGATTCCCAAACTGAAATTGCAGCTCTGGAGCTGAAAAATAAAATCTTGCAACAGGAGGTCGATGGTGTAAAATTCCAGGTTCATGGATGGGCAGTGTAGGAAACAAGGAGCAGCAAACCTGAGCAGTGGGAAGGACTGGGATTCACCTTGGGGGTGTGGAATCAGCCAAGTTGCCAGAATTATTCCTGCTTATTCCTTCTTCCACTGGAAGTATGTCTCTGTGGATCCTTCAGTCCTGAGTTGTTCTGCCAGAGGAGCCCTATGTGTCCAGCTGGGAGTTTCCAGAGCTGGTTCTTCCATTCCCAAAGGAGCTCTCCTCCTCCTCCATTTCTGAGCTTTCCTGTCTCTGCATCTTTTTAACCCATTTGTACATTAATTTCTTACGCACATAAGAAATCCTGAACACTCCTGAACACCTTATCTCCTGCCAAAGGAGGAACATCTTGTACGGAATGGCAGCAAGGGGATGAGATAAAGCCAGCCTGCTTGGCTCGGGATGGGGCTGCAGCCCTGGGATCCCATTTTCTGTGATGGAGGAGAGCATTCCCACGGCTCTGGGCAGGTGGAGGGGCCTCCCCTGGCCCTGGGGGTGACCCCAGGGGCAGGTGTGGGGCACAGGCAGCTGCTCAGGGATTGCTGAGCTCCAGTTCCAGCCAGGTGTGACCACGGGGCTGGAGAGATCCCGAGGAGCTTCAAAGGCAGTTCAGGAGCTGGTGCTGGGGCTCCAAAGGACATTCCCATGTGGTTCGCCAAACCAAGGGGAATTGGCAACCAGAGGAGAATATTTCAGATTGAGGGTCTCGGATCAGTCACAGTGGTCATGGAACAGGCTGGGAGCAGGTGAGGCCGCTCTGGGGCCAGAGTCACCAGTTCAGGCATGCAGGAGTCAGGCATGAATCCCAGAAAGTCTGGGTTGGAAGGACCTTACAGCTCATCCCATTCCACCCCTGCCGTGGGCAGGGACACCTCCCACTGTCCCAGGCTGCTCCAAGCCCCAGTGTCCAGCCTGGCCTCGGACACTGCCAGGGATCCAGGGGCAGCCACAGCTGCTCTGGGCACCCTGTGCCAGGGCCTGCCCACCCTCCCAGGGAACAATTCCTTCCCAATATCCTTGACCCAATATATTCAACCAACCAGGGAACTGCCCCTGGATCCCTGGCAGTGTCCAAGGCCAGGTTGGACATTGGGGCTTGGAGCAGCCTGGGACAGTGGGAGGTGTCCCTGCCCATGGCAGGGGTGGGAAGAGATGCTCTTTAGGGTCCCTCCCAACCCAATCCCCTGTATGATTCCATGCTGCAGTGCTTTGCTCCCGGTGCTGCCCCGGCACAGCGATGCCGGAAGCAGAGCAGAGCTCCAGGAGTGCAGCTTTGGCTGCCATCATTGACCTGCTCAGCTGGGGCTCCTGCTTTGGGCTGTGAAGGTCCCGCCCAGGCAGCAGCACTGCGGCCATGAGATGTCTGTGAGGCTGGAATGCCCGTGCCCTGGAAGTGCCAGGCTTGGCTCTCCAGGAGCCGGGTGGTGGCTCCAAGTGGGATGAATCACGCAGCCACTCTCTGGTCAGGCAAGATGCTCAGATAAGGTGTTCAGAGGCACCTACCTCAGGAATGTTGGAGTTCTCCATGGGCTGGGCATTAATCCAGCATGTTCAGCTTAAAGCTGTCTCTGCATTAAACAGCCCTTAACTGCTGGCACTAGGTGGGACAGTGCTGGTGGCACAGGGGCAGTGGGATGGTGCTGGTGGGGTGGTGCCAGTGGGACAGGAGTGGTGGGATGGGGACGGTGCCGGCGCTGGCGGAGCTCCGTGGGCCGGGCTGTGCCTCAGCGCTCTCCTGTGTCTCGTTGCAGCTCCGGCCTTGCCCAGCACAGTCCGGCAGCGCCTGGTGGAGCCGCAGCACGGCCACGGATCGCAGAGGTTGGTAGAGAGTCACGTGCCGGGGCAGCCCGAGCCGGGCCCCGCGGCCCCGTTCCGGGCGGGCCGAGTGTCCCTGCGCCGAATGCACAGCCTCACCTCCGGACAGTCCTTCAGCTCCGACCTGCCCGGCTCCAGCCCATCGCCTGCCTCCACCTCCTCCACCTCCTGCTCTTCATCCACCACCACTGCACCTGCTCCTGCTTGCCATGTCCACCCTATCTATTACCATCACACCACCTCTTATTTCCTCCAGATGGATTCCATCCCCGACCTGCCCCCTCCTGATGTCACCTCTGGAGTTCGCTGTCGCACTGGGAGCTTTGGGTATATTGCTGTTTCTTTTCTAGCTGCCTCCTGCCTGCCGTGCCTCAGAGCTGCCGCTTGCTCGGGTGCTCTTTCTCCCACATTCCTCCTGCCCTTTTCTTTCGGGCCTTTATTCCATGATTTATCCACGTTTGTTCCTTCCGCTGCTCTCCCGTGCCGCTGGAGCCTCTAAGGAGGATTCCATAGCCATCCCCACGCCCACCAGCTCAGTGGGGCATTCCCAAGGTGCTGTGCTGTTGTTTCACTGTAGCTGAGCAAAGGAGAATTCCCAGGTGCTCGGTGTTCCCTAAACAAGGGGATGTGAGGAGGTAACAGAACTGATCACCAAACCCGACCTGATTTGAAGCCTGGGCTTCCTTGGGGTCCTCACAAATGAATTGCAAAGGGAATATGATGGGTGGGGACCATGAGGTAGCAGTGGGAGAATTTTAGGATGGTTTTCAGAGGTGCTGGAGCGGCAGTTCAGGAATGTGTTTCAGAGTGACTGGTCTGGTAGGGATGAGGAATGGGGGCGTTCTGGCTAAGGAATGTCTGAGGAGGGGGTTGGAGCTTCTGTTGTTGGCTTTAGCTTGGTCCCTTTCAGTTGGCTCTTTGGAGACCTGGAGCATCCCTGGGACTGGTTATCCTCCACCCCTAAGTCCCGGAGCTGTCCCAGTTCACCACGCTGGCAATAGGGAGGAGCAGGAATCCTGCCTGGGTGCTCCGAGGGGGCCCTGACAGGAATGTTGTGTGTCCCAAGCACAGGATCAGGTTCCTCGGGTGGCTTTCATCCGAGCAAGATCCCGGACGTCCCCGTCCCACGGGGTCATGGCTGCAGCCAGTCCCAAGGTGTTGTGTCCCTGCGGGCGTGGGATCCCCCTGGGATCAGGGCAGTGGGAAGGCTGTGATGGAGCAGGGAATCCTGTCCGTGCCAGGTGCTGCCTGTGGCCCCGGACAGGTCATCCATTCCATCTCTGTTCCATGCTTTCTCCATGCCCAAACTAAAAACAGTCTCCTAATCCTCACTATTGGGGAGCAGACTGCTGGGAGAAGGCTGGAAGTCTGTGGGTGACGCAGAGGATAGGGGAAATGTCCTTCCACCATTATTTCTCCAGGCAGGGAAACATTCCCAGTCACCACATCTTCACCCATCCCAGCACGCTGTCCCATTATCCCCTTACCTGTGGGTCCCTCTGCCCTCAGGTGCTGGGATCTCTCCTGGCCTTGTTCACAGTCTCTGGTTTGGATCTTCCCCCCCTCCCTGCCCTGTGTGTCTCAAAGCTGAGCAGCCCCAGACACCTTCTGGAATCTGGAATATCAAGGGGGAGATTCCTGCACCTGCTCCACAATGGAGAACTAAAGAGCAGCGTCTCAGTTAATTCAGTAATGGTTGGTTGGGGATGATGAGAAGCAGCGTAATTAATTAACTCCTGCCAGTGGGAGCTCAATTGCAGCTGTTCCAGTTGGACTGGTGAAAGCTGGGAATGCTGCTGCTCCCTGCTTCCATTACCTCCCTGACTCTGCAGGAGGGAGGGCTCATGTCCTGTGTCCAAAACAGCTGTTTAAATGTGATTTACTCCCACCTGAGGCCTGTGACACATGGAATTCCTGCCCAGGACAAAGCCTGAGTCCCTGCAAGACCCCCTGAGAGTGGCAGAGGGAAACGGGATCTGGCGTGGGGACCCCAGGGAGGGAAGGGGACAGTGCCAGAGGTCATTAGGAGGGGATAAGCGGGGGCTCCCCTTATTGCTCCCCTGGTCAGAGCCCAGCTGGTCACCACTGGGTGACAGCAGGACTGTCCTCGCCCTGTTCCCGTGGCCAAACCTGGCTGGTGATGCAGGAGAAGCGATGGAGTCAGAACCTCCCACGTGGAGTTTGCTCCAGCTACAGCAGAGCAGGTGACTCCCCCCACCTCATCCATCCCTGCTCACCCCAGGCAGCAGAAATGAGGAGCTGGGTGCCCAAAGATGTGGGTTTGTCGCTGTTAATTGTTTCATCCAGCTGCATCATTAGCAGATCCTGCTTTGATGCATCCCCAAAAGCGCCGCTGCCAGGCCGATGGATTGCTGCTCCTCCTTGATATCCCCGGTCCTGGAGGGCTTTCCATACATCCCTCGAGCTCCGCAGCCTCCTGGGGAGGCAGGCAGGACGGCTGGGGAGGCTCAGAAAGGCCTTCCGGGGAGTCACTCCAAGGACCAGAGCAGAACCCCAAAGCTTCCTGGCACCCTTGGTAGAAGGAATGTGCCACCCTGATTGTGGGGGCTGCTGGAGCTCTTTAGCCTCTCCCACATCCAGCAGATGCCAAGGCTGGGGAGAGCTCACAGGAGAAACCATCTCCAAGGAGCTGCCCCCCGAGCAAGGCTGGGGATCGCTGTCTCCGGAATCCTGCTGGGGTTATCCCAGCAGGGAGCCGCTTCCCTCAACTCCTCACTCTTTGCTTCTCTTTTGCAATTGGCTTCAGAGGATCCGGCGCCAATAAGGTCAGAGCGGTTCCGGGCCGGAGGCGGCTGCGGGATCGGGGGGAGAGGGGCTGGAGGGGGCTGTGTGTGCACAGAGGTTTCTGCTGCCAGTGCCTGCCTCAGGTGGATAAAACTGATGGAGATGGGAGTGTAGGACCAAATCCTCATGCCCAGGCCCTTCTCCAACCAGGAAGGGAGGCGGCAGCCAAAGCACAGGGAGGGGAGAGAGTCAGGAATCCAGGGAAATGAGTAATTCACAGCTCTTGCAGGGTGGAAGGGAGGAAGCTGCTGTTGGGTTTGCATTGAGGCAGAGCCAAGCGCAGCCCCACAGCAAATTTGGGAATTTGCCTTAAGAAAAGCCTTGGTCCCTGGTGGCACATGCACGGAGCCCAGCAGCCGAGGGTGCTCCCAGGGCACAGAGGGAGGGACGAGGCACTGAGGGCTCTGTGGCTGCTGGAGCACTCCAGGGCAGCTCCTGGGCCATGCCAGGCTGTACCCGAGCGGAACCCCCGGAGAAGTCCCTCATGGGCTGCGGGGCCGGGGAAAAATAGGTGTTTGTTCTCCATCCTCCTCCTGCTCCTCCCCTCCTCCACTCCCAGGCTTTCCTTACTCCATGCTTTGCTCTCTGCTTCTTTTGTTTGCCATCCCCATCTCCTCACCCTCCCTCCCTCAGGGCTAGGGTGGATCTGGGTGGGGTGGGAGGAAGCACAGGAGAAAGCAGATCCATCCTGCCTCAGGATGCCTCACCTGAGCACTGGCAGGGTCGGTCTCTGGAGGTGGTAGGAGTGCCTGGATCCATGGAAAAGAGCAATGAGCACTGCTGGGCTGGAGGAAGGCTCAGGCTCCCAGGTATTTCCCTGTCCAGTTGCTGCTCCGTGGTTTCCAGGAGGGCTGAGCCATCGAGGGCTCCTGTTGCTCCGCAGAAACACTTCTTCTGGTCCCTTCCTGGGATCCCATTGAGGCCAGCAGTGTCCTGGGATAGCTTTTCCTCTTGAAAATGTGCTGTAGCAGTTCAGGAGCATAATCCTCACGGAAATCAGTGGGATATAGGCCAGGCCTTGGCTGAGCCTCATCTGGGATGTTGGCAGTATCCTGGGAATGCTCTTTCCTCCCTCTTGTCCTGGCATGGACTCAGGACTGTCCACTCGTCTTGCTGTGTCCAACCCAGCCAGCGTGATCCTGGGAATCCTGTCCCCCCTGTCGTGCACTTCCTTGTGGGAACCACCAGGAAAAGGCTCATTTGGGGCTGAAGAAAATCCCAGCAGAAGTTCTCGGCCATTGGTGTTCAGCTCCCAAAATCAGCCCGTGGGGTGCCACAGTAGGAAAGCAGGAGGTCCCTGTGCCAGGTGTCCTGGTCTGTCAGGTGTCCCTTGGATTGTCCCTGGCGTGGTGGAGGTGTCCTCTGTGCCGGGATGTGCCCTTGGATTGTCCCTGGCATGGTGGGGGTGTCCTATGTGCCCGGATGTCCCCTTGGATTGTCCCTGGCATGGTGGGGGTGTCCTATGTGCCCGGATGTCCCCAGAGCCTGGCACAGCAGGGTGGGCACTGCTGCTGCTCTGGTGGGTGCTGGTGTCACCAGGTCTTCCCTGTATCCTTCAGGAATATATTCCTGAGTTACAACTGGAGAGATTGTGTTTGAGGAGGGTTAGCTTAGACCATTGGAATGTTTGGGAATTGTGTGCTCTTGGGCATCAGCTCCTTCAGTGCCCCCAGATGAGCCCAGAGGGATGAACTGGGGCTCCGGCGAGGTGGGACCCCTGCGGTGCCAGCATCCACTCCAGGGCAGAGGATCCCAGTGAAGAGCCACACCAGGAATGGGGACATGGACCCTCCCCAGCCCCCCGGGTGGCCCTGGAGCCTGTGCTGCAGGCAGGGCGGTCCCAGGAGGTGACACCGTGGCCGTGGTGTCACCAAGGCCCTGTCCCACCTCCCGCGGCGCGGGACCAGCTGTCCTGGGATCGGGTTCCCAGCGTCTGCTCCGGGAAGAAAATCCTCCTGGAGCAGAGCACGGCTCTCCATGTGCTGTCGTCATTTTCTCCACACGCTGCCAGCGCTGCAGGATCGCTTTGGTCCCTTCTGGATTGAAAACTGCAGGACTTACGGGAGAGGGAACGGCTGCCCGGAGCCCAGCAAGGAACACTCACCCTCTTCACACATCCTTGAAGTCTCGTCAGCTGAAAAAAATCCATTTTTTGCTGTATTTGCTGCTCTCTTGCTGTTTTAAAGGATTTATTTCGCTGACCCTCACCCGGATCCCTGTGGGATTGTGGCAGCCAGAAGGATTGGGTTGGATTTCCTGGAAAAGAAGATTCTTCAGTGGAGTTGGGTCATGGACTGTGAAGGGAGCAAGTGTTGCTGTACCTCCGTCCCCAGCCAGGGCACGCTGGGTCCCTTGGGGCTCTCCCACGTCCTCCATGACCTGAGTCTGGAGCAAGCGCTGCATTCCTGCCAGGATACAATCCCGCCTGTTCCTGATCCTGGCTCCGACCAGCACCATTCTTGTGCCACGGTTCTGCCCCACAGCCTCGCTCCTTCTCCCGGCTCTGCTGGGACCCACCGCCAGCATTGGGCTGGTGCCAACCCCTGCAGCCAAAGTCTGCTGTGTTTTCCTGGAAAGGGGGCACTTTCCAGGGATTTGTGGAGGAAAAGAACCTCTGGAAGTGGGGGTTCAACCCTGGTGGCATCTCAGCAACGGCTCAGCATGTGCAGGTGGTGGGAGAGGAGTGTCCAGGCAGGAATTCCCAGCAGAATTTCCCCCTTTGCAGGTGTGGTAAGCTATGAGCCAGAAACATTCGGAAGAGCAGGAGACTCCTGAATTCCTTGGAGGAGTTGGAGGTTGTGATGGCAGTGACGTTGTGTGTGCAGGCACTGGCAGCATCCCGAGGCCTCTCAGCCCAGGTGTGTGATGTGTCCATGTTTTGGGAGTCGGCTCCAGCAGCCCGTGTTCAGCCCCACCACGTTCCATGGCTGCTGCTGTTCCCGAGGCCCAGTTATCCCATGACAGCCGTGGGCCACCAGCCGTGGCGGTGACCTTCTGCAGTATCCACTGGTGGCCTTGGGAGCTCGGTGGCTCCACACGTGTGATCCATGGCAGTTGTCTCCCTTGGAGGGGCTCCAGCTGCTCCCTCAGAATAGCCGGGGATTTCACACCATCCGGATTGTTCCGTTCTCCCGGCTGCTCTCCCGGAATGCGGCTCCGGCGCTCGGACATCAGCCGGGCTCGGCTCCATGTGCGAGGACAAAGACAATGCCAGCAGTGCCCAGGGCTCTGTGCTGCTGGGGAAAAGAAGAGCTGAGGTGTTCTCCACAGCTGGGCTCCCCCAGGAGATCCATGGCTGAATCCCAGCCATCCATGGGGTCTCATGATACCCTCTTCCTCCGTGTATTCCTGTGGAGCTGCTGAACAAGGGCCTGACTTTATTCCATGGGTTTTGTAGAAGAAATACACTTGTTCCAGTACAAGGAGAGTGTTCCAGGCCTGTCCAACCTCCCTGTGCTGGGACAGCCGGGACTCCTGTGTGTGCCATCACTGTCTGTGGAGAGCAGTGAGGAGTGGCTTCCTCAGAGGCCAGGAATGGGACCAGCGCTGGGAAACATCTTCATCAGCGACAGGGACACCGGGATCCAGGGCAGCCCTACACGTTTGCCACTGACACGGAGCTGGGTGCTGTGGTCACACCCTGGAGGAAGGGAGGGGGCTTCCAGAGGGACCTGGACAGGCTGGAGAGGTGGGGCTGTGCCAACCTCATGGAGTTCAGCAGGGCCAAGGGCAACGTCCTGCACCTGGCTCGGGGCAATCCCAGCACAAACAGAGGCTGGGGAGGATGGACTGGGAGCAGCCCTGGGGAGCAGGAGCTGGGGATTGGTGGGGAGAAGCTCCACAGGCCCTGGCCATGAACACTGGGACCCAGAACCCCCCAATCCTGGGCTGATTCCCCAGCATGGGCAGCAGGAAGGGGATTGGGATTCTGTCCCTGTGCCCCTGTGCTCAGGTGAGACCCCACCTGCAGAGCTGCCCCAGCCCTGGGGCCCAGCACAGGGAGGACGTGGAGCTGCTGGAGAGAGGCCAGAGGAGGCACCAGGATGAGCAGAGGGATGGAGCAGCTCTGCTGGGAGGAAAGGCTGGGAGAGCTGGGATTGTTCAGCCTGGAGAGGAGAAGCTTTGGGGTGAGCTCAGTGTGGCCTTGCAGGGCCTGAAGGAGCTGCAGGAAACATGGAGAGAGACAATTCCCAAGGGCTGGAGGGCCAGGACCCAGGGAATGGCTTCCCAGTGCCAGAGGGCAGGGCTGGATGGGATCTTGGGCAGGAATTGTTCCCTGGGAGGGTGGGCAGGCCCTGGCACAGGGTGCCCAGAGCAGCTGTGGCTGCCCCTGGATCCCTGGCAGTGTCCAAGGCCAGTTTGGACATTGGGGCTTGGAGCAGCCTGGGACAGTGGGAGGTGTCCCTGCCCATGGCAGGGGTGGCACTGGATGGGCTTTAAGGTCCTTTCCAGCCCAATCCCGTCTGGGATTCCTGAGCATCTCCCCAGTTGTGCCTGGACATCTCCACAGGTTCCAGCTCTGTTGAGGAGGTTTTCCCTTGTCTCGCGGGTCTCTGTAGCTGCCTCCAGGCTGATGTTGATGGTGGTACCGTAGGAGATGATCTGGGGCTCCTCGTGCAGTGCCAGGCAGGTTCGGTGACCCATGTCCAGGGGTCTGTGCCAGCAGCAGAGATCAGGGGGCTCTGGGGTGAGGGACAGGTCGGCACCTCCCACCTCTTCTCACCTCCTTTCGCTTCTCTTCCCCCTCGCTCCTTTCCTCTCCATTTGCCTCCCATTCCGCACCACCCTCCTGTGCGTGGGGCAGGGCCGGGTCCCCTCACCCCATCCCGCTGTCCGGGCAGCCTCCGGCGTTGCCGTGCGATCAGGGGGAAGCACCGGAGCTCCTGGCCCGGCTGCCCGGGCGCGGTGGCACCTGCACAGGGGCCCTGGGGACGCGGGGCAGCACCCATCCAGCCGGGAGGAGCGAGCTGTGACTTGTCATTTCCCCCGTCCTCCTGCCTCCCAGTCTCCAGAGGGGCTCCGGGAGCCCCTCTCGCCCCGTTGGCCGTCACCGGTAGGCACAGGCTGGGCACAAACCACGTGCAGCGGCGGGGCTGGGCATGGCTTCGTGTGGGAGCGCCCAACCTCCAATTCCTGCCGCCGGGATTAGAGGTTGGCAGCGGCTGAGCCGGGAAAGGGGCAGGGGCGGGGGCGCGGGCGCACACACGGATGTGGCGGGGGCTGAGGGGCCCTCCCGGGAACCTGGGGGGACACTGGGGTTGGGGCGAGCTGGGAGCACTCTCGGGTCCCGCTGGGATCCGTGGGGGAGGAATGAGCCTCCATCCGGCTTCCCTGTCCTCACTCCCTCCCAGCTGCTCGGGGTGCTGGCGGTGAGCCCCCGTCCCGGGATCCCCTGAGGGCACACGGGGAGGGGCAGAGCCAGGGGCAGGGCGGCAGCCGGGGGTGGGCAGGGGCTCACTGCCAGCCCCCTCCCCCGGGTCACTGCGGGGGTCCCCTCGCCCCCTCGGCCGCTGCTTGCATCCGTGTGTGCGGGGCTGGCCGGGCGGGGCCGGGCCGGCACTGACGCCCCTCTCTCTCCGCCCTCTCACCGCAGAGATTTAACTCGCTGCGACTCCGACTCCTCCATCCCGCACCTGAGCGACCACCAGCGTATCCCCAGCTCGGCGCCCAAGCTGCTGGCTGCCCGGCCCACGCTGCTGACCAGGTCCATGGAGGAGGCTGTCCCCGGGCCCCCGGCCCCCGGCGCGCCCACCCCCAACGGCGGCAGCCGGCACGGGGAGCCCTCCGCCCTGGCGGCCTTGCAGGAGCGGCTGCCCGAGAGCCCCATGGTGATGAAGAAGATGATGATGGTGAACCACGGCATGGAGAAGTCCTCCAGCCTGGGGGAGATCAGCCACCCGACGGCCGGCAAGCCCAGCCACTCGGATTCGTCCCGGTCGCACAGCCCCAGCTCCACCGACCCCGACACCCCCTCCCCCATCTCTGACTGCCGGCCCAGCGGCGCCAGGAACACCCGCATCCCGCAGCTGGCCGCCAAGAAGAGTCCGGGGGACGAGGACAGCAGCCTGACGGGCGACGAGGTTGACCTCGGCCAGAGCAAGAAAAAGTTCCCCCTAAAGATCTTCAAGAAGCCCAAGAAGTAGGGGGAGGACACCCCCGGACGCGTCCCGCCGGGCCCGGCCGTGCACCGGGAACGCAGCGCGGCCCCGGCACCCTCCGCACCCCGAGTCACCCCCAGCGCCGGCACGGGAGGAGCTATTTAAACTTATTTATTTCCTGATCTCCGAGACGAAAAACCGCGACGCCGCCTGCTCCCCCGGGAGAAGAGCCGCCCCTGCTCTCCCCTCCGACCGCTGCGGTCCCGGCTTTGCTGTGCATGGCTTCCAGTTACTCCTGCTCTGCTCAGCCACGCGGCCTTTGGGTTTGGTTTCAATGTGGTTTTATTTTTTTATTTTATTTTTTATTGTTGTTGTTATTAATTTGTTTTCCTGCCTCCTCCAACTTTTGCACAGGCTGATGGAGGGTCGGGGCGGCGCCGGCTACTCCGCGCTCCCGCCCGGGGTGACTCAGGTCGCAGCGGTTCTCCCTCATTTCTCCGAGTCACTTTTCCACCCCGGCCCCCATGGCTACGCCCCTGGGAGGGGGATCCCCTCCTGAGCAGCTCTCGCTACGCAGGAGCAGGGGAGGACTCTGCCCTTGCCGGTACTTGTGTGCTCCCGGTCCCCACGTGCTGCCTGGGGGCTCGGGGGGACGGGGCTGTCCCCGCACTGCTCTGCCCGGTGGCTGGGGAAGGCCGGGACGCCGCGGGGGAGGAGCCCACGCCTGTCCCCGGCTTTACTTCCCCGGGCACCCTCCCCAGTCCCCTGGACTCCTCGGAACCCGCCGTGCCCCGGGGACCCGGCTGAGGACCCTGGTGACAAGGGACAGTGAGGGAAGGGCCATCGCGAGGGGTGTTGGTGCAGAGCGAGGTCCAGCCACCGCATCCACACCAAGAGGAGGGGGCTCCCGGCAGCAGGGCCTGTCCCCGTGTCCCCTGTCCTGGCTGGGCAGGGCCAGAGGGAGGGACCAGGACACAGCGGGGCTCTCCAGGGCAGGGGACAGGCTGTGCCTGGGTGGCAGGACCGTGACAGTGTCCTCCCGCTGTCCTGGCTCCATCCCCTGGAGCAGGCCGGGTGCCGGGGGCTCTGTGCCCTCCCGAGGGACGCAGGAGGCTCACACAGGCAGTGTCCCCCTTGCCCTGAGGCCACACGCCGGGTGTCCCTGGCTGTGCCAGCCCTGCCCGGTGCCAGCACAGCCTGACCTGGGTCTCAGTCCGTCCTGAGCCGCTCTCAGGGGCTCTCCCGTGCTCCCTCAGCACATTGTGGGTCACGTCCTGCTGCTCACAGCCCCTGGCTCGGCGTGTCCCCACCACAGCCCCAGCCTCTGAGGCGGTCCCCACTCAGGGCAGCATCTGTGGCTGAGCCCCCCTCCCTAGGAGGGTTGAGTCTGTCCCTAGGGATGAGCCCTGCCCCATCCCCAGGGCTGAGCACCATTCCACCCCGAGGGATGAGCCCTGCTCCATCCCCTTGCTCCCCTCTCCCAGCTCCCTCCAGGAGCATCCCCCAGCACCGGGGCTGCCAGGGGAACCCCCAGGCCCCCTCCCGCCCCACTCGAGGCGGCTCCCTGGCACCACATGACCCCGAGCCCAGGGTCCCTGTCCTCACCACCCTCTCTGTCCCCAGCCCCCAAACCACTGTCCCACACATCCCTGGGGGTGGGGAGGGGGCTACTCCTGCCGAGGCAGAGGAGGATGCATGATGGGGGGAGGAAGAGGAGGCCAGGCTGGATGCCGAGAGCCCCCGGGGCCTTGCTTTATGCCAGAGTAATATATTTGTGTCTTGACAATTCAGGAAGGGCTACAGAGGTGTTTTTTGTTCCGTAGGTGGGAGTTAAACAATTACACTGTTGCTTTGGGATAAGTGAAAAATTCCTCTCAATGACTTAAGTGCCTGCATTTCCCTGGGGATGGGGGGACACGCTTCTCCCTGTGGCCGGGGCTGCTGCCTGGGCACCCCGATTCCCTGGGCACCCCAATTCCCTGGGCACCCCGCTGTCACGGGCAGGGCCCCCGGGAGCGGGGCCGGCGCGGTCGGGGCTGGAGCTGCTTGTGGTGGCAGAGACCTGTGGATGTTTCTGGAGAAGGGGTTGGGGATCCACCAAACGGCAACTGTTGACGCATCTGCCAACTCTTGATTTAAGGTTTTTTTTTTTTTTTTTTTTGTCATTTCATAAAACTTTTCAATCCAATAAAGCATGTAGTCTATTTTACGAGCTGCTGGCTGCTGCTCTCTTCTTCCAGCCCTTCCCAGGCTTCCAGCACAGTGGGATCGGGGCACTGGGGGCCTGCTGGGGACGTGCTCCCGGCAGATCCTGGTGTTTCCTCTCCAGCCCTGACATCTCCCATCTTCACACACCTTGTCCCACCAACAGCCCTCGCGGAGGAGACCCTGCTCCCTGCAGCCTCAACCTGGCCACATTTGCTCTGGAAAAGCCCATTTTCCAGGGGAGAAATCAGCGCTTCCCGGCCTTCCCAAGCGCGGCCTCTCAGGGTGGCAAAGCTCCGGCAGAGCCCTCGAGGTTCATTCAAACCCCGCAGCCCCTGGGACTGGCTCCTCGTTAGCCTGGCGCTCCTTAGCGCTCATTAACACTCATTAGGGCTGGCTGCCTCTACTCGTGCATCCAGGGGATCTCCAGCCGGCTCTGGCAGCGCGGGGCAGGGCTCAGGACACCTGCTCGGGCGGTGGCACCGGCGTGTCCCTGCTCTGCCCGTGGCGCTGGCCATTGCTCTGTGCCCAGCCCTCCTGCCAGGGAGCTGTGGACAGGGACAACGACATCTCCATTTCCCTGTGGGTCCAGAGGCTGCTCTCCAGCACCGCTGGGTGGAGGTGAAGCCTTGCAGGGCCTCAGGAGTTGGCGAAATGGCTCCGTCTCCTGCCCAGGGCCCCTCTCCGCAGCGCTGGTGCTGTGCTTGGGCCGGACCCCATGGAAGCTGTGCCAGGGCAGCTCCCTGGTTTTCCTCTGCACCCTCGGCCTCGCAAATGGAACCACTGCTCCACCTACTCCTGGTGTCAGAAAAGGGTGAGTAAAACTCAGAGGAGAAGAACTTAAGGGCAAACATCTGTGAGTGCAGCTCGGGCTCCAACCAGACCAAAATGCCATTTGGGATTATTTTCCTTCTGCAGGCCCTTTTCCAGTGAAACACAGACACCACCCCAACTTTATTCCCATTTCCTGATCAGTCCCAAACATTCCCTGTGAACCATCTTTGAGGGGAGGGCTCTCTGGGCTCTCTCTGAGCAGGACCAGGCTCACCCAGTGCTTTGGGCACCTTCCCAACCAACCTGGGGGCCGAGGAACCCACAATGGCATTTTGGCTTGGAATCTGAACGGAACCAACACCCTCACCTGGGAAGGGACAGTGGCCCATCCACAAGCAATAAAAACCTGAATTTCCAGCTGCTTTGAGCCCTGGGATCTCTCTCTGAGCCTCTCAGGATCAGCCTCGGCCCAAGGGTAACTTGCACGTTGATGGTTAATTGTTCTCTCGTGGAGCAAACCCCAGCATTTCCCATGTGCTGCTGCATTTGGCTCCGCTTCCTGTTCCCCCCTAAGTGGGAGCAGCTCAGCCCGACCCTGCGGGCAGGCGGGATCTGGGGAAAGGGGCACCTCACAGGCTGCAAACCATAAACAGGAGATGTTCTCCAGCCAGTTTGGGCTCCCAAGTGCCACAGCTCCTGGTTCCTGAGACATTCAGAGTGGGATTGGAGAGGAACTGATGGTGTTTGGGGTTGGATTGTGCACAGGAACCTCAGCAGTGCTTTGGTGCTGCTGCCCCTGAGCCCTCACAGGACTTGCAGAACCCTGGAATGGTTTGGGTTGGAGAGACCTTAAGGATCATCCTGTTCCACCCCTGCCATGGCAGGGACACCTCCCACTGTCCCAGGCTGCTCCAAGCCCCAATGTCCAACCTGGCCTTGGACACTGCCAGGGATCCAGGGGCAGCCACAGCTGCTCTGGGCACCCTGTGCCAGGGCCTGCCCACCCTCCCAGGGAACAATTCCTGCCCAAGATCCCATCCAGCCCTGCCCTCTGGCACTGGGAAGCCATTCCCTGTGTCCTGTCCCTCCAGCCCTTGTCCCCAGTCCCTCTCCAGCTCTCCTGGAGCCCCTTTAGGCCCTGCAAGGGGCTCTGAGCTCTCTCTGGATCCTTCTCTCCTCCAGGTGAGCACCCCCAGCTCTCCCAGCCTGGCTCCAGAGGGGCTCCAGCCCTGGAGCAGCTCCGGGGCCTCCTCTGGGCTCTCTCCAGCAGCTCCACGTCCTTCTGCTGTTGGTGTCCCAGGACTGGAGGCTCTGCAGGTGCAACTTTGCTACTTTTGAACTTGGGAGAGAACTTTGTGTAATTTCAGCTCTTTCCCTGCTGCTCCTCTCACCCTGGGCCAGAGACCGACGGCACCGCGGCCACTCCACTGCGGAGCCTCAGATTGTTCCTGTCCAGTTGTTCCTTGGACACCTCCAGGGACGGGGACTCCACCACCTCCCTGGGCAGCGGGATCCAAAGTTTAATCACACACTTCACGCCTGGGCCTTGATTTAGGGTAATTATAATAAACATAGGGTTTTTTTGGCGTTTTAGGACGGCAGTACTTTGTCCCTTCGCGGGCTCGGTCTTTGGCGCCCTCAGCCCCGTCCTGTCCCTCCGTCTCCTCCCCCGGCGGGGGGGAGCGCTGGCGCCGCCATCTTTGAAGCGGGCGGGATTCGCCCTGTTCCCCGGCGGGGCGGCGAATCCCGGGGGGAAAGCGGGGAAAATATCGGGATGAGGGACGGGGCCAGTGTCCGCCAGCGGCGACAGGCATCGCCGGGAGCATGGCGGTGCGGGAAGGGGGCGAAGCGGGGGGCCGTGCCCGGAGGCAAGATGGCGGCGGTGGCCTCAGCGGGGCGGGGCGCGCGCGGCGGGCGCGGGAAGCGGCGGGCGCGGAGCTGCCGAGAGGGAGCGGGAGGCACCGAGCGGGACCCGCCGCCGCCATGCACGTCGTGAAGCGGGGTGAGCGCTCCCCCCGCCCCGGGGGCGCCAGCGGGCCGGGGAGGGGGCGCCCCGCTGCTCCGGGGGGGTCCCTCACGGTACCGAGTGTGGGGATGGGGGGCACTGTCCTGCCCAGGGCACCCAGTGTGTGGGCATGGGGCCCCTCGGCTTTGGGGGTCCCTCATGGCACCTGAAGGGGAATCCCTCCCCCATTCTGGGGTTGCCTCGTGGCACGTGGAAGGATGGGGTTCCCTGCGCTTTGGGGGTCCCTTGCATGGCACCCAAGGTAAGCAGATGGGAATCCTCCCAGTTTGGAAGGGTCCCTCGTGGCACGTGAGGGATGGGACCTCCTCAGCTTTGGGAATCCCTTATGGCACATGGTGTGAGGGGATGAGACGCCCTTTTGCTTTGGGGGTCCCCCTCATGGCACCCATATAGAGCAGATAGGGTGCCCCCCTCTTTTTAGGAGAGTCCTACATGGGAGGAGGGGATCCCCTCAGCTCTGATGGCACCTGGTGTGAGGAGATGGGCTCCCCTCAGCTTTGGGGGGAGCCCAGAGTGAGAGAGCTCCCCCCAGGACACCAAGAATGAGGGACGAGACCCTTCAGTTTGTTTTGGGTCCCATGGCAGGAGCCTTGGACTTGGTCCCCACCCCTTTGGTCCCAGGGGTCTGGGCCAGGGGAGGGGTCCCCAGGCTGAGGTGGGGGTGACCCTCAGCTGGGTCCCCACCCCGGGGAATTGTGTTTGTGCAGTTTTAGGTGGGGATTCTTGGGGTGGAGGGGGAGCCTCCCCTTTCCTTGTATCCCACCCGAGCAGGCTGTCCCTGGTGATTCCCACACCAGATTCCCCCGCAGGATGGGCTGGGAGGGGGCATTCTGTGCTGGACTGGTCCTTACTGGTGCGGCACTGGTGTGACGTGGGCTCTGTCCCCAGATGGGCGCCAGGAGCGGGTCATGTTTGACAAGATCACGTCGCGCATCCAGAAGCTCTGCTACGGCCTCAACGCCGACTTCGTGGATCCTGTGAGTCCCACTCCTCCGTCTTCCCACCCTGACCCCAACTTCTCCTGGGCAAAAGCCAGGTGGAAACCCGGGCAGGAGTTCCTGGGGTGTCCTGTGTTGGATTTGAGGATCCCTGTGGGTCCCTTCACGCTTGGGTTGTTCTATTGTTCCATGAACTCTTGGCAAACGCATCCAGAATGTGTTTGTTCCAGTTGTTTGTGTTCTGAGGGGTTTTGCTTCCCAGGTGCAGAGACTGTGGAGGGGAAAATCCCCTTTCCCTGTAGTAGATCCCTTTCCCCTCAAACCTTGGAGAAGCTGTTGAGCCCCTGGTACTTTAAAAAAAGGGTTTTGTTGCTCCAATTCCCGTATTTTGGATTTGTCGGGTTGCTGCCAGTGTCAGTCTGCAAAGCCGGAGCAATGCCATATGGAAGTAGCTCTGGATCTCCTCCTGGTGAAACACCGGGACAGAATTCCCTGCTATTGCAACACCCCTGCTTGGTTTTCTGAGCTGTGCAGGATTTGGGATGACGTTGCTCCCACTCATGGAAGCTTCTCCTTCCAAAGCC
Organism: Lycocorax pyrrhopterus obiensis; assembly: GCA_014706295.1. Taxonomy (NCBI): domain Eukaryota; kingdom Metazoa; phylum Chordata; class Aves; order Passeriformes; family Paradisaeidae; genus Lycocorax; species Lycocorax pyrrhopterus. The sequence continues at coordinate 496,727 of JACSVZ010000001.1, forward strand.
TGTGCCCAGGATGACTCCCCCTTGGATCCAGTGATGTCTGTGAGATTTTTATGCAGGTCTCAGACCCAGTCTGGCCATGTGGAGTCATCAATTGAGGCTCTTCCCATCTCCCAAGTTCTCATTATCCATTCTCCTGTCTGAAATTCCTCCTGTCAAACAGTTGCCATTGGTCCTGTACCCAAAAGTCTTTGGGATGGAGAGCAGGAGGAGGACAGTTGTGACTTGGTGACCACAGCAGGACATGTCCTGACTTGCCCTCAGTGACTGGGAGTTGATGCTGAGGACAGAAGTGAAATTCCAAGTCCTCCTGCCTCCTTGTGCCCCTGAAATCTTATTTATTCTGCAGTCGTGTGTGACCTCTCTTCCTGGAGCTCAGTTTCTCCTTTGGGACTTGGATCTGCTGGTGCCAGAGGCTTCCCAGGCCAACAGTAACCCTCCCAAACTCTGTGCTAATGGTCCCAGTGAGGCTGTAAATCTCACAAGTTGTGCAAAAGTAACAGCAGTTCACAAAGGTTCTGTAGAGATCGGTGTGGCCAGAAAAATTCTGGCCTGGTCAATCCTATTGCCTGGAAACCATCCTTACACAGAATCCCAGAAGGATTTGGGTTCGAAGGAGCTTTCAGCCCATCCAGTGCCACCCCTGCCAGGGCAGGGACACCTTCCACTGTCCCAGGCTGCTCTAAGCCCCAATGTCCAACCTGGCCTTGGGCACTGCCAGGGATCCAGGGGCAGCCACAGCTGCTCTGGGCACCCTGTGCCAGGGCCTGCCCACCCTCCCAGGGAACAATTCCTTCCCAAGATCCCATCCAGCCCTGCCCTCTGGCACTGGGAAGCCATTCCCTGTGTCCTGGCCTTCCAGCCCTTGTCCCCAGTCCCTCTCCAGGTGAGCATTCCCAGCTCTCCCAGTTTGCTTTCCTCTTCCCGCACAGCAAGCGGTGCTGCGGGCACTGAGGTCCATCTGAATGGGGGGGATTGGGGTCCCTGACCTCGGGCATCTCCCTCTTGCAGGCACAGATCACCATGAAGGTGATTCAGGGGCTGTACAGCGGGGTCACCACGGTGGAGCTGGACACTCTGGCCGCAGAGACCGCGGCCACGCTGACCACCAAGCACCCCGACTACGCCATCCTGGCCGCCCGCATCGCCGTGTCCAACCTGCACAAAGAGACCAAGAAAGTCTTCAGTGGTGGGTGAACATCTCCAGCTGCTGGGGGACAGACAGAGTGGGAGGTTTGGAGCACAGAAATACAGAAATTTCCCAAGTAGGAGTTCCTGAGGACCCAGGCTGGCTGAAAATGCCATGGAGATGAAACCCACGAGTTTCCCAAGGCAAATGGAATTGCCTGGCTCATGAACAGCAGCTGTAGAAATGGAATGGTGAAAAATGTGATGGATTGAGATCAGGTTGTACCCACTTTCCTCCCCATTTGCTGGTTTTTACACTGGGGTTTAACAGAATTCATAAGAGAAGTGCATTGTTAAGGCTCACAGTGCTGAGCAGTAGAAGAGCAGTTGTGTGTTTGAGGGGCTGGAGGGGGCTGTGTCCGAGGACGGGCATTCCTGCCTCTTCCAGCCCTGAATCCCAGTGCCAGGTGCTGCAGGTACAGGCCTGGACATGCCCCGTTCACGTCCCTTTCCCTTGCAGATGTGATGGAGGATCTCTACACCTACATCAACCCTCACAACGGGAAGCACTCCCCAATGATCTCCAAAGAAACGCTAGACATAGTTTTGGCCAACAAAGATGTAAGTAGTGGGTTTTTTTCACTTCTGAACTATTGCACTGAATTTTGAAAGCGGAAATAATTATTTTAATTTTTCTTATTTTTTAAGCAAGCCATGTTTGTTTTAGGGTAAAAAGCCAACACAGAAACCAGTGCAGGACATGAGCAGAGAGTGTAAGAGGGGATGGAGGAGTTTTCTTCCTGTGAGGATGTTTTTGTAGTAGAATTTGTTTTCTTGGATGTTCCCATTGCCACAATCAGCACAAGTAATTTATTTGAGAAAAAGTACCTTGTTCTGTAGCAAAGTGAGGTAGCACAAGGAGGGAGAGATTTGGGTTCAGGTTCCAAGTCATTCCAGGTCTGTGTTCCTACTGGGAAGTTCCGTTTGTCCTTTAGTTCTGTTTTGTTTCTCATTGTCCAATTAGATTTCAGTACATTCAGCCAAAAACTAAGTGGAAAAAGGTTGTTGAAGCTGTGCTTTTGTTGTTTTGAGAGAAGTGCTGTTCATGCTTCATTCCTGTGCTCTGTGCCCCTTACACCCCAGAGCTTTGGGGCCAGGAGTGCCAACAGGGATAACATTGTTACACCTTGTAAAGGTCAGTTTTGTTATTTCCTGCCAGCGCCTCAACTCTGCCATCATCTACGACAGAGACTTCTCCTACAACTACTTTGGCTTCAAGGTAAAGAGCACATTGTCCTGGGTCTGTTGGGAAGGATGGGAATGCTCCTGGAATCATCTGGATGGGGGCAAGGGGGGGCACGGGAGGAGGTGGGACATCAGTGGGGCTGCGAAGATGAGGGAGACCTGCACAGAGCAGCTTCCCAGTGGGATAAATCATGGAGTTTTCTTGCTGTTGGAATATTTTAGCTGTTGGGCAGTCATAGCAGATCACAGTGAATGTTGTTGAATGCCTTCCTGAAGGAAATAATCTAATCCTTAATAAGCCAAAGAAGGGATTTTTGCTTTTCCCAGTGTTTAGTGGAGCAGGTCTGTCCGTGTGTCATGCCACACATTTATCCTCCGCCATGCTGCTGGAGACTCTCCCCACACCACCCCAGGGGCTGCTCTGCTGCCCTCACACCGGCTCAGCTGTGCTGCTGACTCGAGTTTAGGGCTCTCTGGAGGGCCTATTCCATGGCTCTGGGGACTCCAGAGAGGTCGTGTGGGTTCAGGGCAGTGTGGAACCTCCTGCCCACGCTCCACACTCTATAATCCAAAGCAGTGTTGGAATCTTCCAGTGGACTTGTGTATTTTCAGTCATTAATCATCTAATTAAGCTAATAAAGAGAGGAAGAGCAGAGTGCAGGGGCGGTGAAGCCTTGGATAAGAGATGTGAAGATGACTGAGTTTGGAGTTAACAGGGTTTTTTAAAAAGTCCAAATCTTCCTGTCTGCTAAAATCTGTCCTCTCTTTTAAAGACTCTGGAACGCTCCTACTTGCTGAAAATCAACTCCAAAGGTAAGAGCTGTTCCTAGTGCTGAGCACTTCTTAAGAAATTTGAGTTAATTTAAATTAAATTGAAGCTAAGTTTAGGTACTGTGCCGTCAGTGATGCAGGCCCTTGGCTTGGAAATCCTGGGACACCAGAAGGGTCAGAGGTTAATTATAATATCATAAAGCTAAAACATGATTGGATTCTTGACTGGATATTTGATTGGATTTAACTCTTAGTACAGGTGGGGTTTTTTTCCCTCCTCTATGAGAGCAGTTGAGCATTGGAGCAGGTTGTTCCTTGCGTTTTTCAAAGCCTGATGGGATAAAGTCCTGAATAAACAGGCGTGGTGCTCTTCGAGCAGGAGTTGGGCTGGAGAACTCAAGTTCCTTCCAACCTGAATCACTCTGTGATTCCATGAAAACTCTAGCTCTCCAGTGTCCCACTGCACAGTGTTTGGAGCTTGTTGCCGTGACCTCTGTGTCTCTCTGTGACTGTCACATGGAGTCTTCTTTCTCCCTGGCTCTCTGGGTTTAGTTGGTGGGTGAGATGCGGGAAATGCCCCAGCCACATGCCCTGGCATCCCAAAATCCCTGTGCTGATCCCCAGTGTGCACAGCAGGAAAAGGGGGATTCCGCCCCACTCAGGTGAGACCCCACCTGCAGAGCTGCCCCAGCCCTGGGGCCCAGCACAGGGAGGACGTGGAGCTGCTGGAGAGAGGCCAGAGGAGGCACCAGGATGAGCAGAGGGATGGAGCAGCTCTGCTGGGAGGAAAGGCTGGGAGAGCTGGGATTGTTCAGCCTGGAGAGGAGAAGCTTTGGGGTGAGCTCAGTGTGGCCTTGCAGGGCCTGAAGGAGCTGCAGGAAATATGGAGAGAGACAATTTCCAAGGGCTGGAGGGACAGGACACAGGGAATGGCTTCCCAGTGCCAGAGGGCAGGGATGGATGGGACATTGGGCAGGAATTGTTCCCTGGGAGGGTGGGCAGGCCCTGGCACAGGGTGCCCAGAGCAGCTGTGGCTGCCCCTGGATCTCTGGCAGTGCCCAAGGCCAGGCTGGACATTGGGGCTTGGAACAGCCTGGGACAGTGGAAGGTGTCCCTGCCCATGGCAGGGGTGGCACTGGATGGGCTTTAAGGTCCTTCCCACCCCACCCATGGAATTCCCCGATTCCGTTCGCTGCAGTTGCCGAGCGTCCCCAGCACATGCTGATGAGGGTGTCTGTGGGCATCCACAAGGCCGACATCGACGCCGCCATCGAGACCTACAACCTGCTCTCGGAGCGCTGGTTCACCCACGCCTCGCCCACGCTCTTCAACGCGGGCACCAACCGCCCCCAGCTCTCCAGGTGCTCTCCCTCTCCTTAAGGCATTCCTGGGCACAGGGAAAGGCTTAGGGATCACATCTGCTCGAGTGAGACACTTGCACAGCCTCTGAAATGAGCAGCTGAGTTTCTGTGCGTGTTTTATGAAGTTCTGAGCAGCTGCTGTCAAGTTTTAGCTGTCTTTGGGGAAAAATATGGACATTTCTGTAAACTTTGGAGGTAATGGAAACCTTTGCATGGCTATATTACATTGGAAAGTTCCTGATGTGCATGGTCTGCTGCAGGTTACCAAGTGAATCCTGGTAATTCTTTTCTAAAAGCAGCAAGCATAACAGATAGGCTTTTGATATCATATATATCAGGGTAAGGATTATATTTTATAAAGGTTTGTATCAATGTATTGGGAAAGGTTCTTCCCCCAGAGGGTGCTGGGCACTGCCCACGCTCCCCAGGGAATGGGCACGGCCCCGAGACTGCCAGAGCTCCAGGAGCGTTTGGACAGCGCTGCCAGGGATGCCCAGGGTGGGGTTGTGCAGGGCCAGAAATTGGACTCTGATCCTTGTAGGTCCCTTCCAACTCAGGGTATTCCATGATTCTATGATTAAAAATGTTTGATAGCAGAGGTATCAGCTGTACGAGTATTGCTCGTGCTGTTTTCTGAAGCTCTCCTTTATTCCACACCTGTGGGGTTGCTTTGTGGAGCACATTAAAGGTCCCATGTTTGCCCTGGTTGTTGCAGCCTGGTGAAACACTTGTGGCTTTTCCTTCCCATCTTTGTCCACTGACACCATTTGTTTCCTTCAGCTGCTTCCTGCTGTGCATGAAGGACGACAGCATCGAGGGCATCTACGACACCCTGAAGCAGTGTGCCCTCATCTCCAAGTCTGCTGGGGGCATTGGCCTTGCCGTGAGCTGCATCCGCGCCACGGGCAGCTACATTGCTGGGGTGAGTGTCCAGTGCAGGCCCACTCCTGCTGCTCCCAGGAAATGCCTTCACTCTGGCTGCCAAACCAGTGCTGCTCCTCACTCAGTTCACACAGCAGTGAGCCTCCCTCAGTAGTCCCTTGGCCAAAGGCAGGAAGGTTGGTTTTCCTCGGTGTTTTGGCTTCCTGATAGAAATCCTTCCAAAAAGAGCATCTTATTCCACTGTTTGGTTAGGCAATTCCAACGTTTATCTATTGGCAGCCTAGCAATATGCCCAGAGACTCGTGCACTAGCCCTTTGCGTTTCTGTGTCTCTAAATGCCCCAGACCATCTGTGGATGTGTGTTTGGGGTTTCTTGTCACAGTGTGTGTAAACCCTGCAAGCCTTTAGGTGACATAATGTAGGGGAAAGAAGTTGGGAGGGACATTTTATTAACTCTGAGACACATAGCTGATATATACATTTTTGTCAGAAAAAGTGTGGGGAAGAGACTGGAAATAATTGATGGTGATCAGTGTAAGAGCTCTGCAGAGCAAGGAAAGACCCACAGGAAATGCAGGCCAGCCCCTGCAGGGAGTTGCTTTTCAGTACTGATGGTTGTCCTGTGCCTCTGCAGACAAACGGGAATTCCAACGGGCTCGTTCCCATGCTGAGGGTCTACAACAACACCGCCCGTTACGTGGATCAAGGTGGAAACAAGGTACCTCTGACGAGGGTCCAGAAGGGAACCTCGGGTAATGGGAGAGCTTCCACACTGGGAAGGGTTGTCCCATGAATATCAGGGAGCTGATGGAGTGGTTGTTGGTGACACATAATCAAAAAAGGGCATTTTCCCCTTGTGTTGGTACCTGGTGTTCCCCTGGTGTTGCCCCCCAGTTCCCAGCTGGTTTGGGGTGTTGTGTGTGCTCAGGAGCAGGGCAGGAGGTTTCTTTCTGAGGATGGTTTGTTCTGATCCGGGTTGTGTTCCATGTCCCAGAGACCTGGGGCTTTTGCCATCTACCTGGAGCCGTGGCACCTGGACATCTTTGAGTTCCTGGACTTGAAGAAGAACACTGGGAAAGAAGAGCAGCGAGCCAGGGACCTGTTCTTTGCCCTCTGGATCCCTGATCTCTTCATGAAGCGAGTGGAAACCAACCAGGTGAGAACTTGGCTGGCACAGAAAAGGTCTGGTGGTGGAGGAGCAGGTGAGCAGCCGTGGAAGGACCTCAGGAAGGTCTGCAGAGCTGCTTTGCTCCTTGTTCCTTCTGGGACCTTCCTGGAAGAGCTGCTGCACCTTGTTTGAGAACTTAGCTGTGCAGGCAGAGAATGGAGCTGGACAACTCCAGTGGGATGCTTTGTGTTATCTTACAGCCCATGACGTGTTCTTGGACTGTTGGGCTGTTTTGACCCTGGAGTTTCCTTAAAGCATCAACATTTTCTCAGTAAATTGTTCTTGTGCCTGCTTGTATTTCACAGGATCCCAGACTGGTTTGGCTTGGGTGGGACCTTAAAGCTCATCCAGTGCCACCCCCTGCCATGGGCAGGGACACCTTCCATTGTCCCAGGCTGCTCCAAGCTCCATCCAGCCTGGCCTGGGACACTTCCAGGGATGGGGCAGCCACAGCTTTAATTAACAGAGTGCCTAAAGATTTCCTCTGAATATTTTTCCTCATTACAGGACTGGTCCTTAATGTGCCCAAATGAGTGTCCTGGCCTGGATGATGTCTGGGGAGAGGAATTTGAGAAGCTCTATGAGAGGTAGGAAGAGTGAGCAGACCTGTAAGTGGTGCCATCCTCTCCCAGGGCTGCCCGTGTCCCGCAGGATCCGGGGCTGTGCGCAGGTTTGAAGTGGGCTCAGAAGTGGCCACTGGGCTCATTGTCAGATTGATAAAAATGTGAGGATGAGGATGTGTCCTTCACACTGTGACCTGTCTGGGTGGAGCTGTGTGTGAGTGACCATTTCAGCCTGTTAGAGGGACATCCAGGAGCGATCCCCACTCAGAGCACTCCGTGGCTTTGTGTGGAATTGCTGTGTGGCTGCTGTAGTGACAGATTTGTTTCCCTTCAACAAGGACAGTGCTGCTGCCCTGCTGTGAGGGCTCCCCGTGCTAGTTCAGAGCTCAGCAGTGAGGAGGGCCTTGGCTGCCCCAGACCCCGAGGAGCTGAAAGGACTCTTTCCCTGGTTTGGGGGGCTCTGGGGCTGACAGGGCTCCCTCTGTGTGTGTTGCAGCTACGAGCGGCAGGGCCGCGTGCGCAGGGTGGTGAAGGCCCAGCAGCTCTGGTACGCCATCATCGAGTCCCAGACCGAGACTGGCACCCCCTACATGCTCTACAAGGACTCCTGCAACAGGAAGAGCAACCAGCAGAACCTGGGCACCATCAAGTGCAGCAACCTGTGCACCGAGATCGTGGAATACACCAGCAAGGAGGAGGTGGGTGCAGAACGGGAGCTGGGAGCATTGGGGCAAGCTGGGGCTGCTCCTGTGGCAGCTCTCTGGGGTGTGTCTGACTGTTGCTTGGGGAAGGGAACAGGCGGTTGAGAAAGTTCTGACCTGAGTACTCACAGCTCTTCCCCTGACTGTGGGTTCCCTTCCCACTCCTGTGGAGGATTTGGGATGACACAAGACACCCTTCAAAGGGAAAGTGACAAGGAACAAGATGGGCTTGAAAGTTCCTTCCAACCCAGACCTTTCTGGGATTCTGTGTAAGGATGGTTTCCAGGCAGTAGAACTGACCAGGGCAGGATTTTTCTAGTCATACCGGTTTCTGCTGAACTTTACTGAATTGACGTTACCTTTTGCACAACTTCTGAGGTGCCAGAGGATCAAGGGGTGCACTTTCCCAGCCTGGCAGGTTCCCTGGTGGGTTGCTTCTGTGCAGTTTGGACAGGGAGCTGCTCTGGAGCTGAGCTGTGTGTTCTTGGCCCATCCCCGATGGTTCCCTGTCTCTGCCCGCAGGTGGCCGTGTGTAACCTGGCCTCCATCGCCCTGAACATGTACGTGACCCCCGAGCACACCTACGACTTCAAGAAGCTGGCTGAGGTCACCAAGGTCATTGTCCGAAACCTCAACAAAATCATTGATATCAACTACTACCCTGTGCCAGAGGTGAGTGCTGGGCTGGGGCAGGGCTGAATCCTGCCCAGAGCAGTGTGGGACACAAGGAATCACAGGGGAACTCCACAGATCTGTTGGGAGCTCTGTTAGCCACCTGTTCCCAGGAGGGACCTGTGAGTGCCTGCCTGAGCTTCAACCCAGAGCAGTTCCATAGTGAAGCAGTTGTAGGAAAAGCCTCCCACTCTGGTTCTGCCATTGGAATTTTTTCATGTGTGAGGATTTCTATAAAGCACAGACCAGCACTAGGAACAGAGTGGGAAGTGGAACAGAGGGAAGGATCCTGGAAAGATCCTGAGAGGGTGTAACTCATTTTGGTTGGTTTTACAACTCCCTGGCAGGAGGGGGCAGCCAGGTGGGGGTCAGGCTCTGCTCCCAGAGAACAAGGGACAGGACAAGAAGAAATGGCCTTGACCTGTGCCAGGGGAGGTTTAAGTTGAACATTAGAAAAAATTTCATAATGGAAAGGGCTGTCCAGCCCTGGCACAGGCTGCCCAGGGCAGTGGTGAAGTCCTCATCCCTGGGAGGGATTTGATATCCATGTGGATGTGGCACTTGGGGACATGGTCAGTGGTGGCCTTGACACTGCTGGGGAACAGCTGGACTTGGTGGGCTCAGAGGGATTTCCCAACATCAGTGATTCTGTGATTCTGCGATTCTGCTCTGTTAAATGTCTTCATTTATCAGAATGTGCTGAGTGTTCACTTCTAAATCCTGGCTGGGTTAAACAACTCACAATCTGTGCTAAGACACTCAGTCTGGGCCTCAGCAAACAGTGGGGCCCTGGGCAGGATGGAAGGTGTGTTGATGCAGAGCTCATGGCACGTTGCAGCAGGAGGTTTTGCTCCCAGAGGCCCGTCCCAGCCTGGTTCCCCCCGCAGCTGTGCTGGAGGTGACTCTGTCTGTGCTGTCCTCGCAGGCCGAGCGCTCCAACCGCCGGCACCGCCCCATCGGCATCGGCGTGCAGGGCCTGGCCGACGCCTTCATCCTCATGAGGTTCCCCTTCGAGAGCGCCGAGGCCCAGCGCCTCAACCAGCACATCTTCGAGACCATTTACTACGGGGCCCTGGAGGCCAGCTGTGAGCTGGCCAGGGAGCAGGGCCCCTACGACACCTACGAGGGCTCTCCGGTCAGCAAGGGGGTGAGTGCTAGGGACTGGGGCAGGGAAAAGCTCTGGAAAGCTGATCCTGTGCCTGGGCTGGTGCAGAGACCCGCAGGGACCTGGCTGATGGCAAGTGGGATCTGATCAGCAGTGCCCTGGAACCAGGAGGGACATCCCTGTCCTGGGGGACACCAGGGCCACCATCACCAGCCTGGCCAGAGGGGATTGTCCCACTCTGCTCTGGGCTGGGGCGGCCTCACCTCCAGTGCTGGGGACAGTTCTGGGTGTCTCAGTGTAAGAAAGATCCAAGAGAGAGTCCGAAGGAGGAACACGAGGATGGGGAAGGGTCTGCAGGGGCCACACGAGGTCACTTGGTCAGCTCATCCTGGAGGAGCCTGAGGTCAGAGCTCCCCGGGGCTGCAGCTCCTCCCGAGGGGCAGCACAGGGACAGCTCCGAGCTCTGCTCCTGGGACAGGGACAGCAGCCAGGGAGCGGCTGGAGCTGGGCCAGGGCAGGCTCAGGCTGGAGAGCAGGGAAAGGTTCTTCCCCCAGAGGGTGCTGGGCACTGCCCAGGCTCCCCAGGGAATGGGCACGGCCCCGAGGCTGCCAGAGCTCCAGGAGCGTTTGGACAGCGCTGCCAGGGATGCCCAGGCTGGGATTGTTGGGGGGTCTGTGCAGGGCCAGGAGCTGAATCCATGATCCCTGTGGGTCCCTTCCAACTCAGGATATTCTGTGATTCTCTGATTTGAAAAGACAAGCAAGACTCAGCCTGTGCTGGCTGTGCCCTGGAGCAGTCACAAGATGGAGTGTTTGTCGGGTCATACAGGAGCTTCACTGAGATCTAGTTGGAGAGAAGAGTTAATAGGAATAACAGGTCCATTTCCAATGGGGTTTATAAAACATTGAGAAAAGAGTGCCTTCTCTAATTTGGACCAAACTGTGTTCCTCAGATCCTTCAGTATGACATGTGGAACGTCACCCCCTCTGACCTTTGGGACTGGAAGGCTTTGAAGGAGAAGATTGCCAAGTGAGTAACCCTATACGGTTTGTAGGAGATGTCAGATAAAACCCAGATGGATTTGGGTGGGAAGGACCTCAAAGCTCATCCAGTGCCACCCCTGCCATGGGCAGGGACACCTTCCACTGTCCCTGGGTGCTCCAAGCCCCATCCAGCCTGGCCTTGGTCATGAATTTGGTATGTTCTGTCTACTGAGAACTAAAGGTAGGGTCCAAGTGTGAAAACAGCCCCATGTGTTCCCCCCACCCCAGCAGATTTTTCCTCAGAGCTGTTTTTTGGGTGGCTTTCTTTCATTTTTGTCCTTCCAAGGCAGAGGAGCCCACCCTCACTGCTCTGCTTTAGCTGAGCTCTAATTCCATCTTGGATGCATCAGCAGGAGGATTTGTCTTCCCGTTAAACCATAGTGAGGAGTGAGCCGTGAGCTGGGCTTGGGGGCTCTTCCCTGCTGCCAGGGAAAAGCTGAGCCTTGAACATCCCAAAGACAGGAACACTGAAGTGTGAAGTGCCTGTCATGGACTAATTCCGTCTGTTTGGCTCTAATTTTTAAATGTGGTAAATCTGTCCCCTGTCCTGTGTGTGGAGAGGTTTCAGCCTCTTCATGGGCTGCTGGTTCAGTTCTGCCTCAGGGCTGTGGGTTGTGCAGTGCCTGGCAGATCGTCTTCCCTGCACCCCATCCCATGACTGAATCATTTATGAAAATAGCAAAGCCCTTAACTCCACTTATTTGACCCACAGTGCCAGTTCAGTAGTGCTTCCCTTTTCCCTGTGAGGGATGTGAGGCTTTGCAGGTTATCCTGGGTTTCCCAGTCCGTGCTGTTCCTGGCTCTGTTCTGTCTCCCTTGGCTGCAGCTCCCTAACTTTGCCTGTTGTCCCCAGATACGGTGTCAGGAACAGCCTCCTCATTTCCCCCATGCCAACAGCTTCCACTGCCCAGATCCTGGGCAACAACGAGTCCATCGAGCCCTACACCAGCAACATCTACACACGCAGGGTCCTCTCGGGGGAGTTCCAGGTGAGCTCTGGGAAGAGCTTTGCTGTTTCCTTATTTGTTACGACTAAGGAAGACAAAGGGAGGCCTCACACATGGGGGCTCAGTTCAGCTGCATGTTTGTGTCCAAGCACCAAGGGGACCTGGAGCACTGGGTGCTGCAGGAGTCCAGCTTTGTGTGTTCCACAGTCACCGTGGAATAGGTGAAATTATAAACAAGCGCTGCTTTTGTTTGGGAAAAACCTTTGTGGGGCCTCAAGATGGGCTGCAGGAATAACTGCTGAGGGGGAGTTGGTGATGCGATGGAAGGGTCATGGAAAGAGTAGCTGAGACCATGGTCCTGAGAATGAGCTGTGAAGCACTCAGAGGTCTGAAGGGGCCATTGCAGAGCTCCACAGGCTCAGGGGGGTCTGTCAGTTAGGGAAGGGAGTGAAACAAGTCGAGCTCGGGAGACTGGAGTTAGCAAAGACCCCTCTGGAGACAAGGGGAACCTGTCCCTGTTTGGGAGGTGTGTCCATCCTCTCTGGGGTGTCTCAGTGTTCTCCATTTCTCCCGGCTGCAGGATCACCCCAGACAGGAGTGGGGAGGTGGAACATCAGGATTTTTGCCCTGTGTCCGTGTGTAGGGCAGGGAAGGGCTGTGGGACAGGGACCCCAGTCCCAGCAGGAAAAAGTGGCTGTGTTTTCTTCCCAATACTCAGCCTGCCCCATTCTGTTCTTTCCCCTCCTGACATCAGTCTTGTTTATACCCTTCTTTAGGAACTCAGGTTGTGGCCAGTGGCCCTGGCACAGCAAGATCTCTCCTTTTCCCATCTTTTGGAGTTCCTCATGCAGGGCAGTTCCATACACCCCCCTTTCTAATTTGCCATGTCAGTGGAATCTCGGAATGGTTTGGAGGGACCTTAAAGATCGTGTAGTTCCACCCCCTGCCATGGGCAGGGACACCTTCCACTACACTAGGTTGCTCCAAGCCCTGTCCAGCCTGGCCTGGAACACTTCCAGGGGTGAGCATCTGTCAGGAATGTGCAGGATCTTGTTCAACCATTTGAAAACATTTGGCTTCTGCCCCTCCCAGGTTGTGAATCCCCACTTGCTGAAGGATCTCACGGAGAGGGGCCTGTGGAACGAGGAGATGAAGAACCAGATCATCGCCCACAATGGCTCCATCCAGGTACAGGAGGAGCAGGGCAGGGATTCCTGCCAGGCAGGTCCTGCTCGTTCTGGATTCCCACTTAGCAGAAAGATGATAAAGGGGCGGTTTCATAGCAAGGAGAATCATGGAATCTGCTGTGCTGGAAAGGACCCACAGGGATCACCCAGCCCCACCCTTGGCCCTGCCCAGACCCCCCAACAATCCCACCCTGGGGGGCAGCGCTGTCCAAACGCTCCTGGAGCTCTGGCAGCCTCGGGGCCGTGCCCATTCCCTGGGGAGCCTGGGCAGTGCCCAGCACCCTCTGGGGGAAGAACCTTTCCCTGCTCTCCAGCCTATCCACATGGAACTGCTGAGGGGGAGCTGAGGGTGTTTGCTTGTGTGCTTGGTGCTTGCACACACAGGATGTCCAGAGGAGGCCACCAGGTTATCAGAGGAATGGGGCACCTCTCATGCAAGGAAAGGCTGAGAGAATTGGGATTGTTCAGCCTGGAGAAGAGAAGGCTCCAGGGTGACCTAACTGTGGCCTTCCAGGACCTAAAGGAGCCAACAGGAAACATGGAGAGAGACTGTTTACAAGGGCTGGAGGGCCAGGACACAGGGAATGGCTTCCCAGTGCCAGAGGGCAGGGCTGGATGGGATATTGGGCAGGAATTGTTCCCTGGGAGGGTGGGCAGGCCCTGGCACAGGGTGCCCAGAGAGCAGCTGTGGCTGCCCCTGGATCCCTGGCAGTGCCCAAGGCCAGGCTGGACATTGGGGCTTGGAGCAGCCTGGGACAGTGGAAGGTGTCCCTGCCATGGCAGGGCTGGGATGAGGTGAACTTTAAGCTCCCTCCAGACCCAGGCCCTTCTGGGATTCTGTGTTTGGGTTCAGGGGTAGAGCTCAGCTGTGCAGGCCTCAGTTCCAGTCAGGACTGCTGGAGCCCCAGCAATCACTGAAGAATTCCATGTTATAAATAGGGATATTTGTGCAGTCAGTGCTTTCCACACTGGGAAACTCCTCCCCTTCCTTCCAGAACATCCCTGAGATTCCCGATGACCTGAAGCAGCTCTACAAGACCGTGTGGGAGATCTCCCAAAAAACCATCCTGAAGATGGCTGCGGACAGAGGGGCCTTCATCGACCAGAGCCAGTCCCTGAACATCCACATTGCCGAGCCCAACTACGGGAAGCTCACCAGCATGCACTTCTACGGCTGGAAGCAGGTGCGGGCAGGGGGCTTCTGCCCCACAAACAGGGCATTAGCTGGGGCTGGGGGCTTGTTCCTGACAAATGGGGGCAGTACCTGGGACTGGGGGGGCTTGTTCCCAACAACTGGGGCCAGTAAGTTTGGCACACAGGGACTGATAAATTGTGGCACAGCAAGTTGGTCTCACCGATTCTGGGAAGGGCAAACGGCTGTTTCCTTCCAAGAATCCGGTTTTCCCCTGGAGTATCTCCAGGCAGCAGAGCTGGGGGTGCCTGCACTGCTGCTCCCAGCCCTGAGGCTCCCGCTGTGTCCCCAGGGCCTGAAGACTGGGATGTACTATCTCCGGACAAAGCCGGCTGCCAACCCCATCCAGTTCACCCTCAACAAGGAGAAGCTGCGGGAGCGGGAGAAGGCATCCAGGGAGGAGGAGGAGAAGGAGAGGAACAAGGCAGCCATGGTGTGCTCCCTGGAGAACAGGGAGGAGTGCCTGATGTGCGGCTCCTAAGGGATTGCCCACGGCTCCGGCAGAGCCATTCCACCTGGCTGGAGCTGCTGGGATGGGAGCGTCTGGAATAACGTGAGGATGCAGAGGGCTGGGGCTGGGAGGGGGGTAGTGTCGCTTCCCCATCCGCAGGGATGGGGCACAGGGATAGGGTGAGCATCGCTTCAGTAGCTGGGCTTCCCAGGGACTTCGTGCTCTAGCGTGGCCTTCCATGGAACCCTGCAGGCGGGACCGAGGACAGGGAGGTGCTGGTGCCACTCACAGCTCTGCCCTGGGCACTCGAGACCGTGCCTTGCAGTCACCAAAGACTGTTCCTCGTGTCCCAGAGGAGGCAGCACCCCTGGCTGGTCCCTTTTCCTTGGCTGGGAACCCCCCCAGGGTAGGTGTGTTCAGTATCTGCCGGGGCACAGGAGCAGCTGTGTCCAGCTGACACACCTGGAGTGTTCCCACCCTGCCAGAGCCTCCTCCCACTGCTGCTCCCTCTCCTTGTCCCCTCCTCTGGTCTTTCAAGAAAGCCTTTGGGAGGAGCAGATGGGTGGAAGGGGTGTTGCTTCCTGGGCAGTTGCTCCTCTCTCTCAGCTGCCAGGGCAGAGCGTGGCACTGGCTGAACGTCCCTCTGCAGTGGGGCCTGGAAAGGCAGAGCTGCTGCCCTGCATTTTGTTCTGCATTGAAGTCACTGATTCAGTCTAATTGCTCAGGCAGTTTCCTGGCAGGGGGGCCAGCGCTGTCCTTGGCCACAGGTCAGGTGCCATCTTGCGAGGGCCACATGCCATCGGTGAAGGTCACCTGCCGTCTCTTTTCACGGAGCTCCATTTCTCCACCCCAGGTAGTTCTTAGGTCTTTTAAACCTCTTACCAATTTACTGCTCCTGTACCCACTCCCTGCTCGAACTCAACGGGGCTTCAGGCAGTTCTGCAATATTTATTGAACTCATGAACCACAACCAACCCTGAATCCAGTCAAACTCAATAAAACGTGGAATGTTGAAGGAATTGGAGGCGCTATCTTGGGAACGCTTTTTTTTTTGATGACAAATGAGCATCTGTGGTAACAGGTTTGTGTTGCTGCTCCTGTGCTGCTTTCCACAGGGACATGGAGACATTGTCCCTCTGCACAACTCCCTGACAGGAGGGGGCAGCCGGGGGGGCACTGGGCTCTGCTCCCAGGGAACACGGACAGGAGGAGAGGGAACGGCCTCAAGCCACACCAACCCCAGTCCCGGTTTGGTCCCGGTTCGGTTCCGAGCACTCGAACCCTGGTCCTGGTTCTGTCCTGAACACACGAACCCTGGTCCTGTCGCTGTCCCGAGCATACGAACCCCGGTCCCCGTCCCCGTCCCCGTCCCTGTCCCCATCCCGGTCCCGGTCCCTGTTCCTGTCCTGTCCCGGTCCCGGGAGTGGCGCGCCTCCTGCAGCTCCGTGCGCGGCCGCTGGGGGGCGATGGTGGCGCGGCCGCAGCGCAGCGGGACCGGGGGCGTTGGGAGCGCGGCCCGAGTGAGTGTGAGAGAGTGAGAGAGTGTGTGTGTGTGTGAGTGAGTGTGTGAGTGAGTGTGTGAGAGTGTGTGTGAGAGTGAGTGTGTGAGAGTGTGTGTGTGAGAGTGTGTGTGTGAGTGTGTGAGTGTGTGTGAGTGTGTGTGTGTGTGAGTGAGTGTGTGAGAGTGTGTGTGTGAGAGTGTGTGTGAGTGTGAGAGTGTGTGTGTGTGTGAGAGTGTGTGAGAGTGTGTGTGTGAGTGTGAGTGTGTGTGAGAGTGTGTGAGAGTGTGTGTGTGAGTGTGTGAGTGTGTGTGAGAGTGTGTGAGAGTGTGTGAGAGTGTGTGAGTGTGTGTGTGAGTGTGAGTGTGTGTGTGAGTGTGAGAGTGTGTGAGTGTGGGTGAGTGTGTGTGTGTGTGAGTGTGTGTGTGAGTGTGAGTGAGTGAGTGTGAGTGTGTGTGAGTGTGTGTGAGTGTGTGAGTGAGTGTGTGTGTCTGTGTGTGTGAGAGTGAGTGTGTGTGTGAGAGTGTGAGAGTGCGAGTGTGTGTGTGAGTGTGTGTGTGTGAGTGAGTGTGAGTGTGTGAGAGTGTGTGTGAGAGTGAGTGTGTGAGTGTGTGAGTGTGAGTGTGTGTGAGTGTGTGTGTGAGAGTGTGTGTGTGAGTGTGTGTGAGTGTGAGTGTGTGTGAGTGTGTGTGTGTGTGTCTGTGTCTGTGTGTCTGTGTGTGCCCGGGCTGCTGTGCCAGCCCTGCCCTGAGCTCCCCAAACCTCCCCTGACCTCCCCAAGCCTCCCGGCTCCGGAGCAGGGCTCGCTGTGGGTCAGTCCCAGGTTTCCTCTCGAGGGCTCTGCAATTCGGGTCGTGCCTGTCCCGAGCCACCGCCCCAAAGCTCCCGCTGCTTCCCAGGGGAAGCTCCGGCAGCGCTGCCCTTCTCCAGTTCGGCTTTCCTGGCCAGGCTGGAACAGAGCCGGGGGACACGGAGACGGCTCGAGTTTTCCTCGTGCTTGGAATCGCTCTTCAGCCCCCGCTGCCGTCTCCGGGCAGCTCCGGTTGCCGCTGGGGCACGGCTCTGTCACCGCAAACTGGGAGGCACTGGAGGGGACGGACCCGGGGCAGCTGCTGGGCAACCATGGCAGATCCTCATCGGAGCTGCCTGGCATGGGAACAGCGGGATGTGGGAATGGGGGAATGGGACAGGGGACTGGAGAAACGGGGGACGGGCACAGCTCAGGACAGGGAGGATGGGGACAGGACAGGGCACTGGGGTCCTTGCGGTGCATTCCTGGGAGCTTTGTGCCCAGGCTCTGGAGTCGCTGCGGCTGTCCCGGCTCGGGCAGGGGTTCCTGGCCCGGGGTTCGCTGTGCCTGGCTTGGGCTAAATGCTGAAGAGTTCCCGAGCCAGGAACTTCTTGCAGGTTCCCCCCAGGTACCCCCCGTGACCCCTCTCCAGGTTCCCAGCGGTCATTCCCGCAGCCGAGTGGCTCCAGGTCTCCGGCTTCCCGGGATGTGCACCATGCTGGCCGTTAGGCTGCACTGCTGCTCACGAATCCTCTCCTTCCCTCCGCTTGGTTTTTCTCCCCAGGTGACAAGGTTTGGGAAGCTGGGAAGAGCCCACATCCAGGGCAAGGGGAGTTTTTAGCGGGGGACACGAAGGGAGGGAATCCTGTTACATGTCTCCCTGTCTGAGCCTTTGGAATTACTGGCTCGGGGAAGATGCTGGCTTGGGTTTGTGTGCTCAGAAGCAACAGGGAATGAAAGTAAAATGAAAATAAAAGTAGGATTTAATGAAGACATTTCTTGGGTGTCTTCAGGAGAAACATTGAGGGGCTGGAGCATGTCCAGGGAAGGGAATGGAGCTGGGAAGGGGCTGGAGCCCCAGGAGCGGCTGAGGGAGCTGGGAAAGGGGCTCAGCCTGGAGCAAAGGAGGCTCAGGGGGGACCTTGTGGCTCTGCACAACTCCCTGACAGGAGGGGGCAGCCAGGGGGGGTCGGGCTCTGCTGCCAGGGAACAGGGACAGGAGGAGAGGGAACGGCCTCAGGCTGGGCCAGGGGAGGCTCAGGTTGGACACCAGCAGGAATTTCCCCATGGAAAGGGAGGTCAGGCCTTGGAAAGAGCTGCCCAGGGAAGTTTGGAGTGCCCATCCCTGGAGGTGTCCCAGGAAGGCCTGGACGTGGCACTCAGTGCTCTGGGCTGGGGACAAGGTGGGCATCGGGCACAGCTGGGCCTCGCTGGGCTGGGAGGGCTTTTCCAGCCTCAGGGATCCTGGGATCTCTGTCTGCTCCTATGACATATCCAGCAGCAAACACTGGAGGGAAAGGCTTGAAGTTCTTAGTTCAAGTGCAATTTTTTTTTGGATGTGACCATTTTTAGGCACTTAGAGGAGCAGACAGGTTTGTTACAATTTACTGGATCCCAAATGTGCTTCCAGCAGTGATTCCCAACCAAAGAACAAACCCACCCACCAGGCTTCTGGTACCAATCCACCTGGCACAAAACAGGAGGAGCTGAAATACAGATCGAGAATGGGAAAATCTCCATGTTGCATGGAGCAGGTGGATCTTCAGAGAGCAGGAATGTTCCCAGCTGGAAGGGCCTCACCTCTGTGTGTCATTCCTGGAAGTCAGAGGGAACAGTTCTGGAGACAATTCCTTCTGCTGAATGAATAAACCACAGTAAATGAATACAAACATTGTACAGATATGGGGGGTTATTCACAGAATCTGGCAGAAGTAAAATCACTCAAAAGCCCTGGAATAAAACCTCAGGACTGAACATGATCCTGACTTTGCCACAACTCCTGCAGTGGTGAGACATGTGGATCCTGGTGCTGTCACCACTGCAGTGTCTTATCAGCTCTTTGGACCTCATCCAGCCTTTATCAGCTCAGCTGCTCATTTGGACACAACTCCTCCTTTTCATTCCATCAGATTCATTTGGTGGTTTTTTGAAGACATTTTTCCTTTCTAAGCTGAAATCTCATCTATTCTCTATTTGCCTGGATAGATCCCAATCCAGTAGTAGGGATTGTCTCAAAACCAGTGAATTGTGAGGATTTGGGAAGAAGTGTGTGAGATTTGAGTCAGGATGGTTTTCGCGTTTGTTATTCTTTCAAATCATTTCCTGGGAATTATACCCAGACCTGTGGGTCCCAGCTGTGCCCGATGCCCACCTTGTCCCCAGCCCAGAGCACTGAGTGCCACGTCCAGGCCTTCCTGGGACACCTCCAGGGATGGGCACTCCAAACCTCCCTGGGCAGCCCCTTCCGAGGCCTGACCTCCCTTTCCATGCAGAAATTCCTGCTGGTGTCCATCCTGAGCCTCCCCTGGCCCAGCCTGAGGCTCTTTCCTCTCATCCTCTCCCTGTTCCGTGGGAAGGTCCCCCCTGAGCCTCCTTTGCTCCAGGCTGAGCCCCTTTCCCAGCTCCCTCAGCCGCTCCTGGGGCTCCAGCCCCTTCCCAGCTCCGTTCCCTGCCCTGGACACTCTCAGCACACAAGAACTGTCCTGGTGCTTCCAGCCAGTCCCATAATTGATAGTTACCATGAAGCCCCACAATTATCCCAAATGCTGCCCTGAAAAATGAACATTTGGAGGGGTGCCAGCTCTGAACTCCGATGTTTATGATCACACGACGCAGGCGATGCTTCCTTTCACCAAGTGGGGACAATGAGAAGCAAATGACAAAAGCATTTGATTTTATGTGTGTGGTCTTCATCAAATTAGCAAAAAAAAAATGCTGGGCGGGCAGGGGGCAGTTTGCAGGAGCATTAAAGAAATGGATTTTTAAAGGACCTTGAAAGAGGCTCCGTGAATGGGGGGAGACGCCTGACTGGGGTTTGCAGACAAACCAGGGGAGTGAGGAGCAGCTGTTTTCAGCTTTGGTAACCAGCCCGAAACCACTGGGAATCCCTGGAAAGGCTCCTTGCTGTGCAAACAGGATCTGCTGGAGAGTCCCAAAAGGGGAAGTGTCCCCACACGCTGCTGTTTACATGCGGAAATCTGGGACGGCAGCAGGCCGCTGCCCTCAGAGTGGTTTTGGGGCTTTTTCTTTCTTTTACATGAAAAG
Organism: Lycocorax pyrrhopterus obiensis; assembly: GCA_014706295.1. NCBI lineage: Eukaryota > Metazoa > Chordata > Aves > Passeriformes > Paradisaeidae > Lycocorax > Lycocorax pyrrhopterus. The sequence goes on from JACSVZ010000001.1 coordinate 516,694, forward strand.
TAGCTGGGATTGGCACGTGCAATAATTCAAACTTCTCTTCCCCTGGGGTGGGAGTGAGCTGGCACTGAGGCTGCTCAGTGCTGCTTTTCATGGTACCCTTTAAAGCTTTTTGCACAAGTGAAGAAGGGGAAATACTGATGGATAATTTTAAAAAAGATGCTGCAGGTGCTCTCTGTACAAGGTCCTGCACAGCATTTTACTCTTAATCAACTCCACACAGGCTGAGGGCTTCTCTTTGTAAGAATTAAACCAAATTAGTTCCTTATTCCACATGCAGAAAATATCTAATGAACATGTGATTGGCTCAGGTGCTGTAAATACAAATGCAAGGTCAGGGTAGAACAGCTTCTGCTTGTGAAATCCTCGTTTAAAAGGAGTGATGTTCCCAGTGATCTTTTCCTTGCCCTTCTGGAGAGCAAATTCCCAAACCAGCAGCAGCCACTCCGCCCTTCCAGTGGTGCAGGTGAAGTGTCAACCCCACCACTCACTAAATAATGAAATTAAACCAAATTATTTCTTCCCCAGGCTCCAGCCAAAAGCTCTTGAGCAGCTCTCCAGAAAAAAAGATGGCAGAGGAGAGGAGGATTTTTCCAGTTTCAAAGTACATGGAATATTTCACTGTTATCCCCTTTTGTCATCTCATTAGGAGCACCAAAGGCTTCCCCCTTTTCCATTTGCATTTATAATAACGCGTTGCCATAGCAAAAACTGATAATCCTGGACTTCTTGGGTGGAATCACATCCTTACAGGAGTACAAGGAGGGAAAAAGAGACCAACCAAGCTCAGTGCATCCGGGTTTTCCAGAGGGACGGCCCAGGCCCCTCCTGGGGCTCCGGGGCTGGTTCAGCTCCGTGACATTCCAGAAGCGTGTCCCATGCGGGGCTGGAGCGTCCTCCCGGCGGGACAAAGGCAGGCTGGACGTGTCACACGGAATCAAGGCACAGAAAGCTGGAGGAGCTGCCTTTTGTCCCCAGCTCGTGCTCTGAAATGTGGGATTAAGGAGGGAGCAGCCCCCCCGCTCATCGGGCCCATTCAAGAGGAGCTTGTTCCCAAATTTTGTGACAAGGGGGCTTCTATTGAGGGCCCCACTGACACCACCGGCCACACAAAGGGCTCCAGGGGTTAATTAAAATCAGGTAATGGAAAGGATCCAGCAGTGACACTTCCCAAAGGCCACTGTGGCAGGAAGAGCAGCATCCCCAGTGTCACCAGCTCCCTCAGCCTGGGGGTGGCACTGGGGCATTTATCAGGTGGAACTGAACATCAGCTCACAGTTGGTTCCCTTCCTTCTGCTGGGAAAGGTGAGCGGGATCATCTCCCAGCCACGGATCAGCAACAGGGATCAGCCCCAGGGAATCCCAGAGGGTTCCCCCAAAACCCTCTGGTTCCTCCTCCTCTTCACTCAGCCCCAGGGTGTCAAATACGGCACTCAGGGATTGTCCCCTCCTCACTGCAGGACAGAAGGAAAGATTGTCCCATCCCTGGCAGTGTCCAAGGCCAGGCTGGACATTGGGGCTTGGAGCAGCCTGGGACAGTGGAAGGTGTCCCTGCCATGGCGGGGGGGGCACTGGATGGGCTTTGAGGTCCCTCCCAACCCAAACCTTTCCCTGTTTCTGTGATTTCACTGAAAACAACAAACTATCTCCCAAAGAAGGCAGTGTCAGTATATATAATTTTCAAACCCCCTCTGCCCCCAACAGGCTGACGATAAAGCTGGGTAGGAGCCCCATCTCTCATTTTGTCATTTCCCCTTGGCTGTTAAGGGTCTGACCCGGCACCTGGAGAAGAGAGCCGGGATCTCCCCTTTGCCTTGAGCTGGCTGTGAGTGGTGGCCCCAGATCACAAACATTCCTGTGGACCCACAGTGGGGACGCTCTGGGCTCTCCTGGGCCAGTACAATTCTCTGTTTTGACATTCAGGTTGGACACCAGGAGCAATTTCTTCCTGGAAAGGGAGGTCAGGCCTTGGAAAGAGCTGCCCAGGGAGGTTTGGAGTGCCCATCCCTGGAGGTGTCCCAGGAAGGCCTGGACGTGGCACTCAGTGCTCTGGGCTGGGGACAAGGTGGGCATCGGGCACAGCTGGGCCTCGCTGGGCTGGGAGGGCTTTTCCAGCCTCAGGGATCCTGGGATTCTGTGGTAACTGCAGGACACTGAGACTGTCCCACCACAGCAGTCCCACCCCCTCCTCCAGGAAGCTTTTCCATCCAGTCTCCTCCCGTAGCCACGAGCCCATTGCAGGTGGCCACCCCACACATTCCCTCCTGCCACCCCTCCCATCTCCAAAATCCCCCCAGCACAGCAAAATCCCACCTCTTCCCTGGACAAGCGTGTGAAGCCTCGCTCCTGCTTCGATGGGGCAACTCGGAATTGCACCGCGGAGTAAAGGAAAGGGAAAACCAAAGCCTTACCTTCAGTCCAGGGGAAAAATCATCTCCCCTGGTCTGTTTTTCCAGCGGGGAGGGAGGAGGAAAAGGGTCTTTTGGAAGCTCTTTTTCATCGGAGAGTGAGTCGGCAATTAAAGCTGACTCTGCTTATTCATTAGATCACATTAAAAACCGCAGCAAAAGTGGAGGGGGAACTCTCTAAACAAATTTGGGCCCCTCTCCCCTCATTCATCGCCAGTTAGGAGCCGTCAATGCGCTCCATTTGTGCTCTAACTGCTTCTGAAGCACAACCATATGGTTGCGTTAAAACATCTTTTTCGTGCTTAATTTGAGGCACTGATGGCCCCTAATCAGCCGTGTGCGGATGAGCCCCCTAATTGATGACTAATGAGTCACGTGCTGGCGCTGATTGCGGCATCCCCGCATTAATCCCGTTAATCGCCCGGCGTTGCCTGCTCGGGTTCAGCGGCCGAGCCCCGGCGCCGCAGGTGGAGGGGCTGCTCCTCTCCCGCTCTTCCTGGCCACGGAAAACGCATGGAAGAGGCGCAGCAAGGCCTTCGGGATTGGCCTTTAACTCTGGCGGTGGAAAGGGATTCGTTTTCCCCCGGTGTCAGCTCGTCACTGTGATCACTGTCCGTGCTCATCATGGAACCATGGAATGGGTTGGGCTGGAAGGGACCCCAGAGCCCATCCAGTGCCACCCCTGCCATGGCAGGGACACCTTCCACTGTCCCAGGCTGCTCCAAGCCCCAATGTCCAACCTGGCCTTGGCACTGCCAGGGATCCAGGGGCAGCCACAGCTGCTCTGGGCACCCTGTGCCAGGGCCTGCCCACCCTCCCAGGGAACAATTCCTGCCCAAGATCCCATCCAGCCCTGCCCTCTGGCACTGGGAAGCCATTCCCTGTGTCCTGTCCCTCCATGCCTTGTCCCCAGTCCCTCTCCAGCTCTCCTGGAGCCCCTTTAGGCCCTGCAAGGGGCTCTGAGCTCTCCCTGGAGCCTTCTCTTCCCCAGGTGAACACTCCAGCTGAAATGCTGGCATGAGGCTTTTCCTGATTCCACAGGAAAAACGAAGCAGGGAAGGGATGTCTCAGCCAACATTCAGCACCTCAGGGCTCCACGTTTCTCTCCCTGGATCTGTGGTTGCTGATCCCTGCTCTGGATTCCTTCTCCCTCTGGTGCCACAGCTGATCCCAGTCATGGAGCCAACGTTTAAAGGAATTTTGATGCAGCCAAGTCTGGATGTTGCCCAACACGAGGAGAGCTCGGATGATCCCTTTCCCCTTCACAACAAGCCAGGACAGGATGTTTTCCTGGGGATTGTCCTGGCAGTTCCCTGAGCAGACACTGCAGCTGCCATGAGGAGACTTTGCTGCATTCCCAAATTAATGTCCTTGCTTAGATCAGGACAGAATCTGAACTTAACTTAAGTTCAGGCAAAATTCTAAAGTTCCATTTAATCAAAGCAGATACTTACGCTCTGGCACTTAAAATAAGTAAAAACCAGTCAATAATGACTTGTCTGGTGTTCATTAGGGCACGGAAACATTGGCACTGTGTTATTTTTCCACTGCTACCTCTGAGCCTTTCATTTGGAGGCTGGATTGATTATCCCTATCTGTCAGAAGCATCCAGCTCTGGCATTATTGACCTCATACCATTAATTGCACAATTATCTTTCAACTCTGCAATGAAGTGCTGCTCATTCTTATGTTTTGAATTTTAAAAATCTTACTGTTGAACTCCTGTGCACGGACCTTTAGCTGCAACTGAATAAAAATCCCTATTTCCCTTCTTCCTCACACTAATAAACATCCCTGGGCTGTGTTGTCTTTCCATTTTTAATGGGAACAGGGTTCCAGACTGGTTGAGCAGCACAGAAACATTCCAGGTACGGGTGGTGCTGCCTGGGGGTCTTGGAGAGCTACAAACAAGAAGGTAAATTTACATCGAGAGGGGCTGAATGCTTTAAATTAAAAGGTGAAAAGCTCAACAGCCCTGGCATGGAAAATGGTCCCAAAACGTTGTGGTGACCCGGGCTGGGATTGTCCCCCTGCACTGAGACCCCTCAAGGGCTGTGTCCAGTTCTGGGCCCTCAGGGCAGGAGAGCCCTGGAGGGGCTGGAGCGTGTCCAGGGCAGGGAACGGAGCTGGGAAGGGGCTGGAGCCCCAGGAGCGGCTGAGGGAGCTGGGAAAGGGGCTCAGCCTGGAGCAAAGGAGGCTCAGGGGGGACCTTGTGGCTCTGCACAACTCCCTGACAGGAGGGGGCAGCCGGGGGGGGTCGGGCTCTGCTCCCAGGGAACAGGGACAGGAGGAGAGGGAACGGCCTCAGGCTGGGCCAGGGGAGCCTCAGGGTGGACACCAGGAGCAATTTCCTCATGGAAAGGGAGGTCAGGCCTTGGAAAGAGCTGCCCAGGGAGGTTTGGAGTGCCCATCCCTGGAGGTGTCCCAGGAAGGCCTGGACGTGGCACTCAGTGCTCTGGGCTGGGGACAAGGTGGGCATCGGGCACAGCTGGGCCTCGCTGGGCTGGGAGGGCTTTTCCAGCCTCAGGGATCCTGGGATTCTGTGCACACGGTCCCCTCACATGGCTGGGACGACAGGGGAAACAGGGACGGCTTTTTCCAGCAGCCCTGGGAATTGCTGTGAAATCCTGGAGGGGTTGATACCAAACATCTCCCCAGCCCCGACACCTGGGGGCTCTGTCCCACTCCCACAAGGCCCGAACTGGTGTGGGATGTCAGAATTCACACCTTGACAAGGGCTTTATTCGTGGTGGGTGTGAATTCCCTCCTCAGAGACAGGGGCCGTTCCCTCTCCTCCTGTCCCTGTTCCCTGGGAGCAGAGCCCGACCCCCCCCGGCTGCCCCCTCCTGTCAGGGAGTTGTGCAGAGCCACAAGGTCCCCCCTGAGCCTCCTTTGCTCCAGGCTGAGCCCCTTTCCCAGCTCCCGTGGGCTCTGATGGGGAACAGCCCAGGCACTGCTCTCTCCACACGCGGAGCTCTCCCAGTTTAGAGGGAATGAGGAGCTGTGGTGGGGATTTAGAGGGAATGAGGAGCCGTGGTGGGGATTTCGATGGAATGAGGAGCTGTGCTGGGGAAGCTAAGCACAAGGTCCAGCCTTGTCCCTGCCCTTGTGTGGGAAAGGGGCTTTTCAGCCCCTGTCCTTGGGAGCCCAACCCGACTCGGGTGGGGCCAGAGCTCACAAGTTATTTCAAACACGTCCCGGGATTATCCTTGTTTGTTACTTCCAAACCATATTCAGCTGCTATTTTGGGGCTTTGTGGAATGATGGTCATTATGTGATATTGCAGCCGGCTATTATTCCTGCTCCAGCTTTAATAAATGCCTGGCAGATTTAATAAAACTGATCCAGATTTAAAGTGTCCCTCTGGTGATAAATCACCTGGTAAAAATTTCCCAGCCCAAGTCACTCTGCCTTATGAAAATCAAGCTGTTTCCATCGAGTTTGCGCTTAGCTGCTGAACAAAGGAGCTCCTAAATCTAAATAATTACAGTTAATGATTAATGCAATTAAAAATGTAAAAAATATTGCGAACAGTTTTAATCAGCAGGTATTAAAAATCATTGAAATGAATGCTGCAAATCCCGGAGATTTGGGAATTAACTCAATCGGGGTATTTCAGTGCTTTGGGAAGAGAGAGGGGAGAAACAGCTCAGGGGTTCTGGCCAAACCTTCGGGGCAGCCTTTGCCAGCGGAGGCGCTTCCCCCTCCACCTTTTATTTAGGAAGGAAGCAACTCCTAAAACAAGCTGATTTTTGGTGGCTCTCCCCCTTGGGCAAACAGCGATTTGTCCGCACGAACGCGGGCCACTCGGAGAGCCCGGGCCCGCGGCGGGCACCTGTCGCTGTTTTCCCCACGGACAAGTAGAGAAACGACACGAAGTCCAGGCTCAGGGATCAATGGAAGGGATTTAATGAATTCTCAGAAGACTTTTATATGTTAGTTCGCAAAGTGTATTAAGTGGCATAAGGTAATTGGTTTTTGCCATCCACCCCCTAAGGGGATTAGTCAAGTTCTAAGACACACAGTTCTGAGTGTTTTTCCAGTTAGAACCATAACAATTCTACCAAAACAATCCGCACTTGCAAGAAGTTTACAAAACTGTAACATTGTTTTGTCTTACTTGCATGGAAAAGACAGAACTCTCACAAAATGCTGCAGAAAGCCGGAAAATCTCTCTGCTAAGGCTTTTCGGTGTCCACAGGCACCCGGCAGCGGCTGTTCGCGAGCCCGGCCGTCCCGGGCCGCCCGGCCCCTCAGCCCTTTGTCCCGGCCCCAGCGCGGCCTGCGCGGCCCGGCCGCCGCGAGCTCCTCCCGCCGCTGTATAATGACCAGACTGCTTCATTAGGAGCACAATTCCCTCGCCAAATCCAGCCCAAACAACTTATTCGAGCGTTTGTGAGCAGAATGCCACTGGGGGGGGCGGCAGGAGGTGAGTGGCACACAATGGGCACCGGGACAAGTGCCCCGGGCCCAGCCCGGCCGCGCATGCAGAGCAGGGATTAGGGGGTCCCACTCCGGGTCAAGTGTCTCGAGGGGAGCTGATAAACACCCCAAACCTGACAACAGCTTTTCCTTTCTTCCTGCCCCACTTGTTAAGTGCCAGAGCAAATCTCCTGAATGGCGCTGGAGTTTACTTAGGGGCCTTTTCTTGCAGAAGACACTCTCTCCATTTTCTGAAGGCCGTTTCAGGCGCTCTCCGGAATAAATTTGCTCCGCATCCCGCACAAAAAACACCCCCCTGCCCTCCCCCTCCGCCTCTTTCCTGCAGCCTTTGTCTCAAGGTGTGTGAACAAGGGGGAAAAATCTGGGCTGAGAAAAGCAAGATTGAGTCCCCCCGCGGATTAAGTCGAGCACTTTGAAGGTTGGCTGAATGACTGACTTTTCATCCTTAAAAAAAAGGTGTTTTTTAAAAAAAAAAAGTTGTTGGGTTTTTTTCTTCCCCTTGGTTCCACTTTCAAATACATATAATAAATGTATTGTTCTCCAGTACTTTCACCAGAAGTGCCAATTGCTGGGCTGGGAATCTGATGGAGGATTCGCTGACGGAAAGTAACTTCAGCTGCTGTGTCCAGCTGATGATCCCCGCTCTCACTGAGGACAAATGGAAGGGCATGAAATGGATCCGAAATATCAAAAATCAAAGCCAGTGTGTGTTATAGGAAGGTCTCTGCAGCCCAGGGGCTTGGGCGTGCTGGGACAGCAGGAAATCTGCAGCTTTCCTGCTCCGGTGGGCACTGGAGCCTCTGGAATATTGCTGGAATGAGATGATCTTTAAACCCCTCCAACCCAGGCCGTTCTGTGGTTCCATGGTTGCTTACCTGGGGGTCAGAGGGCTGGGGACGGCAGGTGACAGCAGCAGGTGACAGCAGCCTCCACCCTGCACTGCTGGTCCTTCAACCTCTTTGCCCTCCCAAAGGCCCAGGCATGGGATGATCCCAGGCTCTGGGAATAAGCAGTGGGTTACTCTCAGTTTTAGGTGACAGTCCCGCTGTGGGACAGGTGGAAAAGGCAAAAAGAAGTTGGTCATGGGGAAAACTCCCGATGGAAAGCACAGGTCCAGACCACCCACAGGGATCCCACCTCCCTGCTCTGCTTCCAGGGGCTCCGGCCTGAAGTCCTGAGGTGGTTTTTATCTTCATCCTCCTCGTTCCTGTGGATGGCAGCTCTTCCATCTCATTCCCCTTAGCTAGGGATCCAGGGGCAGCCACAGCTGCTCTGGGCACCCTGTGCCAGGGCCTGCCCACCCTCCCAGGGAACAATTCCTTCCCAAGATCCCATCCAGCCCTGCCCTCTGGCACTGGGAAGCCATTCCCTGTGTCCTGGCCCTCCAGCCCTTGTCCCCAGTCCCTCTCCAGCTCTCCTGGAGCCCCTCCAGGCAGGTGCTGGGGTCTCCAGCCCTGATTTCTCAGCCTGTCTCCACCGGGAATGCTTCCTTTTGTTCCAGGTGAGGAGCAGTTTGGGTAGGAGGGATGTAGGACAGCTCCCTGTGCTGTGTTTGCCAATTAACCCCCTGTGCTGCAGGCAGTGTCCTGCTGTCCCCATGTGTGTGTTGACACAAGCAGTGCCAGAGCCAGCCCCAAAACTGCTTCCCCTGATCCCAAAAACACTTGTGCTTCACACAATGGGAATTCTATAGGAATTTATGGCTGGGCTCAGATTAGAGATCAGGAAGGAATTGTTCCCTGGGAGGGTGGGCAGGCCCTGGCACAGGGTGCCCAGAGCAGCTGTGGCTGCCCCTGGATCCCTGGCAGTGCCCAAGGCCAGGCTGGACATTGGGGCTTGGAGCAGCCTGGGACAGTGGGAGGTGTCCCTGCCATGGCAGGGGTGGAATGGGATGGGCTTTGAGGTCCTTCCAACCCAAACCATTCCATGACTCTGCTCTATCCTATGGATTTCAGCCACTGTCTCTCTCTCAGAGATTTGGGGTGGCTTTGGGGCTGCAGGATCAGCAGTGGCAGATGGGACCAGGGTACCAGGACAAGTCTAACACTGCTGCTGTGAGGATCCTTTCACAATCAAAATGAAGGATAAGGCTGGGACTTGCTCTTTTCTGTGTATCCAGGGACAAAGGGAAGTGGGATCCCCAGTGTGCAGTGGTTGCACAGGGCCTGGTACATAACCCACAGCTTTATCAAAAGTTTCCAGAGTGGGATGCAGCTTCATCTCCTTGTTATTGAATTAATTGTTTTCCCAAGGAGGGGATTATGAGCAGGTTGGTCTCACCCTGATTCCTCAAATTGTAAATTCTGTGAGGAGCGGCTGAGGGAGCTGGGAAAGGGGCTCAGCCTGGAGCAAAGGAGGCTCAGGGGGGACCTTGTGGCTCTGCACAACTCCCTGACAGGAGGGGGCAGCCGGGGGGGGTCGGGCTCTGCTCCCAGGGAACAGGGACAGGAGGAGAGGAAACGGCCTCAGGCTGGGCCAGGGGAGGCCTCAGGTTGGACACCAGGAGCAATTTCCTCATGGAAAGGGAGGTCAGGCCTTGGAAAGAGCTGCCCAGGGAGGTTTGGAGTGCCCATTCCCTGGAGGTGTCCCAGGAAGGCCTGGACGTGGCACTCAGTGCTCTGGGCTGGGGAGAAGGTGGGCATCGGGCACAGCTGGGACTGGATGGGCTGGGAGGGCTTTTCCAGCCTCAGGGATCCTGGGATTCCTGTTTTGCTGCAATACAAGCAGGGATGTACTTTGGATCCACCAAACCCCCTTGGCCAGGAACTCAGGGGAGCCTTGACCCCTCAGCAGGAGCAGACCTTTCCTGCCTCCCCGGCTCTGGGACGTGGGAGCTCCTCTGAACTCGCAGCAGGGCCCAGGGGAGGAGCTCCTGCCTCGGAGCAGGTTTGTGTCTCTGAGTGGCCTCACCTTTCCCACTGCACTGAAGCAGAACCATTAGAAGAGCCCAGCCTTTGATGGGGAGTGTGAGCTGCACACAGGTCAGAGCTCATAATGAGATAAACTTTCACTTGAAACTAATTCTTGAGCTTATTATGCTGTAATAGCTTTGGGAAAATCACTTTCCATGGGCATATTGCAGTCTCTGAGGTACAGCTAAGCCAAAGAGGTGATTTTCCTCTTTATTTCCAAATGCAGCAGCTTTAAAGGACGCTTTCATGGATTAGGAAAACATGTTTTGGGTAAATCGTGCTACCCACGTCGAGGCTGCAGGCAATTAAATCCTGCCATTGAGATTACCAATTATTAGATTATATATGGATTTTTTAAAGCAGCGAGCTTGGTTCTGCTCGTGTGTCAAGGGGCTGCACGAAGAAAACAGAGGAATGTGCAAAGAATTGTTAAATAACTGATAAATAGGCTTAAGTTCTTTAAACTGGCAGCACGAGTAGCTTAAGCAGTATGGTTTGGATCATCTGAATTTCCAAATACCTGGAGTATATTTGTAAACATGGCAATCTAACATTTTGCTGAGCAGCACATTCACGTCCCAATTAGCATAAATGAGGATTTAACAGCTGATTGCACAGTGTGAATGATAGGGACTAATTGTCAGAGCGGGAGAGTTGGGAGATGATGGTCCCGGAGCGGTGCTTTGGGGTGGGACGGCCGGGGCAGGGTGTGGGACTCCTGCCCGCCTCGGGGAGGGGAATGCGGGAGCGGCCCCATGTTCCGGCATCCCCCCTCCTTCCTCTGCGGCCGAGGGGCTCCCGGCCCCCGAGTGCTCCCGCAGCAGCCGGCTGTGCGAGGTGCGGCTCTCTGCGGCCCCTAATCGGGGCGGGATGGGGGCTGTGCTCGCCGGGGCTCCGGCCGGGAGCCGGCTGGGCACGGGCAGCCACAGGGAGCGCCCGGGACGGGGCACAGCCGGGCTGGCGGTGCCCGGGGAGCCCGGCTCTCCTCCAGGCTGCCCTCGCGGCCCCAGGAGAGCCTCACCTGCGGTTTTGTCCTCACCTCGCGACATTCCCACCTGACAGGCACCTCCTGTTCCCTGTGAATGCTAAAAGCCTGGCTGCAGAGAGGTTTCTCAGTTTTCTGACAGTGTCTGTGTGAAAGCCTTGCTTTCTCATGGGCACTATGGGAAAACAGTTGGGAGATTTTGTAAACTATGGCATTGTTATGATACCAAGGAGAAAATATCTGAAGTGAGTGGTGTTGGGTTCAGCCAATCCCTCTGGGGGGTGCTTGGTCAGTGAACCAATAATGTCAGTCCAGCGTGCTAAGGTATGGAAGCGAATTTGTAAATTAATAAAGGGTCGGTTTCTTCTCGTCCTAAACCGTCCGTGTCGCTTTATTCCTCGGTCTCTGCTCGCTAGCGACAGTTCCCTCCGCTCCGCAGCCCCGGGGGAAAGGGGTTTTGGACTGGAGCAGGGAGTGGCTCAGCAGCCACCCAGGGCTGGCAGGGCTCCCTTCGGGTGGGCTGGACCCCGCTGTGCTGCTGGGGAGGCTGATCCCGCTGGGAAAAGCTCTCTGGGAGCCTGTGGTCACTGTCACCCACAGCCACCCCTCCAGGGCTGCTCTGCACCCCTGGTTCCCGCGGGGAGCGTCCCACAGCCGAGCGGGGATTGCAGCGGAGGAGCAGGAGGGGCTGTGGGGCAGCACCCCCTCGGCCTCCACGGGGACACCTGGCAGAGGCACCTGGGTCACCTGCAAAGTGCCCCTCAGAAGGAAGGGTCACTGTCTCCCGGGCAGCCCTGAGTAATGCCCTGAAGGATCCCCCCTCTCTCCGCAAGCTGGGCCTGGAGCTGAGTTTAGATCACAGAATCCCAGGATCCCTGAGGCTGGAAAAGCCCTCCCAGCCCATCGAGGCCCAGCTGTGCCCGATGCCCACCTTGTCCCCAGCCCAGAGCACTGAGTGCCACGTCCAGGCCTTCCTGGGACACCTCCAGGGATGGGCACTCCCAACCTCCCTGGGCAGCCCCTGCCAGCGTTGAAGCCTCACATCCTGTTGGATTTAATGTCTGCTTTGGTCTCACGTGTAGAGGGGTCACCCTTCAGCCTGAGGTGTTGGAGGGTCCAGCACCATCCCTGAGTCAGCAACAGCCCCATCTCCACCTCGTCTTCACCCCCCTCCCAGGAGCAAGGGGATCCCTGAGGAAAGCCCCTCCTGTCCTGATTTTCACTGTCTCTGACCCCCCAACACCCAGGGAAAAGGAGGGGAATTGGCATTGATCCTTTGGAGCTGCCCATGCCCAGACCAGCTGGGACAGGGGCTTTGTCACCCTTGGAACTGCCATGGCCAGGCCCCGTCCCCAGGGATGAAGGAGGAGCACTGAGGTACCACCAGTGGTATTTTTGGGTCACCTCCCCAGTGATGGATCTGGACAGTCCCATGGAAAGATCAGACAACATCCATAAACTCTTCCTGTCTCCAGCTGCCTGGGGAGGGCAGAGGAAACGGAGAAGGAAGGAAGAAAACAGCCTGAGATAAATCCTTACACGGAGTTGTTCATGGAACCAGGGAATCCCAGAATGGTTTGGGTGGGGAGGGACTTCAAAGCCCACCCAGTGCCACCCCTGCCATGGCAGGGACACCTCCCACTGTCCCAGGCTGCTCCAAGCCCCAATGTCCAACCTGGCCTTGGGCACTGCCAGGGATCCAGGGGCAGCCACAGCTGCTCTGGGCACCCTGTGCCAGGGCCTGCCCACCCTCCCAGGGAACAATTCCTGCCCAATATCCCATCCAGCCCTACCCTCTGGCAGTGGGAAGCCATTCCCTGTGTCCTGTCCCTCCATGCCTTGTCCCCAGTCCCTCTCCAGCTCTCCTGGAGCCCCTTTAGGCCCTGGAAGGGGTGTTGGCCAAAGGGTGGCTGCAGGGAGTGGACAAGAGGGTCCCAAACCCGAGCTGTGGGGACAATAAATCCTCCAGCTGTGGCACTGAACAGCAGCCACAGAGGAACTCGGATTCCCTTCCTCTTCCTGGGCTCACAGGGGGATTTCAGCCTCTGGAAACCTCTCTGTGCTCCCTCCCCCTGGAATGGCTCCAGATAACCTGGAATTTCTGCAAAGGATCTCTTGCAGGCAACCACTGGCCTTAACTGAGTGGCCTGGATGGCTGCAAACTGGAGAGCTGGATGTGCCTGTGCTCCCGTCAGCATCGCTGGATTTGGTGGTTTTATCCTCTGGTGGAGCCCAGAATTCCAGCACCAGAGCCGCTTCCCCGGCTGGCTCAGCAAGGGATGGAATTCTGGACACGCTGGAGGTTTTCCTTTTTAACCAAGAACCCCAGGACAACCCTGTGATAATCAGCATTATCCAGCCTGGCCAGTGCCGGGGTAACTTCTGTTGGGAATGATCACTTTGGGAGATCTGGAGACCAAAACAAAATAACTACCAGGGCCAAAAATCTTAAGGAGATCTCCAGTTTCTATTAAAGACATTTTACTGCATCAAATATTCAACCAAATGGGCAAAATCCTTTCCACAAAATGAAATGTTTCCTTCAAAGAATAAGCAAAGTTAGGTAAAAAATGACAAGAAAAGGAGTTTTGAAGCAGGCCTGACTTCCTGCATCACCAAACACCAGCAGTGCCACCAGCCCGGTGTTTTCATCTGCAAACAAAGCACGTGGCAATTTGGCTTCTTTTGGGCCCTGAATCATTAAATTCCAAATATGTACTCGGAGTGTGGCCATGGGCACAGCTGGGGAGAGCAGCGAAGTGCAGGTCTGGTGGAGAGGGACTCTGGAAGCCACAACTCAGCTCTGCCACCAGATTTAGGCTTTTCTTGGCAGTGCCCCAGCACAGCACGACAGGATTTAATTGTTCCTGCAAAGAGCAGGGACTGGAGCAGTGCTTTTAGATCTAAATTCCCTTCCAAGTGGTGGATCTTCAGGAATAACCAATGTGTCCCACACGGGCAGCTGTGGGGGGAGAGTTCTGATCCCAAACCTGTCAAAAGAGCTCAGGAATCATCCTGTGAGCTCCAGCTGGGAGGGGAGCAGCCAGGAGCCAGGGCTGTCCTGGGTGGAGCTGCTCCCACAGCTCGGCTGCGCAGGGACGTGGTCTGGGGGCTCCTGGTGACACCTCCTGGAGACACAACCAACCAGCCCGGCCTCAAATCCACGATGGATGGGGCTTGGAGCAACCTGAGCAAGAGAGTGGTGTCCCTGCCCGTGGCAGGGGTTGGGATGGGATGAGCCTTAAGGTCCCTTCCAGCCCAAACCATTCCAGGGTTTTATGGTACACACCAACCCCATGGAACTCTCCAGGCTGGGGCAGAGGGGCTGGAGAGCTGGAAAAGGCCCTGGGGGTGCTGGGGACAGCGGCTGGATGTGAACCCTGGTGTGCCCAGGTGGGCAAGAGGCCGATGGCCCCTGGGCTGTGCCAGGGCAGGGATTGTCCCTCTGTGCCGGGCACTGTGAGACTCCTCAAGGGCTGGAGAGCTCTGGGCCCTGCAGGAGAGCCCTGGAGGGGCTGGAGCATGTCCAGGGCAGGGAACGGAGCTGGGAAGGGGCTGGAGCCCCAGGAGAGGCTGAGGGAGCTGGGAAAGGGGCTCAGCCTGGAGCAAAGGAGGCTCAGGGGGGACCTTGTGGCTCTGCACAACTCCCTGACAGGAGGGGGCAGCCGGGGGGGGTCGGGCTCTGCTCCCAGGGAACAGGGACAGGAGAAGCTCCTTTGTGAGGCTGCATGAGGGGAGCGGATCCTGTCCCTTCTCTCTCCCGTGTCCGGGGACCTCGGTGCTCCCTCGTTCGTTCCAGAGCCATTGGGAAGGAAGGGCAGGGCTGTACTCGGAACATGCCCGAAGGAAGGGCAGGGCTGTACTCGGAGCATGCCCGGGGTAAATCCCCCCTGCAGGCTGGTTTGGGTGTGCCTGTGATCCCTCCCTGTCCCTTTCTCCTGTCCAGCCTCATTAAGGGCTTACGGCCTTATCTTCCTTTCCCTCAATCCAGAGGCTTGTAATGATGCTCATTCCCCTCATTTTCCCAGCTGAACCTTCCTTGAGTGGTTAATCTTCCCTTCCGTGGAGTTTAACAAGGAGGGTGGATGTGCACAGACTGCTCGATAACTCTCAAAAAAAAGTCGGGTTTGGTCTGTCCAGACTCCTGTAACCCCACCTGGAGCATTCCCTGCTGGATACAACCAGCGTGAGAGAGCAGGTGAGCAGCAGGACAACTCCACCTGAGCCAGGGTGGCTGCAGGGACACACCAGGCTCCAGCTTACACCTCTTGTTATCCTGACACCAAAGGCATTTCACAGAATCCCGGAACCCCAGGGTGGGTGAGGTTGGAAGGGACCAGAGTGGGTCCCATCTGGTGCCACCTCCCTGCTCCAGCATCATCCCAGAGCACAGGGCACAAGAGTGGGAATATTCTGGGATATCCGCAGGGAGGAGCCCCCAGCCCCTCTCTGGGCTCTGTTCCAGCTCGGGCCCTGCCCAGGGCAGGAGTTGTGCCTCCTGTGCAGGGCAATTGCTGGGCTCAGGCCCTGCCCGTGGCTCTGGTGCCGCTGCTGGGCCCCGGAGCAGAGCCCGGGCCCTGCCCTGAGCCCTCCCTGCAGCCAGGGACAGCCAGGGCTGAGGGCCCCTCTCAGCTGGGGCTCCTCTCGAGGCTGAGCAGCCCCAGCTCCCTCAGCCTGTCCTGGGCACCGAGATGCTCCAGGGCCCTCCAGGATTGCTGAGCCTGTAGAACATCAGTCCATGGCTACAGCAGCGTGTGAGGGACATTGCTGGGTGTTGCAGGGTGTGTATTTGTTGTCACATTAATGGAAAGGCCGAACAGCTGTAACGGGTTGAGATGCACTGAAGAGACACTTTTCCCTCAAAAAAAGGGAATGTGACAGCTGTTTGTAATCATAAAATCATGGAATGGTTTGGGATGGAAGGACCTCGAAGCTCCTCCAGTGCCACCCCTGCCATGGCAGGGACACCTCCCACTGTCCCAGGCTGCTCCAAGCCCCAATGTCCAGCCTGGCCTTGGGCACTGCCAGGGATCCAGGGGCAGCCACAGCTGCTCTGGACTTCTTGGGATTTTCAGATTTTTAGAGAAAAGGCTCAGAGGTTTTGGTTTAAATGGGAGGAAAACATCCTGTTTGTTTATGTCCTCATTTCCAGAGGCTGTTCTGATGGAAATGTAACCGTGAAGGAAAAATAATCCCCAAAGCTTTCGTGATCTTCTAAATCCACAACTGAAAACAAGACTGGAGGAGGAAATCCCTTGGGGAGTGTCACTAATTGGAGGTGCTTCCTTTCTCTTCCCCTCTCCAGGCAGAATGAGGCAGGAATTCCAGTTTGCTCCTTATCCCATTGAATTTAATGTATTTGGGAAATTTTTTTTGTGTTCTCGATGTTACGATGTTGTCATCTTTCATGTGCTGGACTTCACAGACTGCTGCCACTTCCTTTCTTCCAAATCAGATCCAAACATGGTGGGGTCTGCCTGTTCCTTCTCCCTGGGTACAGGAATTGGAAAAACAATGTCAGGCTGATAATTTCCTGAGGGGACTTTTGAGCAGGAACCTTGGACCTCGTGACGTGGGACTGGGAGCAGGACAGGGCTCAAGGCCATCTGCCCTGGCTGCTCCTGACATCTGCTGCCCTCACTGGCCACTCCAGGATCAGGACAGGGACTGTTAATTACTGAGGGAGCATTTTCAGCTCTGCCTCGCTGGCGGGGGTCAGTGTGGGGCCCCTTCCCAGCGAAAGCAAAAGGCGTGACCCAGGCAAAGTTCAGTGCAGAGACAGGACCTGGCCTGACCTCGGCAATGGCCCAGCCTGTCCCGCAGGGTAGGAAGGCATAGAATTACCTTCTGGAATAGTTTCCATCTTCAGGAGGGGTGTTCCTATGCAGCAGCAACTGCTGCCAGGAAGGAGGGGGAAGATTCCTGTGGGAGAGCTCCCGCCATGCAGATTGTTGGGAATGAGGGTTCTGCTCACCTGCAGTCAGGACAGGACAAGGGCTCAGCTGGGATGGCACTGCTGCCACATCCAGGATGGCACTGCTGCCACATCCAGGATGGCACTGCTGCCACATCCAGCGGCCCCAGGGAGGCAGAAAGCGATCGGGAAAGGAGTGCTGGGAATGTAACAACCCCTGAGGGGGGACAAGACCCTAAAATGTGTCTGAGTTCAGGTGAGTGGAGGTGAGGGAAGTGATGGATACAGAGAGTCCCTCCTGCCTGGCCCTGCTGCCACCAGAACAAGGCACTGGGACAAACACAGGACCTGCCCAGGTGGGATGGACACTTCCAGGGGCTCACTGGGCTTGTTGTTAAAAAAAAAACAGGGAGGGGAAGGCTGGAAGTGTCCCTCTGGAATGGCAGCACTTTGGGACATGTTTTGCCATCCTGCCCAGCGGTGTCTGAGGGGATGGTGGCCTAAAAGCAGCTCTTCCAACTCAGGATATTCTGTGATTCCGTGACTGCACAAAGCAAGGAAGAGGTGGGAACGACCCACCGGGAGGGTGGGAGGCCCTTGTGGAAGGAGAGAGTGAAGTTCCCTGTGGGAATGATCAGGGAGAGCATCGGATCAAGGCAAAAGAAACCAGGAATGGAAAGACAAGAGCAGAGACTGGCCACGTGTCCAACCCTGGGGACGAAGGGGACAGCAGACCCCCAGACACTGTTCCCTAAGGAAGGTAAGGAGTTATCCTAAAATCCAGCAGGAAAGCCCTGCCACTGATAAAAGTTGCTCTTTGGTCTGGGAGAAGGATTTTCCCTTCAGCTCTGGACCACAGCAAGGATCAAACCCTGTCTGGGAGCACCGTTTCCTATATCGCCCATAGCCCATATCCCAAATCCCATATCCCAAATCCCATATCCCAGATCCCCCCATCCCAGAGGAACAGCTGCTCCCACGGGGAATGGAGGCACCAATTCCAGCCAACCTTTCCCAGGGATTTCCTCGCTCCTGTTATTTCTTCAGCCCCTTGCCCAAGCCTGGGTTCTGTTTTACTAAAGTTTCATTATTTTGGAAATAACAATCAAGTTTCTGCTTTAGCATAATCAGCACTTCTGCACTTCTGATTTCTGTCAGATTTGTGGTGATGGAGGGATTTTTGTGGTGATGGAGGGATTTTGCTGGGGATGGTGGGACTGGATGGCCCCGGAGTTCTCTTCCAGCCTTGCTGACGCTGGGATGAATGTGCTGGATGGATCCAACAAATGGCAAATCCCACCCTGGCTCCGGGAATCAGTCGAGTGGATCTTGCTGCAGTTTTGCTTCAGGAGGGAAAATTCCAGCAGTGTTGGGGATTTTGGTCTTTTTGCAACTGAACATTCTCGGGGTTTGTTGGGTTCTCAGCAAGGTTCTGTGTGAAATACCTTGGATTTTGTGTTATGGTGAACATTATAACACAAATGTGGGTGAAAAGAGATGAAACAGGATGGAGCAGCTTGATCACAATTTTCATTTTTATTTTCTTTCCTCTATTAATTAATTTGTTATTTGTTTCTTTCAAGTGGCCTCAAAATCAAGGCTTCTCAGGATCCTTCCTTTTAAAGGAGTTGCCACTGTCTGCACAAAAACTGGAATGGAAACTCTGCTTCTCCTGCCCCCAGCACTGTGATCCCCATATTTATTAAATTTTATTAAATTTACCATCTCTTGCTGTATCTGCAACCAATCCGTGACCTTCTCCTTCTTTCCTCCAACAGCTCCACCTCATGCCCAGCTGCTGGAATCTGCCAGTTTGGGAGCGTAGCTGCCTTTTTTTGGATAAACTATGCCTGGAACTCGTTTGTTCCCTAAGTTCATTCATTCCCTTCATTCCTCTTCCATTGTCCCTGATCACCTTTCCATCCCCGCTCTCCCAGGGAGTGCAGATCTGGATTTCCAAGCACCTGGGTGATGTGCTTGGGCTGTGCTTGGGCTCTCCAAGCAATCCTGCAGGACGTGGCTGTTCTTTGGGGGGCAAAGGCTTTGGGGTCTTTCTGATTCCAGCCAGAAATCTGGCAGATGGTGGAGAGTTCATGAACCCTCTTTGTGCTTTTCCCACAAATTCTCTGTGTGTTTTCAACCCCAGCAGAGCCATATAGAGTTTGGCCAAATTAAGCTGAAGAAGGGGAAATTTAGGAGAGATGTAGGGAAGGAATTGTTCCCTGGGAGGGTGGGCAGGCCCTGGCACAGGGTGCCCAGAGCAGCTGTGGCTGCCCCTGGATCCCTGGCAGTGCCCAAGGCCAGGTTGGACATTGGGGCTTGGAGCAGCCTGGGACAGTGGGAGGTGTCCCTGCCATGGCAGGGGTGACACTGGATGGGCTTTGAGGTCCCTCCCAACCCAAACCTGTCTGGGATTCCCTGGTTCTGAATTGGAGTGTCCATCACCAAACAAAGCCTTTTTATTAATGCCAACCCCAACCCCTCCATCCAAGGGCCCCTCCATCCTGCCCCTGGGCAGGACAGAGCCTTTGCCTTCACATCCTGAGCCCTCAATCCGTGGCAGATCCTCCTCCGGAGCCACGAGGCACCAGCCCAGCAATGCTGAATTCCCAGTGGCACTGGGGGAGCAGGGAAGGGCTCTCCTGTGCATTTGGAGAGGCTGAATGTCCATGGCACGTTGGGGAAGGATGGGAAGCCCTTTGCGGTGAGAAAGTGCCATGAAAAAATGAGATTTCTCTTTAAATTCTTATTCCCAGGCTTTTCTTGGTCTCAGATGCATCCAGCTTCACCTGGGTATATCCCAAGGTGTTGGGAAATCCAGACTGGTGCCCATCCCACCACTGGTGTGGGAAGGTGTTCCGGGCTGTTTGTTCTCCGTGTGTGTTTGCTGGTTCTCTCTGACACAGGGAATGCTCAGCTGCAGCAAAATCCTTGGTTTTTCCAGTGGAAAAGAGGCTGTGGAGTCAGATCCACCACTTCCCAAAAGAAACCACCCTGTGAAAAAGAGAAACGAGCTCCAGTAGGGGTTGACTTCGATGAGGGGAGGGTGACTCCTCGGATTCCCTCAGTTTGGGATCCAAAGGCAACAGATGTTTCTTTTCCATGAGGAATTCCGGGAATTGTGAAATCATTCGAGTGTTTCATCCTAAAAATATCCCATCACCATGGCACCAGTAAGGCCTGGGTGCCACTTTCCTGAGGCTCAGAGGTGCTGCCAGTGCCTGTGGACTCCCTGCTCCAGGACATGGGACAGGAATCCCTCAGGGTTCCCTGGGTTTGGGACTCCCTGTTCCTGGGACAGGGAAACCCTCATGGTCCCCTGGGTTTGGGGTTCCCTGTTCCTGGGACAGGGAATCCCTCGGGGTCTCCTGGGTTTGAGACTCCCTGCTCCTGGGACAGGAATCTCTCGGGGTCCCCTGGGTTTGAGACTCCCTGCTCCTGGGACAGGGAATCCCTCGGGGTCTCCTGGGTTTGGGACTCCCTGCTCCTGGGACAGGAATCTCTCGGGGTCCCCTGGGTTTGGGGCTCCCTGTTCCTGGGACAGGGATCCCTCAGGGTCCCCCAGGTTGTCCCCAGAGGACGAACACCCCCCAGCAGCTCCCACTCCTTGGCTGTGCTGGGGCACCCTGAGGGCTGCAGGAGGTTCCCCAGGAGGGAATTTCCAAGCTCTGAGGATCCAAACTACCCCGTGTATTTTACCTGGAGGTCCCCTGGCTCACCTGGATGTGCCTGGGAGGCAGGAAAGACTCTGGGGGTAATTCCAGCCTTGTTTCCTGCAGGGATTTTGCAGGAGCCTGATGCAGACTCAAATCCGGGCGAGGCAAAGAGCACAAACCCCATCAGCAACTTCCACACTCCAGGAAAAATGAGCATCAGACGCAAATGGAAAATCCCTGCTCTGCTCACTGCTGGTGTTCAGAGCAACCCGGGGCTCTGAGCAAACTCCAGAAAGCAAACGTTGGCAAAAGTGACCGAGATTCTCCCCTCCCCACGCGGCAGGAGATGCAATTCCTGCCAGCTGCCGTCCCAGAGCCGGCCGGGCAGCGGGATGAGGCTGAGCCCCCGCGGGTCTCCGTGTCCCGTGTCTCCCTCAGCTGGTGACAAACCCTCGGGGACACCCGGAGCCATCGGCTCCCAGCAGAGACCAGGCCCCGGCTCAGTTCTGGGCGCTGCTTCCCAGGGGATCGTGTGTGATCGCAGGGATTCCTTGTTCCTAAAACCTGTGACCATCCAGAGTTCCTGGAGTTGGAACCAGCCACGTGCTGGGCCATGAGGCCACGAGGACAGGTGTTTGTTCCTCAGGCAGGGACACCAGAATTACCCCATCACCCCCGGGGACATTTCCTGGCTCCTCTCCCACCTCGCTCCCTGCGCTGCTGCAGGGGGGCTGTTTGTGCTGGTACAGAGCCATGGAGTCATGGAATGTTTGGGTTGGGAGGACCTCAAAGCCCATCCAGTGCCACCCCTGCCATGGCAGGGACACCTCCCACTGTCCCAGGCTGCTCCAAGCCCCAATGTCCAGCCTGGCCTTGGGCACTGCCAGGGATCCAGGGGCAGCCACAGCTGCTCTGGGCACCCTGTGCCAGGGCCTGCCCACCCTCCCAGGGAACAATTCCTTCCAATATCCCATCCAGCCCTGCCCTCTGGCAGTGGGAAGCCATTCCCTGGGTCCTGGACCTCCAGCCCTTGTTCCCAGTCCCTCTCCAGCTCTCCTGGAGCCCCTTTAGGCCCTGGAAGGGGCTCTGAGCTCTCCCTGGAGCCTTCTGTCCTCCAGGTGAGCACCCCCAGCTCTCCCAGCCTGGCTCCAGAGGGGCTCCAGCCCTGGAGCAGCTCCGGGGCCTCCTCTGGGCTCTCTCCAGCAGCTCCAGGTGCTCCCTGTGCTGGGATCCCAGACCCGGCTGCAGGAGGGGTCTCACGAGGGCAGAGCAGAGGGTCGGGATCCCCCTTCACCTGCTGCCCACACCAGTCAGACACACATCTGTGGTTACACTCAGGTGCTGCTTGGCAGCTGCTGGGGCTGAGGTGCTTCCCAAGCCCCTCTCCAGTGGCAGCGGGACCCCTTTCCCCACAGGATCCGGTTCTCCCTGCCCCGCATCCCGGCTCCTTGCAGGAACCCCCGGGGGTGGTGCTGGGCAGGGCTGGGAGCAGCCCCGCCGTGTTTTCTCCGTGGGTGGGTCCCGGTGGCTGCTCGGGCTCCTGGCTGGGTCCTGTGCAAGCTCCCGGTGCTCATCAGCAAACTCGTTCCTCAGGGCTCCCCTTCACACCGGGGTCTCTGCTCCCTCTGGGTTCTGGAAGCGCCAGCTGAGCCCCACCCAGCCCAAGCCTTCCCTCCGGGGCAGAATAAACCAAAACCACCCAAAACCACGGCCCCGGTTTGCCCACGAGATGGATTTAATGCGGGGCTGGGCTCAGAGCCACCCCATCTGGATGTGGGATCTGCCGGAAAGCCGAGTTTTGCCGTGACAGAAGGTCGGCTGCTCCCGGGCTGGGGAAAAACCCACCCAACAACAACAACAAAAAACAAGCAAAGCAAAACAAGTGTTTTTATTAAACTTGCATGCACTTAAGGCACTCCTTTGAACCTTTAGAGCCCAGCCCAGTGTTCACTGGCGATGAATGTCCTCATCTGGCTTTAAAAGGTGGGGACAATGTCGTGCACTTAAATCCCTTCACTGGAAATTTCGTGCCTTTCATTTGTTTAGCCACAGTAGAGAAAAGCCCAGTCACAAAACTTTCCTGTGGGCTTAAGGAGATTTCTCCTTTGAAGCAGCCCCAACAATAATACTGTAATAGAAGTAAAGCCCGCTCCTCTTACCCCAAGCAGATTTTCCCCTCCACAAACGTGCTGCAATCGATGACAAAGTGGCTCTGGCTAAGCAGGGCCGGTCCCCCCCGGCTACTTTGTGTTGAACTTTTCCGAGCCAGCCATAAATACAGAGATACCAAAGAGTTAATTTGCGTTTTTAAACCTCCTTCCCAATATCCTCTCTCATTCCTGCATAAAATCCCCATGTCCAGACATCAAATCAGTAAACCCTGTTGCCTGTCAGCGAGGACAATGTCAGGCCATTAGTATGTTAATAAGTCCGGAGGGTGACAGGTGGCCTAGTAGACAGCTCAATTAAGCTGCTCATTAAACACACGCTAACGAACAGCCAAGGCAGGGCCTGAACAGCACCATTCTGTAATGACATGATGTCAGAGCGAACAAATGAGGAAAAATAACAAAAACATTACAGCAGTGACAGACGCCACTAATAGGGACCCCTTGCACTACATCAGCCCTCAAATCAATGAGCAACAGGGATCAAAAAACTCGACCCAACATTCTCAGGGGACTGAATGCAGCAAGATTTTTTTGGTCGGGTTTTTTCCTCTCTCTTTTTTTTTTTTCCCTCCCCCTAGACTAAAATTATCAGAAAATATCAGGAATTAATAACGGGCGGGAGGGAGGGGGATGAAGGGACAGAGTTTGTTTGCTGTAGTTTTAACCATGAAAATGTGAGCACTGCGGAAGGTGAGGCCTGAATGAAAATAATTCTTTAATGGGCTCATCATTTCAATTTGATTGGCATTTTTTGCCTTTATCCTGCCTCCCCCCACCCTTTTCCTGGAGGCTGCAGGTTCCATGATTTGCTGTACCTGCTCTGCCTCCTCTTTCACCACAGGTCACCCCACCAGTTAAGAACTTTGAAAGCGCAGATTTGTCGCTATTATTTTGAAAAAGGGGACTTCCAGCAGCTGGTGGAGAAGAAATCCTATCGTTTTCAAGTCAGGAGCTTCCTGGGTAATAAATTCAAGCATCCGACGGGTGCTGAAATGACATTTGAGCCTGGCTTTGCTAAACTAATAGGCTGGTTGGCCATTATAAGGTCACGACCTGAGCTCTCAGCCCCGCTGCAGAGCTGTGTTAAGTTAACAACTGACACCTCGCTGCCTTTCCTTAAAGGTCCAACTCGAGATTCCCGCTAATAACTGGGATAATCGAGTCCTGCCGCTGAGCGGGGTCATGGCAGCGACTTCTGGGGGGGAAAGGGAAAGAAACAAAAGTAAAAGCCACAAAAAGAAGAGAAACAAAACTAAAAGATGCTTTGGAGGGTGCTCCTGGCCAGGTGTGGGAGCGGCTGTGAGCAGGTTGTACGTGCAAAGCTGCCATAATATTTTGGGAGCCGCTGAAGGACTCCCCCAGTTTAGCTCACTGGTTTAACTGGTCAAACTCAGCCCCCCATGAGCCAACGAGCAGCAGCACCATCCCCACACTCATCCCTCTTGTACCTGCCCGTGCAAAGTGGGTGCCGAGGGCTGTTGCAGCAATAATTGATTTTTTCCAGCCCCTTTGGCCTCCCACAAACAAGGCCCCGAGCGCTGGAAAATGAGAATTAAAGGGTGCAAGTGCGGTGGGTGTTGCTGGGCTGGATCCAGCTGTGCCACAGACAATGATGCGAGGCAGACATCAGATGTCAGATTAGTGTGCAGTGACAAAACAGCCCGGCTTGCCCCAATATGGTGACAAAAAATGAGCACAGCTGAGGGCGAGCTCAAAGGGCCCAACGGCGCCGGCAGCGCGGGCGCCAGATTTCCACAGCTCTGCCCTCGCAGGATGGAGCTCCTGAACTGCTCCAGTTCCAGCCTGCAGGGCTGCAACCAGGGGGAAACTTGAGCCCAGGGCAGGTGTCACAGGCCAGGGGCTGAATGAGATGGGCACAGCTCCGGGGCACTGCCAGGGGAGTGGGGAAGGGGAAACGTGGGATGAGCAACCCCTTCTTCCAGACTCCACAGAACAAGGGCACGGGAGCTGCACTGGGGGAGACAGCGTCACTTCAGCACTTGTGTCCTTCTTCCAGAGAAAAACCATCCCTCTCCCGCTGTCTCCACACTCATTTTGCGCGCACAGAGCGTTGGCTGCATTGGGGCAGGTGCTGCCAGTTCAGCACTGACGTGCAGAGGTGCCTTTGTTTGTCACCCACTGCTGCCACTGACTCTGGAGCACTGGTTTGGGTCTCCTGGCTCCTTGCTGCAGCTCTGTGTAGATTTAGGACTGAAAGAACAAAAGAAGTTTTGCCCCGCCAAAGGCATCTGAAGTTTCTGTGGGTGCTTCAGTGCTGGGGCAGTTTTGGGTGTCGGGATATGACAAAGATCTAAAACTCGCAGAGGGTGTCCGAAGGAGGGACACAAGGATGGGGAAGGGTCTGCAGGGGCCACACGAGGTCACTTGGTCAGCTCAGCCTGGAGGAGCCTGAGGTCAGAGCTCCCCGGGGCTGCAGCTCCTCCCGAGGGGCAGCGCAGGGACAGCTCCGAGCTCTGCTCCTGGGACAGGGACAGCAGCCAGGGAGCGGCTGGAGCTGGGCCAGGGCAGGCTCAGGCTGGATTTTAGGGAAAGGTTCTTCCCCCAGAGGGTGCTGGGCACTGCCCAGGCTCCCCAGGGAATGGGCACGGCCCCGAGGCTGCCAGAGCTCCAGGAGTGTTTGGACAGGGAGCTCCGGCAGGAAGCTCATGCCTCCCTCCCTGAAGGTGACACAGACCTTTCCCAGGGGCACAGTTGGGGACTTGGTTCCACACCTGGCGTCAGACAAGGAGCTGTTCTGTGCCCCAGTGCCAACGAAGTGACTCCAGTAACTCCAGGTTTCGATCCCACGGGAACTGGGACCATTTCCACCCTCAGTGCCCCAAGCAGGGGCCCCTGTGGAAGGTGAAGAACCGGACCAGTCCTGTCTGTACCTGGCAGGAAGCAAAGGAACCCCTTCCCGGGAATGCTGCAAGTACCAGGAGACAGATTATGGAAGAGCTATTCCATCACGAAGTCTTAATGGGAGAGGCTTTATTTTCTCCAGAAGAGCTGTGCCAGATCCAGCTCTTGGATCTGCTCCGATCTTCCCAAAGTTGTGTCCTGGATGCCAAGGGGACTCCTCTTCCTCTTGATCCTAAAAGGCAGAAGGGGTGTCCACATTCCCTGCCATGAAAAAGCTGGATTCACCCCGAGGATGAGGAGGGAAAGGCGCCGTTCTGGTACCTGGTGCTGCCTACCCCAGGCCCGGGGCAGGGGAATTTCTGGGGCCTCCACATCTCCCCTTCTGCTCCCACCAGGAGCCCAAAGTGTCACCGAACTGCTGCATCCCCAGAGCTGCACAAAGCTGTGCTGGGAGTCACTGTAAACGGTGATTGGTCTAAAACTCCCCAAATCTCAATTCCTGAACCTCAGGAAGAAATTCCTGACCAGCATCTGGCTGGTCCAGCTGAGGGACTTCCTGTGTATGAGGAAAACCTGGCAAAACTCTCATCTGCGTTTTCCAGGGAACAACAGCATTCTCCAGGTTCAGGTGAAATCCCAGAATCCCAGGATCCCTGAGGCTGGAAAAGCCCTCCCAGCCCATCCAGTCCCAGCTGTGCCCGATGCCCACCTTGTCCCCAGCCCAGAGCACTGAGTGCCACGTCCAGGCCTTCCTGGGACACCTCCAGGGATGGGCACTCCAAACCTCCCTGGGCAGCTCTTTCCAAGGCCTGACCACCCTTTCCATGAGGAAATTCCTGCTGGAGTCCAACCTGAGCCTCCCCTGGCCCAGCCTGAGGCTCTTTCCTCTCATCCTCTCCCTGTTCCGTGGGAAGGTCCCCCCTGAGCCTCCTTTGCTCCAGGCTGAGCCCCTTTCCCAGCTCCCTCAGCCGCTCCTGGGGCTCCAGCCCCTTCCCAGCTCCGTTCCCTGCCCTGGACACGCTCCAGCCCCTCCAGGGCTCTCCTGCCCTGAGGGCCCAGAACGGGACACAGCCCTTGAGGAGTCTCACAGTGCCCAGCACAGGGGACAATCCCTGCCCTGGGGCTGGCACAGCCCAGGGGCCATCGGCCTCTTGCCCACCTTGGACTCCCCGCCGTTCCTGGGCAGAGGCAGCACAGAGGGCAGAGGTGGGAGGGGGAAGGTCTTCTCTGGGCAGAAGGAAGGGATAAGGCTCCCCATAACCTTGGAGGGCACTTTGGGATCACCCACGTTGCAGATGGGGACTGCACTGGCAGCAGTGACCCCTCTGGGGACAGTGAGTGTCCCCAGGCCACTCCAGCTGCTATTCCAGGGATCATCCCATGTAGGAGAAATGACCTGGTGTCCTCAGTGTCCAGGGAGCTCACCCAGCACTGACTTGACCACCACCTTTTAATAATGCTGCGAAGGTCATATTGATTTTCCAGGCTCTAATCACATGGAATATTTTATCCATTATGGAGCAGCAAGTTTGAAAGCCTTGGCTGCTTATTTAATTTCAGCAGGCAGACAATTCCCGGCAGAGCTGTGAAACCTGATATGTGTCATCCTCTGAGCCGACACAGAACATCCCAAACCGGGGCAGGTTCACTCCTGGATTGATGGCTCCGGACTGGCACAGACTGGGATGGGCAAAGCTCAGCTCAGAGCCAGGCTGGGAGCAAACCCAGGGCTTTGCAGCCCTCCTGGAGCTCTGGCAGCCTCGGGGCTGTGCCCATTCCCTGGGGAGCCTGGGCAGTGCCCAGCACCCTCTGGGGGAAGAACCTTTCCCTGCTCTCCAGCCTGAGCCTGCCCTGGCCCAGCTCCAGCCGCTCCCTGGGTGCTGTCCCTGTCCCAGGAGCAGAGCTCGGAGCTGTCCCTGCGCTGCCCCTCGGGAGGAGCTGCAGCCCCGGGGAGCTCTGACCTCAGCCTCCTCCAGCTCATTCCTGCCGCTGCCATCCCAGCCCTCCCTGGTTTTGTGCCCTCCTCGATTTTGTGTCGCACCTTTCCCGGTTCCAATCAGGCTCCGGGAGTTTCTCCATCGCTTCGGTGGCTCAGGGTCACACCCAGGAGGAGCAGGCTGAGGACGAGCCGGGTGGCACCTGCAGCCTCCAGTTTGTCCTTGGCTTTAACGAAGAATTGTGACTTAAGGAGTTTCCACTCAATCCACGGTCCTACAGGGAAAAAATCCCCTGAAGAATTCCAGGTGCACAAGCAGGGGAAACACAAATGAAGCTGCAAGAGTTTGAAAATTAACTCCAGGACCAAACCACCGTGAATTCAGTATCAGCAGTGGCCTGGACTGGGCAGCCTGGAAAGCAGCTGGGAACCCAGGGAGCTGCAGGAGGAACCTGGGCACCCTCTGTACCCCCAGCACTCTGAAGGCACCGCTGTTCCCTGTTCCCTTGGAAGAGGAAGAGGAGCAGAAATAAATTGGGATAAAAGGCCAAGGCACAGAGCCCTCCCGTCCTCGGGAGGAGTTGTTGCACCTCCATGGGAGTTTAGGTTTGGGTTTTCCAGGCTCCAGGCCTGGGTTTGGCACAGGGAGAGGCTCCGGAGGCTCCGGCACCGGCGGAATGGCCACGAGCACCAGTGGGGACGGGGCTGGTCTGAGGCCGGGCTGGAATTCCTGCTCCGGTTCTGAATTGTAAATCTGAATCCATGGGGAAAGAGGCAAAAATGAGCCTGATTTCATGGAGGTTAAACCAGTTGCAGGGCATGGTGTGAGCCTTCGTTCAGTCTGAGGCCGAGCTGGAATTTCTGCTCCGGTTCTGAATTTTAAATGTGGAGGAAAAGACAAAAAGGAGCCCAGTCTAGTGGAGTTCAAACCAGTGGCAGCTTATGGTGAGACTCCTCATAGGAGGGTGAGAAATTGACTGGTGGGGTAAAATTAACTGGTGAAATTAACTGGTTTGTCTGATTTGGGCCACTGATTTTTTGCTGAATTTTGGAAATTTTGTCAGAACAGTGAAATTTAGGTACAAACATCAAATGTAGCAGCTCCAGCCCAAGTATTGCAATCACCACCCAAAAGGACCCCCCTGGGTTTGGTGTTCCTCAAGTTCCTCAAGACCAAATTGACACATTTCCACCTTCTGGCATTGAAGACTTGCAATAAAAAATTAAATTTTAATTGTCGTTTTAAAAGGAGATCATTTCTTCACAGGACCATACATTTAATTATATTATTTAAGATGTATTTAATGTATTTAATTTTGTAGTCAGTAACTGGAAAGGTTTTATTCAGCTTCTTAGGGGGATTAATCCTTAAAATCCTTTTGTGGGGAGGCAGGGGGATATTTTAAAAAATACTCCCGGGATTTTTAAACCACTTTTATTTTTTTTCTTTTCTAGCAAAATGTACTGAACGGACACGGGAGGAGAATTTTTTTCCTTCTTTTTTAGGCTGCCAATGTTTAACAGGGACAGCTGAGAGCCACAGGATGTGTCAGAATGTCTTTGGTGCCAGGCAGGAGGAATTGTTGTTTTTCCCGAGGTTTCCCTGCTCAGATTAATTTGTTTTTATTTTTCAAATGGAGAAAATTCATTCAATGAAATCTTACTGGATTAAATCTTTTTATAAAAAACCCTAAACAGAGAGAAAATTCAAACGGGGCCTTTCAAATGTGAAGGGTTTGCTTTGGATTTCGCGGGACACAGAAGTCACCAAAGGAAACTCTTTTTGCCCTGGGCGGCTCCGAGAATTCCCCAGTGCTGCTCGGAAGGAGCAAATCCCCCTTTCCCGGCGTTGGGAGAGGATGTGCTGCGAGCCGGGGAACGCAGCTGACCGAGGAGGCTCTGAAGTTGCAGCCCTTTGTGTTTATACTTTTGAAA
Organism: Lycocorax pyrrhopterus obiensis; assembly: GCA_014706295.1. Taxonomy (NCBI): domain Eukaryota; kingdom Metazoa; phylum Chordata; class Aves; order Passeriformes; family Paradisaeidae; genus Lycocorax; species Lycocorax pyrrhopterus. The sequence continues at coordinate 545,913 of JACSVZ010000001.1, forward strand.
TATCTCCATTGTGATGCAAATGCTGATTTTCAATCCGAAAAAGAAGAAAAAAAAATATATCTCTTTCTCCCTGTGCAAACTGTTGTAGGAAGTGAGCTTAACTCCAAATGTTCCCATTGAAAGGCGGGATTTCTCTCCCTCCTTGTTTTCTGTCAAACACTGGAAACGGCCGGTATCAAATGAGCTGCTTTTCTCTTTATCCGAGCCTTGACACTTCCAGCCTCCCTCCTTTGGGCACAAACGTCTGAATTTTAAAAATATCTTTAACTCGTCGTCGGGAACGTTTGAGGGGAGCGCTTGTGGGCAGAGGGGGTGAGGAAACTTCAGCGCTCAGTCCTTTTATTCTCCTTTTAAAACCGAAATCCCCTCTCCGAGTTTCATCAAAGGCTTCCTCATTAGTGGATATCCATGGAAATTATATCTTGAGAGGAGGAATAACTGAATGAAATGCATAAATTCAGGGCTGATATTCCAGGCTTTCATTAAGGTCGGGGGTTTTACGTTTATTGTCCGAATTCTGCGGGCTCTGCAACAAGAGCGCCCCAAATTTGTGCAGAGTTTGGGGCAGGGCGGGCGTTGTGGCGCCTGACAATTTTGATGCCTTTCATGTGGATCGGGTTAAAAGTGTTTTTACTGTATCCCTCTGGATGTAGTTCTGAAGAAACATTTCTCCTGCCAAAATACACACACAGGCTGGGATTAAAAGGGCTGAAACCTACCACCAAGTTCTTACCGCCCTCCCACCATCATTAGACTAAATCCGCCGTCATTCCAGATTCATTTTTCCCTTATTCATCTGTCCAACTAATTCCTGCTGCATTCACCGGGCTTACATCTTAATCTTTTCTGTTACATAGAGAATACATAATGAAAAGCTGCATTTTCTGGGTACATGCACACATTTGGAGCGGATGAACCATATGTGAAGTGACATACAATGCTGAATGGGGGCTGAATGGTGTCCAGTGCTAAAAACAGTGCAAGTCCAGGAACAAAAAGCAGGAGAACAAGAGCCCTGTGCTGGGCTTGCCTCGCTCGAACACCAGGGGATTCGCCGCTAAAACATGGGTATAATTTCACTGTTTTCACTCACACAAGCTGTGGGAAAGGAGTCACCATCTGATGTTTGATTGTGCTGGATATGTTTTTGGCAGTAGCCTTGTAGCCCGCATTGAGGGAAGAAAAAGGGGGGAAAAAGAATGGAGCTGCATTTGCCGGGTTGGATTTGGCGTCTGGCGGGAGGCAGGGCTGGAGGAGCCACCTGAGAGCGCGGCCACGGCCCCGCTCCGCTGCCCTTTCCCCCTTTCCCGTGGCTCTGCCTCACCCCGGGGGATTTTCGCCCTCCTGGCAGTCCCTGGGGGGGGACACGAGCGAGAGGTGGCCTCGGCTTTCGTCCCTTGTCGCCGACATGGGGGGGAGAGAGGGGGCAGTGCTGGGGTGTGCTCGGATGGGAGCAGCTCCTCACCGCCCTCGGGCACTGCTGGCATCGCCCCGAGCCCCTCATGCAACAGCCGGGCTGGAGCTGCCGCTGGAGCCAGAGGAGCTTGTCCTGAGGGCTGGAGGTCCCGGCCGGGGCAGCCGGGGGGAAGGGAAGGGAAGGGAAGGGAAGGGAAGGGAAGGGAAGGGAAGGGAAGGGAAGGGAAGGGAAGGGAAGGGAAGGGAAGGGAAGGGAAGGGAAGGGAAGGGAAGGGAAGGGAAGGGAAGGGAAGGGAAGGGAAGGGAAGGGAAGGGAAGGGAAGGGAAGGGAAGGGAAGGGAAGGGAAGGGAAGGGAAGGGAAGGGAAGGGAAGGGAAGGGAAGGGAAGGGAAGGAAGGGAAGGGAAGGGAAGGGAAGGGAAGGGAAGGGAAGGGAAGGGAAGGGAAGGGAAGGGAAGGGGGAAGGGAAGGGAAGGGAAGGGAAGGGAAGGGAAGGGAAGGGAAGGGAAGGGAAGGGAAGGGAAGGGAAGGGAAGGGAGCGGCTCCTGCAGCTGCCACTGCCCTCGGCAGCTCCGCAGCACTTCAGGGGGCTTAAGCTCGGGCTTAGAGAGAGAGGGGCATCTGCTTAAATCCTCTCAACTTCAGACGGGCTTAGCTGAGCGCTCCCAAGTTGGAGATGCACTGAAAAGCTCTGCCTAACGAGGAGAGAACCCAGCAGCTGTTCGGCTGCTGGGCTGAGCTGGGATCTGAGGCGGCTTTTCCCCTTCCCGAGTTGACAACAGCTCCCAGTTCTGACCTTTCTTTCCTTTCTGTGGGGTCAGGGAGAATAAGGCCACCCGGGGCAGGATTCCCAGAGTATCCCGGGATTCTCTGACGGGCTCAGCTCCAGCTTTGCTTTGGGACAGTGGCATTCCCAGCTCCTGCAGCCCTCACTCCTCAGGGGAAGCACCAGCCCTGATGAGGGAAGTTTGGATAGAGGTTCTGGCTCCCAGCTTTTTCTCCTGTTAAAGATGTCATCGTTTGAGAATCCCAGAATCACAGAATTCCGGGATGATTTGGGCTAGAAGGGACCTTAAAGCTCATCCAGCCCCAACCCTCTTCCACTGTTCCCAGGTTTATCAGACCAAGAAAATCGGGATGGTTCCCAAGAAGCTGCCAGAACAGACACATCACCAGATTCTCCGGTGTGACTTGTGGAGGGCTTGGACCTCTCGTGCCCGGAGCAGCGCATCCCGAAGGGCCCAGAACCGGCCCCAGCCGATGTGGGAAGGGGAAGAGCTGCGGGTGGGCCAGGGGGGAAGCGCCGCTGCCGAGGAGCAGCAGGAGGAGGAGGAGGAGAAGCGGATTCGGCCGCGGAGGAGTCGGGGTTTTCCCGGAGCTCCTTTGTGCGTGCCGGGATTTCTCCAGCAGGTGGAGATCTCAAAGCAGGGTTGTGCGCCCGAGGAAACGCTTCCCGAAACAAAGCCCGAACGGACAGATCCCGGCAATAAAAAGTTTAAAGAAAGCGTTTGGGAGGAAAACGCCCGGGGAAAGTGTCACTTTTCCAGCTGCTGCCTGAGCTCCCCTTCCCGGCGAGTGATCCACACCTTTGCTAGTGGAGAGATACATCGTGTGGAGGAATTAATCTTCTTTTTCTCCCGTTTCTTTTCCCTCCTTCCATAGGGTGTAGTGGGCTAATGGAAGCGTATAATTACCGTGTTAGTATTAGGGAGCAATATAGGCGCAATAAATTAGGGCTGCTTTGCAATTAGAACGATGAACACAGCTGTGGAGACAAATGGCATATGTGCTAATTAAATAATTTGTCACTTGACTGTTAAGCAAACAATGCCGGCTCTTTCCATCGCAAACTCCGTCCTTGGCTGCGGATGGGCCATTAACGGCCCGGAGGGAACAGATTGCGCTGCTCCCCGGGCTGAGAGCGCCGGCAGCGCGGCGCGGAGGTGGAGCGGGACAGAAACCAACCCCGCGCCGGGAATTATCCCGGGTCTTCGTCTTGGAGAGAGCAGAGATCCCAGAATCCTGCAATCACTGCACAGTCAGGGTTGGGAGGGACCTCTGGAGATCACCCAGTCCAACCCCTGCCCAGGCAGGGGCACCTGGAGCAGGTGACACAGGAACGTGTCCAGGGGGGTTTGGGATGGCTCCAGAGAGGGAGACTCCAGGCCCTCTCTGGGCAGCTGTTCCAGGGCTCTGCCCCTCCATGGAAGGAAGTTCTTCCTCAGGCTGGCCTGGAATTGTTGTGTTTTAGTTCCTGGCCATTGCTCCTCGTCCTGTCACTGGCACCACTGAGCAGAGTCTGGCACCATCCTGACAGCCCTTGGAGAGATTTGTGTGGATTGATGGATCCCCTCTCGGCCTTGCCTTCTCCACACTGACCAGGCCAAGCTCCCACAGCCCATCCTCATCAGAGATGCTCCAGACCCCAAATCATCTCTGTGGCCTTCACTGGACCCTCTCCAGTAGCTCCTGGTCGTCCTTGAACTGTGGAGCCCAGAACTGAACAGGACACTCCAGATGAGCCTCCCTGGGGCCGAGCAGAGGGGCAGGATCCCCTCTCTGACCTGCTGGGAAGGCTCTTCCCAATGCTCCCCAGGACCCCAGGGGCTCTCCTGGCCCCAGAACACATTGTCATCCACCAAGAATCCCAGATCCTGGAAATAATCCTGTTAATGCACACATGTGGGATACAGTAATGTAAAAAAGAGTTTAATAAATAAACATTAAAGTACCAATTTTAAAAATTGAATCTATAAATACTTGATGAGCAAGGTGACAAAAAAAACAAATCAAAAAAGCCCCTGGGAGTTCAGTATCAGCACCTTCCTCCTTTCAAGCAGAAATTCTTCTTCTCTGGAGATTCTGAGCTCTGCAATTGGGTCTTGTTTTTATCATTTCCTGTAAAAACACTGGGTTGGGTCCAGGTCCACCGGGAAAAGGGACCCAAAACCAAGATTGAGAGAAAAAACAAGGAGGACACCAAAGTACCAGGAGAGGCAAATGCCCAAAGACAGAAACCCAGTCATGTTTAAAGGCCTTTACAGGAGAAAGATGATACAGAATTATTAGAGAATTACAGTAATTACACAGAGAACGGTTCCACAATAAACCATTGGTACCTTCTGGCACCTGAAAGGATTTTGTTCCGTCAGAAGGTTCAGGGTTAAGAGTTTCAGGCATAAAAGGCCTCAAGTTCGTTAAGTTTCTCCTGCATGCTTCATTAATTTGTTTGCTCCTCAGCTGATGGCAAGGGCTGGGGGAACCCTTGGGATGCCTTTTAAATAACAAAATAATGTCGGGATCGTTGGGGTGTCTGTGCAGGGCTGGGATTGGACTGGATGATCCTGGGGTCCTTCCAGCCCAGCATATTCCACGGTTCTCTGATCCCGTGATTCGGGAATGGCGTGAGCTGTGCTCACTCCTCCGGGGAAGGAACCGGGGGAGAAGCAGAACAAAAGAGGAGCCCCCCACCTGCAGGGTATTTTAATGCTCATCCTGTGGCACAACATCACAGCTGTATCACCACAGGGGAGAACAAGGAAAATATGGGGATCAATGGCGCTTCCCAGATCCGCCCGAGTGGATAATTGGCCCCTCTGCTGTCGGCGTGGCTGGATCCCTGAGAGAATGACAGGATTTGATCCTCCCAGAGCCCCCTGGGCAGCCCTGGAGCCCCTGGCATCAGCCAGGGCCTGTTTGAAGCCCCTGGGGACAGCTTTGGGGAGCAGGGCTGTGACAGCAGCAGGAGCAGTGGCACAGGCTGGGCTGAGGTGCCAGCTCAGGTTCCAGCTCTCGTGATGGGCAGCCCTGGGGCTCTGCAGGTCGCTCCAAGCAGGGCAGGGTTTTCCCTGGGCCAGTGTTGACACTTTCTGCATCACTGCCCACAGCTGGTCGCCTTTTAGCGGCATTAATTATCAGTTACATTCTTGTCTCTAATCACCAACCGTGTCCGAGCAACTCCACCCCCTCGGCCTCCTGCAGCCACCTCAGGCAGGTGGGGAAATCACCTGGAACTGTGCAATAAATGCCTGGACGTGGCACTCAGTGCTCCGGGCTGCTGACAAGGTGGGGATTGGGCACAGCTGGGACTCAGTGGGCTGGGAGGGCTTTTCCAGCCTCAGGGATTCCTGGGATTCCGTGTGTGCGAGGCGGTGCGAAGTCCCAGCTACATCCGTGGAGATGCTCATGGGCTGAAACCCCTCAGGTGGGACACTGGAGTAAAAGTGGCAGAATTTCACAGAATCCCGGGATCCCTGAGGCTGGAAAAGCCCTCCCAGCCCATCAGGGCCCAGCTGTGCCCGATGCCCACCTTGTCCCCAGCCCAGAGCACTGAGTGCCACGTCCAGGCCTTCCTGGGACACCTCCAGGGAATGGGCACTCCAAACCTCCCTGGGCAGCCCCTGCCAAGGCCTGACCTCCCTTTCCATGAGGAAATTGCTCCTGGTGTCCACCCTGAGCCTCCCCTGGCCCAGCCTGAGGCCATTCCCTCTCCTCCTGTCCCTGTTCCCTGGGAGCAGAGCCCGACCCCCCCCCGGCTGCCCCCTCCTGTCAGGGAGTTGTGCAGAGCCACAAGGTCCCCCCTGAGCCTCCTTTGCTCCAGGCTGAGCCCCTTTCCCAGCTCCCTCAGCCTCTTCTTTTCTCCCGAGGGGCTGATTCCAACAGAAACTGAGCAGTTAAATAGGAACGTACAGAAACCACCACCCATTTATGGCCCGGATCCACCGCACTGCCGCTTCCCCAGGTCAGGCAGGGAGGGAAATCCTGGCTGTGGGGGCATCTGTGGCAAAATTCCTGCTGCCCTGCACAAAACCATTTCCCCCGCTGTTCCCGCTGGGAATCCCTCGGGCCATTCAGAGCGTGGCTGCAGAAAACAACAGCCCCGCGACCATCTGGGGACAGCGAGCCGGGGCTGCCACCCGAGCGGGGGCTCCGCCGCAGCCGGCCGGGAGCAGAAGGAGCGAGGGGCCGGGCCCGGCCCGCGCAGGGGGAACGGAGCCCTTAGAAAGACATTTTCTGATGATTATTTTGGGAAACCTTCTGGTAATCCCCAGTCAATCTGCATGCTAATAGAGGTCATTTACCGAAGCGGAGCGCTGGGGGAAGCTTTGCATAATAACAACGTGAGTTTGATTTGATACTAAAACTTTTCAACTGTTCCATCAAAGGCAGAGCTGAATTTCTGGGGGGAAAAAATGGCATTGAATGCAGGAGTGAATCTGGACACAGTTAAAGGGAGCTCTTTTTGATCAATTAGACCTCTCTGTGATGTCATCTTTATTACTTATTCTAATGAGATGGGTGTTGTAAAAAGGATTGGGGAGTGAAATCCATTGATAATCTCCTTAGCACCGGGGATAATATCCGAGGTTTCTCCCCCACATCGAGAGCTCTAAGCTGCTCTAATATACTTTAAGACTTCTCAGTATCTCCCTATTCTTGAGGAAGATGATTTTTTCTCTCCCTGATGGGTGTAGGTTTGCTCCCTCTCTGAATCATTCGCTGAGGGATTTCCAGCTGCACTTGTTTTTATTCAGCGCTGGTTTTTGTGCACAAAAGGCCCGGTTTAACCCCAGCTCAGCGCTGTCTGCTGCAGGCCCTGCCGAGGCTGCTGCACCAGGAGCCAGTGCAGCTGCAAACTTCCTGCTCCGGCCTCAGAGCTACACTAAAGTCATTTAAGTACCTCGGCAAATACGGGGAATCTCTTCCGCGCGTTTAGAGGGAGAATGGGAGTGCTGGTGGAGTATTTGCACAGCTCTTGGTTTCAAACGAGTGTTCAGGGACACAATCGGGGTGTGCTGGACGCCACACACGCCCCCAGCCACGTTAAGAGATGCACAATGAAGTGATAAAATCACTAAAAGGAGAAAGTTCATGGCACTCCAATCGGGATCTTTACTCCTCGTGCTGGCATCAGACCTTCCTGGGCGTCACCGGGAGAGACAAACCCTCTGGAAAACACCAAGGAAAAGGACACGGGCTTGCATGGAATAAAGGGAAACCATGGCCCAAACTGCTGGGGTACAGTTACAGTCGTTGTTTGGGTGTGTTTGAGAGAGAAAGGGGCAAAGAGATTAAAAAAGAAAGAGGGAAAGAGGGAAAGAGAGAGAGAGAAAGAAAGAAAGAAAGAGTCAGAAAAAAGAAGACGAGAGAAGGAAAGAAAGAAGGAAGGAGAGAAGGAGAGAAGGAAAGAGAGAGAGAAAAATAAATAAATGGAGCAAAAGAGAAAGGGAAAAGAAAGTGAGAAAGAAGGAGAAAAAGAAAGAAAGGAAAGAGAGAGAAATGCAAAAAGAGAACTGGAGAAAGGGCAAGAGATGGGAGAGGAAGGAAGGAAGGAAGGAAGGAAGGGGCATTTGAGGGGTGTCGTCCAGAAAGAGATTAAAGATGATACAAGAGATAATACATAAAAATACCAGAAGATAATATATGAAAAAAAATTAAAAATAGAATTTGTTTGTTTCTGAACTTCAAGTTTCTTCTTCTTGACACAAAGGTTTTTTCCAAAGGGAAAAATTCACATGTTCCTTGAGAAACAGGAATAGAGAAATTCATGGACTTGGCAAAGAGGAATGCAAGGCAAAGCCTTGTGCAGATGTTGTCCCTCAGTGCTGAAGAGAAAGAAGCAGAGCCTGCGGGGCATGTGTGATATCCCAACAACCCCCGAGGGTCCCTGTGGGCCGAGCAGGGAGGTGAAAGCTCCTCAGGGCTGCTTTGCCACCCCTGCCACTGAGGGGAATGGCTGCAGCTCAGGATCCCAAACCCCAGGGTCCCTGAGGCTGGAAAAGCCCTCCCAGCCCATCGAGGCCCAGCTGTGCCCGATGCCCACCTTGTCCCCAGCCCAGAGCACTGAGTGCCACGTCCAGGCCTTCCTGGGACACCTCCAGGGATGGACACTCCACCACGGGACCCACCCAACACCTCCAGGTGCCCTCGTGGATCAAGGAACAGCGATGAGCAGAGACCAGCCTGGGACAAAGCAGAGGGATCTGGGGAGGAACTCCAGAGGGAATTCCAGTGGTTTGTCTGGAAGACACGGCCGAACATCCGTCCGGTTCTTACAGAGGGCGAATAAAGCCAGACCTGCCGCAGGGTCCCTGTCAGGGGGAGCCAGAAGCTGCACACTGTTTGTGATGAGAAGTCCTTGAGGATTCCCGTTTCCAAGGCGGTGTCCTGCCGCTGCTCCGGCTCACATCCACCCCGGCCCTGCTGGGCACACGGGGTGCTGTCCCCTGGCCGCTGGTGCTGCCACAGCCCGGCCGGGAGGCGACTCTGCCGGGCCCCTCCCGGAGCAGCCGCTGGGACGAGAGAGCTCTGGCGTGTCCTCCTGGCGAGGAGCCTCTCCGCTGACAGCTCTCGCATCTCCTCGCAGGCATCGCCTCGGGGATGCTCCTCCGGCGGGGCCCGGGGACCGTCCCCCGCCGGCGCCCTCCGGAGCGCGGCCGCCGGGCCAGGTGGGCTCTCCCGGGGCTCCGTCCCGGCTCATTTGCATCCGGCTCCTGGCAGGGAAGCCGAGCATGACGCGGTGTCCTGACCCTGTCTTACACAAATGTCAAGCTGTCCCCGTTTGTCCCCCCCGCGGCTTGATGGGACTCGCGTCCCCCCTCCGGAGGGGCACACGGCAGCTCTGCAGCCTGGAGAGCTCCGAGCAGCTCCCGGGCCGCCCGGGCGTGGCCAAACCCGGCTCTGCTTTCCTGTCCTGCTTTCCCTGCCCTCCCTCTCCGCGTGTGGGGACAGCCAGGAGTGCGGCCGTGGGGACACCAGCCCCGGGTGACACAGCAATGCCAGCACGGGGGCGGCACCCCCTGCAGCGCCCCACGGGATCCCCCAGTGTGGGGCCACGGCTCTGGATCCCCACGGGATCCCTCAGTGTGGGGTGATGACTCTGGATCCCCACGGGATCCTCCAGTGTGGGGCCACGGCTCTGGATCCCTCAGTATGGGGCCACTGCCCCAGCTCCCCATGGGATCCTCCAGTGTGGGGTGATGGCTCTGGATCCCCACTGGATCCCTCAGTGTGGAGCCACCGCCCCAGCTTGGCACTGGATCCCACAAGAAGGGTTTGTGATCCCTGCAGGGAGATGAACGAGGGCCGTCCCAGCATTTCGTTCCTCAAAGCTCCTCAGGAGCCACTCGAGGCCCTGACATCCAGGCCATCCTCCCTCCGGAGAGCCGGGGATGCCCCAGGACCAGCGCTGGCCCCTGTGCAGTGCCGAGGCAGGGCAGGAGTCCCTGTGCCTTCGTGCACGGCTCTGTCCCATCTGCCCGGCCCAGACAATGCTGCCACAGTCCCTCCTCCAGCTCGTGCAAGCACGACAAAAGTGCCAATTAATGAAGAGCTGTCAGATGCTGCCAGGGCTCACGGGCCCAGGCGGTGACCCAACTGTCACCGTGGTGGACAGTAGGACAAGGCAAGAGCTCTCAATCAGTTTAGGGGCTTAAAAGCAGTGACTCACCAACAGCCAGCCATTGATTTTATCATCGGGCAGTAACTATGGCATTGTTCAGGGCCTGTCAATGCCACTCTGTTCCGTGACAGTGGCCTTGTCCCCTCACAAATGATTTCTATCAAATGAAGAAGATAAACCCCCCCCACCCCGAGAGGGAGCGTTTGTGGTGATGGGTTTGCAATGGGCGTGAGGCAGCTCCAGGAGGAAAACCTGATTTACAGAAAATGAGCCAAATCATCCTGGGACCTTCCCCTCACTGAGCCCCCGTGAGTTTAACTCGATACTTTTCAAAGGGGCTGCAGTGGAGAGCATGAAACTCTGATATTCTCTATGTTCCCTGAGCTGACACAGCCAGTATGGAATCTGAGCAGTGGGAATGGCCTCCCAAACCTGTAAATGAGAGAAGGAGTCATCCCCACACACCGAGAAGGAGCCCCAACCTCCTTCCATGGGTGCTCCAACCCCTGCAGCCAGAAAGGGCTTTGCCTTTGTGGGAACGTGGGGCTGAGCTCCCTCCTGCTGCTCCCAGGGGGTTTTGGAGGAGCAGGGGGTCGGTGCTGCTCATTGGGAAGTTGGCTGACAGCTCTGCCAGAGTCCCATTGCATCCGGGATAAAGAACTTAGGGCAAAAAGCCTGGCAAGTCAGGTCCATTTCTGCTGATCCTGTATCAAATGGGTATTTTGGGTGCAAAGCAGTTCATTTCTCCAATAAGTCAGAGGTGGTGTCAGTCCAGGTGGGACACAGTGGGAGCTGGTGGCTCCCTGAGATGTCTCCAGCAGCACCAGCAGGGAAGGACGGCTTGGGCACATCCCAACACCGGCGAGAGGAGCAGCCCTCCCTCCTGGAGAGGCTGGCACAGCACCCGAGGCTTTGTGTGCCCACCCCAGGAGCTGCCCCGTCCCTCTGGCCCCTGGACCATGGACATCCCTGGCTGTGTCCAGCAGCTGCCCAAAGCCGCCCTGACCGCGGCTCCCGGGAAGCGCCGCCGCTTTTGGGGACCTGCGGATCTGGAGGCCCCGCTCTGCAGCAGACTCTGCTCTCCCGCATCTGCCAAAGCCAACACGTTTCCCCCACCTCTGCCCAGCTCCCCTCCCGCTGCTGGGGACCCTGGTGGCTTTTTTCAATGGTTGTTTTCTTTCTGCTTAAGACAGCCCCGCTTCTCTGCGGGGAGAAAGGCCCCGTTTGTGGGGCGCAGCTGCATCTCAAAGGTACATTGTTGGCCAGTTATGAATTTGCATGCCTTTACTAATGTGTGGAAACAGGAGAATTCTTTTGCTTTTTAATCGAAATTGATGTTATTCCTCTGCCAGTGGTACCCGAGGAACTGTTTTGTTCCATTTCCTCTCCTTTCATGCAGCCCTATTTATGTTTCGATCTGGTTTGCTGCCACCAAGAATCATTGTCATTGCCACCAGTGGCTCGGGGCCGGCCAAGTCCAGCAGCTGTGTGTTTAATGCCTCCCCTCACTAAGGTTTATTTCCTTGACAACATGAGCTTGTTTGAAGCAACTTTCCTCCCTTTAAGAAGAAAGAAAGAAAGAAAAAGTCCCTTTCCAGCGTTGCTTTTTACTTTTTCCTATTTTCCCCATTTTTTGCCCTGTTTTTTTTTTCTTTCCTTTTTAGATGGCAGACAGGAGTGGGACTTTGGGCTGCGAATCCCGGGGCTACCCCCGGTTATTACTCGATGGTCCCCACTTCCCCCCGCCCGAGGAGCCGGTCCCGCTCCTCAGTCCCCTCCACATCCCCAATGGAATACCTAGGTGGCCAAACGGGACCCGCTGACCTCTATATCCTGTTCCTTTCTCCGCGCTTTGCTGCCAGTTTCCTGGATAAAAGGCGAGAGTGAGAGATAATTAACAAAAAACATGGCCCTCGGACAATGAAACAACTGGCCTTGGCCAGCCAGAAATTTATCCTGGTTTTCTAGGTGAACTTTCTCCCATCAATCTTTCCTTTAACCTCCGTGTTAGTGGAAGCAATAGGAACACCCCCTCCCCTCCCCCGAGCAAATGCTTTCTTTTGAGGGGGAACAAAACCCGGGATCGGCGAGGGCCGAGGTAAAATCTGGGTGGTATCGTGCGGCCGCACAAAGCCCCCACTGTTCCCCGGGCCGGGGCTGGTGTTTTACAACAGGGGAGGGGAGAGGCTGAATGGGCCGATGATGTGAAACAATCCCCGCGATTCAGGCCGACAAACCCATCCTCTGTTCCGCCGGGCCGGACAAAAAGAAGGGGAGAGCGGGCAGGGAGGGAATTAAACCCAAACCGCATCGTCTCAGGAGAAGCTTTAAAGCGCTTCTGGGGGACGCCTGGGATATAATTCCGCAGCTTTCGGGTGTCCGTGCGGCTCCGGGGGCTGAAGGGAAGGGCCGGGAACGCTTTGTCCCGGGGGAGAAGCACAATGGCCCGTAAGTGCCGGCATCTCTCGCTCCCAAACCCATCAGTGGCAAAAAAAAATGATGGGCGGTGGGGCTGGGAGCAGGCGGGACAATGCGGCCCCACTTCAGGTCCCCTCGAGAGGGTATTATGGGCAGGGAAAATATTTGTGCTCTGAAGATGACACTCTCCATTTGTTAATGGCTCTCACCCGGCGCTGATAATCACACCCCGAGCTCTCCTGTCAGTTGTCTGCTGCTTCCCAATTAATGGGGCTCGCTCGGGAAAAGCATCCCTTTTTCTGCGGCCGAGACAATTCCATTGTGTTCACCTACTTGAGAAGAGGGAAAGGTGAATATGAGGGCATCGGGCATTGTAAATTCCCACTAAAACGCGGGCTGAAAGAGCACCCCTCCAATAAATTAAGGAGGCTTTCCTCCCGTCGGGAACGGCACGGTCAGGCTTGAGGGGGAGAATTTGGGGCAGAAATTTAGCATTGCTTTTTTTTGTCCAGCCCTATAATCACTTGCTAAAAAAATTATCATTTCCTTTAAAAAGCTGGGCCAGTTGTAAGTTCTGTGCATGGGCTCGAGAGCCCAGCCAGATGCATTAACATGGCCTGAGACAGCAGCAAAAAACAACAGCTCTGTGCTGTATTAAATACTAAAAGCTTCTAAGAGTGGCTTTATTAAAAAAAAAAAAAAAATCGTGTTTTGCTATGCAGGGACCGGTAAAAAGATGAGTAAGAAATTCATCATTTCCTGAGAAGACACAGCCAGGCCACTTCCGCTCTTCAAGGACCGAACAAAATGAAACAAAACAAAAAACAAAGCGAAGATTCTCCTTGCAGAGGCACAGCAGTGCCTGGGTTTAAAGCCGAGCGTCCTTGGTACAAATCCCTCTTGCTGAATACACAACATTCCCAATATACACAATATTCCCAGTATTCCCAGTATAAATACAAGGGTAAGACAGGGACATCCCCTCCCACCAGCCAACCACTTTATTTTCCATTATTGCTCAGATTTACTTTCCACTTACTTTCTATTCATTTTCCATTTACTTATAGAGGCTCCAACACTTTAACAAAGCTTCTGGGAGGTTTTGCTTGATCTTTACTTGGGTCGCCCAAGCCAGAGCAACTTTTTGGGAGGACCATCCCTCCTTCGGCTCTGCAGCCTTGAAAACCCCCCTGGGATGAACTCTTTGCCAAGCTGGTGGCTGAGAGTTTGAGCTCCTTCTCAGGAATAACCACACGCCCAGAGGGTCCCAGATTTCCCCACTAAAGTGGGAATGAAGCTGAGGTTCCCCAGGGAAGAGCCACCGCTGCAGGGGACTTCGAAGAACACGTTTTTCTGCTTGGACCCCTGCTCCAGCTTTTCCCTTTGAGGTTGGCCAGCTTGGGAAAGGGAAGCTGAGGAATCGGTGATGGCAGTACCAGCAATGCTGCCAGACTGGTTTGGGTTCAAGGGACCTCAAAGCCCATCCAGCCCCACCCCTGCTGTGGGCAGGGACACCTTCCACAGTCCCAGGCTGCTCCAACCTGGCCTGGAACCGTTCCAGGGCTGGGAAAAGCTGCCAAGGCTGTGACAGCGAGGGCTGGAGCCTCGTGGTCCTGAGGGACAGCCGGAGTTGAGCTGATTGCTCCGGCTGCTCGCGGTGCCCCCGCGGTCACTCGGGGTTTGTGCCCTGTCCCCAAGGTGGAGTGGGCACTGTGCCATCGGGACAGATGGGCCTGGGCCGTTCCAGCTGGGGCACTGTGTGTCCATCAAAGCTGCTTCTTCAGGGAGCCATTCCCAGCCTGGGAGCACAGGAGCACAACATCCACAGGGGACATGAGCCAGGCTGAAGTGTCTGTCACTCTTTGCACCTGAGCTGCAAAAATGACATTGGGAGTTTGTCCCAGGCTTCAGAAATCACAGAATCCCATCATGGCTGGGGTTGGGAGGGACCTCTGGAGATCACCCAGTCCAACCCCTGCCCAGGCACGGGCACCTGGAGCAGGTGACACAGGAACGTGTCCAGGGGGGTCTGGGATGGCTCCAGAGAGGGAGACTCCAGGCCCTCTCTGGGCAGCTGTTCCAGGGCTCTGCCCCTCCATGGAAGGAAGTTCTTCCTCAGGCTGGCCTGGAATTGTTGTGTTTTAGTTCCTGGCCATTGCTCCTCGTCCTGTCACTGGCACCACTGAGCAGAGTCCTCTCATTTGGAGTCAGTGCAGATGAAAAAGACTGAGAAGTCACAAAGTCTTTTCCTATTTCTCATTTAATTTTCCTGCAGAGCTGCTGAAGGGATCTGGTTTATCCCCTCAGCTGTGCCCATGCCCTCAGAAAGGCCTCGTTTGATACTAAACCAGTGCAGAGCAGCTCCTGAAACTTCCCTCTGCCTGATTCTCCCTCCCTGCCCAAGGGATGGTCCTGACAAAGCTGCTGACTTGCCATGGGGTGGTTCTGTGGAGCTCAGGGTTCTCTTTTGATTTCCCTTTCCCTTGGAAGCCCCTCCTGCCCGGCTCTGCACACGTGCAAACACGTCAAGCCCAACATTCTCCTCTCCCTTCTCCCCCGCTGCAGCATCTTCTGCCCAGATGGGACCGATAATCCCTTTTCAGAGCTGCTCATCCTCTGCTTTCAACACTATTTCCTTGACATCCCAAATTACAACCAAATGGGGGAAAGCAGGAATGAGCCTGAAATCAATTTCAGATCACTCCAAAGAAACAGATTTATAGCAAAAATAAATCAACCAAACCTCTGAGGGCGGATCCACGAATTCTTGCTGCAGCCCTGGACATATTTAGTACCTGCTGATGGAGGCTGAGACAGCCCCAGTGCCCGGGAGAGGGGCTGGGACGGGGGTTGGATCCAGGTGCCCACCCGGGACAGAGGACACTTGACCTCCACACCCAGCACGGGGTTTGTGCCCCCTCAGGGGGGCTGGGAGCCAGGGGGTCCATCCAGCCCCGCTCCCACGGTGTTTTGGTGTTTAAATACCAGAGCCCTGGTGCCCCGTGGGGTCTGCAGCCCTCCATGGCCAGGGAGAGCCGGGCTGCCCCTGCACCTCGGTGTAAAGCACAAGCAAGTCCCACGGGGTTTGCTCTGCAGCTCCTTGGGAGGAAGAACAGCCCTTCCCACAGGGTAAGGAGCAGCAGAGGGGATAAATAAACGGCTTTCACCTCGGAGCTGGAGCGGGCCAGCGGTACCCGGGAGCAGGGACAGGAGGGGCTTTGGGAGTCCAGAGGTTTGGAGTTCATGTGGGAAGTCCAGGGGAGGTTGGCCCCAGGCCAGGCTCAGCCCCTCGGGCACAGCCGTGTCAGGGCCGGGGGCTGGATGCTCATTTGGGCCAGCCCCTGATCCGGGCCTTAATTTGGGCTCGTGTTTAAATGGGACGAGTTCGTTGGCAGAGCAGAGGGGGCCTGATCCCCTCTCTGGGGCTGAGGGCAAATTCCTGCTCAGCTGTGTTCCAACTGCTAAAAAGGGGAGCAGGGATTTTAATTTTCTATATATGATATGATATGATATGATATGATATATGATATAAGATATAAGATATAAGATATAAGATATAAGATATAAGATATAAGATATAAGATATAAGATATATAATATAATATAATATAATATAATATAATATAATATAATAATATATTTTCAACACGTTTTCTCCCTTTGCAGAAACACTGAAGCTTGTCTCCTCATTAACACTGAAGTTCGGATACTGTGTGAAAATGATACCTAAGGAAGAAAACAATCTCTCATTATCACGTGCTCACATCAAAGGCGCTGACTTTAACTCATTTACTGGGGAAAAATTAACAAATTACAGCGCTGAGTGCCCAAGCAGATTGCTGGGTTTGTTCCTCTCCCTTTCAAGAGATTTCATTTGGCTTTGAAATCCACAGGAATACTTTGGGAAGGAGGTGCTTTTCAGCGTGGGGAGGGGTAATAAAACCCCGAGTTTTGTTTTTCATTTATCTGCCTGGTCTAATTTGTCTCCCTGCTGCAATGAGCTCTGAGGGCCCTGTAAAAGACATCCCAGGGTGCAAACGAACAGGTCCCCAGGTGAGAGCTCTGCTTTTCTTCCAGGAAGGTGCTGGGGTCCCCCTTTACTCAAGAGCACTGTGCCTGGGGCAGGGAAAAGGGACCAGTGCGGGATTCAGAAGGGAAATATTCCCTCACCTTCAGGAGCAGAGCCCCTGTGTGTGATCCCTGGGCACTGGCAGGCTGGGCAGAGCTCAGGTCCTTGTCTTTTGGGGGGGATCATATCCAGGACCTCGATGGCAGCACAGAAGTGAGTGTTGGAACCACAGAATCCCGGAATGGGTTGGGCTGGGAGGGACCTTCAAGGCTCATCCCGTGGGCAGGGACACCTCCCACTGTCCCAGGCTGCTCCAAGCCCCAATGTCCAACCTGGCCTTGGACACTGCCAGGGATCCAGGGGCAGCACAGCTGCTCTGGGCACCCTGTGCCAGGGCCTGCCCACCCTCCCAGGGAACAATTCCTGCCCAAAATCCACCCTGAGCCTCCCCTGGCCCAGCCTGAGGCCGTTCCCTCTCCTCCTGTCCCTGTTCCCTGGGAGCAGAGCCCGACCCCCCCCGGCTGCCCCCTCCTGTCAGGGAGTTGTGCCAGAGCCACAAGGTCCCCCCTGAGCCTCCTTTGCTCCAGGCTGAGCCCCTTTCCCAGCTCCCTCAGCCGCTCCTGGGGCTCCAGCCCTTCCCAGCTCCGTTCCCTGCCCTGGACACGCTCCAGCCCCTCCAGGTCTCTGCTGCAGGACCCAGAACTGGACACAGCCCTCAGGTGCGGTCAGCAGCTCCTGGTTTGAGTTGCTTCCCGCTGGAGCAGGGAGAACACAGGCACGGCCAGACGGCTCCAGGAGGCTCCAGGAGCTGCTCCAGCTCCCTCAGGTACCACCCAGGGCACCAAACCCCAGGGATGGCCTTCCCTCCCCCTCAAGGCCATTCCCAGCTGAGGGAAGCAGCCGTGCCGGGGACTGGCACGGTAGGAAGGAGATTTGCTTTTGCCTTGGGGTTCAGCCTCCAGGATGCCTCACGGGCTGGCTGGGGCTGGGAATGAACCATTTGTCAGGGATTGCTGAAGGAACAGCGAGCAAAGCGCTGCCTCGGGGCTGCTGATGAGGTTGAGGGCTCGGAGCGCGATCCTTCATCCCTCGTGGCAGGGAGGAGGTGGGATTGAGCTCTCCCTATTCCTTTCCCGGTTCCGTAGAGTTCCAGGTTCACATCTGGCTGCGGTCTCTGTTCCCGAGCCTGGCTCAGATCTCCCTCCCGAGCATCCTGGCGGCTG
>JACSVZ010000001.1:568438-585989 GCA_014706295.1 Lycocorax pyrrhopterus obiensis
TGCATTCAATGCCATTTTTTCCCCCCAGAAATTCAGCTCTGCCTTTGATGGAACAGTTGAAAAGTTTTAGTATCAAATCAAACTCACGTTGTTATTATGCAAAGCTTCCCCCAGCGCTCCGCTTCGGTAAATGACCTCTATTAGCATGCAGATTGACTGGGGATTACCAGAAGGTTTCCCAAAATAATCATCAGAAAATGTCTTTCTAAGGGCTCCGTTCCCCTGCGCGGGCCGGGCCCGGCCCCTCGCTCCTTCTGCTCCCGGCCGGCTGCGGCGGAGCCCCCCGCTCGGGTGGCAGCCCCGGCTCGCTGTCCCCAGATGGTCGCGGGGCTTGTTGTTTTCTGCAGCCACGCTCTGAATGGCCCGAGGGATTCCCAGCGGGAAACAGCGGGGGAAATGGTTTTGTGCAGGGCAGCAGGAAATTTGCCACAGAATGCCCCCACAGCCAGGATTCCCTCCCTGCCTGACCTGGGGAAGCGGCAGTGCGGTGGATCCGGGCCATAAATGGGTGGTGGTTTCTTGTACGTTCCTATTTAAACTGCTCAGTTTCTGTTGGAATCAGCCCCTCGGGAGAAAAAGAAGAGGCTGAGGGAGCTGGGAAAGGGGCTCAGCCTGGAGCAAAGGAGGCTCAGGGGGGGACCTTGTGGCTCTGCACAACTCCCTGACAGGAGGGGGCAGCCGGGGGGGGTCGGGCTCTGCTCCCAGGGAACAGGGACAGGAGGAGAGGGAACGGCCCTCAGGCTGGGCCAGGGGAGGCTCAGGGTGGACACCAGCAGAGAATTTCCTCATGGAAAGGGAGGTCAGGCCTTGGCAGGGGCTGCCCAGGGAGGTTTGGAGTGCCCATCCTGGAGGTGTCCCAGGAAGGCCTGGACGTGGCACTCAGTGCTCTGGGCTGGGGACAAGGTGGGCATCGGGCACAGCTAGGCCCTGATGGGCTGGGAGGGCTTTTCCAGCCTCAGGGATCCCGGGATTCTGTGAAATTCTGCCACTTTTACTCCAGTGTCCCACCTGAGGGGTTTCAGCCCATGAGCATTCCACGGATGTAGCTGGGACTTCGCACCCCTCGCACACACGGAATCCAGAATCCTCCTGAGGCTGGAAAAGCCTCCCAGCCCATCAGTAGCTGTGCCGATGCCCACCTTGTCCCCAGCCCAGAGCACTGAGTGCCACGTCCAGGCCTTCCTGGGACACCTCCAGGGAATGGGCACTCCAAACCTCCTGGGCAGCCCCTGCCAAGGCCTGACCTCCCTTTCCATGAGGAAATTGCTCCTGGTGTCCACCTGAGCCTCCCCTGGCCCAGCCTGAGGCCATTCCCTCTCCTCCTGTCCCTGTTCCCTGGGAGCAGAGCCCGACCCCCCCCGGCTGCCCCTCCTGTCAGGGAGTTGTGCAGAGCCACAAGGTCCCCCTGAGCCTCCTTTGCTCCAGGCTGAGCCCCTTTCCCAGCTCCTCAGCCTCTTCTTTTCTCCCGAGGGGCTGATTCCAACAGAAACTGAGCAGTTAAATAGGAACGTACAGAAACCAACCACCCATTTATGGCCCGGATCCACCGCACTGCCGCTTCCCAGGTCAGGCAGGGAGGGAAATCCTGGCTGTGGGGGCATCTGTGGCAAATTCCTGCTGCCCTGCACAAAACATTTCCCCCGCTGTTCCCGCTGGAATCCCTCGGGCCATTCAGAGCGTGGCTTGCAGAAAACAACAGCCCCGCGACATCTGGGGACAGCGAGCCGGGGCTGCCACCCGAGCGGGGGCTCCGCCGCAGCCGGCCGGGAGCAGAAGGAGCGAGGGGCCGGGCCGGCCCGCGCAGGGGAACGGAGCCCTTAGAAAGACATTTTCTGATGATTATTTTGGAAACCTTCTGGTAATCCCCAGTCAATCTGCATGCTAATAGAGGTCATTTACCGAAGCGGAGCGCTGGGGAAGCTTTGCATAATAACAACGTGAGTTTGATTTGATACTAAAACTTTTCAACTGTTCCATCAAAGGCAGAGCTGAATTTCTGGGGGAAAAAATGGCATTGAATGCAGGAGTGAATCTGGACACAGTTAAAGGGAGCTCTTTTTGATCAATTAGACCTCTCTGTGATGTCATCTTTATTACTTATTCTAATGAGATGGGTGTTGTAAAAGGATTGGGGAGTGAAATCCATTGATAATCTCCTTAGCACCGGGATAATATCCGAGGTTTCTCCCCATCGAGAGCTCTAAGCTGCTCTAATATACTTTAAGACTTCTCAGTATCTCCCTATTCTTGAGGAAGATGATTTTTTTCTCCCTGATGGGTGTAGGTTTGCTCCCTCTCTGAATCATTCGCTGAGGATTTCAGCTGCACTTGTTTTTATTCAGCGCTGGTTTTTGTGCACAAAAGGCCCGTTTAACCCCAGCTCAGCGCTGTCTGCTGCAGGCCCCTGCCGAGGCTGCTGCACCAGGACCAGTGCAGCTGCAAACTTCCTGCTCCGGCCTCAGAGCTACACTAAAGTCATTTAAGTACCTCGGCAAATACGGGGAATCTCTTCCGCGCGTTTAGAGGGAGAATGGGAGTGCTGGTGGAGTATTTGCACAGCTCTTGGTTTCAAACGAGTGTTCAGGGACACAATCGGGGTGTGCTGGACGCCACACACGCCCCCAGCCACGTTAAGAGATGCACAATGAAGTGATAAAATCACTAAAAGGAGAAAGTTCATGGCACTCCAATCGGGATCTTTACTCCTCGTGCTGGCATCAGACCTTCCTGGGCGTCACCGGGAGAGACAAACCCTCTGGAAAACACCAAGGAAAAGGACACGGGCTTGCATGGAATAAAGGGAAACCATGGCCCAAACTGCTGGGGTACAGTTACAGTCGTTGTTTGGGTGTGTTTGAGAGAGAAAGGGGCAAAGAGATTAAAAAAGAAAGAGGGAAAGAGGGAAAGAGAGAGAGAGAAAGAAAGAAAAAGAAAGAAAGAAAGAGTCAGAAAAAAGAAGACGAGAGAAGGAAAGAAAGAAGGAAGGAGAGAAGGAGAGAAGGAAAGAGAGAGAGAAAAAATAAATGGAGCAAAAGAGAAAGGGAAGAAAGTGAGAAAGAAGGAGAAAAGAAAGAAAGGAAGAGAGAGAATGCAAAAAGAGAACTGGAGAAAGGGCAAGAGATGGAGAGGAAGGAAGGAAGGAAGGAAGGAAGGGGCATTTGAGGGGTGTCGTCCAGAAAGAGATTAAAGATGATACAAGAGATAATACATTAAAAATACCAGAAGATAATATATGAAAAAAATTAAAAATAGAATTTGTTTGTTTCTGAACTTCAAGTTTCTTCTTCTTGACACAAAGGTTTTTTCCAAAGGGAAAAATTCACATGTTCCTTAAGAAACAGGAATAGAGAAATTGATGGACTTGGCAAAGAGGAATGCAAGGCAAAGCCTTGTGCAGATGTTGTCCCTCAGTGCTGAAGAGAAAGAAGCAGAGCCTGCGGGGCATGTGTGATATCCCAACAACCCCCGAGGGTCCCTGTGGGCCGAGCAGGGAGGTGAAAGCTCCTCAGGGCTGCTTTGCCACCCCTGCCACTGAGGGGAATGGCTGCAGCTCAGGATCCCAAACCCCAGGGTCCCTGAGGCTGGGAAAAGCCCTCCCAGCCCAGCGAGGCCAGCTGTGCCGATGCCCACCTTGTCCCCAGCCCAGAGCACTGAGTGCCACGTCCAGGCCTTCCTTGGACACCTCCAGGGATGGGCACTCCACCACGGGACCCACCCAACACCTCCAGGTGCCCTCGTGGACCAAGGAACAGCGATGAGCAGAGACCAGCCTGGGACAAAGCAGAGGGATCTGGGGAGGAACTCCAGAGGGAATTCCAGTGGTTTGTCTGGAAGACATGGCCGAACATCTGTCCGGTTCTTACAGAGGGCGAATAAAGCCAGACCTGCCGCAGGGTCCCTGTCAGGGGGAGCCAGAAGCTGCACACTGTTTGTGATGAGAAGTCCTTGAGGATTCCCGTTTCCAAGGCGGTGTCCTGCCGCTGCTCCGGCTCACATCCACCCCGGCCCTGCTGGGCACACGGGGTGCTGTCCCCTGGCCGCTGGTGCTGCCACAGCCCGGCCGGGAGGCGACTCTGCCGGGCCCCTCCCGGAGCAGCCGCTGGGACGAGAGAGCTCTGGCGTGTCCTCCTGGCGAGGAGCCTCTCCGCTGACAGCTCTCGCATCTCCTCGCAGGCATCGCCTCGGGGATGCTCCTCCGGCGGGGCCCGGGGACCGTCCCCCGCCGGCGCCCTCCGGAGCGCGGCCGCCGGGCCAGGTGGGCTCTCCCGGGGCTCCCGTCCCGGCTCATTTGCATCCGGCTCCTGGCAGGGAAGCCGAGCATGACGCGGTGTCCTGACCCTGTCTTACACAAATGTCAAGCTGTCCCCGTTTGTCCCCCCGCGGCTTGATGGGACTCGCGTCCCCCCTCCGGAGGGGCACACGGCAGCTCTGCAGCCTGGAGAGCTCCGAGCAGCTCCCGGGCCGCCCGGGCCGTGGCCAAACCCGGCTCTGCTTTCCTGTCCTGCTTTCCCTGCCCTCCCTCTCCGCGTGTGGGGACAGCCAGGAGTGCGGCCGTGGGGACACCAGCCCCGGGTGACACAGCAATGCCAGCACGGGGGCGGCACCCCCTGCAGCTCCCCACGGGATCCCCCAGTGTGGGGCCACGGCTCTGGATCCCTCAGTATGGGGCCACTGCCCCAGCTCCCCATGGGATCCTCCAGTGTGGGGTGATGGCTCTGGATCCCCACTGGATCCCTCAGTGTGGAGCCACCGCCCCAGCTTCGCACTGGATCCCACAAGAAGGGTTTGTGATCCCTGCCGGGAGATGAACGAGGGCCGTCCCAGCATTTCGTTCCTCAAAGCTCCTCAGGAGCCACTCGAGGCCCTGACATCCAGGCCATCCTCCCTCCGGAGAGCCGGGGATGCCCCAGGACCAGCGCTGGTCCCTGTGCAGTGCCGAGGCAGGGCAGGAGTCCCTGTGCCTTCGTGCAGGGCTCTGTCCCATCTGCCCGGCCCAGACTATGCTGCCACAGTCCCTCCTCCAGCTCGTGCAAGCACGACAAAAGTGCCAATTAATGAAGAGCTGTCAGATGCTGCCAGGGCTCACGGGCCCAGGCGGTGACCCAACTGTCACCGTGGTGGACAGTAGGACAAGGCAAGAGCTCTCAATCAGTTTAGGGGCTTAAAAGCAGTGACTCACCAACAGCCAGCCATTGATTTTATCATTGGGCAATAACTATGGCATTGTTCAGGGCCTGTCAATGCCACTCTGTTCCGTGACAGTGGCCTTGTCCCCTCACAAATGATTTCTATCAAATGAAGAAGATAAACCCCCCCCACCCCGAGAGGGAGCGTTTGTGGTGATGGGTTTGCAACGGGCGTGAGGCAGCTCCAGGAGGAAAACCTGATTTACAGAAAATGAGCCAAATCATCCTGGGACCTTCCCCTCACTGAGCCCCCGTGAGTTTAACTCGATACTTTTCAAAGGGGCTGCAGTGGAGAGCATGAAACTCTGATATTCTCTATGTTCCCTGAGCTGACACAGCCGGTATGGAATCTCAGCAGTGGGAATGGCCTCCCAAACCTGTAAATGAGAGAAGGAGTCATCCCCACACACCGAGAAGGAGCCCCAACCTCCTTCCATGGGTGCTCCAGCCCCTGCAGCCAGAAAGGGCTTTGCCTTTGTGGGAACGTGGGGCTGAGCTCCGTCCTGCTGCTCCCAGGGGGTTTTGGAGGAGCAGGGGGTTGGTGCTGCTCATTGGGAAGTTGGCTGACAGCTCTGCCAGAGTCCCATTGCATCCGGGATAAAGAACTTAGGGCAAAAAGCCTGGCAAGTCAGGTCCATTTCTGCTGATCCTGTATCAAATGGGTATTTTGGGTGCAAAGCAGTTCATTTCTCCAATAAGTCAGAGGTGGTGTCAGTCCAGGTGGGACACAGTGGGAGCTGGTGGCTCCCTGAGATGTCTCCAGCAGCACCAGCAGGGAAGGACAGCTTGGGCACATCCCAACACCGGCGAGAGGAGCAGCCCTCCCTCCTGGAGAGGCTGGCACAGCACCCGAGGCTTTGTGTGCCCACCCCAGGAGCTGCCCCATCCCTCTGGCCCCTGGACCACGGACATCCCTGGCTGTGTCCAGCAGCTGCCCAAAGCCGCCCTGCCCGCGGCTCCCGGGAAGCGCCGCCGCTTTTGGGGACCTGCGGATCTGGAGGCCCCGCTCTGCAGCAGACTCTGCTCTCCCGCATCTGCCAAAGCCAACACGTTTCCCCCACCTCTGCCCAGCTCCCCTCCCGCTGCTGGGGACCCTGGTGGCTTTTTTCAATGGTTGTTTTCTTTCTGCTTAAGACAGCCCCGCTTCTCTGCGGGGAGAAAGGCCCCGTTTGTGGGGCGCAGCTGCATCTCAAAGGTACATTGTTGGCCAGTTATGAATTTGCATGCCTTTACTAATGTGTGGAAACAGGAGAATTCTTTTGCTTTTTAATCGAAATTGATGTTATTCCTCTGCCAGTGGTACCCGAGGAACTGTTTTGTTCCATTTCCTCTCCTTTCATGCAGCCCTATTTATGTTTCGATCTGGTTTGCTGCCACCAAGAATCATTGTCATTGCCACCAGTGGCTCGGGGCCGGCCAAGTCCAGCAGCTGTGTGTTTAATGCCTCCCCTCACTAAGGTTTATTTCCTTGACAACATGAGCTTGTTTGAAGCAACTTTCCTCCCTTTAAGAAGAAAGAAAGAAAGAAAAAGTCCCTTCCAGCGTTGCTTTTTACTTTTTCCTATTTTCCCCATTTTTGCCCTGTTTTTTTTTCTTTCCTTTTTAGATGGCAGACAGGAGTGGGACTTTGGGCTGCGAATCCCGGGGCTACCCCCGGTTATTACTCGATGGTCCCCACTTCCCCCCGCCCGAGGAGCCGGTCCCGCTCCTCAGTCCCCTCCACATCCCCAATGGAATACCTAGGTGGCCAAACGGGACCCGCTGACCTCTATATCCTGTTCCTTTCTCCGCGCTTTGCTGCCAGTTTCCTGGATAAAAGGCGAGAGTGAGAGATAATTAACAAAAAACATGGCCCTCGGACAATGAAACAACTGGCCTTGGCCAGCCAGAAATTTATCCTGGTTTTCTAGGTGAACTTTCTCCCATCAATCTTTCCTTTAACCTCCGTGTTAGTGGAAGCAATAGGAACACCCCTTCCCCTCCCCCGAGCAAATGCTTTCTTTTGAGGGGGAACAAAACCCGGGATCGGCGAGGGCCGAGGTAAAATCTGGGTGGTATCGTGCGGCCGCACAAAGCCCCCACTGTTCCCCGGGCCGGGGCTGGTGTTTTACAACAGGGGAGGGGAGAGGCTGAATGGGCCGATGATGTGAAACAATCCCCGCGATTCAGGCCGACAAACCCATCCTCTGTTCCGCCGGGCCGGACAAAAAGAAGGGGAGAGCGGGCAGGGAGGGAATTAAACCCAAACCGCATCGTCTCAGGAGAAGCTTTAAAGCGCTTCTGGGGGACGCCCGGGATATAATTCCGCAGCTTTCGGGTGTCCGTGCGGCTCCGGGGGCTGAAGGGAAGGGCCGGGAACGCTTTGTCCGGGGGGAGAAGCACAATGGCCCGTAAGTGCCGGCATCTCTCGCTCCCAAACCCATCAGTGGCAAAAAAAATGATGGGCGGTGGGGCTGGGAGCAGGCGGGACAATGCGGCCCCACTTCAGGTCCCCTCAAGAGGGTATTATGGGCAGGGAAAATATTTGTGCTCTGAAGATGACACTCTCCATTTGTTAATGGCTCTCACCCGGCGCTGATAATCACACCCCGAGCTCTCCTGTCAGTTGTCTGCTGCTTCCCAATTAATGGGGCTCGCTCGGGAAAAGCATCCCTTTTTCTGCGGCTGAGACAATTCCATTGTGTTCACCTACTTGAGAAGAGGGAAAGGTGAATATGAGGGCATCGGGCATTGTAAATTCCCACTAAAACGCGGGCTGAAAGAGCACCCCTCCAATAAATTAAGGAGGCTTTCCTCCCGTCGGGAACGGCACGGTCAGGCTTGAGGGGGAGAATTTGGGGCAGAAATTTAGCATTGCTGTTTTTGTCCAGCCCTATAATCACTTGCTAAAAAAATTATCATTTCCTTTAAAAAGCTGGGCCAGTTGTAAGTTCTGTGCACGGGCTCGAGAGCCCAGCCAGATGCATTAACATGGCCTGAGACAGCAGCAAAAAACAACAGCTCTACTAAAAGCTTCTAAGAGTGGCTTTATTAAAAAAAAAAAAATCGTGTTTTGCTATGCAGGGACCGGTAAAAAGATGAGTAAGAAATTCATCATTTCCTGAGAAGACACAGCCAGGCCACTTCCGCTCTTCAAGGACCGAACAAAATGAAACAAAACAAAAAACAAAGCAAAGATTCTCCTTGCAGAGGCACAGCAGTACCTGGGTTTAAAGCCGAGCGTCCTTGGTACAAATCCCTCTTGCTGAATACACAACATTCCCAATATACACAGTATTTCCAGTATTCCCAGTATAAATACAAGGGTAAGACAGGGACATCCCCTCCCACCAGCCAACCGCTTTATTTTCCATTATTGCTCAGATTTACTTTCCACTTACTTTCTATTCATTTTCCATTCACTTGTAGAGGCTCCAACACTTTAACGAAGCTTCTGGGAGGTTTTGCTTGATCTTTACTTGGGTCGCCCAAGCCAGAGCAACTTTTTGGGAGGACCATCCCTCCTTCGGCTCTGCAGCCTTGAAAACCCCCCCATGGGATGAACTCTTTGCCAAGCTGGTGGCTGAGAGTTTGAGCTCCTTCTCAGGAATAACCACACGCCCAGAGGGTCCCAGATTTCCCCACTAAAGTGGGAATGAAGCTGAGGTTCCCCAGGGAAGAGCCACCGCTGCAGGGGACTTCGAAGAACACGTTTTTCTGCTTGGACCCCTGCTCCAGCTTTTCCCTTTGAGGTTGGCCAGCTTGGGAAAGGGAAGCTGAGGAATCGGTGATGGCAGTACCAGCAATGCTGCCAGACTGGTTTGGGTTCAAGGGACCTCAAAGCCCATCCAGCCCCACCCCTGCTGTGGGCAGGGACACCTTCCACAGTCCCAGGCTGCTCCAACCTGGCCTGGAACCGTTCCAGGGCTGGGAAAAGCTGCCAAGGCTGTGACAGCGAGGGCTGGAGCCTCGTGGTCCTGAGGGACAGCCGGAGTTGAGCTGATTGCTCCGGCTGCTCGCGGTGCCCCCGCGGTCACTCGGGGTTTGTGCCCTGTCCCCAAGGTGGAGTGGGCACTGTGCCATGGGGACAGATGGGCCTGGGCCGTTCCAGCTGGGGCACTGTGTGTCCATCAAAGCTGCTTCTTCAGGGAGCCATTCCCAGCCTGGGAGCACAGGAGCACAACATCCACAGGGGACATGAGCCAGGCTGAAGTGTCTGTCACTCTTTGCACCTGAGCTGCAAAAATGACATTGGGAGTTTGTCCCAGGCTTCAGAAATCACAGAATCCCATCATGGCTGGGGTTGGGAGGGACCTCTGGAGATCACCCAGTCCAACCCCTGCCCAGGCAGGGGCACCTGGAGCAGGTGACACAGGAACGTGTCCAGGGGGGTTTGGGATGGCTCCAGACAGGGAGACTCCAGGCCCTCTCTGGGCAGCTGTTCCAGGGCTCTGCCCCTCCATGGAAGGAAGTTCTTCCTCAGGCTGGCCTGGAATTGTTGTGTTTTAGTTCCTGGCCATTGCTCCTCGTCCTGTCACTGGCACCACTGAGCAGAGTCCTCTCATTTGGAGTCAGTGCAGATGAAAAGACTGAGAAGTCACAAAGTCTTTTCCTATTTCTCATTTAATTTTCCTGCAGAGCTGCTGAAGGGATCTGGTTTATCCCCTCAGCTGTGCCCATGCCCTCAGAAAAGGCCTCGTTTGATACTAAACCAGTGCAGAGCAGCTCCTGAAACTTCCCTCTGCCTGATTCTCCCTCCCTGCCCAAGGGATGGTCCTGACAAAGCTGCTGACTTGCCATGGGGTGGTTCTGTGGAGCTCAGGGTTCTCTTTTGATTTCCCTTTCCCTTGGAAGCCCCTCCTGCCCGGCTCTGCACACGTGCAAACACGTCAAGCCCAACATTCTCCTCTCCCTTCTCCCCCGCTGCAGCATCTTCTGCCCAGATGGGACAGATAATCCCTTTTCAGAGCCGCTCATCCTCTGCTTTCAACACTATTTCCTTGACATCCCAAATTACAACCAAATGGGGGAAAGCAGGAATGAGCCTGAAATCAATTTCAGATCACTCCAAAGAAACAGATTTATAGCAAAAATAAATCAACCAAACCTCTGAGGGCGGATCCACGAATTCTTGCTGCAGCCCTGGACATATTTAGTACCTGCTGATGGAGGCTGAGACAGCCCCAGTGCCCGGGAGAGGGGCTGGGACAGGGGTTGGATCCAGGTGCCCACCCGGGACAGAGGACACTTGACCTCCACACCCAGCACGGGGTTTGTGCCCCCTCAGGGGGGCTGGGAGCCAGGGGGTCCATCCAGCCCCGCTCCCACGGTGTTTTGGTGTTTAAATACCAGAGCCCTGGTGCCCCGTGGGGTCTGCAGCCCTCCATGGCCAGGGAGAGCCGGGCTGCCCCTGCACCTCGGTGTAAAGCACGAGCAAGTCCCACGGGGTTTGCTCTGCAGCTCCTTGGGAGGAAGAACAGCCCTTCCACAGGGTAAGGAGCAGCAGAGGGGATAAATAAACGGCTTTCACCTCGGAGCTGGGGCGGGCCAGCGGCACCCGGGAGCAGGGACAGGAGGGGCTTTGGGAGTCCAGAGGTTTGGAGTTCATGTGGGAAGTCCAGGGGAGGTTGGCCCCAGGCCAGGCTCAGCCCTCGGGCACAGCCGTGTCAGGGCCGGGGGCTGGATGCTCATTTGGGCCAGCCCCTGATCCGGGCCTTAATTTGGGCTCGTGTTTAAATGGGACGAGTTCGTTGGCAGAGCAGAGGGGGCCTGATCCCCTCTCTGGGGCTGAGGGCAAATTCCTGCTCAGCTGGGTTCCAACTGCTAGAAAGGGGAGCAGGGATTATAATTTTCTATATATGATATGATATGATATGATATATGATATAAGATATAAGATATAAGATATAGATATAAGATATAAGATATATAATATAATATAATATAATATATATAATAATATAATAATATATTTTCAACACGTTTTCTCCCTTTGCAGAAACACTGAAGCTTGTCTCCTCATTAACACTGAAGTTCGGATACTGTGTGAAAATGATACCTAAGGAAGAAAACAATCTCTCATTATCACGTGCTCACATCAAAGGCGCTGACTTTAACTCATTTACTGGGGAAAATTAACAAATTACAGCGCTGAGTGCCCAAGCAGATTGCTGGGTTTGTTCCTCTCCCTTTCAAGAGATTTCATTTGGCTTTGAAATCCACAGGAATACTTTGGGAAGAGGTGCTTTTCAGCGTGGGGAGGGGTAATAAAACCCCGAGTTTTGTTTTTCATTTATCTGCCTGGTCTAATTTGTCTCCCTGCTGCAATGAGCTCCGAGGGCCCTGTAAAAGACATCCCAGGGTGCAAACGAACAGGTCCCCAGGTGAGAGCTCTGCTTTTCTTCCAGGAAGGTGCTGGGGTCCCCCTTTACTCAAGAGCACTGTGCCTGGGGCAGGGAAAAGGGACCAGTGCGGGATTCAGAAGGGAAATATTCCCTCACCTTCAGGAGCAGAGCCCCTGTGTGTGATCCCTGGGCACTGGCAGGCTGGGCAGAGCTCAGGTCCTTGTCTTTTGGGGGGGATCATATCCAGGACCTCGATGGCAGCACAGAAGTGAGTGTTGGAACCACAGAATCCCGGAATGGGTTGGGCTGGGAGGGACCTTCAAGCTCATCCCGTGGGCAGGGACACCTCCCACTGTCCCAGGCTGCTCCAAGCCCCAATGTCCAAACTGGCCTTGGACACTGCCAGGGATCCAGGGGCAGCCACAGCTGCTCTGGGCACCCTGTGCCAGGGCCTGCCCACCCTCCCAGGGAACAATTCCTGCCCAAAATCCACCCTGAGCCTCCCCTGGCCCAGCCTGAGGCCGTTCCCTCTCCTCCTGTCCCTGTTCCCTGGGAGCAGAGCCCGACCCCCCCCGGCTGCCCCCTCCTGTCAGGGAGTTGTGCAGAGCCACAAGGTCCCCCCTGAGCCTCCTTTGCTCCAGGCTGAGCCCCTTCCCAGCTCCCTCAGCCGCTCCTGGGGCTCCAGCCCCTTCCCAGCTCCGTTCCCTGCCCTGGACACGCTCCAGCCCCTCCAGGTCTCTGCTGCAGGACCCAGAACTGGACACAGCCCTCAGGTGCGGTCAGCAGCTCCTGGTTTGAGTTGCTTCCCGCTGGAGCAGGGAGAACACAGGCACGGCCAGACGGCTCCAGGAGCTCCAGGAGCTGCTCCAGCTCCCTCAGGTACCACCCAGGGCACCCAAACCCAGGGATGGCCTTCCCTCCCCCTCAAGGCCATTCCCAGCTGAGGGAAGCAGCCGTGCCGGGACTGGCACGGTAGGAAGGAGATTTGCTTTTGCCTTGGGGTTCAGCCTCCAGGATGCCTCACGGGGCTGGCTGGGGCTGGGAATGAACCATTTGTCAGGGATTGCTGAAGGAACAGCGAGCAAAGCGCTGCCTCGGGGCTGCTGATGAGGTTGAGGGCTCGAGCGCGATCCTTCATCCCTCGGTGGCAGGGAGGAGGTGGGATTGAGCTCTCCCTATTCCTTTCCCGGTTCCGTAGAGTTCCAGGTTCACATCTGGCTGCGGTCTCTGTTCCCGAGCCTGGCTCAGATCTCCCTCCCGAGCATCCCTGGCGGCTGTTCCAGGGCCGGGGCTGACCGGGATCCCTGGGAACACCGGGAAGCGCCTGCTGGCGCAGGGACACGGCTTTTCCCGGGTCCCCAAGGGATGGGTGAGCCCAGCCTATCCCACTCTCCGGTGACTGATTCCATTAGGTCTCATTTTCCCCTCCAAAGCCCCGGGAAGTCTCCCAGCATCCGCGCGTGTGGACACGAGCCGGAGTCATCGCGGCTAATGAGATCAAAGGAGGAGCTGTTATCTCATCCCTCCTGCCAAAAGCTGCGGGAGCCGCCGCGTCCCGGACCGGGAACACCCAAATTCCCACCGCTCCCAGCTCCCTGCCCGACCACGGCAGCCGGGAGGGAAGCGGCGCGGGAGCGCAGGAAATAATTCCCACCTCCGAGCAGACTTTGAAAATTGAAAGTAGCATCTATTGAGCTCCTCCGAGCAGTTTCAAAGGACTTGTAAGGCTGCGGTGGCCATTGTGCTGCGGGTAATTCTGTGTCACAACTAATTAGCGCCTAATAGCCGTGCTGGGGACAAAGTCCCCGCTTGACAAGAGAAGTCTCTTTGGGCTCGCATTCAGGCCTAATCTGACCCTGAATAGCGGAGATTACATGAGGTAATACAGCAGTTATTTCTACCTGCTGTAGTTCATAAGCTCCATCTCCAGCTGAGGCAGAGCCCCCTCCCCCTTCACAAAGATTATTTGTCATTAAAATGCTCAGGAGCTTTTTTTCCCCCCCTTTTTTTCCCTTTTTTTTCTCTTTTTTTTCCTTTTTTTTTCTTTTTAATCTGGATGTTGTCTCCACTTTCAGAAAGGTTTTGAAGGAAGATTAGCAGGATTAGGAAAGGTTCACATATGTTCGGCTTCACTATTGGTATTCAAGACATCACAACTTCAGCACCACCCCAGGAAGCCCAAGAAAACCGGGAGCAGAGGCAGGAAAAAGAGGCCTCCTGGCCAGGGAAAGGCAAGAGCTCTCCAGCAGGAAAACGGCCGCGGAAATCCCTGCATTCCAGCAAAAACCTGGCTCTTCCCAGCACCTCACACCTGCCCGTGGCAGCGTCGCTCCGCTGGGAACGGGCACGGGCAGGGAATTGCAGCCCAAGGGGCGCTTTTCCACAGGGGGGACCCAGCCCTGGAATGCGCCAGGGATCCGAGGAACGGCACGAGAGCCCCCAGGAAAGAAGAGGGGGAATTCTGCGGGCGCACGGGCGAGAGGCTCTGAGCTCCGCCTTATCAGGCCTCCTAGACAGAGACTGGACAGAGTAAAGGAACAAAAGTAGGTATTTATTTGAAGGGCCTTCAAGGTGCACCCTGGGGAGCCAGAGGCTGCTCTCAAAATGGACCCCAAGATGGACAACAGGTCACGAGTTCTTCACACTGTTATAAGTTTGGTTCATTTGCATATCAGGGTCAATTCTCCAATTAAAGCCCCAGTTAAATGATGTAATTCCCCTCAGCTACCCCCTTCAGAGACTCCTTGGTTTACACCCCTTGGGCTCAGGATGGTCCAGGTGTCCTTGCAGAGCAGTCCGGAGAGGCTTTGTTGTGTCTAACCAGCACGAGAGAGCAGAAAGTAACAGGCTACAAGAAGCTCAAAGTGCACACTAAGCAGTACAGAGTTTAAAAAATATAAAAGTTAAACCCCAAGGCATCAGCCTCACCCGCGGGGACACGGCCCGGAGGCGCAGGGCGGGAGGGCGGAGCGGGGCCGGGGCCGGGCACAGCCCCCGTGCCCTGCGGGGCACCCGCGCTGTCCTGAGGGTGGCACCGGGACAAGAGCCGGGGTGCGAGCGCCAGCGGCCGGGCGGAGACAAGGGTAGGGTCAAACCGAGCCAAACCGAGCCAAATAGGGACAAACTGAGCCAAACTGGGCCAAATGGGGACAAACTGAGCCAAATCGAGCCAAACGGGAGCCCAAACTGAACCAGATGGGGACAAACCGAGCCAAACCAAGCCAAATGGGGACAAACCGAGCCAAATGGGACAAACAGAGCAAACTGAGCCAAATGGAGCCAAGCTGAGCCAAACAGAGCCAAACTGAGCAGATGGGACAAACAGAGCCAAACTGAGCCAAACCGGGCCAAATGGGGACAAACAGAGCCAAACAGAGCCAAACGGAGCCAAATAGGGACAAACTGAGCCCAAACTGAGCCAAATGGAGCCAAGCTGAGCCAAACGGAGCCAAACTGAACCAGATGGGGACAAACCGAGCAAACCAAGCAAATGGGGACAACCGAGCCAAACGGGGACGAGCCAAACTGAGCCAAATAGGGGCAAACCCGAGCCAATGGGGTCAAACTGAGCCAAATGGGGACCAAACTGAGCCAATCTGAGCCAAATGGGGATGAACTGAGCCAAACCGAGCCAAACTGAGCCCAAACCGGGCCAAATGGGGACAGAGCCAAACAGAGCCAAACAGAGGCAAACTGAGCCAAATGGGGACAAACAGAGCCAAACTGAGCCAAACTGAGCCGAATGGGGCAAACTGAGCCAAACTGAGCCAAACTGAGTCAAACAGAGCCAAACTGAGCAAAGCTGAGCAAAGCTGAGCCAAAGTGAGCCAAACTGGGCCAAACAGAGACAAACTGAGCGAAACAGAGACAAACTGAGCCAAACCGAGACAAACAGAGCCACCCGTCCCCTTGGACACAAATCCCGTCACCAGGATGTGTCCCATGCCTGGCACAACATCAGACAGAGGTTGGATTTCCTCAGAGCTGTGATGGGAGGAAGGACACTTGGAAATCACTGGGACAAGCAGCAAAACCCATGTCCTGCCTGGTGGAGCTCAAAGTGACACTGCCCACAACTTATTTTGCATTTTTGAGGGAATGAGATTTTTCTGGGTTCAAATCTGCTGGTCCAGGTCAACATCTGCGGTACAAGTCAAAATACAGAGGCCTTGCTTCAGGTTAATTTTTGGGTTTGTTGTAAAGAGCTGAGCAAGGCTGAAATCCGTACTCTGAGTAGAGGGATTTTTTCAAGCCCTGGAGAACAGCTTACGTGGGGTTTGTGAATTTTCCCCCTTTTTAGACAACAGCTTTTCTGCCTCTTTGGGATTTCTCAAAAAACCCCAAGCAATTCTTAACAGTTTTTCTCCCACCCTGGCCCTTCTTTCTCCCCGACACCCTCGCGCCTCCTCCTCGCCCTGTGAGGTCTCGATCCTGTGCTGCATCCCTGCGCTCCCCATCCCTGGGAAACACCTCACCCACTGCCTCCTTCCCCTTCCCTCTCCCAGGAACTTGCATTTCTTGACCCCTGGCACAGGGTGCCCAGAGCAGCTGTGGCTGCCCCTGGATCCCTGGCAGTGCCAAGGCCAGGTTGGACATTGGGGCTTGGAGCAGCCTGGGACCAGTGGAAGGTGTCCCTGCCATGGCAGGGGTGGCCCTGGATGGGCTTTAAGGTCCCTCCCAACCCAAACCAGTCTGGGATTCTCTGATGATTCCAATTCCTTCCCAAACTTTTCCCTCACAAGTCCCTCAGCCTGAACCTCTCCTTTGCCTCCTTCCTGAGCCCTCCCAGTTTCCCTGCTCCCAGCTCCCACCTCCACGCCAGGCACCTGACACAGAGGTGGCCACAAAGGGCAGAGCTTTGGCCAAGCTGAAATTTTTGGCAAGGAAACCCTTCCAGCTCCTCCGGGAGGAGCCCTCTGAGGTGGCTTTGGAGGATTTTCGGCTGAGGGGCAGCATCAGGCCTCCACTCACACCCAGTGCCAGGGGGAGGCTCCATGTGGGATTAAAACAAGCCTCGTTATTCCAGGCATTTCTATTTTCATTTTCTTCCAGCGGTTCCAAAGCCAGATGTGCTTTACCTCCCGGCCCCTGGAGCCCAGGCACACGTGGGAATGGGTCAGGGATGCTCCGGCCGGGAGAGCGGCTCCCGCCCGAGCCTTGGAGGGAGAAACAGCACAAAGAACCCAAAGTAATAAATCCAACATGTTATAAAAAGATCAAAACTCTGCCAGAGCGTTACCGAAAGGGAGGAATCTCTCCTCGGTTTCTTTCCTTAGAGCAAACACACAAAACCCCCTGCCAAGAGAGAACATCCTTCTGCAGCTCCGCAGCCCGGGGAGGATCCTTTAGGGAACTCGGTGGGAAGGGGGGGCCGCTTTCCCCAGCACAGAAACCCCGCACCGGCGCAGAGGTGTGGCACAGAATGAGAGGCCGATGGCACAAGCAGATCCTCGGCATCGCCTGGGGTGAGAGGGACAGCCTGGAAAAATCCTGAAAGAACTCCTGAGCCTGCAGGAATATTCCTGCCAGCTGAAGGTGGGGGGAGGTTTGGAATGAAGTGGTGCGAGAGCAGCTCCTGTGAACATAAATCCCTTTGGATGCTTTGTGTTTGAGGAGGGGAGGGAGGCAGAGACCACAGAACTGCAGATCCAAAAGCTCCAACCAGCCCTCATCTGTCTCCTGTGCTGGAATCCAGACTGGGAATCCTGGTGGGTGCAGCATTTCCACAGCACTGCATTCGCAGAATTCCTCTTTTTTTTGCTCTTTCCTTGTGCCACACAGATTTGCCTTCCTCGGACACACGAAGGGCAGCTCCTGCTTGCACAGCGAGCTGATTTGGGATTTTATTTGATAAAGCACAGTCAGGTGCTCCTCTAAAACGGGTCTTTTCTCTGGAAAGGGAAATCAGACTTCCCTTCTAGGACAGGTTTGATTAAACCCCTGCAGGTTCTCCCTCCTTTGGGGCAACAAGATTTGTCACAGGACGATTTTACCTCTTTCTCCAAAACTTATTCCCACTGCATGGCTGGACACAGAAAAGAG